>ML675610.1:55702232-56302232 GCA_007922155.1 Mesoclemmys tuberculata | reverse complement strand
TACTAACAAGTATGATTTTGTAGATCATTAAGTTCTTCAGTGATTTTTTTCAGATGAATTTGCCATCTTTCTTTTAGGATTTTGTAAAGAGGAACTTCCAAGGAGATGGGTGGGATGGAAGTCCCATTTTCCCAAATGCGCCTTTGTTTCAGGGATAGTAATGCTCTACAGACCACTTTAAATGGGCAAAATATCCATAGTTTATACATTGTGCACCCCCACAAATATGTCAGTCAGTAACAGCAAGTCAGGCAAGAAAGAAACACATACCGCAGCTGCATTAACAGTCGAGAGAGACTGACAAGTGAGTCTGTTTCACTGACTCCACAACCAAAGTCTAAAATAAATAGCAGTAACACATTTATACTCCTTGCCTGCTGCCTATCCAGGAGTCCACTGCTATTTGTTGTCTGTAGACCTGTTAGTAAACTTAACTGTCGTTGCTCACCTCAGAACCTAGCACATCTTGCTGCAAGATATTGTTCTCTACTTTCACAGAGAGGATCACTGATATCTGGTCCATCGAGAGCATCAACCTGACACAGGACCAGAAACCTAATGTCCCTTTTCTGAGAATTCATCCCAGTGACACAAGAAGTAATGGAAGTGCTGATAGCAATAAGTGCCAGCACAGGTGACTAGTTGTAAAAGAGCAGGCCCAAATCCTCCTTGAGCTGCCAAGACAGCAGCAGTTCTATGTTAGTACTGGCAAAAAGCATTGCTATGAGGCTGCATCATTGTCTGTGTGGCACTAAGCTATGCAGATTCCTGGCGCTCTGGGGCATCAGGCTAAAGTTTAACATACTTCAAGCATGTCAAGCATCCAAATGGTATACCAAGTTTTGAGTCCAACTTTGATGAAAATTTCATGACCACAAAAACCTTTCTAATAAGATATCGCATGCTTGATTATAGGCTCAGCGGCCTGGTTCTTCTGAGTATTTTTTTAGTTGGATTTTTCATGTTCTGTTTATTTTGTTGGCTGTATAAGATATATATATATATTAGGTATATTTCTTCAGGTTTCTCACTGTAGTCACCCGTGGTGCAGCTTCACCAGTAGAACCATACGTGGAGGAATTTCTATAGACCAGATTGACCACTGGCATTTTTAGCCACCAAGTTGTCTAATCATGCTAAGAGCAAATCTAGATAACGTGGTGGTTAAAATGCCACCAGTGGACTGTCCATACTAACACCTCATCAATGGCAGCAATGGTGGATAATAATGTTAAGGGGAAAAAAGCCTTGTGTAGATAAAGCCACTGTGAATTAACAAGGTGTCAAGTTTGTCACTGCCACTGGTTTCATGATAAAGATTATAAGCCTGATTCTCATTTATACTAAGGCCCTGGTACATTGTTCTGCAGTGTAAAGGTGTCTCAAAGTGGGTCTGAATTACACGTTTTTATGTCAGGCCTTAGTACAAATAGGAATAAAGCCCCATGACTTTTAGGGTGGTGGTTTTTTTAAAAAAAAAACTAGTCATATTTTTTGTTCTCCGGACTGTCTACTACTGAGCAAAACTTCCCCCTGAATTTTTTACAAACTGTGCTCTATGGAAGAGTGACATAGGTCTTTAAGCTGTTCTAAACGATGGTTTCATTAATATTAAATTGTTTTAAAGTAATGTTTATTGAACTGTAGACTTTTGCTAGAAATAATATAACCTCAGGACTTTGGTTTTTTTTTTTTTTTAAATCAATGTTTAACTTTTTCTTTTTTGTACCTTCTCCCCCCTCCACCCCGCAACATGGCAAAACCTCAACTGAGTCATAGGAAAGAATACATCTAAAACATCCTGTAGTTTAAACCAATAAATCTCACATCATTTCAAACTAGCATAAAGTACTATTTTGTTATGTTTCCTGTTTTGGGGATCTTTTAGCACGTTTTTAAAAAGTGTCACATATTTGAGTTTGAGCAGGTTGACAGCCAGGCCAAAGAAGTGGTTTCAAACTTTGCTGAAGCATATAGCTTATTCTTTCATACTTTCTCTTTTTGTCATGCAGGTTAAAGCATTTTAAACTTTGCATCTTTCTGCCGTAAGAGTAACACTCACAACATTGACATCCCCCTTTGATGCAAACAGACAAAAACAAACCCTGAAACAAATCAACCTTAAAAAAGTAAATAAATACAATTAAAAACAAAAAGCTAATTCAATCAGAGTTTTACCCCAAAAATAAATGTCAGTGACTCCATTAAGTTCACCCAGACTTCACTGTGGTTATCTATTTTATGTGGAAGTCATTCAGATGCTATGGTGATGGGCAGCAATATAAAACGTCATGATGGGGGGAGAGATCTTAGTGCACCTCATGTTAAAGTGATCTTTTTACCTTCAACAGTACTTGGGTTTGCTTTTTATTTTAGCTTCATTCATGTGAAGTTTATGATTCATGAAGATTCATCCTGTAGTTCTCTGAGCAAAGGGCATTTATAATAAACCCTAACAGTAATAGATATTAATCAGCTTGAGCTTTTCTGCTCCTTTCTGCTTTGTTCTTTAAAAGATGGGCCTGCTCGATGGGCAAAGTGACCCCGACTTCTTAAAATGTCAGTGTGTGCTGCCTTTCCCCACACTTTTGCAAGTGACACTTTGCCCTGTTTTTGAAGTCTCTTTCAGTAGAAAAGGAACCACAGGACAGCAGTAATTACCCAGATGACCCCTGGAGGATAACGGAGGAACAGCGAGAATATTACATCAACCAGTTCAAATCCCTACAGCCTGACCTGAACTCTTTCATTTCAGGTAACATTTACTAAATAATATATATGGGCAGCAGAACAAACAGCCTGAAAATTACAGCAAAGTACGGTAGATAAAGTGAAAGCTTCTTGAATTATGTTTAGATCAGGTTTGTGCCCCAGGCAGGGTTGATTTACTTTTATTTTTTAAAGAAGTAACAAAGCCATGGTTCCCAACCGTTTTAGTAAGTCAACCTACCCAGTGCATTTTGTCTCTTTTTTGCAACCCACCTAGGGTCCAAATTCATGGGGGGGTCCAAAAATATAGACCAGTGTCCTTCTCCTTCTCTGCTGCCTCCTCCTCACCCCACCAAGGGGGCACTGACCACCCACATCAGCACCTTCTGAACCAGCACCTCAACTCTAACCTAGAGGGCTAGGTTGCAACAACACATATTCAAATGCTTTGTTCTCCAAACTTCCCTTCTGTCCCCCAGAGCCTCCACTCTGCACTGGGCCCGTAACCCATCTACAATCTTCCTGTGACCCACTGGTGTGTCATGACCTACCATTTGGGAATCACTGAATGAAAGCATTAATGAAATATAGTGGCTAACAAATCTTTTCTTTAAAATTTAAAAATTTAAATTAAAAATTTAAAAATTCTTCAAAGCGTAGTTCTACTTTTAAAGATGATTCTAAAATGGAATACGGGTTAATTGTCTATTTTAACATCACATACTTTCTATTTACAGATAAAATATTTTTTTCTTAACTGCCAGGCCTGCAAACTCACCCTGGGATCTGAGAGTCATACTGGGTTAATTCTTTCTTCTGTGTCATCATCAGAAATAAACATTCTGCAGGCCAAATGCTGTCCTCGCTTATAACTGCAACCCCACCGTCTTCAGAGGGTTTAAACAAGTGTAACTGATTGGAATTTCTGATTGGAAATCTATTGATGATGCACAAGGAAGACTAGAGTCCAGCTAACTTTCTCTCAGCTATGGGGGCTGCAGGGCTAAGAGGAATAAAAAATAGAAGAAATGTATGTTTGTCACTAAAATAAGTAGATATGATTCTAAACACACACTGGGAGTAGATCTCTGGAGGAAGAATGCATGAGTTTTGCATACTAATTTTTCAGAGTAGAAACACACTACAAAACTAAAAATTCAGTAGTGACTTTAGAAAAATAGCTGCAGTTGTAGGACAAAACGGAGCTCTCATTCATGCAGGGGGTTCTTAAATAAAATTTAAAAGACATTGTTTGAATCTGATGACAGCATTTGGGTCTTAGCCTTGCCAAGTGTTGAGCTCTGGCCCGATCCATAAAAACACAAGCATGTACTTGTACTACTTTCCTATTAAAGTCAATGGGACAGTTCACATGCTTAATGTTAAGGATCTGTTAACTGTCCTATGGGATCAGTGTACTCAGCATTCTGTAGTATTGAGTTGTTGACCCTTAACTGGTTAAATGTAAAGCCTGCGTAGCACACGTATGGTGGTAATAAACTGCTCTTTAACATCAGATTTTCACTCTTACAGCTTGGGAGAGGAATTATTTTAGGTACTGAGAGTTAGTCTGGCAAGGAAAAGGGACAGATTTTAATTAGAGGCATTTTGACTGGATCCTCCAAGGCTGCTATTATTGTTGTCCAACACATTCGGATTCAGAGATTCTGACCCCAGCCAAAAGTTTAAAATAAATTGCTTGATCGTGGCAGAAATTAGCACTTTATCAGTTTCTTTTTCCTTGGTTAAATCTTCTCCAATCGCTTTTCTGAGTAGGAGGAAGAAGAAAATGGAAAATTGACATGGTGGATTTCCCACAAACCAGACAGAATCAGCAGCAGCAGGGACTGGATTTTATATCTAACACCAAACTGGCTCGAGCCCCACCCAGTCACCCGGGAAATCACTCACTATCCTTTGGGTATCCCCAAAAGGCAATACTACCGCTTTCACAAACACAGAGTCTGAGTGTAGAAAGGAAGGAGGTAACACAGCACTGGTTTGGGAAAACAGTGCAAATAGAATTTATGAACACAATGAGCTGAACCCGCCCTGCCCCAGAGTACGTGGGGCATGTCCTTTGCTTTCCCCTGCCCTACTGTCTGTTGTAGTTGCACTGTCCACCTCTTGGTTGCAGAGCTCAGCCAGGCCCCTCTGCCAGAGGCAGGCTTGACTTGTCCTCTCTGCTGTCTCCTGTTGCCTGTGGGCCCCCATCATTGTCTCCTGCCGCCTGTGGGCTACCTCCACTACCAGCTCTTGCCACTTGTGGGTCACCTTCACAGAAACCTTGGGGTTTCCCCAGCAACTTTAGTTTTAATGAGTTTCAGCATTCAGTGATTTCAGCTCTCAGTCCATGGGAACCCCTTCCCCTCCCCCCGCTGACACAGGAGCACTGTACCTGCTCCAAGGCCTCCCGGACAGATGGATCCAGCTGCCAGCAGAGCAGAAACCCTGCTCTTTAATAAAACAAAAAGACTCCAAGAGGAATCTTTAGTTCAACCTTTTAAGAGTGGGAGGAGATAGTCAATCCATGCCCAAGGGTAGCACTTTCTTAGGACTAGTGCAGTTTCAACACGATGATATCCATACCTCCCTGCTGCTCCTACAGTGCTCTAGCATCCATCCGCCACCTTTGTTGAGTTCTGTTTAGATGAGAGCAAATCTTTCATCAGAGCAGGCTAAGCACAGATCTGCTGCCATTTGTTCATACAATAGGGGGACAACATTTCATTACCCCTGCAGTTAACACTAAAGAGATTTGTAACCCAATAGCAGCCAGTCTGGCCATTTCCCATCATGCTCAGCACCAAAGTGTGCTTTTGCAGATACAGTGCAATCATGTGGAGCACCTAATTGTACTCATGCAAATACAGAGCCCATGCAAATAAATTCACCCCCTCCCCTTTCAGCTGGCTGAGTAGGGGTGGGCCATTCAGACCTTGCTTCCGCCCATCTATGGTAAACTTGGTTTGTAGCTGAACGCACTCTTTAGAGCTTGCAAGTGGCTTGCTCTATTCCGAGAGAGCTTTATAGGGCCAGACATTGCATTCCATGCACACCCAGAGCTACTGTTAACTGGACTGGCAGGCAGGGTTATAGATCTGTACGTAATGCCTCTGAACGGGGTTGGGTTTACATTTTGCAGGCCTATGTGAAGTAAAATGTGCAAGGATCTAAGGCAGACTTTTGCCACCCATGTAGCCTATTTGCGTAAGAGAGTGTTTAGCAGCTGAGTCGGTGGGATGTAGTGAGCTTCTTAGCACTGCAGAGGGGTCAGCAGGTGTTTGTTGGCTGGGAGGGGAATTAGATTGCTTATTGTGGGAGGGTTAGGGAGGATGTTCACAACTGGTAGTGAAGGCTGTAGCAGGGTGCTTGATGGTTCCTCATTTTTCTTTCATGATGGTAGGGCTGTAGCAGGCCTGGAATCCGAGAAAGTCACCGTGGGAACAGCATAGACAGTTTAGGGCCCTTTGCTGTCACACACACTTGGCAGGTGACTAGAAGCTTCTTTGTCTCTGGAAAATCTCCACTTTCCTTTCTTTAATACTTTTCCAACATGGAGAAGAGAAGTGGAGAAATTAGGTCAACTGCTCTGCCTGGCTGTCCCACATCAGGTACTTGCCAAGAAACAAATGGCCAAGCAACTATACTAGTACCCAATAATCAGAGTATCTGCTGAATGTGAAATAACCAGCTGCTGATGCTGTTGCAGCTTTACACAAACATAAGCAAAATCGTATTGGAAGATGAATATCAAATGCCTGTTTGATAAGGCCTTGTTCTTGACAGGTTCTGTGGCTAAGAATTTCTTCACAAAATCCAAGCTTCCCATCCCAGAGCTTTCTCACATATGGTGAGTACTGTAGGGTAACCTGGGTTTCAAAGACTTTTTAGCTCAAGAGTTCTTGTTAGATTAAAAAAGTGTCTTTAAAGTAATTACAATTATTGCTCTTATCATCAAAATCACTTTCAGGTCCAAGCAGCGGGGTGTGTGTTGATCTTCCTGGCATGCTTGTTATCTTTTTTAGAGCTACTCTTCTGCTCAGCGGGACTGCAGATATTTGAATAGCAATATAAATGACAGCCGTTCTTAAGAATATTATAAGAAACATCATTAGTTCAATGAACAGACAGATATTCCATGAAATGGTTTAGAAGAAAAACATGTTTGGAATATTTTAGATGTGTTCAGTTAGCTTTATGTTTCTGGCTGTGATTTGTCACATGAGGCCTAATTAATACCTAATTTTTAATAAGTATAGCTGCATAATTCATCAGTGCTTTATTAATGAGCCAGCACCCTTGCTTTTTAATGAGTTTGTTTAGAGACCATTGCAGATGGCACTGTATTCAATAAAATTTATAAGGGTCTTATTATATTTCCATAAACATAATGGTGCTGTGTTGTTCAGTATTGTCCTTCTATCTTGAGATGAGGAACAAACAGTTCTAAACTTTCACCAAAAATGCTGATAAAGAGAACTTTTATTTCACTATATCTACGTACTTTTATGAAGATAGATTATAAGAAAAGCTTGCAAGAAGCTAAACATCTGTTGGGTTCATAGAATTTGCCAGGAATAATTTCAGAGCTAGTTGTGAACAATGAAAAAAGGGCTAAAGAAACATTCTCTGGGAAAAAATGAGCCCTGGAATTTAATTTAAAGGTTACTTAAGAAAAACTAGTTAACCCACATTCTCACCTTCTGTTCAACAGTTGTGAATAGGCCTCATCTGCTCTAACTGAATTGATTTTGTGAGCACTTGCCCTCCCCATTGTTGTTTCTTGCCCTTGGAAGTGTGTGTGTGTGTGTGTGTGTGTGTATGTGTATATATATATATATATATATATATATATATATATATATATACCTCCTGTATCTGATTTCCACTTCATGCATTTTACGAAGTGGGTTGCAGCCCACGAAAGCTTATGCCTGCAGAAATGTATTTGTCTTTAACGTGCTACAGGACTCTTGTTGTTTTTGCTGTATACAGACTAACATGGCTACCCCTCTGGAACTTTTCATTTTATTTATGTTACCAACATTAATTGTGCTCTGTATAGCATTAAAAAAAGAAAATATTATTTTCTAGGAGCAATTTGAAATCTTGCATGATATAATTTATCAGGCCATAGTGCTATGCTAAAAACGAGGAACATTTCAATCTTATTCACTGAAACCTTGACTGCTTGAAACATTGTCCTTTCACTTTGAAACAGTGATAAAGTAACTATTGCTCCAGGTTAGCCATTATATTAATACTAAATTAATTCTGATATTTTCTGTAAGGTGTAGTCCATGAAACTGTGTTCTCATGCTTATGAAATCCTCTACTGTTGTTTCATGCTCAAACTAAAATTAACCAGACAACAGTGCTGATGGGCAGTTTAACACTAACATTCCATCCTATCACCACCATTAGTTAATCCAGCTGTGCAACTCTTAAGGACAATCTACATGAGGTAATTAGGCACGTTCTGAAAACTGTTTGCATTAATGAGTCTGCCTGAAACGGTATTGAAAAGAGTTTAAATGCGAGACCAATCGAACTGTGGTCAACACCATTTCAGAAAGAAAGATTGAATTTGGCTACTCTCACGTAATTTCTTGACAAGCTTTAGATTTTGAAATATCAGACAGAAAATATTGCATGATCTGGCATAAAGAGAGAGCACTTTTTTTCATTTAAAATCTTCTCAGTACTGGAATGGCAGGTTGTTCCACTTCTCACAGGGAAACGTTTAAAAAATAAACAGTATTTTAAAACGATCCCACTTACTTGGGAATTGTTACATGTACATAAAGGCTAAATGATACACCATGGTATTTTCAAAATCTATTAAATTTTTTTATGACTAATCATTGTCCAAAGTAATTGTCCCGTGTACTCTGTGTGCGTGCGCGCGTTTCATTCCTGCAGTGGCTCAGGAAATGTGTGAATACCATGTTCACAGGGAGCTGAGCGATGTAGACTGTGATGGAGCGCTGACGCTGTCAGAGTTCTGCGCTGCATTTCACCTCATTGTTGCCAGGAAGAATGGCTATCCGTTGCCAGATATGCTGCCGGAGACCCTACTTCCAGATGACCTTCAACCAGGTGAGGCTGTGATAGTCCTCTAACCATTTCAGAAACTCTTCCTTCACATAGAACAGCCTTTTTTAGTAGACCAAGATTTAGCTAGAAGCTGTATAGTACTCTCAAAGTAGCTTGATAAAAACACCAATTTTTAGTTGTGCTTAAAGGGCAAATGCTAAAGAAAAACCATAAAATAATTATTAAAAAGGAAAAAAAAAAGCAGGTCTCTGTGAACAAGCACACCCTCACACTGATAGAGAGGGGACTAACAAGCTCCTCTCAGGCTGTTTAGCACCAAGGAGGCACACCTACAAGGCTTCTTCTGTCTGGAGCATGGTGGGGGTCCACGAGAGAAGGCCTGCCAAAGGAAGGAAGAAAGGGGGTGGATAAACAGAGATAAGGTTGCCCTGCTCTGTCCTGATCCAGACAGCTGAGACAGGCCCACTGAAAGGGAGACAGCAATGAGCTTCATTGCCCCCAAAGCTGCACAGCCCAGCCTCAGAGCAGCACACCCCACAAGGAAGGACTGGAAGTAGACTCCATGTAGACTAGGCCCAAAGAGCTGACCCAGAAAGACTGCCTAAGTTCCAGATCACCCTTGTTTCTTTTCAGTTTTCCATGGACTCCTCTTAACCATAAGGGAAGAAAGAGGGGAGAGGACTTTTCTTTTTATTGTTTGTTTGCTCCAAGAACCCCTTGGGCATCTGCTGGAGGGGGAAGACAGTACGAGGATCTGAAGTGGGATTCCTCCCCCCCCCCGTTCCCCAAGTCTCTCTTCCCTATAGACTATCTCCAGGCTCAATTGAAATACTAGGGTCTATTAGAATCCTACTATCTAGAGTCTAACAACATGAGGCATGGCTAGGAGTGGCAGATGATTATCTGGGACAAATCTGAATGCCGCAAGACTTTACAGATGAAGTAGATGATTTTTAGTCTGTGTGCTGTCTTGCTGTAATGGCTCTTGGAGGCATATTTGAAGCAATGATAGAATATTACTGACCTGTTTTACAGGTTATCTTGAATGCTGTCTGTAGTTACTGATTTTAGCAGAGGTCTAATTTTTCTATACTTCATTTTCTTGATCCGCCATTCTTACTGTTAATATTTTACATGTATAACAGTGAGATTGCACCAGTTTGTGTGCGATGGGGATAAATGAGTCTACAACGTGTGATGTACCTTATTACTGAGGTACAGTTGAGAGATATTGACATATCTTGTCAATGTTCATTATACATTAACACTGAAGTACATACCCTTCAATTAAAAAAATGTCCACAGCTTTCTAGGGTGAGGAGGGTCAATTGCTCATAATAGTTACAGCGCTAAGGGATAATATTTAAGAGCTAATAAGATCTCTATTAAATTTGCTGGCAAGGAGAGGAAAAGAGAAAATCAAGTTGTACCTAGAAAATTAAATGTACTCCATGTATCAATTTATTGAAGTAATTTCTATCCAATCCCCATTCTCTACAATCCACAATCTTCATATCCAGGGTATAAACTTTGTATGAAACAGAAACCTTCGTTGTTCACACTATTAGTCTGCATAATCCTGTGTTCTTGTTACTGTCACCTTCATCCTCCATCCCCTAGGACCAGCTCCTTTTTTGTTATGCTTACTTCTAGTCGCATTTTAAATTAGTCTGTAAACGCTTCAAGACAGTGATCTTATCTTTCTGTATATTATTGGTACAGTGCCTAACAATGTAGAACCTTGATCATGTTATGATTAGGGCCTCTGGGTGCTACTGTAATAGAAATAATTAGTAATAATAATGGGGCATTTCTCTAGCCACCACTATGAACCTAGCATGAAATAGGGTGTGTATGCTAAGCTAGCCTTCCTCATCTCCATGTCTGTAGTTTTTTTCTTGGCCTCCTATTGTCTTGAATTAAAATCAGCTACTTGAATTGCATCCAGCTGTTCATAAATATCCACCAAGCTTTTTACTAACTAAAGGTACTTTCTCTGCAAACTTGAGAACAAAAGGCTAAATTGGAAACAGGTTTTCTTTCTAGCTATTGCAGAATGTTTGTCGTCCTACTAATAATTAATATTAAAAAAAACTTCTAAAAAAATACTGTGCTATTTAATAGATAGTAAGAACCTTTCTCTAGGCTTTTTAAGCCAATTAATAGAATTTAATAGGCAATTACATATCCTTACAACAGAACTTTATAGGATAGTTTAAAAAAAAACAAATCAAACCCTCTAGAATTAGTATAATTTTCTGTACAATTATAGAGGGTTTTTAAAATCATTTCCATAGAAGATTTCTGTGGAAACTAATGGTTTCATCCCTATTAAATTGTTTGGGACTTTTCTGGAAGGAAAAATTGGGAATGGATGGCTCAGGAAAATGATACTGAAATACAATGCCTGACACTTCTAGGTCTCTAGCTAGAGTCTAATTTATGCTGCAAGTGACTGAAGGTGCCACTGTCGCACTATAGTGAAGATGTTCCTATGCCGACAAGAGAGCTGCTCCTGTCACCGTAGTTAGTTTACCTCCTGAAAGGTAATAGCTATGGTGGCAGGAGAAGTTCTCCCACTGATGTAGCATTGTCTATACAGGGGGTTAGGTAGGGCATAACTATGGCCCGGTCTACACTTACTTTCCAGATTCGGCAGCAGTCGACGGGAGATACACAAGTGACGTAAATCACTTGCGTATCTCCCATCGACTTCGCTGCGTCTGCTCTGCGCGCCGTCCACACTGTGCTGCACCGACGGGAATAGCGCTCCCTTCGATGCAGCGCTACGCCACTTACCGGGGTGGTTTTCCTGCATTGATTGCTGGATTGACTGAGCGGGTCTACACAGACCACTCAGTCGATCCAGAGCAATTGATCTGACGGTGGCGAATTTGCTGCTGTCAGTGTAGACCCAGCCTATGTCACTCAGGGGGAGTGGATTTTTCATACCCCTGAGCGACACTATACCAATATAGGTCTGTAGTGTAGACCTGGCCTGAGACTAGTCTGATGACCTACAAGAAGTGAGTTTGCTTGTCTCTGTCTAATTCCTGCTTCGGACACAGGTACCAACACGATTTACACTAGTTAGCACCTTTTACGGGCAGTTTCAGCAGAGACCAAGGACTGAATGAGCACAGATAGTGACTACCTGTGTTCCTCCACCTTTTGAGGTTTCCTCCAGGTCAGAGGTGAGCAACCTTGGCAGGATGGTGGAGGGATGCTTGAAATGTTGCTGTCCATCTGATATCGGATGCTAAATTCTGTGTTCTCAGCACTCCATTAAGAATTTGATCCACTATATGTTGCTTTGAAAGCCTTTCTTGAATTAAAATTAAAATAACACCCCTAAAGCTGATTGTCCTGTCTAGTAACCTAACTGAATTTTAAATTAATGCAAATTTGTAAAAGCTTAGTTTGTCTGGAGGAACCGGCTGCTAACCAGAAACTGGACTTGTGAATTGGTTATTCTGCTTCTCAACATATTGATCTTAAGGAAGATAGGTTTTCTAGCTACCAGGACAGCTTAATGATTTAGAGGGACTAATACCTGAGGATGTTAGCAGAAGGATCTATAGAAGGGAAACATCAGTGTTGCGAATATTACCTTAACAAATTGCAGGGTTGATTTCTCCTGCTCCCAATGCTTGCCTGGTTGAAAACTATTACAGATGATATAAACCGAAGCAAGTGTTGTGATTAGTCTTCATGCTTTTCACTGACATTTAGTTTTATTGAGTATTGTGGGTTCTAATACATTTCCCATTTCTACATAATGAAAATAGGGAGTTGCCAGTCTGTCAAATGTGTTTTGTAGTTCTAACACTCCAGCGTGTAGCCTGTAATGCCTACTATGTTGATTCTAGATCACATGGAGGAAAAGCACAAATAAAACTTCAATCATAGTTGTTTTGGGGGTTGAATATTATCAAAATGTGTCCTCAATTGCACCCAATTGTTTCTACAATATATTGCCATGTACATTCCTACAGACTGTTACTTTTAATACTAAAAAAAAAAAAAAACCAAGAGAAAATGATTTTCTCTACAGTATTTATCAGCTTGTTATCCAGGTCAATTGAAGTATGAAGGGGTTGGGAGGCAAAATAATACTCTAGGACATGTAAAATGTGTCTATTATTAAACAAAGACGTCTCTTTGTTTTTCCCTCCAGTTTCCCTTAAGCCTAAATGTGACTGTGCATTATTGGATTCTTATTCTGAGTCATTGCCGTTCATTCAACAGACCAGGGACTTTAATCGAACTGAGGTAAGGAAATTACCCAAGGATTATAGTTACATTAAGGAATTTACATTAAGGTCTACATTAATAGACTGCCTTGCAATTAGTGCAGCATACATATCTGTGAAATTTTCAAATGGGTGATCTGTTTTTAAGCTTGCCTTTCGTCCATCTGACTGTTCATCTCTCAGCAATTCATTCAGTGACTGGAGAGGGTAGACTGGCCTCTTTTCAACAGGGGTGCATGCTCAAAGCAGTCTACATACTCCTCCTTAGGACGGTATCCTGTTACAAATTGGGAGTCAGTAGGTCAAATGCAGGGGGAAAGCTGAATATTTTTTCCTGTCAAGCAGGATCCGGTCTGGCTGAGGTTGGAGCAAACAATGGAAAAGAAGGTCTGTGCTGCTGTGGAAGGCAATTGATCAAAGGAATCCAGATAGATTCAGGCACATTAATGTTATTGGGGATTGGATTGGCCAAAATGTTGGGCTTTGTCAGGCACAAGCTTCGTTCTACTTAGAATCTCCTAACTGACTCCACTGCCCTGCCTGCCTCCTAGGCAGTACATTCCGCAAAGATGCTTTCTTCCTTTTTCATAGTCTCTAGAAATCCCACTAAAAGCAAATAAAATGTACCTTTCTCAGCTGTTCTGGTCTTTGCCCTCTTCTCCTCTGGCAACTGCTTGCTACCCCAGATTTGGTGCAAACTGTAGCAACAGTTTGGGTCTACAGGTCTCAGTAAGCATGTGCTACATCCTCATTCCTCCTTCCCCGGTTACCTTTGGCCTATGGAATGACCTGGAATGGAAGGAATTGATGCTCTCCCTTTTTCTGCACCAGTGGACAGATTTTCAAAAATGCTCAGCCCCCATTCAGGTATCTAAATGAAGTAGGCAGTTATTCAAAAGTTCTCAGCACCCAGCAGCTCCCCTAGAGAACAAGAGAACAATGGGAGCTTCTGAGTGCTTCCGAAAATCTTGGTCCCTAGTTCCTTTTGGTTTCCCTTTGAGATATATTTCACCCATGGTCCTGCTAGGGCCACAAGTGGAGGTATCGCCACCAGTCAGCTGTGAGTTGGTGGGCCGCTGCATCCCAGCTACCTGCCTCCACCCCTGGTCATAATGCCACATTCTGCCTAGGTCTCAGTAGTGGATCAGCATATCTGCCTTTTGAATGACCCTGGCTCCTCTCTAAGTCCCAGGGCCCAGCCCTGGATAATTCAGGCCCGATGGACGCATTAAAAAGAGAATTGTATTTTATATCAATTTAAGTACAGGCCCAATAGCTGAGTTAAGGGGGAAATAGTTCTGTCTAAGGCGCTTTAGACAAGCAAGTGATCTCATGGCATTTGTAAACTTAAGAGGTTTAAAGGCCTAAAACTTGGAATAACCTTTGCTGCCTCACGGTTATTGCCACCCCATTGTGCCTGGACATATCAATTCAGAGTTTATAATCTGTGGCATCTGAAGGTCTTAGCTTTTTAGGGTAGTGACTCGAGAGACAATTTGTGGACAGGTCTGTGCCTCAGAATCGTTAGTCCTCAGAAAATTGGCATGCATTGCTGCCATGGAAGTCCCTTCAAATTCTGCATCCAAATTAAAGAGTAATGGCACATTTTACCAGCTCATCCCCAGAGCAGGTGTAGGGCTGTTCTCCAATCTCGTCATCCTTCGTCTTATCTAGGAAAACTCCATGGTCAAAACACAGTTCTTCTCTTGTCAAATGCAACTGTGCAATCTCAACATCATGTAATAGGCAATGTTTCATATTATTGCTGAGTTTTATCCTCATTTTGTATGGTGTTTATCTCGTGGGACTACATATATGTGGTCTTACAAGTGCCCGTCCTGCTCACAAGACAGTGCTGTGGGTACATCGGCTTGATTCAAAATAGCACTACTATTGATTTTTGAAAATGGTGCTTTTATTTTAGAAATGCAGGCAGGTCTTTTATTGAAGCACAGATGTCTGGTTGTACTAATATGTTCATATACTGTGAGGTTGATTAACAGTGGGGTGCCAGATTCTGCCACAGGCCAACTCTTCATTAGAACTTTTTCACTGTGTTGTTGTGTTTGAAAACTAATCAGTCCCTTGACAGTTTGACTTATTAGCATATATGTTTATTAATTTGCAACTTAAGCAGAAGACGTGCTGACAACACATACTTGATCATATGACCAAGTGTATTACATGCAGCTCCACTACCAGAGTTTAAGAAAATATTAAAAGACTCAACTGAATATCAATATTGTATCAGCTCAACGTATTTAAAATCTTCTTTTCCAGAGGGTATTTTTGTGTCTTTGCTTTTATTAATAAAGTGTTATGTATGATTTTTCCTTTATAGATTTATCTAGACAATTATAATTTTTGTGACCAAGACTCCCAACATCTCTAGTTTTGCTCATATAAGAAATGAAACAGTGTGGCCTAAAGGAATAAGCATAGGAACTGGAGTCAAGCACTCCTGAGCTCTTTTCCTGGCCCTGTGTGGCTTTGGGCAGTTCAGCTTCTTGGTGCTTTGGCCTCTGTGTCTATAATCTGAGGATACTGCTGTGTCCCTGCACACAGGGTTGTTGAGGATTAATGTGTGGATAGCTTTTTGAAGATGTCAAATGTCACGCCATTACTGTTTTTTTCAAAATGTACGCAATGTGTGTGTGAGGGGCTGTACAGGAACGCTGAATTAGGCTAACTTCCCCCTAAACTCCCAAGCTAGAACCCGGAAGAAGCAGAGTAACTACTGCTGGCTTCTGCTCGCAGATGGATCTCTTTAGCTCCAGATAGGCTATAAGAGGGAGTGGAATGTTTTACTCTGAGGCAAAGGGAAGTAGAAACTGGGCCAGAGGAGGTGATGCAGGAAAAAACCTTCAGAACAGCCAAACGTAAGGAGACAGTTGAAGCAGAGATGTGTGCCTTTATGGTTAACTTCCCCCTTTCTGCCATTTCTTTTATTGTAAGTTTAGACTGTATTTAATATGCACACGCTTTATTGAGAGCACAGTGTGAGCTTTGTGAAATATATTATAATTCTAGGAGGCCTCATCCAATCCCACTGAAGTCAATGAATCTTTCCACTGACTTCAGTGAGCTTTGAATGAGCCCTTACTACAGTACTTTTTTCATCCAGGAGGCTAATGTGGAACTTGCTGCCGCATTTAATTACTGAGGCAAATAGCTTAGGACATGCCCACGTGACAAGAAAAGATTAGATTTATATGAAGGGCAGCACTGCAGTTAAACTAGCTAGCATGAACATAGCGAAGGTTATCAGCCCTTATGCTTCAGGATATCAAGCCAATCAGCATGTGTATGTGTATGGGTAGGGTTTTGTGGCCTGCCTTGTGCGGGAGGTCAGACTAGATGATCATATTGGTCCCTTCTGACCTATGAGTCTATGAGTCTATGAGCATCTGGATTAGGAGAAGCTCCCTTTCTCCCAAAGCATTGCACAATTATGAACGTTGTGTATAATTGTGAAGCAACCAGCATGTGATGGCAGGCTACCAGACTAGACTGATGGTCGGTCTGTTTTGATGCACCAGTTTTGTCAGTGGGTAGAGTGCCTATCTGCCTCTCCTCCAGCTGACACACTTTCATTCTCACCCAAAAAAAAAAAAAAGCGCTCACCTAACTTTGATTTCAGGATCCACCTCCACGTCTGTGAGATTATTAATTTTTAAAAGTATTAACTTCACAAATTATTACCCGGATGTGCAAAGCAAAATTTCTCCTGTTTTTTGCAGAACGATGCTGAAGGGTGCTCCCTGCTAGTATAAATGCTGGGACATGTTTGAAATGCATTTCGGGCTTTCAGAAAGCTCAGGGTTCCTCCTTGCACATTCTTCTTAAATGTCCTCATATTAAGCAGTAACATTTGATAAGCCAGTTAAGCTGATGCACAGAAGTGGCACTTATGTTTGTGGCTTTGAATGTTTACACAATAAAGGAGTCAACCTACAAGTCGATTTGCTGTCCAGGGAAATGGCATGTTTTTAGTAGTGCCTCCTGCTGTAGAAGCAGTAGCAGTAATACTAGGAGCAGAACAGAAGTAATAAAATATCTGTTATCTGGTGGTGAGATGAAATCTTCCACTGGGCACTTGTTAGCGGGGCTGGGGGGAGGGTTCAGCAGAAGACTTAAAAAGACCATACTGGAAATTAATTTTTAATTTTCAAGTGTTAAGCTTTTGAGCACCCCTGCCTATAACTCGCCAGACTCTGTCCCTCCCTGGAAAACATCCTGCTCCCTACGACCACCAAATAACTTCACTCTCCCAACCGATGAATTGTTTTTTGGGGTTTTTTTGGTAGTAAGGTCCCACATTCATGAGGAGCTGGGTATTGTTACCCGATTTGCCCGTCACTTTGAGGTATGCTTATTTATTAGGGTTACCTTCCTGGAAGAGAGGTTGTGATTCTGTTAATGTGCTGCTTGTGTTACTTGTGTGTTCACATGGTTACAAGTCCCCTCCCAATGGAGCTACCCTGCAGGACCGAAGGTTTTCAGAACTGGGTTCCTCCAGCCCCAGATTCAAATAAACCCCCCACAGATACACACACATCCCAGATTAACTGAGTGCGTCTGAGCAGACCCCTTGTATGTCCCTGAACTCAGCAGGCCGGGTGACACAGCACTGTCAGCTGCCACCCTTATGGGCCCGTTGCACCGCACCAGAATGGAGCAGACTTCTGAGCAGGCTGGGTCCAAACAGCACTTTTTAGCTGTTCCCCTTATGTGCCCCCTGGACTCCGTAGGCTGGGCAGAGCAGCACTTCTCAGCTGCCTCCCACCTCACTCTACAATTGTTCTAGCAGTAACCCCCTTGATAAGCAAACCCCATAGGATTTTTGGACCCTCCAGGGATCTTTGGCTTAGGCAAAAGAAGCGTTGCTGCAGAGCAAGACGGGGAAGCCAAGATCACAAAGGCGTAAATGCATTTGGAGAGAGAGAGAAACTGGCAACCGGCTTGATTATAATAGTTTATTGCCAGGTGTATAAAAGTTATGATACTAAAAGTGATGCCATACAAGGAGAGAAAAACAATCTAACATTACAATACAACAACATTACAGTAGGGGGTATTGGAGAAAGGCTAGCCCAGGTTTGATTACAAAAGTAGAAAGTTATACCTGGATTAAAGACAGAGAGAGACAGACTTGGGGAAAGGTGGGGGGAGGGGCAGAATCTCACCACTCCTTGCAGCTCAGAAGTTCCCAGGAGACAGGCTGTTCAGCTTAGGGTCAGGAGCGCTTGAGAGACAGGCAAAGCCCACAACAGGATCAGTCAGGAAATGGGGAAGCAGGCAGCATTTGGGTCCATGAATCAGAACAGGGGTTTGAACTTGGGTAGGGTTTTTTTTTTTTTTTTTTGTAGAACCAGGTTTGTTCATGGGTAACAGTGTCTCAAGGAAGTATCCCAGGGTGGTTTTCTTTATGCTGGACAATAGGAGCTGATCATTCCCAGCTATGGTCAATGTTCCTTGAGGGAGCTCACAATGCAACCAGGCAGATTCAGTGTTTTGCATATCAATAACTAGAATGGTCTGATAACTGTGGAGCTGGATGGGTGTAGGTGTAAGTTTATTTACATCAGGAGCAGAGATCTCCCATAATGCAGTGCGTCCCTGCCTTGCCATGAGGTGACAACAAGAACCAGCTTGCTGTCAGGTTCGATTTATATGGATCCCTCAAATAAGGAGTGACAAAGATTGCTTTGCATACAACTTTGTTTTACTTACAACAATTTATACATCAATAATTACAATTTAAAAATCACCATTGATTCTTATTTAATACAACAATCTAACTACTTAAAAACACAGTTACAATTACAACTATACAATTATATTTACAAAGCTAGCTTACACTATAGGGTTATACTTATACTATTATACTTACACTGCACCAGTGAGATTTGTCAGCAGCAAAGCAGCACTCCAATTCTACTAGTACAATTCCCGGGTTTACATCTGAGTGGAAAATACTATCACACTCAGGTTACACAGCCCCACACTCTATACTTAGGTTTGAGCGGCAAGCTGGGGAGAGACAGCAGGTAGATCACACCTACATGTAGAACTATTCTGTTGTTCTTCCAAAGGTACAGGACATCTCCAGTTTACTTCCTGTTTGTGACTACCTTTTATATTTTTCTTCCACACAGCAATATGCCCACTTAGCCAATTAGAAGTTTCCAAGAGCAATGAGGTAATTGGGGACTGCACCCCAAAACAGCGAAACTGACAGAGTGAAACCCGATTTTATTCTTCTTAATTGTCCAGCTGTTGTTTGCTGCTGACAAAGAACCACCCATTGCAATACATGTCTAAACACTATTCAAATGCAGTTTACTGGGTTTCGAGTCACAGAGATTTTGCTACAATACATGAATGGGTACTATTTAACTGAAATTTACTGAGTTTCAAGTAACAGGTTTATCAAAACCCACAGGCTACATTCTGATTGCATTGCCTTTAACACTTAATGTCTGCTGGGGTGTTCCCGGCGCTGGTAAGTTTCAGGGAGGTTTTGCTGTGATACATGAATGGATACTATTCAAAAGATACTATTTAGATGAAATTTACTGGGTTTGAAGTAACAGGTTTTCCAAAGGCTACATTCTGATTACATTGCCTTTAGTACTTAGCGCCTGCTGACTCCTCCCGGCGATGGTAAGTTTCACAGAGATTTTGTTACAATACGTGGCCGGCCGGGGGTTGATACAAAGCAGTTAGCATTTTACATTTCAGTCCAATGAGTTTATATTCCTATTAATTTAAAATGGAGTTGGGTCACTTTAGTTATAAAATGAAACAATGTTACAACATGCCAATCCCAGAGTTCACTGCGGTCCTTGCTTTGGATTTTGATTCTCCATTCTTCATGCTAATTCTTGTCCCATCTTCGATGTAGATGAGGCTCCAGTTCTCCATTCTATGTGCTAATTGAGATGCCTCTTTTTACATCTTCTATGTAGATGAGGCATGGGGAGTTGTCTTAATCCTATCACCCTTGCTGGGAGGGTTTTAGGTGTGTCTCCCACAGCCTTTTCATAGCTTTTGTTTCTGGTTCAAGCAGAGGCTGGGGGGGAGGGAGGATTCAGGTGAGCCAGAGAGAGAGTAAGGGTTTTGCGCCCTGGTTCCCCAAGAACACGGAGCTGCCAGGTAACAGTATTGTGCTTCTCTCTCCCTCACTCCTCTGGTATCTGGTGTCAGGGTGTTCAGAGCACCCTGGAAATGTGCCAAGAAATACTTTTTTTTTTGTATTAACTGATTCATTTAGGGGAAAAAAATGAATTTATCGATGACTAGCCATTGGGTGAGAGAGGATAGTGTCGCATGACCATATTGCTATTGATTTGACAGGCTCAGACCCTTTCTTCCTGTCTCTATCTCCCCTCCCCATATCATCTGG
Source organism: Mesoclemmys tuberculata (assembly GCA_007922155.1). NCBI lineage: Eukaryota > Metazoa > Chordata > Testudines > Chelidae > Mesoclemmys > Mesoclemmys tuberculata. The sequence continues at coordinate 56,281,802 of ML675610.1, read as the reverse complement.
GACCTAAAGTATTTTTGCTGACCTGAAGAGCCAGTACTCTCTAGGCTTAGATGTACCTAATTATCCATGATTAACGAGTTGTAAAATCTTTCCACAAAACCAACCCAAAATGATTTTGACTGGAGTGTTTTTATTTTGAAAAATAATACACTGTGTAAATATGATTGAGAAAGGGAGTAATTCATCTCTGTCTCTGGGAAATGCTGTGATTCACTTTCATAATTTAATTTGCAGCTTGGCTGTTCAAGACAGAGTTCATTCATATGATCACTGGGGACTGAAAATATTTTATTACCACTGCAATCAATTATGTGTTTTCTTCCCATCTTCTTCACTTTCCATCTATCATAAATTCAGATAGTTTAAATCCATTTCAAAAGAGTATCTTTGTTTGTAATTGCTGAAATACAGCACAACAGAAACGATTTCTTGGATTTATGAATGAAAATGGTTATGGTAGGAGATGGGTCATATGGATAATAGGCTTTTTCAAAAGCAGAGGTTTTCAATAATCTTGAAATATCAATGAACAGTTTCCGTATGTTTTGTAAAGGAGCAATTCATTTTAGTGTTTGACATTAAGGAGTACTATCTGCCCATATTTTCTCTCTATTTGGTATTTTAAGACCCCCAGCACTTTCATTCTGGTCTTCTACGTTTTCCTCTTACAAACTTTCTTCCTTTCTGCCTGCCCCCTCTCCTCCATGCACATCAGTACACACTTTCTTGCAGCAAACAGCTTAAAGATTTATGTTGGCTTGGGAGACAAGACAGAAGATTTCTTATAAGGTCCGTGAAACTGCCAGCAATTGTTTTAAGCTCCTCCTTGAAGCAGCACCTGACCCAAAGTCCACTGAAGTGCAGTGGGCATTGGCTCAAGCCCTTAGCCTCTTCCTTAGTCCTTTATGATTCCTTGTCTCAGAAAGTGGGGGAAAAGCCAGTCTAGGGTCTGGGTCTCTAGTATGTATCAGCTAGACCACTAAGGTTGGATATTTAGACTCTTGAAACATTTGCCTCTAGTATCCTAACATTAATGTGAAATTCATTGTAGATTTTGGTGATGGTGAGAACTGAAGCTATTGAACTGTTAATAAAAATAGATTTTTCTCTTTTCCTCCCAAATGTTCTTGCCTTTTTTAAAAAATCAGCTTGAAACTGTCCGTGAAGATCCAACCAACTCAGAGCCGTTGATTCTCTTTGATGTGGCGACCTCTGTTGTTGAGCCAGTTGGTGACCATTTTTTTTTATTCTACCATATTACTGTGACTATAATACTTTCTAGTGCACATAGACAATCATGGTTACTATGGAGATTGCCATTTGTCCATATTTTTTCAAAGCACTTATGCAATGGGTTTGCATGTGTCTTCCACGGAAATCACCGGGAACTGTGATTTCTGCTAAAAACCTCACAAGTTACTTCATAAAATAGATCTTTAATTCCCTAACCTTGAATTCAGTCTGCGTGTCTGAACCCACTGTTATGGGCCTAATGGGTTGAAGCTTGATCTCATGGGCGTGACTGTTAAAAACAGCATCAATAAGCGTGTCAAGAGTTTTGGGTTGTAGTAATGGAACCCGGTTCCTGCATTGCTCTGCTCACAAAATTCCAAGTATTGCTCTCACTGAGACCAGCAGAACAGCTCCCTTTTTGGTGAAGTAACTAGGAGAGATAATTGGAGTAGCAAATGCCCACATTATGGGTTATGACTGTAATAAAAAATGTTGACCTCATTTGTCAGCCTTGGGTTGAAGTTCCCGGTTTCTGCCACAGAGGCCTGAATTGGAATCCTGGAAGTTGTGCCTCATGGACCCAGCTTTCCCCACTTCAAAAGTATTCAGTGAGAGGGAAGAGTAGGCCAGACGTCAGTTAACTCATCCAGAAGGCTTCCTCAAGCACAAGAGGCACAGAATGCAGAGAAATCTGGCCCCAGCTTTGACTAAAGAGGCTATTCTGGTTATTGTGCTGTCTCTAGTGGAGGGGAATTTTCAACTAGCGTAAAGCTGATAGAGCTGGCTCCCCACTCCTAGCATAAGGGGCACATCATCAGAATTTGATCTGCTATGAGAGTTCTCGGTTGGCTTACGGTCCTTTAGGCACAGTAGCCAGTTGTTGCAAGTTATAGCTGTTTTTAGGCTGCTCTTTCTAACATCTGGTGTGGAACTGAGGTAGCTTGAGAAGCAGGAGGCTATAGTTGTCTTCCTGATGGTCCTGCCCACTTCTTCTTTATCAAGTGTATTTTGTGCAGGAGAGAATATGGGTCTATGTTATTTCTGCTAGTCCATGTGCTTAAACATTTGACTGTGGAAGTGTTTGTGCAAAATTTGATACAGCAGTCTATAATAAGTCAATCTTTTTTCTTCTATAAGAAGACATCGGTTGAGGAGGTGCCTGATAAATCTGCCCTGACACAAGATGCAGTTAGTGATGACAATCAAGGTATGAGAGCAAAGTGTCTTGTGTTTTTCCTTCATTACTTAGGTTTTAGATGTTAGTAGCCACTTTATACAATTACCTTTGCTAACAGAATCTTCGCAAATCTAGTTTGAGTCAGTTATGCAGTAATGCAAATCTGAAAGAAAGACGTGTAACTGTAACAAAAGAGAGGACTTATTGACAGCAACAGAGCTGAAGAAAAACAAATTGGTGGACAGTTATTTTCAAATTAACCCCTTACATTTTCAAAGCCTTTAAAAGTCGAACACTTTCTAAACGTATGTTGGTCCTACTGGGCCTAATCCCATCCTTTTTCTAAGACTTTAACAAGAGTTTTGTTTGAGTAAAGAGTGCAGGATCTGGACCTTAAAAGCAATAAAATGACCAGTGATGATTTCTTTTAGGACTGCAGATCTGCCACATTCTCTGTAGCTGACATACTTAGGTAACATGGAAGTTAGGTATGTAACAGTCCCATAAAGATGAAATTTTGCTTTATGCATATTTACAAATTGCTTTATATATGGTTCTGCCTTGTCAGTTATATATTTAAAGCTATATAATAGTGGAAATAGAGATGGGACTGAGAAAGCAGACTACATCCATATAAAGTCCATTTACTCGGGGGACACTGCAGTGAAGTGAGTTTCATCGATAGTGATTCCATATAATACAATTCTCAGCAAAATGAATACAGATTTTTTTATTTGTTTGTTTATATTTTGCTGATATCCTTGATGTAAGATGTTTCAAGCGTTGGTGGAAAAGGACATTGTGGTCTAAACCTTCATTAGATGAATAAGCACAGGGGACCAGGAGCTCCTGGCTCTGATCCTGGCTCAGTCACTGACTCAAGGTGTGCCCGTCACATGGCACATCACTTAGACCCAAGTTATCAAAAGATTTTGAATTCCTCAGTTTTTGGGTTTCCAACATGAGACGTTTAGATCCTAACTTTTCCAAGTTTCTGACTGCTGGACATGCCCAGCTCCCATTAATTGGAGTTGCAAGGGCTCAGCACCTTTGAAAATTGTGTACTTGGTCTCTGAAGTTGGGTAACCAAAAACTAAGGCACCCCAAATTTGTGGTCATTTGGCAACTTGGGCTCTCTGTGCCCCTTTTTTGTTTTTTTTTAAATAAAGATAGTAGTGAATATGATGATATGCTAGTGGTAAATATGCTAGTGGTAAATAGGGGTGTTGAGAGAAACAATTTAGTTAATGTGAGTATATTTCTTTTCAGCATGCAAGTAGTTTTATTAATAGGACCCTTCATCAAAGTAGATAGCTTTAGACTGTTTTGTTCTCAAGTACATAATTAATTTAAAATAACTTTCAGTTTATTTTTAATTAAGCTCTGAAGATAAGCACCTCCACCAAAACAATACCAAAGGATTTTAAACCATGTCAACACTTGTCTGGCAAAGCAGGTAAGAGGAGAAAATTTTCATGTCTTTTTAAAAAAAACATTTTTTTTTCAAAGAATTTGTAAGGTAAACTATTTTCTTACCAAAATGTGCCTAAATGTACTTTATTATTTCATTGCACTGATGACATTCCTTTCAGGTTAGTGATAATTTTTAGTAATAAAATTACTTTTTAAAAATGATCCCCTCGATTGATGACCATTATTTGCAAAGTTCATCCCAATTAGGATAATTTGAGCTTGTCAGAGAAGTTCACCCACTGTGCCTTTCTTCTCTTTTTTTTTTTTTTTTTTACGGGAATTAAAAAATCTTTTGTTAATTTCTTAAGCACAAAGGACATTTTGTAATATAGCATATTATAAAGTTCATCTTTTTCTTTTTTCTTTACAGTAGATCGGTCGAAGAGAATTAATAATATAACACAGAGTAAATGTTATGTCTTGCTTGTAATGATTCTGAATGTTCCTGATTTTCACAAGAGCCGAGTACCCATAATCCTCATCAAAGATAAAGGGAATTGGGAGTGCTTAGTCATTTTCCTTTCCTTTCCTTTTCCATAGCTATTGATTCGATTCTCTTCCCCACCTCTATCATCTTAGAAAGTTTTATTTCTGAAATGGCAGGTGACACAAATTGCTTGTGTAACCCGTCCGTGCCCAGGGTAGCCCACTGATAATGCCAGGGTCAGGGCAGGCTGCAAAAGGAGAGCAAATTCTCCCAGCACTGGTGGGTGACACCGCAGTCAGACTTCCCAACCAGCCAAAAACAGTGCTTCTGATTCCCCCACACTGGTTATCAAGAAGCCACTGTGCAAACACACACAGCCCCCTTTACTGCATCTCAGTCTCTGGCTCCCAAACTGACACTAGGTCCAGTAAAGAGACCAGTTGCTTTAACTCTATGCTCTTTACTAAAAGATTCCCTCTGATCCCAAAGGATCAGCCACAGTACCAGTTCACTATAAGTTTGGATCTTACCCAAAATACCACGCTGCCAGCCAATCCTTTAGTAACTAAAACTAAAGGTTTATTAATAAAAGAAAAACAAACAATAAGAGAAGTGTTAAAGGCTTAAAGCAATCAGATACATATAGATGATTTAAAAGTCCATATACATCAGGTTTCTAGAACAATTGTGGAGTTGCAGGCTTGTATAGTTCCTCTGGTGTACATCCAGTACCTGGATGGGTCTAAGTCCTTTAGTTCAGTTGCAAAGTGTGTTAATCCAGAGGTGTGTCCGCAGCTGGATAGGAACAAGGACACCAGGCAAAGACCAAGACGAAGACGAAGACAAAATGGTTTCTGTGGTTTGATCTTATATACCCTCTGTTATTGGCCATGTGGCTTGTGGAACTTTACAGGAACCAAAATGGAGTCCATAGTCACATGGGCCAATCCTGGTAACTCTTCAGGTATGCCTTTAGTTTCTTCCTAGGCCTTTGGCTTTTGTTAAGGTCTTGAATGGGCTATTAAGCAAGCTATTGTCCTGCCGCCTCTCTGTCTGGGGTGTGTCTTCCACAGCACAGTTTGAAATACAGGGATATCAAAGATCTCCATAACTTTCCTTACACATATTACACATGACCACAAATATTACCATCTTATTCAGCATATTATAACCTTTCTAACAGTACCTGACATGGCATGTCTTACATGAATTATTATGATTTTGACATCTTAAGGTCAAACAACACCAATGCCCCCCCCTCCTAAGGCAGCCCGCGTGACAGCTTGCTTGGTCCGGAAACTTCAAACTTGTTCTATTCATTTAACCTCAGTGAGAAGTGATGCCTTTAAAATTAACAACCCGGCCTTCTTAGAAACATTCCTTGCAAAGCTCTGAGTGTTTGAAAACTGCATCAGGTCTCAGAGTTTATAAAACTCAGTTGTTAACCACTTAAGTGTTAGTGCAAATCTGGGCATGCCCTTCTTAAAAATAAATAAATAAAAATGGAATTTTCTGGTCCTCTTAATCATGAAGATATCCTCGATTAAGCAAACTGAACTCAAGGGCCTGTCATAGCAGTTGTGCCTTAACATTCAAGTTTATTAATGGATCCTTAACAGCTGTGTGCCTCATTTCCAACTTTTTTTTCCTGGCTCCGTCCCAAACACTTGGCAACTGCCAGATTTCCTGTCTTCAGCTCGTGTTCTTGACTGATTGCTTGGTCTCCTACATACACACTTCCCTCTAGAAGGAGAGTTAGTGGCAGAATCTCCATCTTTCTCTCTTTGCACTCCCCTGGGATCTCTGAATTTCCGTTTAGCAGAACTCCAGCAGCACAGCTAGGAAAAACTGCCATTGTTCACACTTGTCTTTAAGCCACTGCCAATTCTAGCCCCTTTTTTTCCCCTTGGAGAAGGAATGGATCCTACTGTACTGCTCTTTTGGGGGCACAATTTTGTACCCTTGAAAAATTTAGGGGCAGAATCGTAATTGCTACTCCAAACCCCACAGAGGGAAAGGCAACAGTAAAAACTCACAGTGGCTTCTCTTTTGCCTCCGTCTTCATGGTGGTTGATGCATCCCTTTCCTCTCTCTATCCCCTTTGTGTCCTGCTGCCCTTCAGTCCGTTTCCCCTTACTTGGTGACTCCCTTTGAGTCCAAAGGGGCATAAATGGGATGAAATTTAAGAAGAAGAATTAGATTGAATAAATCAGGGGGGAATGATGTTTTGAAATCAATTAGACTGTGGAATAGTCCATCAAGGAAGTAGAGGTAGCCTATTAGTTTTAATTATTTAAAACTGGACCGGAGAAAATACTGGAGAATATAGGTACAACCTTGTACTGGCAAATGAATTTGGTTAGATGACGTGACAGGAGTTAAAAGGTGGAAAAGACCTGTTGTGTCACAGCACACTGGAGATAACCACAATAATGGGATAGTTTTCCTATAGCAATCATCAGTGTTTAAATATCGTTATCATTAGGCTTCAGGAAAGACAGGTTTCATTGGTTCACATTTGGAAGGCTTTCTTCACAAGCATAAAGACTAGAAATTTGAAGTCAATGGAAGCATTGTGCTTCAGTACCTCTGAAAATCAGGCCTCTTATTTAGGGGTGTCTACGAAATTACATTATTGAATTTGGGCACCCACATTTAAAAAGTTTGGTCCTTAATAATTTCCCAGTGAAAGCTTAAATTCTCCACTTGCTGCTTAGGCCAAGCAAGAAACAGCTCAGTGTGTTGCAGACTGTGCATGAATGATTTAGGATAGTCAAGAAATCCTTGTTTCTTCCTTTCTCTGTTCTGTCACTTTAGCACAGTAACACCATTTACTGTACGGCTTTCAGCTTAATCTTCAGACTTCAAGGCAAAGCCATCACAAACATTAATTTTCCAAATTCCAAGTTATTAGATTACAACCCAGAGGCCCAGAATCTGCATTTTACGGATCCAAATAAATGTATTGGGATTTCTTAGTGTCCCTGACAATTTCATATTGAGGCAGTGAACCGAAGTAGAGCTGCATTTTCTGGAGATATCTGTGAAACTAATGATTGCACATACAAATAAACTGTCTGTCTTATTTAGGGGGAAAACCCCAAATAGTTTACCCCTCTCCCTCAAGCTGAGTTATCAGTGTCATGGAATCTTAATCTTGAATTTCCCAACTTTCAGCTGCTTAAAAAAAGGCCTCAACCATAACACTGCATTGATACAGTTCTTTATTTAATACACGAATCACTTCAAAATAGGATTCTGTCTTCCCTCTAGGTCCTCGTGTTCACCTGAATAAAACATCATTGGAGGACTGTAATGTCAATCTTCCATATAGTTTTGCATGATGATCTGAAGAAAACATAAATATTCTAGAAATATAGTTCACCTTGAAGGCTATAAAATGAAAAGGCAAATCTTTCAAAAAATATACCTGTAATGTAATAGTAATCATTTTCAGTATTGTCAGAATTGGGTCATCTGATTGTAGGAAGCTGTTGCTAAAATTGTATTCATTGGATGTTTGAAACCTAAAAAAATGATCATTATTGCTCTTTGTTAATGGTAATTCCCTCTCCTTTCTTCCTTTAGTTGCTTGCAAGAGTTAGTTACACTGAACCTGGAATGACTCTGAGTCAGTTTGTTGATGACAGTAACCTACTGAGAAATTTGTTCACAAATGGTTTTCTTGCTGAGCATTAATCATTTCAAATTGCATCTGCATATCCTTCAAGCAGAGCCTCAGTCAATAGTGTACAACCCATGTAAACAAGTTCTGTTATGAGGAAAAAGTGCCTGGTTTTGGATCTACATTAGGTCACCTGCTATCTCATTTGTTTTACGTCTGTAAGCCTCCTAACTGGTACATGCATACAAGAGAATAATAAAAGCCATTAAAAAGTCAATATTTGCCAACTGCTACCACAGATAGATCTTACTCTATGTTTAGGAAAATCTATGGTAAGATCAGATGTTGGAATGTGGTAACTGTTGGCAAAATGCTGATTTTTTTCTGAAAGTAACAAGTAACATCAAAAGCCTCTCTCCAGTACTATCCCTCTGGGTTCTCTTTAGAGTTCTATCTAATCTAACGAAAAAAAGGAGGGAGGAAGACACCTCAGACTTTTAAAATTGTTTACGCTGGTGTAATACCACAAGAATCTCTTTTTTAGGGAAGTAGATTTGAAAGCAATCACAAGTTACATTTTCTCAAGATTACTTTTGTTTAGTGTGGAGACTAGTAGAAAGGGACATACGTACCTAAGGAATGGCTCAAAGAGGGTAAACCATGCACTGCTGTATTTCTTTTCTCATAAAACAAGACCATGGGGACATTCAGTTAAACTGACTAAAGGCAACAAATTTAAAGTCAATGAAGGAAATACTTTTAAAATAATTCTGAACCTGTGGAACTTATTGCTGCAAGATGGAATTGAAGCCAAGAGTTGGATTAGTCGGTCTCAACGGGATTAAAAAAAAGACTATAGGTTTATGCGGATCATGAGAATATCCACTGTTAAAGATGAGGAATGAGGAGTGAAAACAATTAAATCCTCCTTATTGTGCAGGGTCAAGCATCACTCTGACATCCTCCAATTATTTGCAGTGACTAATTCTAACTCACTCTGATTCCGCAGATAAAGAAGTCTCCTTTTTAAAAAAACGTTTTTAACAAGTAATCTGTTGGTTTCAGTTGCTCAGGAATCGAACACACTCAAGGCAAGACCAAGATCCAGGTACGCTTTTTGTTTCCATTGCTGTCAGAGAAATATTCCCATCTGATGAAATCTTCAACAGTGTGCTATTTAAACATCAAACTGTTTAGTAGTGAAGGTGTTCATGTTGTGTTTTATTAACTGGACTGGAAATAGAGGCCAGCCTAATGTCATGTAGGGAGATTGGTCATCATCCCATTTCAGGAAGTCTAAAGACTTCATCTAATTGCAAGTTGCATTCTACATATAGATAGCCACACGAGACAATCTAGAGAGTACCAATAATGGCAGCATGTTAAGTGGTTGAGTGTGTCATTCCTTTGAATGTGTGTAGTATCAGATCTAACAGAAACCAGTTGGTGTATGGAAGTGTGTGTTGTATGGTTCATGTAGGAATGTGGATTAAAAATGAAAGTTGGATGTTTGCAGGGAACGAAAAAGGTGACTCATCTGAAAATATTGTGTAATAAAAAAATACAGTAATTGGGTTAAGCCCTGGGTTAAGCCAGGGGTTGTCAAAGTACCGAGCAAAATTCTCTGCAGCAGATGTTGTATATTTTTCTCCTGAAGTTGCGGTAAACTGAAGAGAGGGAAGGAAAAGAGTTTGACAGGCCTGCTACAGCAAAAGCAGTACACTGGTGCAGGACAGAGGTTTGATATGCTTCTGGGTTGGAAAGAAGTATTGATAGAGGAAGAATATGAATTAATATCTAATGGTATAGTAAAGTGAGTAATAGCAAGGAAAAATTCACTAGGGATGGGTATGCAAAATTTGAAAATGAATTAGTGGAAGACGGGGGATGCAAGGTTGATGTGATGTGGTAAGGAAATTTTTACTTTTGGAGATCTGAGTTTACTTTTCATAAGAAAATGCGATTTGACGGTGTTATCTCAGACCCTACTAGTTTAGCCATATGATGGAATCACCACGGAACTAGACACTGCTAGATTTTTGGTCATGAGGTGTACATTGGAATAGAATGGTAGGATGAGATTCATGACTGGCAGAGTCTGTCCAGGAAGATTGCATAGCACCTGCACACTCTATGCCTAACTGAAGCCAGGGCTTTTACTCTTTCCTATTCTTACAATTCACTTAGCTGTGTTTTAAAATCATAAAATGTGGGGAAAATTCTTTAATTAATTTAAAAAGAAAATTACTTGATTTAGAGGATTTTAATGTAATACTTCAAAAGTATGGACTAAATTCATTTTTAATCTCAGCCCCTCTGCCTAACATATATTGCATGACCCACAGGTCCATGTGTGTTACCTGTTCCCCTCTGTGCCTGATCCACAGAGGATATGAGTAGAGCTGTGTGGAGGACAGAAATTCCATTTGCAAAGGATTTTGAGGTTTCAGAATTTGGCTTTATTTCAGTTAGGAACAAAGCCCAACATTTTTAAAATTCTTCACAAAAGAAAATTCAAATCCCCCCTCTCCTTTTTGTATTTGTATTATATTACAAGAAGTGTAAAAAATTTTGATACAAAAAGTTTTTCAAAATGAAAAATTGAAATGTTTCATTTGAATAATGTTGCAATAGGATATTGACTATTTTTTACCTAAAATTCCTGCAAAATTGACTGCATTTTGATTTTGACAGAACTGCATGTTGTGACAGAATATGGTTCCCTTGGTTTATCTGACCAACTCTAGATAGGAGTTGGTTACTGCGGTTAGCAAGGGAGCCTGGGTCTTTAGTTCAATCTATAAAGATTAATGCTTTTAGCTCTGGAGGTCCCCAGTTCAATCCCTGGTGTCAGTCAATATGGTAGCCATCAAGTAGCATTGTATTAACTCTGCAAGGCCAGATGCATTTTGCCCCTTAGGCACTATTTTACAGTTCCTTACAAATAATGACAAAGTGTAAAGCTGACTCTTTTTTTCCCTAAATATATCTCCCCTTCCATTGTTTAATATATGCATTTGAAGTACAATATTTTAAGGGCCTAATCCAAAGCCCTCTGAAATCAATGGGAGCCTTTCCACTGACTTTAATGGATTTTAGATCAGGTTTTAAATGAGTAGGACTGGAGGATTCAAAACCCTGAGGTGAAAAATGCATCGAAAGCAAAAGTAATATCTTGTATGAAAACTCTGAAACAAGTTTGGTTTTACCTCTTATGTTTATTAGTTTCATCAAAATATAAAATTGAAATTGCCAGTGTCCAACCTGTTAACAAAGAGTTGTCTACTAACTAATGCCAATTTGGCAAAAGCTGCTGATCCCTTTTCCCATTAGTTGGAGTTTTTTCCTGTTGTAGATGAATCTTTTTTTTGTCTTGCTTGTCATGCATAATATATTATAGAAAATATAACACTTCATGTTGTCAGTTCTGATTTGAGTAAAGTCTGAAACCTTGCAGAAAAGACTTGTGACTACAACAGCAGAAAAATATTGGATTCCACTCAAAATAATGAAGCTTGTTACAAGTGTTTAGAAAGTACATTGTATAATGTACAAGCAGTTTCATGAAAATGGATAATTGTGAACCGTAAATTCAAGTGGTACATATGATCATGAATAGACAGTCACATTCCAGTTTAAGGCACAGTAATGTGAGTTTAAATAGTTTTACCCCATTGTCTTGCTACTTAATTATTAGCTTAGGTCACTAAATTACCAACCAGCTAGCTCATTGGCTGAATGAGGATCATGTGATCTGAACCAGCAACCTCAGCATGGAGCCGTGGTTCTCAACCTATTTACCGGTGTGGGCTGCATCCAATACTACCTGTATGGCCCTGAGGATGTCACATGGGCCACAGCTGTGTGTTTATTGGGCCGCAGGTTAAGAGCCACCTGCACAGAGTGTCTCTGATGCAGTACTTTTAGGGCCAAAAACTCCTGGCCTGCTTGCTCAGGGAGGTACAGATTTCTCCTCCCTGAGCTAGTGCGGCTGATGAGTCCCAAAAGCAATATCATCCAGTGGAGGGCAGGCAGTGTTTTTAATGCTGCCCTCCCCCAGGAATTCTATTAGAGAACGGCAGTTTTATAATTTCCACCAGTGGTCTGTAGGAGCCCAATCAAGAGGTGCTGTAGGGACGAGCTGAATAAGACTGTGCCCCTTTTTGGCCAGTCCTGCTCAGCTGCAGGCCCTGGAAAGCAGATGGGGTTGCAGGCGCATTGCACTGACACAGACCCTCTCAGGGGGACTTTGCATTGCCAACAGCCCTGTGCCCAGGGTTATGCTGGCAGAGACCATCAAAACCACAGGCAGAAAGTAGTGTCCCACTAGGACACCTTGTATTTGTGGTACTACAACTTAATGATACAGTTAGTGCAACATTCTGGCTGCATTTCTTTATTCTTGTGCTTTTCAAAATTCAGCCACGTTGTAGGAAATAAAAATCATAGTGAAAAGACTTCAAAAGCAAGATAGCACTTTTAATATACTAATAGCGGCAGCCAGAGCCCGACATGGTGAGAGTTCAAATGAAAGTTTATGGAGAAGGTGAGGAAGACAACTGGTAAAGAGGAATTTTTACTCAGGTGCATTCAAGATAGTTGCTACAATTCTGCTGTTGGCTGAGGTCACGTGACACTCTGAGCTAAAAGAGTGGAGCCTGAAACTATAAAACTAAAACATGGAGGCTAAAAGGCATTTTTAACACTTGTACTGGTTCTCTATGTTGAAAAGTGACCCTCCCACTCTCTAGAGCAATAAATACTCTCAATCTGTTCCATCTAATATTATATCCCATCACCACTAGCTGCCTTTTCAATCCACGAGGCAATGATTTTTCACTGTCAAGCTCAACTCCAGTCAATATTTACTACATTTGTATAAATGAATGGTCTAAAAATACCAGTTAATTTTGTTTTCCTTTGAGATTCTTTTATTTTTCTTTAGATCCTACTCCAGCACATCTATTGAAGATGCAGTGAAAAAGGGGGAAGAGCCCCCTACTCCCCCACCAAGGCCACAGAAATCACATTCCAGAGCCTCCTCCTTGGACCTTAATAAAATCTTTCAGCAAAACACACAAGGTAAACGTGCTTATTGCTTATCACTAAGGTACTACTGGGATGGGTGCTTCAGAAATACATCTCTTCTAAAGAGCTAGCTATCCTAATGAAATATTTACATGTACAACTGTTAATGTTATCAATATATTTCTGCAGCAGATGGTGGGAAGATTGTCTTTTTATTTATGTATCTATTTTAATATATTCTTTTGTTGTTCACTGTGGCCATGATTCAGGAAAGGTTTCCTATTTGGGAAAACACGTAAGTCCCGTAGAAGCCAGCAGGATTTAAGCACATCTGTAAGTGTTTTCTCTAAATAGGGAGACACTTAGGCACATACGTAAGTGCTTTCCTGAACCGGGGTCTTCAAAATAATTTCATAGCTAAAATATTGTTGTTAGAGAACTTTTATGGTAGTACAGCATTATTTAATGTTAAACAAAAAACAAGAAGTTCAGTATTGGTGTCAGCAAGTAGCCAAATTATACAATACTGTGCATACTGTCTGATTTTTTTCTTATAAAACTATTCACTGATGACTACGCTTTGAACATAACACGTTTTTGAAACATAGCACAAGCAGTTTTTGCAATGAAAGAAAGCAACGGAAACACCTTTATTGTTTTGAAGCAGAAGTTTTCCAAAACTGATTGAGAAAGATATCCCTTGGTACAGTTTTCTACTCAACAGTACTTGTATAAGTCATTATTATTTGTACTCAGGGGAAAATAGCTGCATTCCAAGCGTACTCTTTAAGGCTTGCATGTAACAGAGGATTTTGCTTTGATTCAAGAATATCAATATAAAACTTTCTGGGTTTTTTAAAATGAGATTGCTGGCTCCTTACGTACCACATTGTCTTTGGTTTAGCAGCTGACAAAATTAATCCTTACTGCTAGGTTCACCATGTGTTATTTTTGTTGAATATGTAATCCTTGGCACACGGCGTGCACACACATGTGGACATTTATAGATAGATATACATACATATAATTGAGCTTTATGCATTCCTGGAAACATAATGTCATGCTTCAAGTACTGTGCAAGCAAAAATGTCACTTTAAATACATACATGAATTGGCAACATCTTTGTCTAATCTTTATGCCCTCTCTTAGGTAAGAAATATGCCCATTTTTTCTCCAAGGCTCTACATAATATGGGCCTGGAGAAAGGGTGTTTCATGGGTGAGCTGTTCTGTTATGTGGAGTGTTTTGCTTCTCAGATCTGTGGGAGAGGGGGCACACCGTGGAGGGGATATTCTTGCCTTTGGGCTACTTTGGGACTCTTTTGTAGTGGCCTTCATTTCCCAGCTGGCCAGTTTGGGTCAGAGGTAGTGAACCAGATATTTTCCTGCTTTCGGATCACTGGTAAAAAGAGCAGTTTTGTAGTCTAGATGGTAGTGCAGTGAGGAATACTGGTGTTTCTGCTAACAGTCTCATCCTGAAGTGGCAGTGATCCTTCTTTGGGGAAAGTTGGAAAAGGGGTGGGCTTGAAAAATGGGAGAATGTATTGTTCATCAGGACTGACTTCACGCCTTCAAAAGTCTCTGGAGCTCTGCTGTTTGGGCTCCTGAAACTAGTCACAGAAGGCAGGCAGTGATGGGCTTGGTGAATATTCTCAATGGATACAGTGTGCTGTTCTTCTTGTGCAATTGCATGTGTTGGGAGTCTGCTTTCAGATTCTTCCTGTGAACTTGAATTGGGAAGTGAAATACTGTGAATAACACAGACCAGCAATAGATGAAGTGTTCCTCTGAATTTTGGCAGGCTCCATGGCTTTAAAAACAGTCTGTATTGGCTATCTGCTGGCCAGCTGCTCACAACATTTTCTGCCTACCAATGACACTGAAGAGTTTTCTTCTGGATTGCAGTCTGGGCTAACTTCTGGTTTCTGGGCAGTGATGAGAGCTATGTTATAGCAATGCCATTATCTTTGAAATGTAATGCTTTTGTATAATGTAGTCTGGAGTGCATTTTATTCAATGTTTAGTTTCAATTCTTCATTGCAGTTCGTTAATTAAAGCCTGTGTGACACAAAGGTAATTTTGTGTCAAATATGCTGTCAGTGCATTGAGATTCTGTCATACACCCAATCAGACCCAAACTGCATACATTTCTGGCCATCTTGCGAGACTGCGCTTTATGCTGCTGTGGGGATAGACGAGAGCTGGGATTTGGATACCTAAAATTCTTGCCACCTTGCAGCGGTAGCCATTGTGATCTGATTCACTCCCTTCAGCTGGTTCCTGCTACCTCTTTCCTGATGTTGTACATCCACTTCCTATCCACTGCATGACCTCTCTTCTCTTTCCCAACCCCAGAGACACGCTCCCCATCGTTGTGACCCCAGGTGCCTCAGTCTTTACGGCTCTGAGACATTCAGGCCTTTAGTCACAGAAACTTGAGCATATAACCAATACTCAATTATATATTCTGCACCTGATAATATTTCTATCTCAGTCAGAGGCCGCCTCCTTAAAACATGACATTCCAACATATACTTCCAACAGCATAGTTGGGCACACAGTGGTGGTACTGGAAAGCTTGTACATCTACGTTTGTCTCACATAATCAAATTCAGTGTATTTTCAGTTACGTGCTGTTTTCTACCTTGCTGTGGTCTCCCTACTGGTAATAGAAATTTACCCTAGAAACTGCATAAATATATTGCTTAATTGTTTTCTTGATAAAGTGCTGCTGAATAACAGCCATTTGCCCCATGCTGGAATCCCATTATCTTCCATATTACCAAGCCGTGTTTAATAGTCAGAGCAGTATATTAAATTAGAAGGGTGGCAAATCATAAATGCTCAAAAATACTCATATTTTTTTCTGAATAATGGCACCAACAACCACAAAAGCCCAGTCACTCACAAAAGCTGTAGAATTTTACTATCGTATAAATACTATACAAATAGCACGTAGGGAATTATAGGCACAATTTTAAGTTTCATAGTGCAGAAGAAAGCTCTCCTACTGCTGGGACGTATGTCAACAGTAAAACACAGTATGTCAGAACAGAATATCTTCCACATCCAAAACCATACAGGGAACAAGATCCTTACTTCTGCATTTCCAGACTTGCTATCATTTAAGGATTTTTTTATATTGGGATCTTTAGTAGTTATTTGGGTGTTAACTTCCTTTCAACTTCCGCTACTTTGACACAGATTTTTGTTGGTGTATGGAATTTCCCAGGTTTTGAGCTTTCATTTTTATATTATTATTTTATCTCAGATTATATTATTTATTTTATTATTGCTGGTCAAAAAAATGAGAAAACTTTTCATGGAAGTGTTTGCAAATTTTTTTCCCCCTTATTCCATGAAAATGTTTAAAGTTCAAAAATTCTTGACCAATTCTAATTACTCATAGATTTTTAAGGCCAGAAGGGATCATCATGATCATCTAGTCTGACCTCCCGACATATCACAGGCCACAGAACCTCACCCATCCACTTCTGTAAGAGGCCCATAACCCAGTGTTTAATTTGTGTCAGAGCTTGCCAAGGCTCAGCCCCCTTCTGCAGAGGCTTCTGTGGGTCTGGCACTCGATGGGAAGGAAGGAATGGATAGTGGGTAGGGCTAGGGCTTGCGAAGAGTGGTTGGGGCAAGAGCAGGGAAGTACATGGGGTTGCTCATTGGTCTCCCCCCCCATCGACATCCCCTTAAGTGTTCTTTATAGAGCACTAATGCAACCAGAAAGTGTATTTGCCACTTTTCTGTACTCCCCCACCATCCTTACTGTGGCACTCTGGGCACCGCCACCAGCTGGGGAATCTCTGATAGCATAGATCTGTCAGAGCCATGCTGCAAGGTGGAGGGAGTGTGCCTCCATGCGGGTAAGTAAAGGATGAAGCTGAATATAAAAGAGGCCCAGGCAATAATGACATTGTAAAACAATTTTACAAAATCTGAAACCTGGTAATGATTGAAAAACCAGGAAAACAGATAATAAGTTTAGAAAATGAAAAAGAATGATAATTAGAAAATGAGATGGATTTAAAATGGGAAAATACAAATTAAAAATGTAAAAGATGTGAATAAAAATGATAAATGGATGTGAAAAATATATTAAAATAGTAGAAAATGTATGAAAATAAGTTTATGGGCAAGGGATTAAAAAGCTAACAATGAAGCCTGTCTGGCAGGCAATGTGCCCTTACATCACTTCAAACACTTTCCTTGCTGGCTTGTTTTGTCTGGTCATTTTAGGGCCTGACCCAACACATATGGAGATGAGTAACTTTATTCTCATGAGTGAGATACTCACTTGTGTGTTTGCAGATGGAGCCCCCTGCAGTGTGAACACTGCATGGCTGGCAATATTTTTTTCTGTAAAAAAAAAAAACGGTCTATAAAGGGGGGTGTGTGCGTGCGTATCACACTCTTGGATACAATTTGAGAGCTAAGGCCTCATTTTCATAATCATGCATTATATTTTATTTTAGGAAAGCCAGAATGCTGCGGTTATTTTTTTCACTCCGACAGGATTAATCACTTGCTAATGTGAAAATCCATTGACACGAAAGATGCATAAAAGTGAGAAGGAAGACAGCTGCCAAGGAATACAATAAACATCGTTCCAAAGTTTCCAGTAATTTTATATGCTACTCCTTTTACATGTTAATAACAATACCAAATGCTTTATTAATAAGACTGTTTATGGCACTCCACAACTGAATGCATTATGGCAGTTTTATTCAGTAAAAATGTCACTGTCACTGAGTTTGGACACAACTTTGTGTTCTTATATTTTGAGCTAAAGAATTACTAAATGCCCAGTATAGACTGAATAGGAGTAAAATCAGCAGCCACGCTCTTGCGTGTTAATCGCAGAATGTTATAAAGTAGAAATGAAGAAGATCCATTAGATCAAATAGGACTCGATCCTGCCAGGTATTGAGCATGTTCTAAGAATGGAGGTGTGCCCCTTGGCTCGTACTAGATCATTGCGGGTTGAGGGCAAGATTGAGCCCTGATGTCTGAATATATATGTACTTGTGTTACAGTAGCATCTAAGGGCCCCAATCAGAGGTCAGGGTACCCCTCTGCTAGGTACTGTCCATACACACACACGAACGCACGCACGCACGTGTGCACAACAAAAAACCAGTCCCCTTGCTAATGCAGGTTTAACGTAAGAATGACCACATTGGGTCAGATCAATGATCCACCTAGCCCAGTTTCCTGTCTTCTGGCAGTGGTCAATGCCAGGTACTTCAGAGGGACAGAAGCGAACAGGGCAATCATCAAGTGATTGATCCCCTATCCACTCCCAGCTTCTGGCAATCAGAAGCTAGGGACACTCAGAACACGGGGTTGCATCACTGACCATCTTGGCTAATAGCCATTGATGGACCTATCCTCCATGAACTGATATAGTTCTTTTTGGAAACCCACTATAGTTTTGGCCTTCATCTGATGGCAATGAGTTCCACAGTTGGACTGTGCGTTATGTGAAGTACTTCCTTTTGTTTGTTGTAAACCTGCTGCCGATTAATTTCATTGGGTGACTCTTGGTTTTTGTGAAGTTTACATGAAGGAGTAAATAACAATTCCTTATTCACTTTCTCCACACCATTCATGATTTTAAAGACCTCTATCATACCCCCCCCCTTAGTCACTTCTTTTTCAAGCTAAAAAGTCCCAGTCTTTTTAATCTCTCCTCATATGGAAGCTATTCTATCCCCCAATCATTTTTTCTTGTCCTTCTCTGTACCTTTTCCAATTCTAATATATCTTTTATGAGATGGAATGACCAGAACTGCGCACAGTATTAAAGGTGTGGGTGTACCATGGATTTATATAGTGGCATTGTGATATTTTCTATCTTATTATCTAGCCCTTTCCTAGCGGTTCCTAACATTGTTAGCTTTTTGACTGCTGCTGCATACTGAGCAGATGTTTTTCAGAGAACTCTCCACAATGACTCCAAGATCTCTTTCTGGAGCGGTAACAGCTAATTTAGTTCATTTTGTATGTATAATTGGGTTTACATTTTCCAACATGTATTACTTTGCATTTATCAACATTTGCTGTCGTAGTGCAGCTCTAGTTTTAAATATCACAGTGATTTAAAAAAGAAGCCTCCCCCACCTCTACTTAGGCATTTCAACTCTTTACCATGAATGATGCCTAGATGTTGCATCCTTGTGAATGTACAAGTTTATGTCGGCTTGATTCCTTGACACGACATAATAAAATCAAAGCAGACTTCATTGTGGAAATAATCCAGGATAAAGATTACGCCCCTTTCCCTGCTCCCCCCTCCTATTTTCCTTGAGATTTTTATCTTGAGTAATTTTTTTAATTTAAAAAAGAAAAAGGGAACTGTTATTAATCAAAGCTTTTCAAAGCTTTAGTGTAAATTAGTTACTTCTCAAATCTTCTGTGTAAACTTGCTGTATCCCCATGTATCTGGAGAACAAAGTGCCCTGTGACTGACCTTGTGCAATACTATAAAATGCTTTGAGCCGTGTGTGTGTGTGTTTGTGTGTGTGTGTACATTTTTGGGAGTGATGTGGGGTCACACAAGATAAGTGATCTTACATAGTTATAGTTGTTTAGACAGATCTGCCTCGGTGCCTTTGCCCCTACATTTTAAAAATAATTAAGTGGGGGGTTTTCGCGATCAGCCCTCACTGTTTTTACTGGAAGCATCACAGTTACAATTTTTTATTCAGTTTGAAAATATAATGGTACGGTAAGTGGCATGCTGCTTTGTCTATATCTGTTAGCTTTGCAGTATGAAACTTTTGGGTACCATTCTTATATGTGATACTGGTAGGGATATGAATCTTTATAATGCCTAAAAATAAACCTGGGCCACGATCTTCATCTCCCTCAAGTTTCCCAAAATCTGGTAAAACCAGCCCCATCTACACTATAGCTTCTGCTATTGCTATGATTGGTAGAGAGCGATGGGCCCCAATTGTTCTTGGTTAGATGAGGCTACAGTGGTAGTCATCTCCTTCTCTGGGCTCCTAGGTCACTTCTCTTAGACCGGGAAAGCCAAGTAAGAGAGCTGAGTCTTGAGCTGTCAGTTGTGATTGGCCTGGACCTTTTCATCTTATTCCCCTCTCATCTTGCTGAATGACTCCCCGGATGGGGGAGAACGCCTCTAGTGAACCAACAGGCTCATGACAATAGTTCTGTTTATAGAACTGATGACATCTAAGACAATGTCTGATTAGGAAATGTCAGAATGAGTGCCCTGATTACATGTTGACAAGTGGAAGATAAAATAGAGGGTGGGATTGGTGTGTGTGATGGTTTTGGCTGTGAGTAATGAAAGTGCCGAGGGTTGCATAATTTTGAATTCCCTCTGTTACATGGTATAGTGTTTGTTATCCCTGGGAAGGCCAGAGAGATAAGAGCATACATGACTTAGGTAATGGCCAAGTCTCAGGATGTAGAATTAAATTCTGAAGTTTATTTTTAAACCTAATCTAGCTTTTGGGTCGGAGAACCTATTTCATATCACTTAGTGTCCTGCTGGCATTAGTAGGCCTTCCTGATTGCCAGAATAAGGCTGAGAAATGGCCCTGGAAACCTGCTGATAGTTCACCATGAAAAACAGATATGCTAAGTGCAAAGTGATGATTTTTGTAGTGAAAGCATTATCGTTCTCTTTGCGGGAGCAACTGATGCAAGAACATGCTTTCACCTTGAATACAGTATTTTATATGGATGCTAATATAAACATATGGATATTTGAAGCACTTAAGCTTCTTTCACTGTTACCCCAACTACCCTGACCATGATATTTTTAAGATTTGAAGTATGCTAGTATGAATGTCAGAAAGTCACTGAATAGCGAGGCAACCTCTATGCAAACTGTGGCTGAAATAGCTTCTTAGGACTTGGGCACCAAAGCCCCACTCCTCAGACTTTACTCCTGCTTCCTTTATGAGGAAAATCTGTGGACTCCAATAGCAGCTGCATCCTTAAGGTGTGATTCTTCTTCCAGGCTGTTCTGAGGATGCTCAATTACTTCTTTGAGCAATGGTCCCTATTTTGTTCCACTATGGAATTCCACATGCCCACCATATGCCTGGAGTTGGAGAATTTGAAAGTAATGTCTGTTGGTCCGCACATGCATCCTGGCTTGCTTCATGCTTCTGTCCGAGGTGATAAAGGGTGGGGTGGACTGATTGTGTGTCTAGTTCATTCTCACTGCCTCATTGTCCAGGTCATAACCTTCAGTGTCCTCCTTTCTGATGCAGTTTTAATAATTACAGTTATAAATAGTTTGATCAGTTTTAGCCACAATTTTAGTAGTTTTATTTTCTTACTAGTTTTAAAAGTTAGATTAGAGCAGATTTGGGGGATTTTCTCTGTCCCCGTCCCCCCCAGAACTCCAGGCTTCAATCTCTGTGCTTCTTAACAACGACACTGGTCACTCAGCAACAACCACCAACTCTGCCTCTGCTGCCTGGGAAAAGCTCCTATCGCAGTTAGGTGCAGTATTTGCTAGTCCTTCTCCAGCTGTACCCAAGAAGGCTGAGCACTTCATCTCTGGAAACATCTCATGGAGATGGCCATGAGACTGCATTTGGTCCCAGGCAGAGCACACCTCATGTACATTGTTCCTCCTGTTGCTATGTCCGATTCTGGTGCCAGTGGAACCACTCCCACAGACTCCATGATGGAGCCTAGTCAAGAGATTAGGAAGCATTCCATTAAGCATGGGAATAAGTCTTCCTCCAACTCCTAGAAACTGGACATTTCCTCCACCTGCTTGGCCTAAGGAGATGTATCATGTTCTAAGTCCCAGAGGCACAAGAAGAAGACCATAAACAATGGGACCCAATGGTTCCAGTTCCAGGCTGTGAACTGTCGGCACTGCCGTTTCTGGCACCTCACAAAACATGAGACCCTACCACACCATTAAAGACTTCAGCACCAGTACCAGAACCCGGAAGAGAGAGTACCCCTTATACCAGGAAGATGCAGATCTGTGGCTGTCCCCCAAGACCTTTTTGTCTTATTGGATCCAGAGTCTCTTCCTCCACTGAGTCCTTCTACTTCTAGAGAACTCATATCCCCACCATGGGATATGCCTACAGTATGGGATCAATTGCCCTCCTCATACGTGTACTGCCGTTGGAACTGGAGTCTGCCTTTACCTCTTCCAATTAATTGGAACTGGGGGAAGAACTGCCTCTACCATTTCACTCCTATGCACCATCACAGATACTAATGCCCATGGGAGCAACTACCTCCTCACCTTCCCTGGAGCCACTATTACCCCATGGTTCAGGGATTCCTGTAACATGTTGATCCTGCATGTTGGTGACCCTGAGCATAGTATCATCCTTCAGAGTTTGCCTGGTCTGTGAGAGAGTCACTACTTATGTTCCCCTGCCGCACACTGAGAGATCCATCAAGCATGCCCGTGGATCCGTTAGTAGAGGAAGAATTTTATACCCCAGTTCTGGCAGTCCTGCCAGAGCCAGCTCAATTCCCATCCTCATTCCCATCCTCAGCTGTGACTGTCATCCCCTTCCTTACTGGATGACTTCAGACAATTTCAAGATCTTTTATGGGGAATTGAGAGGGAACTCCATATCCCCCTGGAAGAAATTCAGGACTCTCCGCATAAGCTTCAGGACTGAATAGAATAGCACTACTGATCAATGAAGCCATACTGGAGCCAGACAAGACAGTCTGCCACACTCCTACCACAGGTACTACCACCCTTAAAGAAGCAGAGAGATGCTACTACATCCTAACCAAAGACTCAGAATTCCTCTTCTCCCACCCAGCTCCAAATTCACTGGTAGTTCAGGTTGCTTCAGAAAGAGCTAAACAACAAATACACTTGATCCACACCTGTGAACAAGGAAGTGTCTAAATCTACTGAGGAGAAAAGTCTTCTTTTTCTCCAGTTTACAATTCAGGAGTTTCTAATGCTACATCCTCCAAGACCCCTCGCCTTAACCCCTTTTGGGGGCCACTTACATGACAGTATTTTCACCCGAGAGGTGAATGCCTTATTACAACAAGGAGCAATAGAACACATTTCTCTACAATATCAAGGAACAGGGTTGTGTTCTATTTACTTCCTGATACCCACAAATTCAAGTTCCACATGGTCACATTGGCAGTAATAATTTCATCCTTGGAAAAAGCCATGTGGTTCATGGCTCTTGATATGAAGGGTGCTTACTTCCATGTCAACTTCGCCCCAGCCACAGATGTTTTCTCAGATTCATCGTGAGCTTCGACCATTTCCAGTACAGAGTACTATCATTCTGGATAGCTACTGCTCCCAGAGTCTTCACCAAAGTATTTTCTGTAGTAGCAACTCTCATCAGGCATTATGGTCTCCTCGTTTTTTCCATACCTCAATTACAGGCTCTTAGCTACCTAGTCCAGCAAGGAAGCCCATGTGAGGACTTCTATGTTACGCAGCCTCCTTTCTTCATTGGAAATCAGCGTCAACGTTGAAAAGTTGATCCTCAACCCCTTGTGATAATTGGACTTCATCGTGGTTACCATAAACTCTCACAGTACGGGCATACATGCCCACAGACAGATTTCAGGCAATGAATGTTGTCATAACTCACATTATGAACAGTCCTTGTGTACCAGCCAAGATTTTCCTGTCTCTATTTGGCTACATGGCCTTGTGTACTTACGTGACCTATTTCATGAGACTTCACATTTGCTGCCTTCGGACATGGCTTCAGTCCATGTAATTAGTCACTCTATGAACCTCATGCTGACAGTCCCAGCCAAGGTACTGTCATCATGCCTACGGTGGACAGAGCCACATCATATACACATGTGAGTCCCTTTTCTTCCCTGTTCCCCAGAAAAAACTGTCATCACCAAAACATCCCAGTTAGGCTGGGGAGCTCATTTGGACAACCTGTGATACAAGGGACATGGATATCTCAAGAATCCAGGATGCACATCGGTATTTTGGAACTTCAAGCAGTAAGGAAGGCATGCAAATTCATTCTTCCACTTGTTCACTCTCATCATGTTCTGATCATGCCAGACAACACCACCACTGTTTTCTACATCAGCAAACAAGAGGGAACAAAATCTGCCACTCTGTGTGCAGAAGCGGTCAATCTCTGGAACAGGTACATTAGCAATCAGATCACCCTGTCCTCTGCCTCTTTTCCAGGGACGCAGGGTGTGCTTGCAGACTTGTTTAGCAAATGGTTTGCAATCAAACTTAGTACAATATAACATACAATTCCCTTGTACATATGTATACAGTGACATTACAATAACACACTTAATAACAGTGCTACAAACTAGCATTCTATGAGTGTTGATCGGGCAATCAGAGATTGATGGGGTTAGAGATCATTCAAATACAAGCATCCAGCTTCATTTACAATCATACCCAAACATTCCTTATATTTAGAAGGGTCATACTTACTCTCCTTCTTGGGTAAATCCCTCTATTTTGTCTCTGGTCCTTCTGCTCTGGCCAGCTGCTGCTGCTGCATTCTGCTGTCACTGATGTTCCTAGATGTCTTCTCCTGCTCCTCTGCTCACTCACACTCAAACCTGTCAGCTATCTGCCTTATATACAATTTTCTGCCCTTTCCTGATTGGATGTTTTCTTACTGTCAGTTGACAGCATCTTTCCCCACCCAAGGGTGACATCATTTCAGCCAATCAGCTGCCTAATATGTGAATTAGCTTCACTTGTTTACTTCAAACTTGGACCTCCTTCGGATCTTCCTTCCTACGTACTAAGCATTCCCTGCAGGTATTAGGAGTGTCTCTTATTTCCCCCCCCAGTCTGCTTTTCTGCTGGTTGTTTCTCTCTCTCAGCATGACATCATTGGCCACCATTTTAGATTTCTAGCTAAAACTTGCTCTAAACTATCATTATTTACTACTTATCAAAAGCTTTAAACTTAAAACTAACTATATTTCTATTCATGCCTAATCATTACAATTGTCACCATCTTTGTTATTTAAATCAGAACAGAGAAAATCTGCAATGTTTTCTCCTCCTTTCTGTTTGATTTTTAGCTGTGTGGCTAAATGCTGGCTCTGGTGCTGATTTCCTTATATGGACTCGAGCAGCTTGGAAATCTCTTGTATTATTTTAAGGCGTGGTATTTGGATGGGTGCCAACTACAGAATGCTCATGTTCATTGGCAGTACAAAACATTCTCTGTAAAAGTAGGAAAGGTTCTATTAGACAACGTTGCTGAGCTAAGTGGCGACACTTTTTGTCTTGGGCACAACACAAAGGGGTGGAGATTCCCCTAATCTTGGACTACATTTTGTCTTTAAAGACATTGGATCTCGCACTCAGCATTTTAAGAGTCCACCTAGTGGCGATCAGCGTGTTCCATCCCCCTATGGAGGGTTACTCTGTTTTTACACACCTGCTGACCACTAGATTTTTGGAAAGGCCTCCTAAGAACCTTCCCACCCCGCCAGACACTTGCAGCTCAATGGGACCCAAATCTGGTACTTTTGGGGGGAAAAAACCCTTTGAACCAATGGTGTCTTGATCCATGTCTCTTCTCTCCGTAATGGTCACTTTCCTTGTTGCTATCACTTCAGAAAGAAGGTTGGGGGAACTCAGAACTATGATGGTGGACCTACCATTTACAGTATTCCACAAGAATAAAGTCTCCTTATGTATACATCCAAAATTTTTACCAAAGGTGAGCTCCCAGTTTCATATTAACCAATCCATTCTCTTACCTGTCTTCTTCCGGAAACTGCACGTGTCTATAAAAGAATGTAGACTCCATTCCCTTAATGTCCGACGAGGTTGGGCCTTTTACCTGCAGAGAACAAACACAATCAGGAAGTCTCCTAAGTTGTTCATTGTGTTAGCAGAGAGGATCAGGGGCAGGCTACCTCCATACAGATAATCTCCAAATGAATTTCCAGCTGCACTAAACTCTGTTACCAGCTGTTGAACCTACCTTCCCCCACAGGGCTACAGCCTCACTCCACTACAGCTCAAGCAACAACCATGGCATCTTCAGGATGTGCCTCTTATAGACATACATAGAGCAGCCCTTGGAGTTCTGTCCACACGTTTGGAACATATCACGCCTTGGTACGGACTCAGCAGCGGATGCCTCTTTTGGCACGATGGTTCTCTTCACTACCTTTCCATCCTCATCCTCGCACCCTCCTCCAGCTTATGGACTGCTTGTCAGTCACCCAGAGGAATATAATAGGAACCATCAGTCAAAGAAGCGGAGGAGGTTACTCCACTGTAACTGGAAGTTCTTTGAGATGTGTGGTCCCTAACTGTATTCCACTTCCTGCCCTCCTTTCCCTCTGCTTTGGATCTGTGAGATTCACAGTGGAGAAGGAACTGGGGACACAGTCGGTCTGCCCCCCTCCCCCACTTTCTCTCCTCGGACTGAAGCACAAGGTGAATCAGGGCACATGTGCAGACCAATCAACACTACTTTCAAATTCTTTGACTCCAAGCATGTGATGTGCGTGCATAGCCCACCGTGCAATAGATAGGGGCTGCATATCTCAAAGAATGTCGAGTCACAGGTAAGTAACCTCCTCTTTTCCAGTTACTTGCTTCCCTTGTCTAGGAAAGAATCCTGATAGCTGTGTTTACTCTGTAAGCGAATTGTTTGCTGTGCTGGTTTATACTTCCAAAGCACATACCCTCTTTAACAGACAGATCCCCAACGCTGACAAACCCTGTGTAGACTGGTTTCCAAGAAAGGCTGTCCTTCTGGAGTCATCTACAATTACAGGACATCTGCTGAAATGTGCAAAAACATATTTGTTTTATAGCATACTCCCTTTTTTAGGAGAATGACACTGGGGAAGGTCCAAGTTAATATCACCTATCATTAACACTATTTTCATGGTCTCTTTGGAAGAAAAAACAGTGCATGGTTTTTATAAGAAGTTATTACTTCTCAAAAGTCAGCTGACTCCAAATCTTCTCTGGCAATTGTGCTAACATAAGCATGATTTCCTTCTAACGACAGGCCATAGATGTTCTGAAACAGCAGGGATTTTATGAATATTTCATGAATAGCTTAAGTTAGAATTTGCAGGATTAAAAAAAAAAGAGGAAACTGGGTCAAATTCACATGGTTAAGTATCTCACTAGCTTAAAATACTAAACTCTCAAATGTGGCATATTTTAAAAGCTGAAATAACATGCACAGTTTTCTGCTTGACCACTTCAAAGTAAAGAAATTTAATGAGGAAGGTTGTGGGAGCAGCAAGTACAAGTTCTGGGCTTGGGATCAACTTCAGAACATACTTTCCCTCTTGGGCAGACGCATTTCCTCAGTATAGAATCTCCTCGTGGCTCTGGGGATCAAGTGTATTATTGGGATAGAGTGATGGGTGTTTGGGATACAGAACATACACCAGATGCTGTATTCTCTGGAGCAATGTTGAGGGTAAAGTCAGTTCTGGCATGAAGCGGAGTTGAGCAGTGTCCTGTGTACAAATGGCTTTGAGGGCATATTAGAGTTAAACAAAAAATTAGTAGGCACTAGGAGCAGGCCAAATGAGTCAGAAAGTTAAAGGAATAATCAAATACAGTATGCAGTTCCAATGACCACTGGCTATGAGTACTGTACTCCATCACAGTTTGGACTAGCTCTCTAGTCCTGCCACTCATTACTGTAATGTCCTCCATGGCTTTGTGTTCTGGCTCCCACAGCATTATTATAAGAAACAATAGCAAGTGGAAGGGACCAACCTACAGTGATTTACTACTTTGTTATTGAATGGTGCATATTACGATGTCACTCTAACTAAGAGTTTGCCCAGGCTTCAGAAGGTGCTCTTTTCTTTCTTTTGTGTTGTGAGCACTCTGATTTTTCAGCACTCAGTGTGCAGTGTGATCCAGTAGATAGGGCATGGGACTGGGAATCAAACAGTTCTTTAGCCAGCTCTGTCACTGGCTTGCTTGCAGGGCACATCAGGTCAGTCTCAGTTTTTCCTGTAAAATGGGGATAACACTTCCTTTCGTTTGCAAAACATTTTGAAGTCTATGGAAAGTCATAGATGATATTATTCCTATCATCCTCTTACATCAGGCAATGTAAAATAGATTCAGATTTTTCAGGGTAATTTCTAAGCATGACTCCTGCAAGATTTCCCCAAAATAATCTCATCACATTGAGCATAAGTATTCATTTGGTATATAGCATGTGTCTGACTGACCTGGGGAACTTTTGGTGTCTGAACTAGATTGTGATTGGAGTAGACACTGTGTCTTCTGTGTATTATATATTATTAGTTGGTAATTGCTAGGCACACTGTCAGCACCCAGTAAACAGTAATAATCAAGAGCCTGGGGTCGTGAAGGGAAGGTTTCTTACCTCTTTGCTCCCATCCAAAGTCTAGCTGGATGGTTGAGGTGGGTGATGACAGATGAAAACATCCCAGCTGTATGGTAGCTTTTCAAAAAAACTAACTAAACATGGGTGAAGGGTACTAGTAACTTAACCTGTGCCTGTTTTTGAATACTTAGTGAATATGGTTAACCTTTCATACCTGTGTTATATAAGCAGCCTCAATGGGTAACCTATGTTAAGTTTCAGTACGTCTGCATCTCTGTTTGGCACTTTTTTGTTTTTTCCATCTTGTGTGTCACACACTTCTTTGGAGCTGTTAGTTAGCCAATACAACTGTGTTCAATATTTTACTCATACATTTTTACACTAACATTTCCGTGTACTTGATTTAAAAAGATAGATTTTAAAGCTATTAGGCATGGCTGCAGGAACCTAAATCACATTTTCAAAATGGATTTAGGCACTTAGGAGCATAGATCCCATTGTTGCGACACTGAGTGCAACGCCTAAATAGCTAGAAAAGTCTGGGCCTTAGTGCTTTAATTCTTTTTTTTTTAAAGGAAACTAACAGGTTTGCATTAGGGAAAACATATGGAAAAATTTAGATGGAATGCATTTTAATAAGCTAAATGGCTATGCTGTAACAAAACTTGTAATGGTCTATGTGGCCTTTTAGAATATGGATACAACTAAAAATAAATGTGTGTCTGTATAACCCCTTGTTTAGACCTATTATAGTGAAAGGGCCATTTTATTTTATTTGTTGGTTTAGTGCTACATTTTAGGCTTTACAAATAAACACAAATCTGAGGTAGGCTGACTCATATTTTTTCAAAGGCAAGTGGTAGGGGAGGCTATGCAGCACAGGGGCCTCTAGAAGGGAAAATCACTCAAGACTCCCATCAAACTCACTTGATATCTATGTGTTAATCTATTCCTCCTCATCACAGCTGCTTTTACAAAGCCTCATCTTCCCTGCAGTTCTGCCCTCAGATGGGTTTCACGGATTTAACGAGAGCCAGATTGAGAATTACAATGAATGGCCACATGGTTGTTACCATCTCAGTTCACTGGCTCAGAATGAAAGATTGCGTGATGTTGCTTTGTTGCATTACCAAAGGGGCCCAAAATTTGACTGTTAGTGTCATTTATTTACCCCCCCCCCAAAATAACAAATCAAAGCTAAAACTGATCTCTGTCTGCTTCATTTAAGCCTCCATCATTCTAATTCCATGGCAGATGTTTTCTTCTCTGATTGGGCTTTGTCTCTTTGCTGACTGATTGTCGTTTTTTGTCTCCATTAGTACATTGTATTAGTTTTTTTAAAGGCAGTAATATTAATGACAAAGAACAGAGTCCTAAGAATAAGTAGACTTTCACCCCAGCTCTGTATTTTAGCTACAGTCAAATTCTTTTAACTGCGTGCAGCTGACCATGTACATCTTGTGGCTGACTGAACATATCCCTGTCTTTTACTTTAACGGTAAGCTTTGTATAGCATTTAAATCTCTGGCCTATTGCAGAGGGTGTGCTATAGGAGGAAGAGATTTCAAACAGTGTTTGCTCAGATTTGCTTGCAGTAAAGATCCACTTTGATTTTCATCATTAAAAACATTGAACACCATCTCTTAGCTGACAATCATCAGAGAAAATAGTCTAGTTCAGAGGTTTTCAAACGGTGGGGCATGCCCCCCAAGGGGGTAAGGAGGAACTTTTTTTGGGGGGGTACAAGGGGGCAGGACAAGACAGGGTGGCTTGTGCCAGTCCTGCATGGTGGGGCCCGGGCAGCTGCCACGGGGGGCGTGGAGGGACTGCCACCTTCACCCCCGACTCAACTCAGCAGGCCGCCAAGCCTGTGGGTCACTGTCAGCATCCGCTGTGGCCACACCGATTTCTGCTCCCAGCAGCTCCCCTGCCCAGGGCTGGCCACATACTCAGAGACCATGGCGTGTGCCTCCCCGCACTCTGAAAACCCGAGGGGGGAAGGACAGAGAGGCAGGATTTGGCCCTGAGCTAGTGGGGCAGCCTGGCTGCAAGGTAGAAGCAGCCGGTTGCTGCGGAAGCTGTGGCTGTGCCCTTGGTAAGTAAGTATCTGTTCATCTGAAACTTCCAGGCATAGGTAATTTCATTAAAGTTGTGTCAAGGTCTGTTAGGTTTAGGAGCAGGCTATCAAGTATACTTTTGCATGTGTCTGTTTTGTCGGGGAGGGGAAGGGAGAGCGCATCCAAAAATTGTAAGTCTGAGGGAAGGGCAGGGCTCAGCTCAAAAAGTTTGCAAACCACTGGTCTAGTTTTTAATTGTATTAATTAGTTTTATTTGTTTCTCATTTCAGCTGTGAAGTCAGGCTGGTTACCACCGCCACCCGCCCTGCCCCCACGGCCTTTGGTATCACAGGTACGAACAGAACTTCAGCATGGGGATAAACTGTGCACAGTGGTGGTGATTGGTTTTATACTGTGATCATTAACACGGGCTGGCTTGGATACCTCACCGTTCTCGTTATAAAGCTAATACTTATCTACAGAGTTTCATGCTTCTTGTGTACGGTTACTGGATAATGTCATCTTTCTTTGGTCTGTCTATCCAGTATGCTGCGGAGCTCGGTGTGCCCAGTAGACAAAATTTGTAATTTACAAGCTGTGCTATAAGGCTACCCTGGTGTCAGCGTTTGCTGTCTGGAAGGCACGGGTTTGATTCCCAGCCTGTTTCTTGCTTCTCAAGCGGTAAATGCTGTCAAGGCAGCAGTGCAGGGAGCAAATGCATATCACAGTATGATATGTTACATACATATCAGTGTGAAAAGTCATGCTAAAAGGAAATAAGTTCTACATTATTGAGTAGCATGCTGTGATTTACTGGCGTATTTGTTTAATCAGAGTGTCACACCACCATTGTGTAGAACAAATGGATCTAATCATGAGCAGTTATCCCAAGGAACGTACTGTATGTAGGTTCTTCAGTTCGTAAGGCATGATGGATAAATTAGGGCCAGTTAGCTGAACAAGATCATAGTGATTGCATCTTCTTCGCCTCCCTTTGCCACCTTAATCCCCATCTATAGAAATGTCTGTCGAGATGTTTTACTCACTCACACCATTGGCTCCGGTTGGCCTTATCTGGCAATTTTACATGTTAATCTTTCAGATGAGATGTAGGACAAAGGCCCTGACTACTGTGGAGCTAATACTCCTGCTCTAGTCAAAAGTGCAGCGGCACCTTTGACGACCATCAGCAGTTCAGTTTTAGGTCTAATGTGAAAGTCAGAATCTCCAGCAGCATAGCGCCCCTAATGCTAGAATTTGTTCAAGAAAGGAGAGGTTGCCACCTGCTATGTCACAGCAAGCAAGTCTCTCTCCATCCCCTTCTTCCCTTAAATGGCCTTTGTAGTTTGCTAAATTCCTCGTTTGGAGGATTGTACAGATTGCTGCCTTAAGCCTTCTTTAATCCAACTACAACTTTAGCCATGCACCTTAGTGCATCCATCAAAACCTTGCTTTACCTAATCTCCTCTAAGCAGCGGCACCCCCTTCTATTCTAAATTATTGCTTCTTGCCTTCCTTATATCACTACTGTCATCAGCCACTCCATCTTCCCTGTCCCCTTTCACACTCAAAAGGCTTACAGTCACCCCTTTCTGGAAAATAAACAAACAAGCAAGACAAAACCCTCTTCTTGAGGATCAAACCAGTGCTACAGGTAATACTTTTGCTAATTGCTTATTTCTCAGCATGTGACAGATTTTATTCTCTCTGACCATGCAACAGGAGAGACTGATGTGCATTTCCATATCCAACAGGGTCCTCACCATGACACAAATACTGAGCCAGCTGCGCAGGCAAAATCCAGCTATGTAGAGCCCAGACTACAAGAGCAGGTATGCTGTAAAATTGTAAACAGTGATTTCCATTTAAAGTCCCTGTGGCTTTCTTGTCTTCCAGGACAATACACTGTTCCTTGCAAAATAAAGTGGCTATCATTATACATCGTGTTGGAGAACCATGCTATTTTACTTTATACAATTATTGGGGGTGAGGGGTGTTACAGCCGGGTTTTGTTTTTTGTTTTTTAAAGAAAAACATATTTCTACCTCCTCAGAACACTGTTATTTTGACTTTGAATTGAAAAACAATTTTAATAATATTTTAGACCAGGGGTCTCAAACTCGCGGCCCGCGGGCCAACTGCAGCCCTCGGGACAATAGTTTGCGGCCCCCACCTCAATATCAAAGTTTAATGTTAGTGCGGCCCGAGTTTGATACGAATGGCACTTTTCAGTGTTGTGTGCGGAGCTGAATGAACCTACCAATCATGGTGGGGTATATTGCTCTCGGAGGCGGGACATCAGCCGGGCTTATTGCGAACTTGCGCCATTACCCCGGGCTCAGAAGCGGAGGCGGCCGCGGAAATTGCTGCTCAGCGGGACAGAAAAAAAAGCGGAAAAGACGCATCGGCTAAACACTGAAACAGTGACACCAAGTGGAATTATATATTACACAGCCCCAAACATGTCTTTTTCAAAGCCTGCAGTGAAGAGAAAGGTTGGTGATGAGCACAGACAATTTCAGGAAAAGTGGGAAGTGCAATATTTCTTTGTTGAGCACAGGGGCATCCCGACGTGTCTTATTTGCACAGAGAAAGTTGCGGTGCACAAAGAATACAATTTGAAACGTCATTACACAACTAGACATGCTGAGGAGTATGCAAAATACCAGGGAGATGAGAGAGCAAACCGGGTTGCTAATCTTAAAACATATCTACTGAGGCAACAAGATTTCTTTAAGAAAGCAACCAAAGAGAATGATGCAGCAGTCGAAGCTAGCTACGTGGTTAGTGAGATGATTGCTAAAGCAGGAAAGCCATTCAAAGAAGGTGAATTTGTAAAAAAGTGCATATTACAGGCTGCAAGTATTGTCTGTCCAGAAAAGAAAGGTCAGTTTAGCAACATCAGCCTTTCTGCCAACACCGTAGCAGAGCACATTTCTGACCTGTCAAGTGACATTTATGATCAACTGTGTGAGAAAGCAAAATGTTTCAGTGTCTACTCAGTCGCTCTTGATGAGACCACAGACATCACCGACACTGCCCAGCTCGCAATCTATGTTCGTGGTGTTGATGACAATTTTGAAGTCAGAGAGGAGTTGCTCACAGTGATTGCAATGCATGGCCGGACCACCGCTCAGGAGATATTTCACCAGCTGTGTGATGCCATTGAGAATGCCGGTTTGCCTTGGAGGAGGTTTGTTGGAATAACAACTGATGGAGCGCCATCAATGACAGGGAGGAAAAATGGACTGGTGGCACTTGTTCAAAAAAAACTGGAAGAGGAAGGTGTGGAGGAGGCCATTGCTCTGCTCTGCATTATCCATCAGCAGGCCCTTCGCAGCAAATGCCTGAAGTTTGACAATGTGATGTCTTTCGTTGTGAAATGCATCAACCAAATCAGATCCAGGGGCTTAAAGCATAGAAGGTTTCGTGCTTTTTTAGAGGAAATGGAGTCAGAATATGGGGATGTGCTCTACTTCACCGAGGTACGTTGGCTCAGCAGGGGAAACATATTGAAGAGATTTTTTGAGTTGAGAGCGGATGTGAAAGCCTTCATGGAGAAAGATGGGGTTGCTGTTCCTGTGCTAAGTGATCCAAAATGGCTCATGGACTTAGCTTTTCTTGTTGATATCACACATGAGCTTAATGTACTGAACAAGAAGTTACAAGGCCAGGGGCAACTTGTCAGTGCTGCCTATGACAACGTGAGAGCATTCTCTACAAAACTTATGTTATGGAAAGCCCAGCTTTCTCAGACAAACCTTTGCCATTTCCCAGCATGCAAGGCACTCATGGATGCAGGCACACCATTCAGTGGTGAGGAGTATGTGGATGTCATTTTGAAGCTACAGGAGGAATTTGATCACAGATTTGCAGACTTCAAGACGCACAGAGCCACATTTCAAATTTTTGCGGACCCCTTCTCCTTTGATGTGCAAGATGGCCCTCCTGTGCTTCAAATGGAGCTCATTGACCTGCAGTGCAACTCTGAACTCAAAGCCAAGTTCAGGGAGGTGAGTGGAAAAGCAGACAAGCTCAGGCAATTTTTGAGAGAATTGCCCCCCAGCTTCCCTGAGCTTTCCCGAATGTTCAAGCGGACCATGTGTCTTTTTGGGAGCACATACTTGTGCGAAAAGCTCTTCTCTACCTTGAACTTCAATAAGTCCAAGTACAGGTCCAGACTTACTGATGAGCATCTTCAAGCCCTACTGAGGGTCTCAACTGTTTCCTCCCTTAAGCCAAATGTGGCTCGGCTATGCAAGAGTAAGCGCTACCAGATCTCTAGCAGCAAGAAGTAGGCTGAAGAAGCCATGTTCAAAACAGTTTATGTTCAGTGTTCCATTCATGTTCAGAGAGTTAAATGTTAAAGAACTGTTAATACAGACATTTGAATCTGAATAATAATAATTACATTTCTCTAGTCAGCAACTATATGTGGTTTCTTCAGTCTTCTATATCTGCTGTATTATTATTATTAACATTTTCATTTTCATTTTATTTATTTATTACTGATTGATTGATTTTTTTTCTTATGGATTTGTTAATTTATTTTTATTTTTTTAACACAAAATAAGATGAAAAAATAAAGACATTTGATAACATTGGAATGTTTTTGTAAGAGCTTTTCTTGTGGAAAACCTGATGCGGCCCAGCCTCACCCAGACTCTACCTCCAGCGGCCCCCGGGTAAATTGAGTTTGAGACCCCTGTTTTAGACCATGTCAACTTC
Organism: Mesoclemmys tuberculata; assembly: GCA_007922155.1. NCBI lineage: Eukaryota > Metazoa > Chordata > Testudines > Chelidae > Mesoclemmys > Mesoclemmys tuberculata. Next base: position 56,246,740 of record ML675610.1, on the reverse strand, counting down.
ATCCTCGCTCACATCTTCTGTGCCTAGTCATCAATATGTGCCTTTTAATGGCCAAGATTATATATAGAGGATGGGGTTCATAATTCAACTTAACTGGCCCTTAGCAAGCACAGCTATAACAAACATATGGATTACATTACCCAAATGAGGTCCATGACTTAAAGAGCATGAATACATTCAGGAGAAGCCAATTTGTTTTCAAAATAGAGGCAAAATTGGGAAGAAGTGAAGTAAAGCAATGAGACTGGCGTGACATACTCAGCTTTTACTTGTTTTGGGATTTATCTTGCTCTTCTTAAATTTCTGTTTCAACTAATTTTCTACAGTATTATTGGAAACCCTTTTTATTGCCTTAGTATTTCAATATGCCACATGTAGCTAAGCACCCTACCTAATCACAGCTGTAGCTGGGGGATGAAATGTGTTCCGCGTATTTTAAGGCTGCCCTGCATCATTTGTGCATACTTACAGAGTGATTATTTTGGCACTGTTTTGGAAATGGAGTTTAGGAAGAGGGATACAATTTATTCTGAAGATTGGAGTTTTCCATGCATGACTGGGAGGCGGTTAGGTTAGGTTAGGTGTGTAGGGTATGTGTTCCCTGCACAGTTAACCTGTGTGATTGGCACCTAGATTAGCCTACTCCTAGGTGAGAGTCCCCAAAGCAAAGCACCACCCACGTTACTGCATCCTCACTCTTTTTGCATTTGCTCAGGTGTGTCTGGCAGCATATCCCGTGGTTCTTTGTGCTGAGACTTTTTAGGATTCTTTCCTAGTCAGTTGTGTCAATTGTGAGAGAACTTTGACCTTCAGGGGGAATTGTGGGAAGGGTGTTGGAGGACTATCAGTACTTGAGTGAGCTAGCCAGCATTCTCACTGCAAAGTAAATGGGCTCCAACCCGAGTGAAAATGGAGCTCAGGTTCTAATCCACCCCACAGCTGTGTAAACTAGCCTGGGCTTAACCTCTGACCTGGTCTGGAGATCCCTTTTCCTGTGTAGATGGTAGGGGAGTGTAGGCTTATGTAAAGATCCCCTTGTGTGGACGGGGCCGGCGGCCCTCCTTCACTGTCCATCTCCCAGGAAGGCCACACCTCCCGGTGCCTGCACCCTGTGGGGAGTTCTGACAAAAAGTCTCCAGCCCTTAGGCAGGGCTGGGCAGGCAGTGGAGAACAGGCTCTGGCCCTCAGCGGGTAATCACCCCTAGGTCGGGGTAGAAAGCGGGGAGGGGGATGCAGGCACACCCGACTCCACTGCGTCCCAGACCAGGCCTTGGTAGTGACTGGTTGTCCCGTCACTGGGTCAGCGGGGCTCCAGCCGAAACGTGCTGACTCGGCTACATGCAACCGGATGGATGTCTGCCTCCCCTGGACTTCTTTCTTTTCCTAGAGTATCTGGTCCCTCGAGCTGCTCCCCATTTCCTCAGGACACTTGGCCTAAAGGAAGTTTCAGAATCCTTCAGCCTCGTTGCTCGACGGCAGGTCCGGGAACTCCTCGGAGCTGTCAGTGGAGGGCAGCTCCTCTAGGTTGCAGGGTCCTTGGGTCTCCTCTGGCTTGCAGGGGGCTAGCAGCTTGGGTAGCTCCTCCAGGTCGCCAGATCAAGAGGTCTCCTCCGGCTCACTGGGCTCAGGCCCTCAGGGCCCCAGGCAGTGGCCAGCTCCAGCAGCCTCTCCTTCGGGTAATGATCTGGTCCAGGCCCCAGCACCAAGGGAGAGACGTCCTCCCTCAGCCACCTTCCCCTTACTGAGCGGGAAGGCCTGCCTTTTATCCTTCCTGCCCTGCCTTTCTACTTCCGGTCAGGTGAGGTGTACTCCCGGGCTCCATCCTCCAGAGGGGGTTTGGCTCTCCCTCTCCGTTAATCTCCAAGGAAGGCCATGCCTCCCGGCTATATCCAAACCTAGTAAGAGCCCAGTTTAACTGTGCAGTTAAGACATACTCATATAACAATGGTTCTCAAACTGGGGGGCACAACCCCTCGGGGTCGCAACGCCCAGTTCTGGGAGGCACAAGCTGCTGGCCAGGTGGAGGGGCTGCTCTGGATCTCCGTTCGGGCGGTGCAGCCCTGAACGGGCAGCGAGGCTGTTAGCAGCAGCTTGACGCAGGTGGACGTTTCCGACAGCAAACGTCCTCAGCTGTGGAGGCCTCTTATGCTGTGTCGCTATGAATTGCCCGTACCTAAATGCCACACACAATAGGAGAGGAGCTTATTCTGCCAGTGTGCAAAGATACTGTGTCACTTATGCTTGGCAATGATACTACCAAAAAGCTTCATATTCTTTCCATGTCGAATGATACTGAGAAACGCAGAATAAATATGGAGATGTCTGAAGATATCAAAAAACAAGTTGTGCATGAAATTAAACATTCTGCTTTCAGCATGTTCAGCCAGCAACTTGATGAAACTACTGATGTTCCTAACTATGCACAAGGGACAGCGTTCGTATGGCATGTTAATGCTGAGGACGTTAAGGATGAGTTCTGTGAACAACTTGAAACAACCACAACTGCACAGGCCATTTTTAATAAGGTGAATGCCTTTTTTGAAAGCAATGGCATTGAGTGGAAAAAGCTCTGTGGTACCTGTAAGAATGGTGCTCCAGCTGTGATGGGTGCACAGCCTGGCTTTCAGCAGCGTGTCACCTAGTGTGATTGTTACTCATTGTGGAATCCATCCTCAAGTCCTAGCTGCAAAGACGTTGCCAATGAATGCTGTGATGGATGTTGTTGTACGAGCAGTGAACTACATTGAAATACATGCTCTGAATAGTCGTCTCTTTTGAGCGCTCTGCAGCGAAATGGGTGGTGAATACGAAGTTCTGCTTTTCCACACTCAAGTCCGCTGGCTTTCTAGAGGACGTGCAGTAAAGCCTGTTTTTATAGTTCATCAAGCGATGGCAGAGTTTTTCCTGCGAAAGGACAAACAAAAGCTGAACAATAAGTTCAGTGACGAGAAATGGCTTCTCTGCTTGGCATACCTAGGTGATATCTTTGATAGCCTTAATGACCTCAGTCTAGTCTGTCACTTCAGGGAAATGTTCAACATCAATAGACCCGACTAAAAAAATCAGAGCTTTCCACATGTAGTTGGATCTGTGGTGCAGGAAGCTGGACACAGACAGATATGGCATGTTTCTGACACTTTTCTCACTTAGCGAGGAGGAAGGAGTTATCATTGATAGTGCTCTTAAGTCAGCTATCAGTGAACATCTTAGAGCCCTTCACAAACAGTTCTCGCACTCCTTATGCTTATAACAATAATTAGATAAAAATGTGCTTTAGTCTTTATTTAAAAGCAATGAGAAAAGGTCAATTCATTTTAAGCAGTAGCGTTTAAATTTAGCATTGAAGATAGTGTTAAATATAAAAAAGGGATTTTTATTTCTAAAGGGGGTTGCACTCAGGGGCTTGCTCTGTGAAAGGGGTCATCAATACAAAAAGTTTGAGAACCACTGTCATAGAATGAAATTAAGGGGTTTGCTGGACTCTGGGTGCTGGGGTGTATCAGCGAGTTATGGTGGGACAGAAGTTTAACAATTATATGTTAATTGGGCAGAAGGTCCTGTCTGAGAATAACCCATAACAATGTAGAAATGGAGCTCTAACTTTGGTCCTGTACTTTTGTAGTTTTCAGAAATTGTTTTAGTTTTTTTGTTGGACTTCACTCTTCCTGCCAGGACTTCCTAGGCAGTCAACCTCACTATGTTATTGAAATAACACAGTTATTCATAGCACCAAACAATTCTAGTTGTGTCACAAATTCACAACCCTATGCCCACATCTGACCCATCACATCATTTAGTTTAAATGATAGTTTAATTTGAGCAATTGATTTGGATTATCGGCAGATAAGTCTGCTCAATGGTCTGTGGGAATGTTGGATGGGATGGGAACTGAGTTACTGCAGAGAATTCTTTTTTGGGTGTTGGCTGGTGAGTCTTGCCCACATGCTCGGGGTTTAGCTGAGGTCTTCAAATCTCACTTTTGAGGATTTCAATAACTCAGTCATGGGTTTGGGGTTGTTATAAATGTGTATGGGTAGGGTTTTGTGGCCTGCCTTGTGCAGGAGGTCAGACTAGATGATCATATTGGTCCCTTCTGACCTATGACTCTATGAGACCTATAGTGCATTTTAGCTAAATGGTGGGTTAGAAGGATTGGGCCATTGAGTGGTTATAGCACACTTAATAAAATGCATGGCTAACACAGGTGTCCTCAGCCCAGATCCTGCTTTCCAGGCAAAGGACCCTGTTTTCCATTAAATAAAATCCATCCTGACTGGATCAAGGCACAGGCACCATAGGCCTATGCTTAGGTTCCCTGCTCCTTGAGTCTTGTGATTAGATCTGAATGTCACTTCTCATTTTTTTTAAAAAGGTAAGTTGCTAGATTTCTTAGTTGTGAAGAAAATTTTGAAGTTTGTATGGGATATGCACTCCCAAAATGTAACTGATGCAGAGACGTCTGCCCGAGTCTGCAGACAGCTTGAAACAATCGCTCTGAGTGACGTGAACTGCCCCATGCATCAAAATAGGCTGTTGATGCCCAGGCTTGTGGCTCTGGGTGCCTACGCCATTGCCAACCCAGCAGAAGACTCTGGATACATCAGAAGGAGAAGACTGCAGCAGGCCCTGCCTACCAACCAAAGCAGACATACCCTGGTTACTGGGGTAAATACCAGCAGTGGGGAGGGGCTACTGCCACTCCTACCTCTTTGGATGGAGAGGGGGCCCATCTTGCTTCTCCTAGGATGTAGAAAGGATCCTCATACCCCTGTCCCTGCCAGGGAGGGGAAGGAGGGTTCTGTTATCGTCACTTCAAATGGGGATAGGTGTGGCTGGGCACAGAGCCATGGGGGCAGAGCTTTGGAGGTGTGTGCCAGACCTATTGGTTAGGACACTGAATTGCCTTAAACTGGCCCAGTTCCTCAGGCCCTCTTTTGGGAGTGAAGGAATTGGGAATGTTGTCTTCAGGTGAGCTGGTTCTTAGGGAAATAGCAGTTGGACTTGTTTCTCAGGACTGTCACTTGTAGCCCCATAGATGAAACTGGGGCTGTACATGCATCCTTGTCATCTGTCTATTGGACTTTAGAATTTGGTTGATTAACCATGCATTTACTACTTCTTGACATTCCCTGAGGAATAATTGTAACCATGCCCTCTGTGATCTTATCTGTTGTCACAATCTGCACTGAGCCCAATCCTTATCTGTAGCAGTTCACAAAATGAACCCGATTCAATATAATTTTCACCTGAATATTTCCGAATGCCATGAAATTAATCTCAGCGTTCCTGTGGTAACTGCAATAAATAAATTTGCCTTTCATCAATGCTTAGGTACAGTAGTGTAGAGAGAGATCCAGGCAATAAGCTATTGTTTATGGTCTCTTTATCCAGTTTACAATCCATATCTCCGAGTTCCTGTGCAAGCCAATTTGAATTAATTTTTCCTGTAAGATTTTGTGAAACACAGTATCAAATGCTTTACTAAAATCCAAACGTATTACATCTGCTGCATTCCCTTCATCCACTAATATTGTGTTTCTGTATTTTTTTTAAAGGCAATCCAGGTTTTTCCAAGCCTCTGTAAAGATTGCTGGAAAGACTTTTTGTAGAAGTAAATAAACACAAAGGCTATTATTTTGTTTTTGCTAACAAATTATTTTGAAGTATTTTCCATCTACAGATCAAGTGTGTTTCCTTCTGTTATTGGGTATATGTAATTCCACTGCTATCTTGCATAATATCCAGTGGTGTTTTTTGTGCATACTCAGCCGGTAGTATTTTCTTAGATTTAGGAATAAATAGGTTTTGCAATTTTTTCTCTTCCTTGTGTCTACAGTTGATAACTTGAAAGATCAGTAATTAAGGAAGGATGGAATCAGTCTAACGGAATTCTCCAGTACTTACTGCTCTAAGCTCTTAGGGATTGGAACTGTCTTTTTGTTCTGTGTTTGTACAGGGCCAAGTACAAATGGTATCCTGATCCATGTCTGAGATTCTTAGGTGCTCCAGTAATACAAAAAGTCAATAATAATAGAAGATTAGAGAGACTACAGTGCATACAAACAAAATACGTATTATTTAGTGGCAGCGGGAATCCATGCTAACCAATAATGATGGGGCTGAAATTAGGAAAATTTCAGGGTTGAAATTATTACTCAGCTAAGCAAAATAATTGGTTTGTAACAATATATATTTACAACTGGAATAGATTTTGAACATGCGTGAATGAGGTTCTGTTTGAACTGAACTGAGCACATGTATCCAAAGCTTAGATGGGACCCATATTCTTTTATGTAAAACAAAATAATAGCTTATTACAATTGGCTTTTGGGTCTACAGGAGCTGGCCACGACAGCTACGTAGCATGGAGGATTTTTTAGCACATTGATGTTAATAGGAATTATCAGTGTACACTGAAGAGAAAATAGGTTTTCAGGGTTTTATCCAGTGTCAGCTAAGTATATGCAACATATATCACACTCAAATTAACACTCTACTTAAATTACACTATGCTGGTATCTTCCACTGCATAAATCACTATACATCTCAAGTCTTGCATGTACTATGTAAGGGGAGAATTGGAAAATGGGGGCAACTATATATTTTGGCAGAAAACCAGATTCTTCCTAGCCTCCTCCCCTGAAGTCTGGCTTAAAAGTTTGTTGGTTTTGTGAATGGATGCTAATTCTTATGTAATTTATTTTTGGAAACTTGATTACTATTTTCATGTCTATTGTGCCGATTTCAGCACGTTGATTAAAAACTACACACACACACACACACACACACACACACACACACACGAGCAAGTTCTTCTAAAATAAACAGAATAGTTAAGAAGCCTTTAACATCAGAGCAAAAGTATCACTGGTAAACTGAAGAGCCTTAAAAGATTAAAATCTTGAGCCTCTAATAGGGTATTCTAGTATGTAGCCTGAGGGATAGATTGTGCAACCCTTATAAATGTTTGGTAGCCCTTATTCACCTTGGTAAGTGCTCAGCGAGGTTAATTTGATTGTTATATCACTAAGTGCTCACCAGCGTAAATCAGGGTTATGCAATCTAGCCTTGAAAGTATAAAGTGTTGTTTTCCAGCAGCATCTAAGGGCCTGATCCAAATCCCCTGGAAGTCAACGTGAGTCTTTCTATCACTTCCACTGGGTATAGAATCAGGTCCGGAAGGCCACTCAGAATTGGGGACCCATTGCAGCAGAGACTATACAACATAGATAGCTCATTATCTTAGATTGGTAATTTTAAAAAGCAAAGGAGATTTAAAAAAATGTTATTTCTAATTTTACAACTGAGATCAGGATGTCATGTATCAGCTGGAACTGCTCATGACATCACAAACCCTAAATCAGTGCAGATCTTTTCTCAGTAGCTGTAATAACATCAGCTGTTGTAGGGCAAATATGGAACCATGAACACAAGGCTTGTCAAGAAAAATCAGTGGAGAAAAAATTGATTTTCAGGTATTTCATTTGAAAACTGAGACATTATTTTTACAACTGTTAGAATGTTTAGATCTAAAAATGTAATTGTACAAACTAAAAATGTACTGGATAATTCCTTTCACACTGTTCCTTTTTTAAACGTTGACCATATATACTATCTAAGCCCTCAGTTCGAGAAAGCATCTCCGTTCACAGGCTTCAGTGCTTCCTTGAACCACGGGCTAAATAATTATTAATCAATTATACAAATACCATTGAAATCAATAAGAATTTTTTCTGCTGAATTTAATCGTCTTTGGAATCGGCCCCTTCATGTGTGGCTAAATAAGAAAATCAAGAAAATCAATTTCATTTTAATCGTACCAGAATTAAAAACAGAGCTGCCAACAGGATAATTTCTGTGAAGGTCTCTTGAGTATGGAATTTTCTCCCACCACACCTTTTGTCCCATACAGCCCAAGTCTGCTAACCTTCAGGGCACACAGCATAACCTATCTGCTCGCACATGCATTCAGAGAAAGTAAAGGTATAGAGCGAATGCGATAGAGTTTGTTGATTGCTTTCTATTATTCTATTGTGGCAGCATTTTTGTTAAAACATTAGGTTAATTGGGCTGCGCTCTTATATTGAATCTTGCTGACATTTGTGCATGTGATTTTAGGTCCTGGCAGGACATCGAAAGCTCTAGATAAGTATCTATTTGTTTTAGAAATCAAAAGGAAATAACATATTGAGGTTATGGCAGCCTAGCATATAGAGTGGTACAAGAAGAGCCAATCTTTTCTTACATTATTAAGTCACAGTAAACCTTTTTTTAGCTTGTATATAAAATGTTCTATAAGAAAAAAGTAATTGTTTTATAAAGGATTGATTTTAGTCCATTCTACGTGCAGCGGATTAACATGTGATGATAATTAATGTGTTAGATTCTAAAGAAGTCTGTGACAGTACCAAAACTACAAATCATCTGTAATATGAAATATTCTGCCATCTGTCCCTTTGAATACAATACAAGTGGATTATCCTCCTTTGTCAGGGAAAATAATATCTTAAATCCAGAACAGCCAAACCAAAAAAAAAAAAAAACAATTTAAAAATGGTAGTGACCAGCACATACAATATGTTATTTTGGGGTTCAGTGATGGATGCATTGACACCTTTTCTAATGTGGTTCCCATAGGGAGGCAAATAATTAAAATATTTTTTCATAATTTTTGTATTTTGCTGCAAAATTTTTAAAAAATGAGAATCATATGCCTGTGTCTTTAACAGAGCACACATGCCCCCTTCCAGTTTACGTTAATCTGGTTCTGTGAAAGTGGAATATTCAAGCAGATTGTTAATGTTTCATCTGGGTCCTATTCATTATTTGCGATTGGGTTGAACATTGTGGCAAGTTGGGTATATTTACTGCCTTTCCCCCAAACCTTATCACCAGCTTTCAGATAGCTTTAAAAAATGCGCTTATCAAAATTTCAGAATTGCACAGTGCTGAGAAAGCAGTCAGCACTCTAAGATCTTGGCAGCTTGTTGCATTTGCATCCCTGTAGGTTTTCTTTCTGCCTTATCACTTACAGTTTTTGTAACAAACTGTAAAAAGAATTGACAGTTCAATGTGGTATATACCAAGCTCACAGAAACTGAAGGGAGAAAGCTTGGTTTTTTGGAAATAGCCTTTCAGCAGAAATATTGGTTTGAAATAGAAATATATGAACATTTAGAAAGGAGAAAAACTGTCCCTCAAAATTTATAGGTATAATTAGTATCCTAAAGAGTGTAAAGCATGTTTCATAGACCACCTCACCTGACAGATAAGCTCTTCTGAACTCCCCTCTTTGTAAGTTAAAGAAGTGGCACTATAGTTGATTAGTGTGGGGTGATCCAGTGAATACTCTTGCACATCTGGGTAACTTTTTTCACATGAATAGTCCTGTTGACTGAAGTTGAGGCTACTCACGTGTGTGAAGTTACTTGTGTGCATAACTGTTGGCAAGATTAGGCCCTGCATATTTATTTCACTCCAGCAGAGATGTTTCAATATAACTGATATATGAAGTATGTTATCTATTTTGCTTTGGAAGGTCAATCATGAACTTTCTTCTAGCAAAGTGGGGTGGAATATGTGTATAATCCTGCTTTGCTTGAGGAGTGAGGATTGGAAATGAAAAACAAAAATTAAATGTAAAATAATATAATTTGTGCATTTATCTAAATCTGTCATCCGAGGACTTCAAAGCACTAAACAATTAAGCAAGCCATGCAACACCCCAGGGGATAGATGTTGTCAGTGCTAACAATGGAGAGGTTATGGCTGACTGACCGAGGGTCATACAATGAGGTAGTGAGTGTCTGAATAAAAACCAAAGGCCCTGACACTGTTCTCTTCTTTATCCATTAAGCAAAACGTAATATTGGCTCCTGAGCTACAAGTTTGATCACTCAATAGGAGATTGAGATCAGAACCTTATTAGTACCTTCCTCTAGAATGGAAGCTTCTTAGCCAATTTTAAACTCCTGCTTGGAAAATAAGCGTATTCCCAGAAAGTATGAATTATGATGGGCAGCTTAGGAACATAGGAAGACTGTCTCTTTGGAATAGGAACTGCTGTACATTGGTCTGGGTAAGCAGTGAGGCATTTAAAGAATTTTGAAATAGAGCGTATGGTGCTGTTAGTCTTTGTTTAGTCCTTTATTGCTCTTTCCCAAAATGATATAGTCTTAGGCCAGGTTTTGTATCACTATAACTGTCAGTTAGGGGTATTAATTTTTTTTTTAACCAAAATAGTTATATTGGTGCAACCCCTTGCGTGGACACCAGTATAGCTTATTTCCCTTCCTGTATGGGAATACTTATCCAGAGCCCCAACATTGCTTCCAAACCCTAGTGCTCTTGCATAGTGGTGTGAGGCTGGGTCTTTGCCTTGTTGAAGGGAACTCCTAGGATGACGATTGCAACATTTGACTGAGCCGTTAAATCCAGGATTGCTTAAAACGGGGTGGGCAGAAAAATAAATAACCCGTTTTAATTTTCATCCTGACACATTTAAGGACTTTTCCTTGGAAGTGTTTTGACTGTTGCAATTATTTTCTGCTTGGAACTGGATTAGGGCATGAAGGAGGTAGATTTATAAGCATCTTTATATCACTCTGACTGCATTGACACGCAGAAGATTGCAGTGCTTTAATTATACCAGTGTAGTTAAAGTGGTGCTACTCTTATGTGTAGACAACGACTTACATTCCTTTTTAAGTTGTAAAGTGGTGCTTACATGCTGAAGACCTTCAGACTCCACAGGAGAAGTCTGAAGTCTTTAACAGCAAGGAAGACATCCTCATACCCCATAGTGTTGTCAAATCACATGGGAAGCAAGCAACATGTTGCTCAACTAGTGAATGAAGGAGGTAGGGTGCCCAAGTATTCATTAATGAACATGGTAAAAGAGCTAGAATGGAATAGAATAGGCGGAGTACACCTCAAATTGCTCATGAGTGATCACCTTCTCCCCACGCTTCATAGCAACCACTCAGAGTGACTTTGTGACATACTCTAAAGCAACTTGCATTCAGCCCACAGCAAGAGAGAGAAGTGTTGGTATTCAGGGCCCAAAGGTGAAGGCAGGTGAAATGAACAGGGGAGAAAATCCAAGAAAAATCCCTCACCAAAAGAAAAAAAACTGCTATTATAAATGCCACACTGTTTTTTAAATAACTAGACCAGATCGTTCCCATGTAGATGCCAGTAAATGCTTCTTTTGGAGTATCTTCTGTATTCTTTCACTGGAGAGATGGGGACTGCTAATTCCATGAGGAAAGAGGTCTGCCTCCCAAATCCCATGAATCCCTTGAGGTCCACTGTGTCTCTGGTGTTGCCCAGGCCCTCTTGACTGTTATCTACTCTCAGGAGCTTCCTCAAAGGGGAAATCCCCAGCAGAGGCATCTCATGAAAAAGTAACACAACTTTTGGCTGTATGACTGTTCCTTTCAAATCTGGGTGGGACCAGGGCGGGGGAATGCTTTTGCCGGTGTACTTATACACCTGAACAAAATGAGCTATATTGGTAAAAGGACTTCATTACTTGTATAGCTGCTGCTACTCTAGGGCTTTTGCTGGCATAGCTATGTTGGTTAGAGGGCCAATTTTTTTCATACACCTAACTTAGGTATATTAGGAAACTTTTTAGGTATAGGCCAAGCTTCAGAACAATAAGAAATGGAGATCTCTTTTTATACGAGGAAATGGAAAGTTCAAAAGAGTTCAAACACATTGTCTCCAGCGTAGCCTGTTGTCTGCCTGCCTTGTGAATAAATTCAGAACCACCAGGTCAGTCACATGTCAGCAAATGTGTATGCACCTCTTTTATGCACTGTGTTCTGAGAAACACAATAATGACCTGTTCTACATGCCACTAGGTGGCACTTTAAGGACATGACAGCCGGTGGTTGTACTTGTTTTACATGAGCTCCAGTACCAGAACGGATTCCTTTCTTCCATAAAATGTGTGTATGTATTTAACCATCTGACCTCTCTGGTTAGCCATGCCCAATTATATTGTGAGACCCACATTCCACAGCTGGGTATGATCCTCATGATCACAAATGAACAGGGAGGGTGGTACCAACACTGATAGCTCTTGACACCAGCAAGGAGTATAATAGAAATGTAGTTCAGCAATCTCTGAAGCCGTTATTCTAATGGCCGCCCCATGCTCAGGGCACTCAGATAGCCAATAAACATAAAAAATGTGCTATCAGATACTTCGATGTCAGACTGCAGGGAATTCTGAAATCTTATCCTCTCGCCTTGGCATCAGCACTTGGTTCAATGCCTCTGATAGTGTCCAAAACTTGTACTTGTTTCTTTCCTTTTAAAAATTCCATTCTAAATAGCATTCTGCTGCTGTGAGACCTTTCTGTTTGGATCCATTTATCCGTAGGTTGCGATGTTCATAAGGGCTCCAAAGCAGCCTAACTCTGCTCCCATGAACTTCAATGAGAGTTTTACCATTGACTTTAATGGGAGCTGAGCATTTTGAAAACCCCAACCAGTGTGTGCTTGAGTTTGTATGTGAAGGAAGTCAGTGGCGGGGGAAGAGGGCAATAAAGCACTATAACTTTGCATGTAAAATGTGATCCTTTTTTGCACCTGGCCAAAATCTAATCAGTAGGCAGAGCCAAAGGGGGCTTTTCTGGTTATCTCTTTCTTCCATCCCAAACTACCTTCCTAGAATCATTTATTCCATTTTTTTTTCTGACTCTTTTCTCATTCAGTTACATGTGGTCCCCCTTCTGTACATTTCTTCTGATCTGGAGGACATACCACATGGCTCCCTGTGGGGCTGCATCATCATTGGTTCTCTTTGTGAATTGACCCTATATCAAAGAAATGTGGGTGAAGATGGAGATTTTCATTCCCAAATTCATCATTGGTTCTCTTTGTGAATTGACCCTATATCAAAGAAATGTGGGTGAAGATGGAGATTTTCATTCCCAAATTCATGGCCTCCATGATGCATTTGAGCGCTGGTGTCCCATGATCCTTCATTAGAATTTTATATGACTGGAGTGCCTGCCCAATGTGCTCTTGCCAAGCCACTGTAGCCTGTGTTTTGGACCTGAATTTCTTTCAGATACATAAAAAATGGGTCTGGAAAGTAGGGAATCTATTGTTCGCTTCACTGGATAATAAAAATACATGTTGTATGCAAAAAATTAAGTCCTTAATTTCAGTGATTCAACAAAGAGTGCCTTTTTTCTCTTTCATTGCTCTGTATATCAGGAACCTTCAATTATGATCTCAGCCCACAATCCCTGGAAGGTTTTCTGAATCAAAATGTTAGTACCAAATATTAGCCCCCCGGCAAATTAGAGTAGTATCCTCTTTTAGCATCATTATACAATAGAAATGTAACATACTTGGAAGAGGAAAAGGAGGGGAAGAGAAATCTTGTCAGCCGTGACATTTAATTTTCTCTTCTGTCTTGAGCAATTTCATATGCATTTAAAAGAAGATTACAAATCCCTTTCCTAGCATTAGTTCTCCCCCTTACAGTTGTAAAGCACTAGCAAACCTGACAGAGCTGCCTCTCCTCTCCAGCTTCCCTAGTTCTCCAATTGTGAAAAGAGAGGAGGTGGTATGATAAAGTCCCTCTTTAAATACCTTATAATCTATATATAATTCTGAAATGGTTTGATGTGTGGGTTCTGCTTAACCAGAGGCATTGAAGTATCTTTGACTGCTCTAATTTGTGTTGATGTAGGGACTGTCATTGCTTCCAGAGGTCTCTCAGCAAGAGTCTGCCAGCAGTAGCAGAATGGGCTATTCCGTGCTTGGTAAATTATTGGTAAGAGACTTCAGGGGAAATCCTGGCCCCACTGAAGTTAATAGGAGTTTTGCCATTGACCTCTGTGGAGCTGGGACTTAACCCTTTAAATGTAATCTTACAGAAACAAACCATTTTGGAAACGGGACCGTGCTGTAGTTCAGTAACTCTTCAGCCAGGATGGCAGGATGTCTCTTTTCCTTTGAGGCCACTGTCCATTTTGCTCCATAACTCAGCTGGCAGAAATTGTGATGGAAGAGAATTTGGGGGAGGCAATCTGTGAGGTGCTGAGCACCCTCAGATCCCCTTGAAGAGGTGGGCCTTTGGTACTCTCCCCATAGAATCATACCGGCTGTTCCCTCACTCAGTGAACCCCAACACTACTTCCAAAACCTAGTGCTCTTGCATGGTGGCATGCTGCTGAGTCTTTGTTCTGTTGAGGGGAACTCCAAGGATGATGATTGCAACATTTGACTGAGCCATTAAATCCAGATTTTTTTTAGGGCAGGGTGAGCAGAAAAATAATTAACCCCCTATTTTAATTTTCATCCTAGACTGACACATTTAAGGACTTTTCCTTGGAAGTGCTTTGACTGTTGCCATTATTTTCTGTTTGGAACTGGATTAGGGCAGGAAGGAGGTAGATCTGTCTCCTTCTATAACTTGTGTATAAAATGACATCACAGTTTTTGCAGTACTTCCCATTTTCTTGTTCTAGGCCTTAGTGCCCAAAGTCAGAGGCCCCCCTGTACCCCCCTACAAATGAATATCATTTGGTCTCAATATATTTTCACATTACTGTTTGTTCAGTTTTTCAAGTGGAGTTTTCAGGATCCAGTGACATTTGCACCCCTGACCTCTGTAGCTATTGCTGTGGCTTTTCTTTTATCATAATGGAAAGGTACTATGTGCTATACTGTAGGAACTGAATCGTAGAAAATCCTAGACTCCTGGGTAGCAAGTCATTTATGTTCAGAGAGGTTGCAGTTTCTAGCTTTTCACAAAAAGTTTTCTCTTGTTTTCTTATCACAATAAAGGGAGAAAATGGCTTAATTAAAAATGCACAAAAGGTGTGTGTCTTTCACTTAGCTGTCACCATAACTTTTCTCCCTCAGAGTTAAATTGCTAAAGTAACTTTCCTTTTGTGTCTAATGTTTGCTTTCATTGTCTTTATTGTACATGACTGCTAGTCATTTTCTGGGTGTAGCGGTGACTGATTTGTTGTTACAGACCGAACAAGTGTCTGAGATTGAATTACATCCTCAGATTAATAGAGGCCCATCACAGACAGAAGAAAGCAGCCCAACAAAAAAGGTAAGGCCAATATGTCTAGTGCCACTGTTGAACGATCTGCCTTTATCTTCTTGACTTCATCAACTAACCTTAGTTGTTTTAGGTTTTAAAGCAATTAAACTGTGGTTTAGGGTTACATTTTTACATGTTTACTTTTTGCTGGAGGTCAGGACACTAAAGAGAATTGGACTCAGGTGACATCCACCATCAGCTCAGACAAATCATTAAGAAAGTTTTCAATCCACACGTCGGTACACACGCATTAAGAAAAACAACTTGCCATTTGTTTACAATTGACAGGCACACGTGGGCCCTTAAACAAGCAGGGAGAAGAAATCAGCGATGTCTGGTCCGCATTTTCTTACAGCCCTTCCAACGTGAAACATTTTAAAAATCTGACATTAAGGATCCAAAATAAGTACACCCGTTTGTTAGAGCTCAGAATCCATTATATAATATGCATAGAATCGAAGGGCTTTATTTAAAACACGGATTACAGGGTTTATTTGCAGGCCTATAAAATAGATATGCTGTAACTAAAGCCTTGCATTTTCCAGGGGTGAAACCTGGCCCCATTGACATTTTTGGGAGTTTTGCCGTTGACTTCAGTGGGGCCAGGATTTCACCCGTGCTCTTTAAGGGTTCCCTGTGCCCACAGTAGCTTATTTGTTTATTTAGATTTATGAAACAACATGAGGCACCTCTCTGAACACTCGCGGTGCTCCTGACAAATGCTGTAAGTAGGAAATACCCCCAGTGTCTATATAGTAATAACCAGGCAGCACAAAACCGAACCAGTCCCCAACTTCCCCTCTTCCCCTGGACGTCTTCCCCTAACTGTCGTTCTTTCTTGGCAACCGTCCTGAAAAGATGGGCTTTGCAGCGTGCCTGAATGTTCAGCACATTCTGGCTATTGCAGCCCAAGGAAGGGAGGGCGCCCCAAAGGAACGGCTTGTGTCATTTTCCTCCGAGTACTTTTTGGGATCGGACCCCTTTGTGCCCTTGCGTTTTAGCCAGCCCAGCACTCTGGCGGCCACCTCAATCCTTTCTAAGATCAGTAGCAGGGACAGTTATTGATTAAGAAGAGTTAGAGGCCTAAGATCTCCACTAATACTCTGCCAGGTGTAGTGTAGTGTAGACATTAGGTAGTGGGTCTGTGTAGTGCTGGTGTACTGCACAGTGCAGTTCCAGGTGCTGCCACAGAGGGGCGATCTTGATAGGGCTGGAGCTGCTCTGCCCCCCGAGAAATGGATGTGATGACACAAGGGTGGAGGTGGGAGTCTGCATAGGTGGCCTGTAGGAGAGTTGGGGGTGTTTGGATGGTGTCTGGTGGGAGACGGAGCTGTTAAAACACACCCACAGGGTGGTAAAGTGGGCTTTCTTCCAACTTCCTTTTGCCTCTCCCTGCCCAGTGATGTTTCTTCCCCCAATGAGCACCGTGACCGGTTGTATTTGGCTGGTAGCTCCTGTATCTGACTGCAATTCAGTCACCAATATGACCTCCATCCACCAGAGGGGGGGAGAGTTTTGGGTGGCACCAGGGCAATGTGAACCTCTGGGAACTGTAAGTTTGAGGAGGGCCCAGTGGTTATGGCGTGCTTACACGTCAGTTTCGGGAACTATTTTGTTAACTTGTCATTAAGAAATTTGTAGCAGAGCATTCCATATAAAAAAGCTAGAGCATAAAATGCTTGTTTTGAAATGTCATAAGCTCCTAAATGCAGGCACTTGTAAATGCTCTTCCATCATTTACCAGGGAATGAATCTCTTTAATTTTCTTGCTCATCCTCCAGCCTTTTTTATGGGGTTGAGCCCTCTCCCATGTGCATCTTCCTGATGCTTCACTCAGGTTCCCCCACATCCTCTCTCCACGCATCCCTTCTTCTGAACTCCCTTTGGGTGTTGCTTTTTTATTGAGGAAGGGAAGAATTTATTCGGTGGGGACTCTGGCTCCAAGAAATGCACTACAGTCACTAGGCACCAATGACTACTGCTCAGAAGACAGCTTCCTTCCTCCTAAAACAACCAGCAGTGCCCATCTCTCTCTAAACCAATGCAACAGTTGCCCCAAACCACATGCAAGTAGATTTAGGGGAATGAAGATTTATTAGAAAAACAAAATAGAATGAGCAGTTAAAGAGAAACCCCTGAGACTCTTCCTCCTAATCACTAGAAAGGGGAGAAACTTTATTACATTTACGGGATGTTGTCTAGGTCATAGCTGAAAAATCTATCTGACTCTCATCTTAAAAAGCTAGGTTTGTCACCAATGTTTTACCCAGGTGTGTGTCTACCCAGACACTCACAACTTATCTGCCTGGCATCTTCTGGCAGGCTTGGTGTGTTAACCAACAAACTTCTTCTAGACTAATTTCCAAATTCAATTTTCATTTAGTACTGGTGGTATTGTCTCAGCCCAAAACAAACAGGGTAGTAGGACTGGTTTCAGGTCAGTTTGTGCAACTCAAATTTCTTTTAGTCTCAGAAGGACTGATTTTCCCATCCTCCTCCTAAGTAAGGGTCTCTGTGTTTACTGTTTGTCTGGCTTTAGGAAGGTATCAGCCCCTCAAATAGCACTCTTGAAAATGGAGACTCTTGATATCTGGGGGTGGCTGTTTTTTGCCATACTAAGAAAAACAGAGATTGTGTATTTTGCATTCCCCCATCTGTCACTCATCCAAGCATGTAGAAATCACATACAGGTTCCCTAGCTGTCTCGCATGACATTTTCAGAGAGAGTTATGCAACCCTGCCAAGTGTGGGGCCACAAAGCACAATCTTATTCCAGATCTATAATCATACAGTAGGTACACTTTTCTGCCACGCTATTCAATGACATGGGAAACATAGATACTCTTCAAATATTTAAAAAGAACAACAGAGGGGAACCAGAGGACTGAGTATTTGAAATGAGATTTTGAGACTTTCACCTAAAGGTTAGTGGATGAAATCCAGCTCACGCCAGCAATAGTGGCTGACAGGTGTGTTACCATTTGATGGCTGTTCAGTGACCTCTGTGAAATGAGCTCTTGGTCTCATTCCAGATCCTAGCAGCCTGGTGTCCACGTTCAGAAAACCAACATCACAACTGGCAGCCTTGCAGGAGGCCAATGACTGAATGAGCATAGAGACTGAGCTATCCTCTGCCCCTAGTGGTGGTCCCGGCCTTTCTGCTGACGAGACAGCAGCTGGGGGAGCTTACATTGCCGTGACTGACACTGCAGTGCCTTTCCATATGTAAACTGGGGGGTTTGGCCACTATTACGCCAGCAACTTACATGAGGACCACATTCACTCTCTTTAATTAACAAACGCATCAAGACCAAACTCCAGGGGACCCACCTCTACTGTGAAAACAAGCAGAATGGTGTGTCGTCTGAAAATGTCTCTTGTTTTTATCATGGGAAAAGCTGGTATGTAGATGTAAACTCTCTCAGCCTGGGGATACACTTTTTTAAAGCAGTAAGCAAATATGTTAATTAGAGAACGTTTCACGTGCTCATTTTGAGTGTGATAGTCCACATATTTAAGGCAAGTGTTTTATCATGCTGGGTTGTATGTGCAACAGATCCTGTTTTTTGTTTGTTTGGGGTTTTTTTTTAAAAAAAAAATTTTTTTTAATAGTCATGGAACCATGTGAGATTTTGAAAAGTTAGAGACCCTGTCCTCTCATAACGCTAACTCTGTTCATGGCCGTAAATTACTTTTTATTGCAAAACATCCACAGAAGCCCTCTCTGCTGACTCATATTACATATTGCAGCCTTCTGGGTACTTCACTGGTTCATTTAAAGGCATATTACTTCATTTAATTTATTTGTATTGTATTAATTCGGTTCCGAAGACATAGACAGGAAGGTAGCCTGGTCCAGTGAATACACCATTACACTGTATAATGACACCTGGCTCTGCCACTATCTTATGTAACCTTTGGCAAGTCACTTTACCATTTTGTGCCTCAGCTTCTTCCTTTATGAAATGAGGATGATGATACCATTTGCCTCTTTTTATAAAGCACTTTGAGATCTACAGATGAAATATGCTATGAAAGCTAAATTGCATAATAATAATATATTATTATAACAGACTGATACTGTGGCGGTGTTAAGGTTTTGGGGTTTTTTTCCATTACTGAGGGGGTCAAAATAGAGGATATTTTTATTAAAATAATGAAAGCACATCTGGCATTTTTTATTAAAAATTAATGTCTTTTGTCTTCTCTACCTGCACCTGACCATGTCTTTTCATGTACTTTGCCATGACAAATCACTAGCCTTATGTGCACTCATTCTGCAGTGATGGTTTACATGGACATCTTTGTAAGCCAGTTTCCAAGCTGCTTCTAAAAGGGAAGGTATTTCTGGGAATAACATTATAGGATGGAGGAAGCCTGTCTTGTGGTTGAGGCATTGGCCTGGGACACAGGAGATCTGACTTCAATACCTAGCTGTGCCACTGCATTCCTATGTGACGTTGGACAAGTCAGTCTCTCTGACAGTGCACCTTGGCTGAATTGTGGGGTTGGTGTTGTGAGGATAAATTCATTAATGTTTGCAAGGCACTCAGATTCTATGGGGGTGAGATGAGGCCATATAGTAGGTAGACACTTCATAATCCATAGCTGGCAACCAATACTGGTTACTCCTGGGAAATTCAAGATGTCCTGTATTATTGATCATAACTGCAGCATATGCAGGCAAAATATTCATATTACATAGAGCATTATTATTATTATTATTATTATTATTTTATTTTATATATTAATAATAATAATAAAAAATATATTCTTATATCATTATTGTATTCTGGTAATGTCCAGAAGCCCAAGCTGGGGTTCTTGCTCTATTATGCTACATGCGTATGAACGTACGTACACACACCTATATGGACAGTCCCTTCCCTGAACAGCATACAGGTCAAATTAAGATAAGACACAAGCAATGTGAGCAAGACAATTAAAAGGAGAGAGGACAAGACACACCAACAAAAATAGACAACTGGCAAGTATAGAAAATTAAATTTAAAATGACAAAGTAGGGTTTTAAAAAAGCAAGTTATTACTGAATTTAGTTAAAACTGAAACAGCACAAAACTTGCTATGAATTCTTAGGCTATACTTCAGCAATTTCAGTGTTAAAAGCATTCACTAATCATAGCCTTTTCTTTTCCCAAGTCATCATTTTCACATGTAGTTGGGCTCTGATTTATTTAAGGACTAACTTAATCTTTGTTTGTTTTTTCCCCAAAGGAGATTCTGCTTTCTCAGCCACCGTCCAAACCAATCCGCAGGAAATTCCGCCCTGAACATCAGATGTTGGAAAACCAGGAGCTTACTCCCACTCTCAGTGTGACCTCTTCCTTGCCTGCAGTCAAACCCCACCTTCCAGTCCAAAAGTAAAAAGCACACCTAAAAACTACATCAAGCGACATCATGAGATATGACTTGATTGTGGTTTTGGGGGGTTTTTGTTTGCCTCATTCTCATATGTAATGATTGAACGGTGCAGGGATTGATAATGAGATACAGACCTCAAGTGTCAGTTTAAATGCAGGCCTGATCCGTAGTGACTAAAAGGTGTTAGCATCTGATAGCTGAACAATGGCCTCTTTGAAATGCACTCGATGGTTTCAGTCAGCAAATATGTCCACATCACAAAAGCCTCCACTCAGCTAGCTGCCCTTGTAACAAGGTGGCAGGAATCTTATGCTGACCCTGTTAGCAGGTGTTTGAAGTCTGCATATAGCTGCGGAAGTTGTGCTCACTCACTTTGGCAGTTGTGGCTTGTTAACCACCCAGGAGATGAGGAGGGTGGTGGGAATGGTTCCAGATCTCTTCAATATTGTCATCAAAATAAGATGGCAGTTCTCCAGAGCAAGGAGGTAAATTCTGACACAGTTGCAGTTACACAGGCATTCACAACACTGAACAGCTCCACTGGTCAAGTGTTTGCAAAAGCTGTGGCTGAGGAGAACAACACTGGTTTCACCATCACTTCAGCCATTGTGCAGGAGTGCCAAAATTCTCTGACACAACTGTCAGGCTAAGCACATCTCTTCAGTCCCAAGCATTGTCAGACGTCCCGTTTCCCACGTCTAACTTGAGGGTAGAAGGTATCCAAGTGTTTTCACTGATCATGGGCAATAGATAGTTGTAATGTCCCACTCCATCAAAGACTGAAAAGCAAAATTTCCCCCAGGTATTCTGGAACCTCATTGGGTCCAACAGTTTCAGAGGATGAACTTTAAAAACTGGTCTCCCAAGCAGACAGGAGTCTTTTCCCTCAGCCTAGAGGAGATGTCGATCAGAACATAATTACAATACGTGTTTAACACTTATTTCTTTCCATCCCAATGAAAAATGTGTAATGCCAGTATGAGTTGAGCCATAAACCCCC
Organism: Mesoclemmys tuberculata; assembly: GCA_007922155.1. Lineage (NCBI taxonomy): Eukaryota > Metazoa > Chordata > Testudines > Chelidae > Mesoclemmys > Mesoclemmys tuberculata. The sequence continues at coordinate 56,225,276 of ML675610.1, read as the reverse complement.
TGGGGTAATCTTATAATTGCCATGACGGCTGTGAGATCTAGAGTTAGTGTGCTACAGCTATTGCCAGCATGTGTATTTAAAGCATAGACAGTGAAGTTACCAAGACCAAAGAAGCTTAGTGACTTCCATAACAAGTCCAACACTAACACAGCACAAGTGATGGGGTAGAGAAAGGGCTGTATTCTGTCAAATTCATTTTACCCCAGGATTTATATGCTAGGTGAATGCAGTTGAAAACTTCTTTGGGAATGCACATCTCCTGCAGCTGAAGTCGCGTGCAAAAAACAGGGCTGCGCCTAGTCGAAATCCTCTGTCTCTCATCAACAGGCTGCCTAGGAAGATTGTGGCAGCTCATTCACTGGAGGTTTTCAAAAGGAGGCTGGTTTAGACCCAACAAATCCTGCATCTTGGCAGGGGGCTAGACTAGATGACCTTTGCAGTCCCTTCAAAGTCTAGGATTCTATGATTTTGGACCAAGTAATCTGAGCCAAATCCATGCCGACTGCGTCGTCCAGTCAGTTCTTCACAATACATATACAATCAAGCTGTTCACTGAGAGCCTGAATCTGTGCTACAGAACGTGAAGATTAAAATAAGAATACGGCTACTAAGATGGCCTGAAGATGCTAGTACAAGCTTTTGGAGCTCCAATTATGTAGGGGGCCTAAGGCAAATTGCAACCCCTGCTAACATCCCTAATCAGCCTTATCTGATGCAGATGTTTGTATTTTCCTCAAAACATTTAAATGACCACATAAAGATACAAGTACATTTTGATTTATTTTATTTTATTTTTTTATTTTATTATAAAGACTGCTTAGGGGGCAAAAATATAGATAAACAGATTAGTGAAAAGGTGCAAAATAATAGCAGAAGGACTCTCCAGTTATAAGAAACAGGCAGTGGTTCTGTTGCAAAGATCATTGCTGTCCACTCTGTTTAAAGAAAGAGCTAACTTGGGATTTTCCCAAGTGCTCACCACTTTGTGCTGATTTTAATGATGTGAGCTATGACAGGTGCACATTTAAAGAGCTGCTGACACCTTATGTATAACTTTAAAATGTCTAATTAGAAACTGTTCTGCTTATCTAACCTATATTTATCATATTTCTCTTTCCTTGTTTTTTTTTTAATTACTAGCAGCATTTACATTTAAACAAATCTTTGTTTCTTTAAGAGTCATGGACAGATGAATAATGTTCATAATTCATCCACCTGAAGTTCCATTTTTGTTTGTCACATCACAATCAGTAGTGGTGGAAATGAGTGATGTGAAAAGTGGAAGATTAGTATTTCAAGTGAAGAAAAAGCAGCAGAAGCAACTAAACTCTTGAAAAAGCAAAGCTTTTATTTTCATGCAGATGTCCTTAAAGATAAATAATTAAACGATACTAAAAATAGGTCAAATTGTTTCTAGATAGAATGTTCTTTATGTTTTCTGTTAGGCATTAGTGAGATTTTAAACCCGTTAAGTATTTGAAAACAATAAAAGCAAGGATATTGCAATAAATACAAGTACATTGAAAATAAAATAGTTGACGTAAGCCTCAAATAGGTCTATTGTTCAGATTGACAAATGAGACCATTTTGCTTTTGAATAACACATCTGATTCAGTCATCTCACGTATATACTACGTTTTCTTGTAAATTTGTATCTTTTTCTTTTAAGCCGTGTTCAGTACACATGTACATAAAGTGGATGTTTGCTCTCCTGTGGTCAGTCACTGCTGAGGCCCTTTTCAGTGAAATGTTTTGTATTTATCTCCCTGGCAGACAGTCTTCCAAGCAGAAGAGGGCCATTCAGACTGCTATTCGTAAAAACAAAGAAGCCAACGCGGTGCTAGCCAGGCTGAACAGTGAACTCCAGCAGCAACTGAAGGTAAGGAACACCTTGAACATCGCAATTGATGCTGTCGATTATTTTTCATCACTGGCTAAGGCTCTAGTTCCGCATTATAGATGAAGCCTACTGCTTTGTTTCCAAAGGAAAGAATGGCTACGCTGTATTTTTAGGGATGAGTGGCCTATATAAAAAAATGTGTTACCGAACAGCAAATGGCTGTGTCATCAATTGAATTGACTTTAAATGATAATTCTTATGTTTCAAATGCTTCTAGACGTTTAATGCTGTCGCCGTATGCAGGATAAGAACTCAGACATCGCTTTCTTTGTCCTGATCAGTTGTGCTATATAGCCTCTAATGTTCAGTTGTTCAGCGTACAAAATACTGACTATATGGCTGCCTTAGATGAGTCTCTAAGAGTGACTTTAAAACACTACCCCTTGGCTTGTATTTGAGAACTTCTTGAAATATTTAATTTGTAACTTCCTGATCAAAATGAATTCTATTCTTTTTAATTATCCAAACATGAAGTCAATAAAATCCTTAATTTTTCTTCTGCTGAACCTTCATGTCACTTACACATACTATCACACTCCTGCATAAGAAGGTCTGAACATACTGGGAATCCTTCTGCAGGCCATCAACACTGCTTGCTAATCAATCAGAGGAGACTGCTGTTGCTTTTCCCTAGGGGGTTGAACGTACTACCTTGTGCAGCAATTCCAGCTCTATAATGGCCTGGAAATGTGAGACTGTGACCAGAAACTGAACCCTGATGTCCTCCATAATAGCGCAGTGGGTTGCCACTGAGTTGGCCTGTCTTGACCTTCTCTCCTTCCTTTAGCATTCCTCTGCATCTCTGTTAGAGTCCTGAGAAATCCTCCCATCTATATTTTTCCAACTTCACTTTCCTCCCCACTCATGCAACATCCCATGTTACAACCACCTTTCTTCGATAAGGACTGCAGTGCAATTCCACAAAGGAGTTTATCATTGCCACTCTTCCTGAATTGTTTAGAAGGATCTCTCAGGAGTAATGCAAGGCAGACTCTCCTTACCAGGGCTGAGCATGCTGCCTTCATAGCAAGATAAAAAGAGGCAGTATGGACTGAGCTTGGGGAAGGCTGTCCAACTTGTAAGTTTTAATAGCAAACTGTCTGCCACCATTACATTTTTTAGTCTGTCTGTCTAAGGTATTTATATGGCTCCCATTTTCATATCTGAGCACCTTGCAATCTTTAATGTGTTGATCCTGACAACACTCCAATGAGGTAAGGCCATGCTATTATCCCCAGTGTACAGACAGGGAACCAAGAGACAGAGTGACATGCTCAGGGTCATACAGGAAGTCTGTTGTGGATCAGAGAATTGAACCCAGGTCTCCCAAGCCTATGCAGTAACCACTGGACCATCCTTCCTCTCATTGGCCATCTTGGGCAAGTCACTTGACCTGTCTGTAAAAAGGGAGTAATTCTACTTATCTCAATAGGTGGTTGTGAGGGTCAGTTGTCTAATGTTTGTACAATGCTTTGAAACTATAAAGCATTATGTAAGTGGTGTAAACTTGAGATCTGTGGTAAATGCCAACTGTTACCAGACTATTCTTTAATAATGCAGCATTGTATGTGTGGGTGCCACAAAAATGATAGCATTTCTTTTTTCTCTATGCTCCAGGAAGTTCACAAAGAACGAATTGCATTGGAGACTCAATTGGAACAGCTTCGTCCTGTAACTGTCTTGTGACCTTGAGTACATTATTTAATGGTGATAAATGGGCATTTGTGCCAATAATTTTTTTGACTGCATTAGCACAACAAATCTATGTAAAGTTTTCGCTGAGGCAATGGCACTGGGAGAAGTGAAATGAGGGTTTTTTTGCACACCGCACCTGCAGATGAAGAAGACACATGACATAAATGTCAAACCAGAGGTTATGGCTAAGAAGTGAATGTTGTTTCCCGCTGGTCCTTTATGATAGTACAAAATCAATCGTCTAACTCTGCAATTATTAGTAGTTTATTTATTTAAAGAATTCTTGAATTATGTGCTTTCTTGAAAACCAATTATTAAAAGTGATATGCATTCAGAACTCCTGCTCATATTTAAAGTTCCTATTCTAAGTTGGTTTCTTGGAAGTTTCTGATTCACGTAGGGTTTATGCCAAGACAAGGCATCTGTGGTTTTAAAACACAAAGGAAAATAAAAATAATTGTTTAGATATATATTCACAATCACATGCCACTTAATTGTCTTTTTAGTACCATTTATGATTATTGATCATTTGTCTTATAAATATTACAGGGTTTGTGTTTTATAAGTTAAAAATCATGTGAAAGTGAAGTTTTGAGAACTAAAAAGTGTTGAAATATAATGATTTTAGGGGGGAAAAAATTAAACTTGTTTTTTGAGCTGTACCCTGCAGGGAAAGATGGAAATGGGCACATGTCTCTGTATGTAGTTAATGTGTGCTTTTGAAAAAAACAGCATTGTAATTTTACCAATGGACGTTAAAATGAAGCATGTATTCTGCTTGCCTTTGGAGACGTGGGTTTTATTTCATGTTTGTTTGCATTGGTCTGCATTCCTGTTTTACTAGCTATTGCGGTTTTTTAAAGAACCTGAACTAGACATTTGTTTCCAAATGAAATAAACGTATGTACGTGTTCTAGATAGGATTTTTAATGACTGTGATGCAAAGAAATGAATCCTACAAGGGGTTGTCCGTTGAGTGGCCTTGGTGTCTCACAGGAGATGCTCCTTACAGAAGGAGGCTCCCAGGACCTTTCCCTACTATAGTCAAAGGCTATAGTACTCTATCTGCATCTGATCCAGGTCCAACTGAAGTCAATGGAAGTCAAGTCAATCTCTCCATCGGGCATTGGATTAAGTCCTCTGTGAGACTTTTTGACAATGGAAACTTTCTTAACAAAACTTTAGTTTTGGGGCCAATCCTCTTATAACAGTTTTAGAAGTAATGAAATCAGCTCATCCTCTCTAACATATGCCTCGCTGATGGAAACTTAGCATGCATGTTGTCCTCTTTCTTTCCTTCCCCCCTCATAACCCCACGTGACGCATTTTATAGTCCATTGTTCAGTGATGTAAACTAAGTGTCTGAATTAAGTTTGCAAAAGCTCTGCATGCAATTTCTTCCATTATTTTTGTTGCTTTGTCCATCTAGTTTTGGAATGCCCCCCTAGGGTGGCTTAGAAATAACTAACGAGTCTACTGTCAGGGTATGGTGCAAAATGGACAAATGTGAAAAAGCTGCAGTGGAATAGCAGAGGAGCCAGAAGTTTTATCAAGATGTAAAACAAGAATAACATAAGTGTAAATGTTTAAAGTTGACATGGTGACTGAACAGACTCCCTTAGCTGAGGTTTATATGGATTCAGAATTTATAAAACATTATTCCAATAGTGGGGGAGAGTAGGCCTCACATTTGTAAACCTATGTTAACTGAAAGTTTGTTTTGATAGTACGTCACTCCCTAGTTAGCCTAACCACTGCTTGTGTCTATTACAAAGAATTAATTTTTGGATTTCTGACTTTTTCTGTGTCAATGCTCTTCAGTTGGAATCCGAGGGATGGCAGGGGCTTGTAACTAAATGAAGTTAGAATCACAGCTTCTCTCACTGCGCTGCAGTAGAAATCTGCCATTGTCTTCCCTATTAGTGACAAAGTTCAGAACTTACACCAATCATTTTTAGAGAGGCAACATGGAGGAGGTAGCATCTTTTATTGGACCAACTTCTGTTGGAGAGAGAGACAAGCTTTGTCTCGAAAGCTACCTTGTTTCTCTAATATCCTGGGGCCAACACTTTATACACCAATCATTCTTTTCATTTACAAAATTGAATCATTAGATTTTATTGAGTTTAAATGTATTTTTAAATTCTTGCTTTCTCTTTTTCTTTTTAGTAACAAAATGACCATTTTAAAGGACAGAATTGGGTGGCATTTTCCATATTTGTGATCCAGAATGTTTTGAAGGAGCTTTTTAATTCTTAAGAAGAAATGTACAAATGTTTTATTGAGCACATTGGGTGAGATTCTGCAGACTTTACTCATGTTGAGTAGGACCTTACTTCACAGGAAGCCCCATTTATTTCAGTGGGTCTACTCATAGAGTAAGATGCTACTCTTAGGCTCGATCTACATTTACCTTTGGGATTCGGCGGCAGTTGACAGGAGATATGCAAGTGACGTAAATCACTTGCGTATCTCCCGTTGAATTCGCGGCATCTGCCCTGCACACCGTCCGCACCACGCTGTGTCGAAGGGAACCACTTACCGGGTAGTTTTCCTATGTCGATTGCTGGATTGACTGAGCGGGTCTACACAGACCGCTCAGTCGATCCAGAGCAATCGATCTGATGGCGGCGAATTTGCCGCCGTCAGTGTAGACCCAGCCTAAGTAAGAGATTTTTCAAAGATCTGTCATGCAAAGTACTATTAAAATCTTACACTGTGAATCAAGATACCTGGGTGACCATCAGTGGAATATCTTACTTAGGCTTATCTTGCTCAAGGGTGTGGAAAATCCATACCCCTGAGTGAGGCAAGTATACTGACCCCTAACCACTGCGTAGGCAGCTCTATGTCAATGGGAGGGCTTCTCCTTCTCAGCATAGCCATCACCTCTTCGAGAGAGGGATTACCTGTGCCCCTGGGAACAGCCCTCCTATCAGCATAGGTCCATCTTCACTGCAGCCTTTTAAATGTAGACAAGCTCTTAATCATCCTGAATCACTGAGGCTAATAAATAAAAAGTTTGTACTGTCTCGGATGATGAGCTGTTAGAGGTGCATCCTAACATTCTCTTGAGCTCATCCTAATTCAGTCATTTTATGTGTAGTTTATTATTGATGACAATGTACCACTTTACACAGTGTGGAAAGCAAAATAGGAAGGAAATGGTTAAGGAACGTTTTGTCTCTGAAGCACAAAGTCAGGAAGTAAGTTATCCGGAGTATCTTCCTAGTACTTTGACATTTTGCTTTTGTTATTTGGACAAAAAAATTTAGGTGATGGTCTAGCCTAAAATTAGAAATAATCCTGAGAGATGTAATGAAGGAACTTAGCGACTGGGTTTTTCATATATCAAACCCTGTTTCATATCTAATAATACTGGAGGACAACTGTTTGCATTACAAAACTTCCCCCGGGGGGTGGTTGTGATTTGGAACTCTTCACAGGAAGCTTTTGGATAGACTTAATACGGAAATTCTCTTTCCCTGTAGTTGAAGCTGCTTCCACCAAATTTAAATCCTAGATCATGACAAAGACAGTTTGGGAAAATGTCTAGTCTGAAAAGAGGATTGTCAATTCCCCAGCACTGCCAGTTCTTTAGCCTTCAGCACATATACACCTTAAATGACATGAAGTAGTTGATGTTATAAAAGTCAGGATGGGAGAGAAAGATAATGAACTCACGTATTTTAGCAACTAGAGTAAAAATTTATTTTTTCAAGACATGACTACCCCCAAATGATTATATGAATATATATTTGGAAGCTTTTCTTTGTTTAATTATCTTCATGAAACTTTGTATTACATCTTTCTCTGCTATGGATCATTTGATATAAAACTGGTATTGGGAACCTTATTGCTGTTAATCTAAAATTTAAAAATAGTTCCCTTCAGGTTACTATATATTTGTATTTTTAACTTATATATTGTTGTTGATACCCATATTCCAGAAGACTTGTTTTCACAGCTGCAGAAATGTTAGTGTGATGGATGGCAAGATACAGAACATTCTATGCTATGCACATCCAATTTTGGAAAATGTATATGGTATGAAATTGGGTTCTATGTTAAAATAAAAAGCTACAGTCACTTCAAGTTGTATTGCTATTTGTGTTTTGTTGAGGATGTCCTTTTGTACAGATGATATGAAAAGAGAAAAGGAACAGTTTTGTATGGAAAGATACTGTGTTGAAATGGCTAACCTTCGAGTATTTAATTTGAAAGCACGTATACTTGGGGGGGGCGTGTGTGTGTGTGTGTGTGTGTGTGTGTGTGTGTGTGTGTGTGTGTGTGTGTGTGTGTGTGTGTGTGTGTGTGTGTGTGTGTGTGTGTGTGTGTGAGAGAGGGGGGGGGAGACTTCACCCTTACTTTGCAAAAGTTCACCTTTCCACAAGGAAAACGACTAAGCAGAACCAGTTTTAACTTTTAAGAGGGTGAATAGTATAGAACCAGTGAGAGAGAATAATTGTATTGAGATGGGCTGAGGGGGCATAAGGAGGAGTAATGGGATGAAATGATAAGTAAATTAACCATAGTGTTTTCTCTCATGCAGCCTCTCGGTGAATTCTGTTTGACTGCAAGGAAGTGCTGGGTGCTCGAACACTTGAGACAATTAAAATCAGACTGGACAAATCACTATAAAAGATGTATTTGGAGAATAGTCTTTCATTGGCAGGCTAGATTAGATGGGCTAATAGATTTGCATCTCTTGGCTGCTGTGATTTCTATTACTTAACTTCACTGCTATCCAAAGAATAGGGTTTTAAAAGAGGAAATAATAAGTGATGTGTTGTAAATAAATTCTTATATCATTAAGGTATGATAAGGGATGTGCGGAACCAAACCTGAAGCACTAAAAACTTGTAAATATAGTGTAGGGGGCAATTATGGATGGATGGATTTAGATTATTCCATCCTTTCAAGTTTAAAGTAATGTTTTTAACATATTTGTAAAAGAAAAAGAAATTAATGTATCCTTCCATTATGGAAATTATTTTTTAGTGAAAGAATGAGGGAAAAGTGGAAAAAAGCTAAAGAGCCTTTTTCTTCAATTTATTACATTGAGAATAATTCCATTTTAAGTGTTCCCCTCTCTTTTTGTAGCAGTTTCCTTGCTTGTTAATCTCCACCCACACCCTCCCTTTCTCTTTCTGTCCATTATATCCTCTTCAAACTCTACTGTATTTTCCTTCTGAGAGTTCTGAGACTCAGCTAGATACCTTAGTATGCAAGGAGAGAGAAATAAAATAGGTCAATTTCCCCAAAAAGGAGAAAAGGTGAGTTAGGCCTATGCCTGCTCAAAGAATGGTCAGACCATGATGGGGTGTGATCTGCATGCATACAGCCACAATCCCAATTCAGGGGTTGGCCATGTAGACAGGCTGAACCAGAAACAACGTAGGATAATTTTGCAGTGGTACTGGTGGCTACATAACAATATGAACTATGAATATTTAGCATGTACAATTGGAAGTCACCCCGTTGCTAAATTACATTAACTAATACGAGGTTAGTCTGAGAATGGCCCTGTGCTCCAGAGGGATGATATCCTTGACAATACCAATGGGACTCATATACTGCACCTGCTGTATTTTTTGGGGGGAAGATATCTCCCACCTAGCCTCCCCATACCCACTGTAAAAATACAGGGACCCAAGCCTTAACTAACAATTTTCCCTTTTCACATCCTCAGTTCATGGCAACAATTCTCAACCCTCTCATCCATTATCCTGGGGCTCTCATTGGGGGGGGAGGGGCAGCTGCTGCAGTTGGAAGCACACAGGTAGGAACCACAAAGGCAGGGTGCAAAAGCCATTTTCTGTATACAAACCAGTTCTGCAAGACAGATGAAATTCTAAAATAAACTGGGAGGTCAACTCGCAAATGCTCCCCAGACACACACTCCTAGTCCCAACGATACAAACAGGCATAACAAAATGGCAATAAGTTGTATGATCATTTGGAAGTGGAGCATGAGATGGAGTGTCTGTTAATAGTCAAGATTGTGGAGGAAAAGAAGGGGCAACTTATGTCTGTCCAAACTGACAGCACCAGGAAAGAAAGCAGAAAAGAGGCACGGATAAGATACAGTATTCATACGTCTTCAGCAGCAGGGATCTTTTTTGTCCTTGCCATCTTGCTCCACTCTCCCTCACAGAAAAGGGCTTTTTAAAAAGCTTTGCCAGTTACAGCCGTGTAAGAAGGTTTAGATGCAAAGCTGCCACTTGATATCCCAATCATTTTGTTCCAAGGTCACTTAAACAATCAAGCAGTTCATTCTATTTGTCACAGATTCAGGGTGTGTTAAGCTAGTCATACCTGCATTCATCAGACTGGTACAAAGCTTGCCTTGTTTACTATAAATTCTACATACTGATCCTAGAGGGGGGAAAAAAAATCGAATGGGTGACCCCATCTGTGTACTGAATTCTGAACTTGAACCAATGGCAGTAGATTTGTGAGCAGAACTTCTTTCATCTGCACTAGGGCTTAAAGGTATAATTTTTCAAAAGTGGTTTGTGATTGTGGGTGCCCAATTTGAGATGCCATTCGCCAACCCACTGAAAATCAGGTTTCAAATTGGGCACCAGAAACAGAGACAGCCAAATTCACTAGTCATGCTTGAAAATTTAGGCCAAAATGTTTCCTGATATTTGTAGCAAAATGGGCCCTTCTTGGAAACAGTCTTTCTAGCAGTTACTGTATACCGGCTGGCAAAAAAGCTTGCCACCATGAGCTCTTGTTCTCATTATTCTCTGAACCATTGGAAGAACTTATATATTTCAAAACGTGCCTCCTTAGAACTGTGTTATCAGCTAATTGCTAAAAGGGGTACCAAACCAGAAATCTAGATCTATGCATCCGAGAACTCGGGGAAACCTTTGATCTGGAGCTGAACCTCATGGCTCAGGACTTTCACTAGTAATGTCCTGATTAATTTGATATACTAACATTGATTCTTAAACATACTGCACAGGGTGCTACCTTAACATAAATATTTACTCTTACCATCTTTCTAACGGCTGCTACATCAACTGAAATTTCAAGAGGTGTGCCAGAGCTTCTCTAAGGACTGGTGAGAGTGCACGCTGCTCTTCCGGAGGCATATCTGTGCACTCCGCTGGCCTAGGTTAATGGATGTTCTGACTCGAATTTTCTGCTTCCAGCCTTCCTTACTCCTTTCTGTTGTTTGTCACATCCACTGTTGCTTCTTGGCTGAGTTTAGGCTGTGATACTTCAGTTGGTAGTGTGTTGGCAGATTGCTGAGCCAATGTGGAGCCTCACTGAAGTCATTTACAGAGATCCACCTACACCGAATCAATTTCAGGATCAAGGCCTTAGACTGTCATTGGCAGGGACGATCTGCCAATTTATTCTCTGTAAAGCACCCAATACAACAGGGCCCTGAACCTGATTAGGATCTATAGGCATTACTGTAATGTAACTACTAATAATGTCCCACCCATAGAAACGAGGGAGATGTTATTTAGAAATGTGAATTGCAGGTTTCTGCATGAATGGTGAAGGTTACGTGAAGAACACAGATGATTACTTGTCACTCTGAGGGGTGACCCATAACATGGGGAAATCAGGCCATCACAGCCCTCTCCTGTTAACAGCTTGTTTGGTTTCAAGATTTTCTTTCAGGACCAGTTGTAGGATTTTGGAAAGCAATTTTTGTAGCGCAAAATGTTAGGTGGTTAGATATGAGGGTGGCTATTTTGGCCAAGTATCACTTTTAACTAGGTTGGGTTTGTAGAGGCTGCTCATTTGTGTATTTTCTGGACTTTTATCCTCGGTTTCAGTAGTTGTTAAAACACCTCCAGCTGTTGAGAATAGGCTCCTTTAATACATAAATAATTATAAACACATTAAATATGCTATAGGCAGAATTTGAAACCAACCAAACAAAGAGAAACCCATAATAATTAGGAACGGAGGAATTGCCACACCAGACTGGTTCATCTAGTCCAGTATATTGTTTCTGATAGTGGTCAGTGCCAGAGGAAGGTACAAATACCCCACTTTTGAGAATAATGAAATAACCTCCCCGAAAGAGAGTTTCTTCCTGTAGTGATTGGCTTATATTCTAAAGTACAGGTCAACATCCATCATTTTTAAATTTTATTTTCTAACTGTGGATAGCCTCTTAATCTATTTAAATTTATACCCCTATTTGCATCCTACTAAACATTTGGATTAAATGATATCTTGGGGCAATGAATTCCACAGATTAGTTACTCATTGGTTTTTCTTTTTAAATTCATTTTGAACCATTTTGAATTTGTTGCTTTTCAATTTCATTGCAGGCCTCCATTTTGCAGCTTACAAAATGCTAAATAGGAGTGTGCCGGACACCATCTTGGCCAACACACGGTGGATTGAACTGAGGATCTTATGATGGGGTATTTACCCCATACCAGCCCTGAAGGGGTTAAGGTGGCCCAGAAGAGGCCAATTAACCTTCACAGGTGCATCTGGAGAAAGGCCCTGTTCTTCACACACACTAATTGCAGATGAAGCTGAGCTGGACTAGGTTTATAAGGGAGACAGTTTGGAATAGCAGGGGGCTGCAGTCACCCTTTGGAAACAGAGATGGGGGGTGGAGGAGTGAGGAAACCCAGTGGGGGAGAATAAGTCCTGAGATCCTAGCCCCGGAAGAAGGGTCAATCCCAGAGTTGTTGCAGAGAGAGAAAACCTGAGGAGGCAGGGTAGAAAGAAGCTTCGGGGAACCTCAGCAAGGAAGGTGACTGTGTAGAGCTTAGCTGCTGGTAACAGGGCACCTGGAAGGGAACCCAGTGTACAGGGAGGGTCTGGGTTCCCCTACCAGCCACTGAGAAGGGGAACCAGGACTGCTGGAGATGCCGACCAGCCAGCTGATCCAGTGAGACACAGATATGCCAGAAAGGGGGTATTGTATAATGACCCAATCGGAGTGCTGAGTTGCCAAGAGAGGGCGCTGCAGCAACAGAGTGGCCATTGGTAGGGGCCACCATATAAGAAGAAAGCTACAATGCCATGCCTGGTCAGAAGGAGGTGCCCTTGTGATGAATGAACCCCTGTTACAGATGGCGGAGCACGACAATCCCTCCTGACACAACGGGAGTGTGAGAGGCTTTGGCAGAAAAGACGAGGAACAAGACAATGGAGCTGCCGTCTGTAGAAGCCTTTTTTGCCAAAGGCAAATACACCCTCCCAAGTTGGACCCCTGAGTTTCCACGCCCATCTCAGGGGGCAGAAAACAGCCAAAGGGGATCCAGGCACTACCTATGCAAGTCCTGGAGAATCAAGAGAGAGACTGAGTTATTCCTGCAAGGAGATTTGATGAAGTTGACTGAGCAACAACAACACTTATATAGACTCTGGCAGAATGGCGTTTGTGGAGGCTGCAGCGATCAAGACCAGAAAAGAGGTACTAGGGTCAGGAGGAACACAGCCTGGACACAGCATTGGCTGAGAAGGCCAAAAGGGCTGTAATGACAGAAGGTGAGAAGATAAGCCCGAAGGAGGCAGGGATAAACACAGACTAAGCAGGATACTGTAGGAACTCAGCCCCTGAGGAAAAGGATGCTGAGGGAGTCTGCAGAGCAAGGGAAGGGTCTACAAGAGAAGTTGGTGGCTGCAGAGGAGGCCTATATGGCTGTACAAGACCTGGAGTTTCAAGGGACACCCTGGCGGAGAAGGACATGCTACTCCTAATGGTGGGTGACCTAGAATAGGAGAGAGGACCTGCAGGCTAAGTTTTAGCAAAGCCAGGGTAGAAGGCGTACCCCCATAGGTTTCAGTCTTGAGGGTATGTGATGCGGGGGCTCACCAGCGCTGAAAGGGTCAAGGGGGCTCAGAAGAGGCCAGTTGACCTTCACAGTTGCACTTGAAGTTGAGGCCCAAGGATTTATAAACACTAACTGCCCATGAAGCCCAGCTGAGGGAGGAATAAAGAGAGGACGTTTGTAGTATCAGGATGCTGCAGAGAGAGTCTGCAGTCACTCTCGGGAAGCAGAGAGGTGAATAAGTCCTGGAATCCCAGCCCTGGACGAAGGGTCAGCCCCAGAGGAGCTGTGGAGAAAGAGAGCCTGAGAAGGCAGGGTAGAAAGCAGCCAAAGGAAGGAAATGGCAGAAGGAAGGGGACTGTTGGTTATAGGGTCACTGAGCGGGAACCCAATGCAGAGGAAGTGCCAGGGTTCCCCTACCAGCCACTGGGATGTGGTGTAGGATTGCTGGACACGCCAGCCAGCCAGCCGGTCTGGTGTGCCTTTGATACACCAGAAGTGGGGGCCTATATAGTGACCTAGCCAGAAGGCTGAGTTGCAGAGAGAGCACGGTGAGTTACACTAAGAGAGACCACTGCGCTGATGGGGTGACCATCAGCAGGGGGTGCCATAGGGAAAGAAAGCTGCTATGCCATTCCTGGCAAGGAGGAGGTGCTCCTGTGGTGACTGAACACCCACTACAGGACTAAAAAGCACAAACTTAAACTGAAGAGTCAATGCTTCTCAGCTTGTGGCTGTAATACCTCTCATCCCCTGCAGATTGGCACAGCTGGGGATCTTTGATGCATACCACTGGGTTACAGAAGCTCCTGCTTTAGCTTCTCTGCACTATTCCTGATTTGGGATAGCTATGTCACGTTCCCTCTTATTAACCTCTTCTCTACACAAAAGAATCCCCAGTCTATTCTCTCTTTCCTCACATGGAAAATATATTTCCTTTCCTCTAATTGTTTTTGTTGCCTATCTCTGGACCACTACTATGTCTATTGTGGTAAGGTCAGGCCAGATGGCTACAGAAGAGTATACCTGGGCCAGTATGAGGGCCCAAAAGGGTTAAAAACCCTCTGCCTCGTAGAGCACAGCAGGGCAATTAATGGCACCTGGACCCAATGAAGGGCCAGGCCAGGGGTATTTAAACCCTGCCTTCCCTAAAGGAAGAGGAGGGAACACAAGCAGGAAAAGCTACCACAAGGTGTGGGGCAGCTTCAGGAGAAGGTTCTCCCCTGGGCCAGGGGAGACAAGGTAGCTGGGGGTGTCCTGACCACAAGCAACAGGCGGTAAAGTGTGAGACCCACCGGGGGGGGGGAAGTTGGCAGCTTGCCACACTATGTTATCCCTTTCTTAGACTAGGGTGACCAAAACTGAACACAGGTTGGCTGGCTCCTTCTTAAAGCGTGGATCTACTTTGAAAAGTGCGTCTGTGTTCCATGTTTGCCGAATCCCAATGATTTCTAAATCAAATGTGCTTTGCTTAGAAGTAGAAAGATGTCTGTCTAACTTCCAGCCCCGCAAACACAAGCTGGGATCCTGAAAGTCAAAGCTGTATCTTTTTTGTTGTTGCTGTTGTGCATCGTTACCAATAGATGAGATTCATGTAAGCCAAATTCTGCCTGTGGTAATACCTATTCAATAGCATCAGCTAAAGAGCTCGCACAAGTGTAATCGATTGGAACTTAGTAAATAATTCTGTTAATGTATAAGAGGTAATAGAATCCAGCTCACTCCCCATAGCTATGCTGGTTATCAACAGTTACAGTTTACAAAGTAGTAAAAGATTTTTTGTCACCAACATCAGTAGAGAGACAGAGACGGGGCAGGCCTGCTGAGTACGAAGGAAACATTTGTATATGGTCACTTTTCAGAGAAGAATGGCATTGCTTCCCTGGAAAAGGTTGTCCCTATCCCCTACTGATTGAGGGTGCTTATCTTATTCATTGCAAAATATTACTAAAAACTGCATTTGTCTGGTCAATGAATAAAAACTTTCTTCTGACCCTGTGCTCTTCAATTTCTTCTACTTCTGATAACGATATGACTGTGTGTATCTTTTGAGAATACAAATCCCAACATCCGGAATTACTGGTATTCTGCAGCTAGTGGTAAATGTGAACCAGAGCTTTAAACATTCCTGAAATGAATAATATTTTTGTAAGTAATATTACTTTGTAAAATATCCCAGTAACAGTTCAATCTATTTAGTCTGAAGAAGGAGGGACAAGATCAAAGGCATAATGGGAGCAAGATATCTGAATTATTGCTAGTCAAATTAATAAACAAACAGTTTCAATTCTATATCCTCTTAAAATATTTGATTGATATTCTGTGAATTTAACAAAATATTTAAACGGTAGCTCTCAGTTATGTGTTCAAAGACCTCTATAGTGAGCTTTGTATAAATGTCTCCAAACATCAGATTAAATAGATAGTTTAGGTCCAAAATTTAGAAAAATCTCAAAGAATTTACACAATGCATTAATTATTTCTTGACTGCTCAATAAGAGGGAGAGTAATCATCTCATGTGTCCAGAGGGTTTAGGTCATCTTTCCCAATTTCAATCCTAGATGTCTCTGATGCCTGTGGTTATTGTTTTCTTGATATAAAGTTGTTCTGCATTTTTTATTAAACAAAAAGGAAGGTAGAGACGTAGGGGATGCAGACCCTTGCCATGGGAGTAACTTTCAGAAACCTTGGTCCAGGTCACGTCATTGGATCCAAGAAACAAAAACTAGTCTTAAACCGGTCCCCCCATGGCCACATTAGAAACAAAAGTAAAATTAACCAGTCTACTTCATTCATCTTGGACAGTGAAAATAAACACAGCACAAATGGTGAAAACTAAATTAAACTTTAATTTTTTTTCCAGATTTTATGAGGATCCTGTATGGTGAGTAAGGTAAGAGAATTTTATTTAAAAATATTTGATTTTTCATTTTGATTGTGGCCCTTAAATTGGGGTATTGCCTATCCCAACAATTAAAAAATCATGAGTCAGGCCCCCCAAAGTCTTGAAATTGTCTTTAAAAAATACATTTTGACTCTATTTGCTTCTGATTTCTCAGCCTTAAGGATTCACCTGAGTCACATTTTCAAGCTTTTTCTCCACAACCAGGATGACTACAAACAATTACATAAAAATCTTAGATTTCTTAGTACATCACTTGATTCCTGCATCTGGAGCCTTAAAAAAGACACCAAATATCTTGCAACCATGAACTGGCAATATTGAAATTGAGTCATGACTTACACATAATATAACCATCTTAGAACATTATGTAGGGCACATAAATAACTACATTATGAAAAAGAAATATCTTCAGTATTTATGAAATAACAACCATGAGAAAAAAGACCCAGACAGCGTTTAGTTAATCTGTGCCTTGCTTTACTATTTTAAATGAAAATAATTTAAATATCAAAATCACCAAGATTTCATTCAAGTCTTGTTTCTTTATAAAGCTTTGAGCCTGGAAAATGGAACATCTATATTTATATACAGAGGAAACGTTTCTTCTGTAAACTTCCTTCCACTGGATCACCACCGTGCCTTAACTGTGTGATCAAAGGCTGCTCTCAAGAATGAAAGGTTACAGTAGCTGAATTCCTGTAATGATCCACGGCTTCTCGACTAAGATTGTCAACAAGCTTGGGCAGTTGGTGCCAGTCTGTCATGATGTCAATATTTTCCAGTTAGAAACCAGACTAACACCACTTCCATATTACTAGAAGTATCCAATTTAAACAAAAAATTAGAGAACACTCCTTACTATTTTTGTATACGTATTGTAAACTGGACAGTTTAGGCATCATTTCCACAAGGTTCTGAAGCAGATCACTTTAAATGCATGAATAATCCAATTGAAGTCAGTCTTAAAGGGATACACTTGCTTCGGTACCTTGCTAAACTGGTATCTTAGTTCTCAAACTACTTTTTTTTTTGTGTGTGTGGCAACTCTAGATTCCTTGTGCTAAGTTACCTTGTACCGAGACAGCCTCCTTTTTCATAGATCTAAATCACACAGAATGTATTTTGGAAGAAGCCATCCAGTTATCTCAGCTCTTTCTCTTGCCACTAAAAACCCCTACCCCAACAATTTTTACATGGCGAATAAATACCATCGTCCTTTATAGAATCCAATGACAATAGCTCGACCTCCATGTATAACCCAGTTTGTCAAAATGCTGTCACTCCAGAGCAACTGAAATATTTAATCACCAGTGACCTAATAACATTTGTGTGGCAGGTGCGAGAGGGCTCAGAAAACGAGTGAATCACTGACTGACCCAGCTCAAGAGTCTGGGAGATGAATCAGGAAAGTAATACATGGATGAACTAGAAAAGGGATTATTCTCTGATGTGCTCAATGGCCAAAGCGACACGCTGTCTGGAAATCAGCCCCTTCAACGTTGTGAACTGTGACTTGGAATCCTGTGGCTCTCCTTGGAGACTGTCAATTTCATGGTTGTTCTCAGAAACCAGTCAGGGAGGGGAGAGAGCCATTTGGATCTCATTCTGCTCCTATTGAAAACAATGGGGAAACTTTCATTTACTTCAATGGAGTGTGATCAGGCCCTTTGAAGGCTCAGGATAAGGTCTGTGAACCCTAAAAAACAAAACTGGCAAAGTTTCACTAATGTCGGTAGGTGAGGTCTGTGACAGGGTTGCAATCTGTAAACAAAGCTGTTAATGTAGCTGATTACAGTAGCATTGCTTTATAAAATATAATCCTGAGGAAATCTGATTAATTCTGAGAACAAAAAGTGACCTGTGTTGCATCTATTATGCTGTTTTGTTGTTTATTTAACACTATAGTGTGCTTGGCACACTGCTAACATAGAGGAAGACGATCCCTGAGTCTCGGTGGGTAATCCAGTACAGGAAGGATGATCCACTGGTTAGAGCACCAGCTGAGGACTTGGGAGATCTGGATTCAGGTCCCTTCTCCACCACAGATTTTCTTCCTTGACCATGGGCAAGTTACGTAGCCTCTCTGTGCCTCAGTTACCCATCTGCAAAATGGAGATAGCACGGCCCTGTCTTACATTAAAGATTGTGAGGCATTCAGCCCCTATGGTAATGGAGGCCATATAAGTACCTTACATAGATTACCAACTAAGTCAAACAGGGCACATCTGAAACACAATACACATAGCAGCACAGGATTTTGTTTTGTTTTTAACTGACTTTTCTTAGCAGTCCTGTTGCCAGCATGAGCAAGGGTGTCACAGTACTCTTCATGATGAGCGCATCGCATGTGAGATGCCAACGTCAGCAATAATTTGTTGTTTACTGAGGGCCCAATACCACTCTGCTACAAGAGACTGGGAAGCCTTAAACACAGCAGAGCCTTGGTGGGAGCAATTTACAGGAGTGGCCAGTACATCTGTTGTGATGCGGCTCAGCAAATGTAAAGGGGTGTCAGGGCTGCCAAAGTGTATTTACAAGTGGCATCAGAACAGCGGTGAACCAACCCGCTGCACTCCATCTACACAGCAACAAACAAGAAACTGCAGCTGCAAGTCTCTCAGAGCCTGGAGTCGTCTGATGTGGGCTCAAAAACAGTAGTGTAAACAGTGGGGCTTGGGTCTAGAGGTCTCATGGGTGGTCTCAGAGCCTGGGTTCCAGCTTGAGCCCAAACCTCCACACTGCGCAAGGCTGGGTTAGTTGATTCACGCTCGGGGACTCACTGCCGCGGTTCTTTTTTTTTTTTTTTTTGCTGTGTAGACGTACCTCAAGTCAGTGGACTGGAGGGACACTTCCTTTACACCCACCAACAACCGAGTCAGAGCAAAGCCCACTTCCTTAGACTTTGTGTAGGAGAAACGGGGCAGCATTTGGCCTATCAGAAAGTAAGCAATACTAAGTAACTGGTTACTTTTTGGGCCCAGTGATGGTAAAGTTTCCTTGAAAAGGGGATCTGTCATCAGTCACGTTGGTGAGAACTCATGCACTTTCCGTAAGTACTGGCAATGCCACTGATCATAACAGCAGCCAGCCATAGTGACATTCTGAATCAGTATAGAGTGTCCCAGAATGGGAGACTGAAGAAACAGATGTACAAGCTTATGGGGCAATCTGGTTAGAACACAGTCATCACCAGACATACTTAAAGCACAGTTCAGTCTGGTGGCATAAGCAGAAATATACCATGTCCCCAGACGATTAACTCCTGGAATGTGGATTTAGCTCCTGAAGGACAAGCAGATGATGGGTAGGATGCAGACACACATTTGAGTTCTTTTTCCCGTTATAGAGGTACTGCAACTCTCTCACTTATGTAATTATGCTTTTGTTTTGCATAGCAGAACACACAAACTTGTGTGCAGAGAGGGTAGCCATCTTGTTAGAATTGCTGCAGGCTGTTCCAGAGGATAGACACACACTGTTCTCTCACTGACGCTTCACTTCTACTCTTTCCTGTTTTTTCTGTAATCTAAAATGAGGCATTTTAAACTGTGAGTGCCTGGTTTACTCTTTATGTCTGGAAACAGAACACATTTCCTCTTGGATACACTGGGCCTATGTTTCTTTAATCAGTGCCCTGATCTCAGCTATTCTCTTGGGCTTCTGGTTACTTGGCCAGAATGATTTCTTTGGTGAGAGTGGACACTTTAACTATGGAACTTGGCCCTCAGTTCAGAGATGGCGCATCAGACAGGAGATGATTCCAGGTTGACCCAAACAGGAGTCACATGACTGATGGTTCTCGTAAGTGATGCTTCTGCAATGCCTTTTGCAAATGTGCTGTATATCACATATCTAAGGGTCCCATTCTGCCATCCATACCCTTGCTGAATAGTACCTTACTTTACCAATAATCTTATTGACTTCAGATGGATTATTCATGGAGCAACTTCTCATCAGGCCCTAATTTTGCGATGAGCTAACTGCTTTTGACCAAATAAGAGCAGACCCACACCTTCACCCATTCCCAGAAATTGCTTTAGTCCATAACCATATTCTAAAAGGGCCCTTTCTCTCAGCATTTTTGTAGGGGTGTTGTAATGTTGCACTATGTCACAATATTGTGGCAGTGTGCAGTGACTCATCAGTCTAATGGCTGATCTGGGCTTTGTGCCTACTTAATCCAGCCCAGCCCATTAGTCATATCAAGTCGTATTTAAAGTCTGAGAAAGTTTGCTTTATTGTTTTGGGTTTTTTTTTTTTTTTTCAATTTTTGCAGTTCTTCCCATCTGGGACTGGAAATGGAAGCACTGAAATGTAAAAGCAGCTTTACTTGCGAGATTTCCAGCTTGACCTCTAATTCATTACAGGATATCAACAAGAGAATCTGTTTTCTTGAGCTCTCCCGCTCAGTTCTGAAGATCAAAGAGGCTGAAATAGGGACCTGAACTTGCAGATTATCCCAGTGTGCAAGGGAAGGCACCTGGGACTAATTGCCTGCTGCCCAGTTAACTAAAAGCAAAGGCACTTGTGACCGTTTGGCAGCTGCTGAGTGAGTGAAAGGGAAGGTACCAAGGTGTTATAATGCTGGGAAGAGTGGACCAGAAAGGAGGGAGGTTGAATGCTTCCTGTGAGCCACAGGGGAGAGCTGCTGGAGATGGAGAAGAGCAGCTGAGGAGCTGGGGCTGAGCTCCTGACTGAATGCTGGAGGGAAACAGTTGGGGGAAGCCTTCTGGAGGCACAGTCTGAGAATCAAAGCCCATAGGCCCAAGACGAGGGGCCTGGATAACCCAGAGGACTCTGAAGGGAAAAAAGGGCTGAGCTGCTGCGTTAGTTGGGGAAACTGAAGCCAGACCTCAGAGAAGAGCGGCTGTGAAAGGGAATTAGACACGCCCTCAGAAAATGAGGCTGGGCACAGCAGACCCATGGGAGGGGTGCTGCAGAATGGCTGTGCTCCTCTACACAGATGCTTGAGCAAAGCTCAGATGGCTCCATTTGCATTTCACTGATCTAGAGTTAACCACGGTCATGAAAGTTTCTGCCCATTGTTTAAAGCTGCTGGTGCACAAATGTTGTAGGAATCCGTGGGCTCGTTAAACAACTGTTGGCAGTGACTTTGAACTTCTGCAGCCACTGTAGTTGCTCAGTAAAGGCCACAATCTTTTAGAAAAACAATCCCATCCAGGCGCTGGTTGAGACAAAAGTGAAGCCGGTGCTTTGTGTTCCTCTTTCCACCCTATCAAGGACCGAGGTCATGCATATGTGCCCATAAGGTATGTCGACACTGCAATAAGACACAGCTGACCCAACTCAGCAGGCTGGGGCTGTAGGTCCATACAGTTGCAGTGGGGTTGCAGAGCCTGGGCTCCAGCCCAAGCCCAAATATCCATACTGCAACGTTACACCCCCACAGGCACAAGTCAGCTGACATGGGCCAACTGCGGCTGTCTTATTGCAGTGTAGGCATACCCAGAGGTGCACAGAGTAATGCAGCCTAAGATAAAGATGTCTGACGGTGGAGTCCTCCGTGTACAAATGACACCCAGCTCAAAAAGCATGACTGGTGCAGTTGAGTGACTTAGGCAGTGTCTGAACTTCATTAAAAGCTAGCTGGTTTAGCCTCAGTCTGGATAAGATGGGGGGTAATGTATCCTCTGAGTAGGGAACGGACATTTTGTCTGTCTTGATTAAGGATATGCCCAGGATTTGCCATTCCAGTTTTCAAACTCAGGGGGTCTTGCTGGAGCCCAAGCTAATCTTGGTTGTCCAAGCAAGAAGGTTGTGACTTTTTCTTTGGGATGTGGACTTTGCCACAGTGACCCATGCCTTTATCACCTTAAGTTTGTGTTGCTGCAATATCCTCTACCTGGAGTTACACCTGCAGACCATGTAGACATTTCAGCTAGAGTGATACAGTGTGTAGCAGTTAGTTTGCTTGGGAGTACGTACCTCCGAGAAAACATTACGCTGTGTGATCCATGATCCACCCCTGGCTTCCAGTTTGTTTCTAGGTGCAATTCAAGTCCTGGTTATCTGGAGGACCACCTCACTCTCCTTGAGTGACAACCCGGCAACTGAGATCAACAGAGATGCTCAAGCTAATAGTCTCTGGTTTAAATGGAGATGGTTTCATTATCCCTCTTCTCTAACAAAGCCAAACTCTGTTGATCTTCTGGCAGCACTACGAGTCCTGTGTGTTATCTCAGGCTTACAAGATGGGAATGGCTTGAGACGTGCATAAATGGGTTACATGGGAAGTGTCAAATGTTACTTCTCGGGGTGTGAAGAGGAGTTTTCATAGGCATTGAGCATATCAAGGACTTGTTTTGTATCTAGTTTTATGTTGTACAAGCATTTGAAGTTGGGGGGGAAGGGTGTGCATTTTATAAAGTAGAAAGAGAACCTTCCAGATCGTCTTTTTGTAAATATGAAATGTCAGATTTTGCAGTTAATGTCTGCTATGCACTACAGTGGACAGGTTCTAGTGTATTTCATGGCTGCAGAATTTACCACAAAATCAAGCTCTTGCAGAACAATGCTCCAGATCTGATGTTTCTAATGTTTAGTGTCATAGCCATAACCCTGAAAATATGAACTGAGTATAAACAAACGCAGTGTTCTCTGCAGACCGCCTGAAACGATAGCTCTGAGAGAGGTGAACTGCCCCATGCATCTCAAATCTCTGAAATCTAAAGATGAATGTTTTAAATTTCAACACTGTTAACTGTCTCACTAATCATTCCCAGCACTTATGATCAGCTAACATGCTTACACCACAATCCCAAACTGCCTCCCACGCTTCCCCAACTGACAGAAGCCCCCCCCCAATACAAGCAACTACAATATTTAACTTCCCCCAGATGACAACTTCTATGATGCACATGTTTAGTGTAAAAACAGTAAAATATTGCAAACTGGGAAAATGTGGGGTTAGCATAAAACTAATAAAAATACCACTGGATCTACTGTACTGATTTCATTATTCATGTTCATATCTTATTCAGACCCATCATTTTTTAATTTCAATTAGTCTGCTGAGGAATTTCCAGTCTGTCACACCAGAGTGCTGCACAGTCTAGGCAATATGCTACAGAACTTTGTTCCTGCTTGAGACCACCCATCTCAAGATAGAGGGCCAAATTCTACTCTGTTCTAAATCAGTAATTCCAGTCTAGATTTACACACGTGTAGCTGACAGCAGAATTTGGCATGAGTCTCACTGTTCTTTTATCAACTCGGTTGTCATCTGAATTGGGACTTGGAGTGGACAAATATGGAATTGTTGTCTGCAAAGCTAAAGTATACGCTTCTAAGGGTTTTTTTGTTTTGTTTTCTTGCTGTTGTGAAAGCAGACACAAATGAGCAGAGAACATTAGCAGCATGGGCATGAAAAGAAAAAAAGTCCCTAGATTATAATTGTCCAGTATTTGCACTGCCTTCTTTTGCAAAGCTTATTCAAAATGAATTTTCACTACAGCTAGGGAATGTTGTTGTTGACAAACCCTGCAGAGGTTCGGTACTGAGACCATAGAATGACTGACATTTTTAAAGGCAAATATGGGCATTTAATTGAGAAGTAGCTGTTGCTGAAAATGCTGGCCTAGCTTTTGACATGGATAGTGATAATTGGTGCATAACATCAGTTCAAAGGAGAGGCCGCACCCCAGAATCCAATGTACGTGACTCAGAAATGCATTTAATATGCCTGACATGGAGATGATTGACAGAGGTATGTCCACATTGCAGTTAGACACCTGAAGCTAGCCTGTGCCAGCTGACTTGGACTCAGGCTTAGGGGCTTTTAATTGCAATATAGACATCCAGGCTCAGGACCCTGCAAGGTGGGAGGGTCCCAGAGCTCAGGCTCCAGCCAGAACCCAGAAATCTACATTGCAATTAAACAGCCTGTGAGCCCAAGTCAGCTGGCACAAGCCACCCGTTGGCTTTCAATTGCAGTGTAGACATACCCTGAAAGGCCAGGAAAATGATACATTCAGTTACTTCCCACCTGCGTGAGGGAGGGAGATGTTACCCTTGTCTTCTCCCATGGGCTTTTTAAAAACATTTTTAAAACATGTAGAAGAAATTATAAGTAGGCACGGTGAAACTATTTTGTTAAAATGCCATATACTTTTTATAATCTGTGGGTCTCACAGTGCTGTGCTGTATTTTCACACATTTACCCCTGCGAGGTGGTATTTCCATTTTACAGGGGCTTCCTCAGTATCACACAGGAAATCCATGGCAGAGGAGGGGATTAACCCAAGTGCTAGGCTAATACCCTAATCACTAGACCATCCCTCCTCTCATGATGTACATTTTCACAAGTGACAAATTATGTTTGATGCCTCTATTATAAGTGTTTCATTTAAAGCACCAGAAAGGAGTTTGATTTTTAGAAAATGCTGAGCATTTGCTCTTTGAAAATCAGTTGCCTTTTAGCAGAGTCAAGTTAGATAACCAAGAGCACTCCTCACTTTTGAAAATTTAGCCTATTGGGTTTTTTTACAACTAGCTATCTAACCTATTGAGCCAGAAAAAAATATTAAAGATCGAACTTATTTTTCACTAGCAATGCTGTTTTATTTTGCAGTCCACTCAGTTTATATGCTAAAACTAACTAGCCTGTGACACTTTTTGGCTCTCATGCACAATGCTTTATTGACACTAATAGTTATTTAGCTGTGTGAGCTTTATACACCCATGAGTTTGAGATCCTTATCTCAAAGAGCCTGGCAATTTAAGCTCCCTAGAGCAATGCCATTATATGTTGGCTCACAACATGGTGAGGAAATTTTATCATCAGGGAGGAACCTGTTTTAACTGGCATTTTAGAAAATCATAACATTTCTATAAACATCACATTTTGTACCAACACTTTAAAAGACAACTACTGAATTTGGGATCTATTCTAAGTTGATGTGCCCTTTAAGTTATGGGGAAAATCAAGGTTGGAAAGGGACAGAGATGCAATCACTAAAGATAAGCTTGAACAAGAACACCAGATCCAAACACCTCTGAACTTTTGGGAGTGTTTAAAATATCAACCTGGATCCAGATCCACATTTTTCAAGTGTCCCTTTTATTTATAATAAGCCAAAACAAAGTCCAGGTCTGTATTTCCTACTCTCTTCATGAACTGAGTGTTCAAAGTCCAGATCTGGATCTAATTTTTGCATCTTGCACTTAGTAATAAATGATATTCTATGACAGCTGAATGAGCTATTGCATGCACACTTATTGGGCTGAGCATAAGCTTCAACCCTCCTGTGCTTAAAAAATTGTGTGTATCACATAACCTACTCTAGTATCTTAGAATTATGGAGATTAGATGGTGTATTTAGCTTGTTAAAAAGGCTACGTTCACCAATGCTATTCCTGTGTCATTCAGAGGGCTCACTCCAGCAAAACACATGGCATGCCTTCCCCCCAGGTGCTGTGTGTGCTGCTATCATAACGATCCCAAGCACTGAAAGTTGAGGGAAGTTGTCCTCGGCAAACCTCTGAATCATTAATGATCAGCACCTGTTTCCTCAAGAGTCTCTTTGATCAGTACTAAGCCTAGTATTTGGTGTATAATTTCTTCCTGCCCCCATTTCTTGGTTGCTTTGGCTGGGATTAAAATCACCTCAGGTTTGCAAGATTGCTGAGGGGTTTTTTTTGTTTGTAGGGGAGAAAGTAAAAAGTAGGTTGAACTAGTCTCCCCCATTTTTGGCCATGAAAGTGAGCATGCTGCAGAACTCACAGCACGCTTACACCAGTGAGTGCTCTATAGCTCTTCACATCTCCCATGGTGGAAGCTGCATTGGAAGAAAGTGGATAAACTCCCAGATGGGATTACGGGATCAGCAAAAAGACTAGCAATAACAACTCTCCCTCCCCCTTGCTCCTCGAGTTCTGATCAGTGGAATATCTGTTACCCGCTCTTTGAGGATAGATACCATTTGGGACATTTCCAGAAACACTGCTACGCAGCATAAGAAATCCCCTCTGTTCTGAGTAGGGGACAGTTTGAACACTCATACAGTGGTGTTTGGTTCCAATAGTCCCCCTGAAAAGTCTTACCTGGCCTTCACTAACTCCAGTTCTGAGTGCGGGGTAAGGCGCACCTGTGTATTCCTATGGGCAATTGAAACCCCATTCGTATCTGAACTCATTCTAACTAAGTTATTTACACAGCTCCCATTACCATAGCACCTGAGCGCCTCACAGTTTTTGATGTGTCTTTATTTAAGTTCTAAGCTCCCATTTTACAGAGGCAGAACTGAGGCACTCAAAGAGAGATCTAAGTGACTTGCTTAAAGTCACACCCAGAATCTGTGGGCGATCAAGGACCTGAACCCAGCTTTTCTGAGTCATGTCCAAACTACTGGACTCTCCTTGCTCTCTGAAAGGAGCCTAACGGGCTTTATGGACAAAATATAAATCACACATATTTTTCAATAAAAAAATATTTATGAATTGTCTTGGCATTGTAAATTCTTGCAAGAAAAGGCCAGCCAACAAGGGCACATTATTATGATTGATTAAGCAATAAAACCCATTCCCATTTTCTTTAAATACCCTGCCTATCAATAATCTTGCTCTCAGTATTGTTGAGACATAAAAGAAAATAACAGAGATGGGCTCAAGCTGGTTTGAGATCCAGTTTTCCATCACTCCAGGCTTAGGAGTGTTCAGATCTAACATTTTAGATTGCTCCGTTATATAGATGGGGCCACCATTAAAAAAATTTGGAATTAGATTTGGGTTCAGATTTCAAAGTTCTGGAGATATTTAAATCCAGACTTTAGATTTGGGCCAGTCTTTGCAAATAAATTTCAACCATTTCTGATGTTTGGCCTTCTCATAGCATGAAGTATACATCTGCAATTCAGTACAGCAGGTGAACATGAAATGTCCCTTTGTTTGCTTTACAATGTCCTTAAATTAAACAAGCAGCTATAGCATCAGAAAACTGTCCTCAGTGCCTTATCAGATAAACATCTCCGCTCTTTCTCGAGGGCAGTCGCCTTCCTAAAATTTCACTCTCACCCAGTTCACAATAGTGTTTGAAGTATAAACCAGCATGGAGTGACTGACGTGTGTTCTTTCCTTCTTTTCAGCTCTTTTACCAGAGAGGGAACCTGAGTTTGATCTGCTTCTGCTGAACAGCTCAACTATGCTTGGTGAGTATTCCTTGGGCCAGGGACCCCATATGGGGAGGGGGAGGGAGGGTACACTTTACTGGGGCCTGAAGGCCCTGGGGGGCCCAGCCCAGGCTGCAGTCCCCATTATCTTCCATTACGGGAGGGGGCCCGTGTTAAAAGTTTGTACTGGGCCTGAAAAAATTATGCTTGGGCCCTGCATTGGGCAAAACGTGACAGATGTGTGAGTATCCAGAAAGACTCTCACATGTGACTCAGAGTGAGATTACCACACTCTCACAGACTCGAAGATGGAAAAATCTATTAGATTAGCCAACCCACGGGCCACCTCCCTGCCACTGCAGGGTTGTTTAATACATTTCTGTTGGCAAACATAGTGATTTGTCTCAGTTTTGAATCAAGGTGAAATCCAGCTATCTTCATTATTTTTTGCAGCAGTATTGTTTTGCATTGTCAGTATGGATTCCTCTCCAGATGATAGCAACAAATCTGAGGTGATCCCACACATTAATTTGCATTGGCTAGTGGTTCTCTTTTACAGACCCCTGGTCCAAACATTAACTAATATCTGGCTGAATTCTGAGATCCTTACTTAATTCACACTCGGTTCTCACATATTGCAACTCCCTTTAGGGTATGTCTACACAGCAAAGAGAAACTCAAAGCTGGCTTGTGCCAGCCAACTTGGGCTCATGGGGATTGGGTGTGGGGCTCTTTAGACTTCCAGTCCTGTCGCCCAAGCCCTGCGAGCCTGAGTCAGCTGGCACAAGGGGTTTTCTTTGCCGTGTAGACATATGCTTTGACTGCAACAGGAATTTGATCTTAGTAAGAATTTCAACAATTAAATGCATTGCTATGTACATTTCCACCATTAGGCTTCAGAGTTAACACTTTGTTGACACGTTATAAATACGGGTAGTTGATAGTGCTCATGGAGCTATTATTTCTGGCTGCTTCTCTGCAAACTCAGGAAGATAGCCCTTTACTGGGTCACATACAGAATTTGTTCTTTGCTATAATGACTAGAATATTCATTTTGCCCCATCCAAAATGAACATTTTAAATTCAATATAAACCAGAAGACAGACAGAGAAATGCCAGTTCATTTCAAAGCCTAGCAGCCCTGCCGCCCCTGTTTCTCTACAATCAAATTTAAGATTCATTTAATTCCTTAAAAGGCCTTACACCGCTTAACTCCAGGCTGAATTTCATATTTTGTCTTTGTTCACATTGCCACATTCCCTGCATTCTGTCAGTGACACTAGACTTGATTCCCCCTTTGCTGCCCCATTTCCACTTCCGTGCTTCTTCCATGCTGCTCCTTGCACATGGTACATGGTCCCTAAACCCACTCACCAGCCCACCTCCTTTGCCCCTTCCAGATATCATCTTAAAACCTTACATCTGCCTTGTCACTTATGAGATGTGAGTGCAAACAAACAAATTACAAAACCCTAACTGTAGGATGATCCAAATGTGCATGTGCCTTACTGAGGAGCCGTGTGATCTGATTACTCTCCCTCTCTCCGACTTTAACTTCCATTATGTGTGAACTTTGGCCCTGATCCTATGATAGCATGCCAAGCATACTGCATACTGCACCTCCACAGAGCCCCACAGAATATCTCTTCTAGCGCTGCAATCTGCCCAGGGGCTACACATTGCAAAACTGGGGCCTGGGCTTGAAGACACTTTGGGGTAGGGACCACATTTTTACTTGTCTCTTTGAAGTGTCCAGTGCCTGTTTGAACATTAATAACTACCTACGTCACAGAGCTGCTCTTAGATTTAGTTAACATTTTTAGAATAGAGCTTTTAATATGCATATTGTTTTCTAAGTGTAAGGATTATTATTTTCCTCCTACCTACGCATATATTCTGAGAGATGGAAAGCAGGACCCTAGCAGACTGAGCCATCATACATACTGCATTTCCATACACACATGTGAATCCTTGGTTGGAATAAAGATCCTTAAATTACATCGTACTGTATCTCATGGATAAACAGAATGCATTGAAGCTATTCTCTATCATACTTTGTACAGTACAGACCATCATTTAGAGTTTGTCATCCATTCGCTTTATTAAAAGCTAGATTGAAAATGATCCTTGATGAAACTATAAAAGAAAAGAAATTCACCCTTATGTCTCAGACTTCAAACATCTATTCTCACAAGGGCCATTGGTTCTTCTCAGAGAAGGCAACCCCCACTGGGACTAGATATTATATGTATCAGCCTTACCTGTGTGCTTCTGTTCTTTGCAAGGTTAAAGTCATGACTTCAATGTCCTTTTCTTTCTTTTCTTTTTTTAAAGTGCAACTTGTTTTTTCTTTGGTTTCTAAAGACTCTCTTCTGCATTGAAATACTTAATTTCAAAGTGTAATTTCTAACAGCTCTGTGAGTCTCCTTTCTGTTGATTTTCACAGGGCTTACCTCAAGATGTGTTAGATGGAACAAGAAGGTATTTCCAGCGCATGCACAGCAGCCACATTTTGTATCATCAGTTTCTTTGCTCAGTAAAAAACAATTATTGACATTAAGGTTTTGGCTGGGATGGGGTAAGGCTCTTAGTCATGTTTAAATTGGGCCCTAAAGACAAGGCCATGTGATACAGCACAGCCACTGAGGTTTTGTCTACACCTGGGGCTTCAATGTGCTAATGTAGTGAGATTACTGCAAATCCCGAGTTTAGATGAGTGGCACTGGCCTAAACTATAAATTGGCCTAATATGAAACAGGGGCAAACTGCAGCAGGGCATGTCATTGTTTACACCAATGCAGCACATCTACAGGAGAGGGTTGCACCAGTGCAGAAATGTAATTACGGTTCCACTGTCTTGCCAACCCCCACAGTTCAAAAATCATCAGCCAGTCTCCCATAATGATGATATTTTAAAATAATAAGATTGTATTTGTGGTTTTGGTTTCTCTTTTGCTTTGTGCACCCTCACCAATGTGTGTGTAGCACTTTCAGAGCAAATAATAATAAAAAAAAAAATCCCCAAAGCAAAACCCCAGTGCAAACCACTGTTATGCAGTGACTTCATGAGCTCCTAGTTGAATCCTTTCGATCCTCATTTCCAATACTAAGTTTTGGCTCGCTAATGGATAGAACCCCAGCCACAACTTTTCACACTGCTTTGGAATCCTTTTTGAGCACCAGGAACCACAACCTTGCTAAATCTGATATCAAAACCAGTAGTGCTGGAAAAATGGGAGTAGAGCAAGTCACAATGGTGGAGCAGTGCCATCTGAAAAACCATGCAATTTGCTCACCAAGATCATACCAGAACTCACTCATATTTTTTCACAGGAATGGGGAGTGAGTTTTTGGAATTCAAAAAGTCTCTGTGGTACTCAGGTTAGCTAACTGAAGCCCTGATTCAGGAAAGTTCTTGAAGTGAAATCTTGGCTTCACTGAGATCAATGACAGTTTTGTCACAAAGGGGCCAGGATTTCACCCCCTACAACCATGTGTAGGCATCTAAATGTGTCCTGGTTGGCCTAAGTGTTGAGCACTCACAAATCCCATGGAAGTTAATGGAAGCTGTAGGTACTCATCACATTTGACAAATCAAGGCTCTCTTCTTATCGGTGTGTCCTAAATTTGGAATTGGGACCCTAACTTTGAGTACTCAGGGTTGGTCTAAGAGCTTTTGAAATGTCAGATTTTAAAAACTCAGTTGTTTCTTCTAGACTGGTGAGTCTTCTAGACTGTTGATCTGAACCAAAAAGAATTTGGTGTGTTCCCCCTCCCCGCCCCCCCAATTATTGATTGATTTTTTTAAAAAAGCTTTTTATTTATTTATTTTTTAAAAAATCTTTCTTTATAGAGATGATTATTATACAAGTTTCAGCCAGAAGGAAATTTTATTGCAGAGTTACAAGCTTCTGGAAATAGAGGATTATAATGAAAATGTTGAAAGAGCTTTAGCGACAGCACCTCTAAGGCAACCACGTGCTATTTTTGCAGTAGGACAGATTAAATACCAGGAACTAACAGCACATCTAATGAAAATCGGCCAGAAAACAATTAGCATAAGAAGGAACATAAACATTTTCTCAGTCAATACCTTCTTTACTAAACCACAATTGCATAGAGAGATGGAAACCAATTCCGTCATCATGTATTTCCTTTTATTAGAGTTACACCAAAGATGAACTTGAACCCATATGGTAAGAAAAGCTTCCACTTTAATACCGAGATTTCGGTGTATAATGTGTGTGTTGGAATGAGATGATCTCATATATATAGCCTGTGACGCTGGCAGACTAGTTGCCAGCTTGTGCCAGGGCCCTGGTCCTTACCAAATACTGACAAATGCGTAGCTGGAAACCAGTCTGACTCACATGTGGGTTAGTATTTTTGAAATAGATATTAGAGTGATAAGAACGTGTTTAGTGTTTAGACTTTACAGGATGCATGTAGGATGCTGCATGTATTAATCCTACTTATAATATCTGACTCTCATGTTACAGGGTAATGTTTCATTCTTTGCTGTGTAACTATAGAAATGTTTGCTAAGACTGTAAATCCCGTGCTGTCAGGGGAGAAGCAATACCCAGTGTGAAATGCTAATTCACCATAAGAGGCATTATCTTCTCCCCAACAAAAGAAGACCTACAGAAATGAGGACAAAAGACTTCGTTGATTGCTTCCCCTACACTCCTGAAGAGGGTGTGTACGCAAGCCCATGTCCGTCACAGCTTGAATGCTGGGGGAAGGGAATAAAAATGTCTGTTAAGGAGAATTTGATGTCTTTATGCTGTCTGGATTCTGCGCAAAGATTCCAAAACATAAGCAAGAGATCCCCAAGCTGCTTGGCTTGGGTCAGCCCTAAAGGACATAAAAGCTGGCTTATTAGAGATAGGTCTGAGCTTTGGAACTCAAGATTTTACTACGCGCGCGCGTGCGTGTGTGTGTGTGTATGTGTGTGTTTACCTGCTTTAACCTTATAAATAACTCATTTCTTTTCCCTAGTTTTTAGCTAGTTTGCAGCAGGATTGGTTACAAGCATTGTCTTTGGTTTGAGATCTGAGTGCAATTGACTTGGGGTAAGTGACTGGTCTTTGGGATTGGAAGGAAGCCGAATATTGCTGTTTTCTTGTGGGGAAAGGACCATCTATCTCAGAGGCAGGCTTGGGTGGCAAGATAGATCAGAGTACCCCAGGGGTGCACTGTCTGTTGCTCCCTATTAAGGCTGTTATAGTGCCTGAGAAATTCACACTTTTTACTTGGTTGGTGCAATCGAAGTATAGAACGCCAGTTTGGGGTTAGTGCCTGGTTTCTTGACAGCGTGCCCTGAGTTTGGCAGTCACGGTCGTGAGCCACTCCAGACAGCGTGACATGGACTATTATGAGTCATCCCAGCTACATGAACAAAGTCAAAAGAAATCTGTGAGCAATTCCTTTCTTTTCCTCTGTGGTATACGGATGGGAGTTGGGGTCGGGAGGGCCTGGAAACAGGGACACCTGCCGGGCCCTCCTCGAAGGAGCTGTCCCCCGCTGTCACAGGCAGCCAGGGGCCACCAGGCTTTGACATCCCCGGTGGTTGCACCGACCCCAGGTCAGGCCTGCTGGTGGCCAAGGGCTGCCACTGCCGGGAGAGCAAGGGTCCTCCTGGCCCCTCTCCCCCTGCACCAAGCAACCAGGGGGCATCTGGCCCATCACTCCCGCTTCCCCCTGCACCCACAGCAGGAGGGAAGGGGAATGGGGGAGAGCGAGACACAGATCCAGAGACTCCCTCCCCCCCACGGGGCACTGCTGTTGCTGCCAAGGAGAGGTGGGGGGGGCACAAATGCAAGTATTGGCCCCCAGGTGCCGGAGACCCATGGTACGCACTGTTTCCTCTCCTCCCTGTAAAGAATCTTTGGAATTTCACAGGCACCTGTGTGCAATGTTTAGTTTCTGTTGGACTTTTATTTCACTTTATATTTTAATCCAGTGCATTAACGTATTCAGTGGAACTGACTCCACGGCTGCTGAGCCCTTTTATTTTTGAGAATCCATTACATCCTACAGCCTTCCCTGTGGGAGCCCCATGCCCTTTCAGCGGCTGGCTATACAACCTCAGCTTTCACCCTGGAACGTAGGCTTCTGCGTTAACACCTCTCTTGGCATGGCTGTTTCAATGTGCCCGGTGGCAGACCCAAGAGCCGAGACTGAACTGAGCTCTGCCTTAAGATATCCCACGATTGCCGTGGTACCAGTGTTAGGGACATGGGGGCCACTATTGTTTTTAACCGTGTGTTATCTAGCCCTCTTCAGGGGATACAAGACTGAAACCACATCAGTGCCTTAAGGCTTACGTGAGAAGGGGGGGTGTGACAGAGCGTTCAGCAGCACGCTGGTCGTTGATGTTGCTGCAGCATGGAGAAGGCTGCCAGCTCAGCTATGAGCAGTTCAACACTTTCTGTTGGGGGGTTACGAGCACCTGGTGGGAATCGCTGGGCAACGTAATCAGGACGATATAAGCTGCCGGAAGAGGAAGCAATGAATACTCAAAGGGTGATGCTGGGCTGAGGCGCGAAGGCAGGTGGAAACTGTTTCTTGCTGTAAGCTTACTGCATGCTGTTATACTTTGCAAGGAAGAAATTAATGCACCCCCGGTGAATAAGGCAACAACAGGGTGTGTGTGTTTGACCATGGGAAGTGGCCAGGCCGTGTGACATACTGGTTAGTGACTGAGGTGACATGTGAAGACTTGTCTGGGATCATTAACCCTCTCAGGTCAGAGCAGGAGACTGGAGGGGTGATTGGCGAGAAGGCAGGAGACCTGGGCACAGTGGATAAAATGCTGCGCTGGTTAGTGGAACAACAAAAGGAGACGCAGCAAACCCAGCAGGCAGAGAGGCAAGTGTTTCTGGGTTGCCATGTGGAACGGCTGCAAACGTTACAAGAGCTCATCGAGGAGCAGGCCTAAGTACAGTAACCGCTCCTGTGAGGGCTGGTGAAGTCTAGTGAGGGGGCTGCAAATCAAATGGTGGGCCTGGGGCTATGTAAAATGGTGGCACTGGGGGATGATGCTGAGGCCTTTGTACTAACCTTTGAGCTAGTGGCTCCTAGGGCTGGAAGCAGATAGAAGTGGAAGGAACAGGAAGCAAGGAACACTCACAGGTTGGTGCTGGGCTGAGGCGTGAAAGCTACAGGGAAATGTCCGCTTGCTGTAAGCCTGCAGTACTTTCCAAGGCAGGATGGCAAAATAGGGTAACAATCGGGTGTGTTTGTGACCATGAGGCCATGCAAACTGGCCAGGCAGCGCAGCATGCTGCATTGTCACTGAGGCAGCCTGTTGACAGGGTATAAAAAGATTCATTATTAGGATTCTGGGGAATATAGAAAAATCAGCAGTAGACCCTAAATTGTCTGAATTTGGGAAGCCAACATGGTTGTGTCTGTGGGTTTCTGTCATCCCCAGGGCTTAGAATAACCTGTAAGAAAAAACTTCTATCATTTCTTGGTGGAATTTTATTAATCTGCAATGCAATTCTACAGTCTGCACAGTTAGGTCAAATATATTTATAACTTCCCAGTAACTGAGCTATCTTTTTTTCCTTTTGGCTGGTTCTGTGACTCCAGACAGCTGAGCCAATTTAAGCCTTGATTGTCTCTGGCTGTAAAGCTAGACTGCAGCCTTCTGTATACTGGCATGCTCCTTACACTATGCTTGAATGCAAAGACTAGAGCATGCTTTAGATATCTGGCTCTTGAGGTCTAGTCTTTATTGCGTGTTTCCAGACAGCTGCAACAAAACAACCCTTTTTCCCAGTGGGAAGACACTTGGGCCCATATCTTCAAAGGTGCTCTAGGTGCCTAGCTCACATTGATTTCAGTGTCTAGTAATAGTGAAAGAGTTTGGCTGATGGGTGGTTAGAATCAGTCTGAGTAGTGACCATGGCAGGAATACATAGAAGAAGGGTGTGCTAGATAGAGGAACCAGTGTATGTGTCAGGAAGATTAATTAGCTAACATTTGTAAAGTGCTTTGAAGATGAAAAGTGGTGTATTAAGTGCATATTGTCATTATTACCAGAAGGGTTTAGAAGGCTTCAGCAGCTATGCCTGCCTACAGAGGGATAGCTACATCTGCAGTAGCTAATTTAGTATGTAAACCAGAGGAGCGAGCCCGGAGTGTTTCTGCTGGATGAGGGCCTGTTATTGGGAATTAGGACATTCTACTCCAGGCTTTATCACTCTCTTTAAATGGGGAAAATAATTACCTGCTGTCCCTCAGAGGAGAGAACTGATTCAAAACTCTTGGAGATCCCTAGATGAAAGATACATAGAAGGCAAAGCGTCATTATTTGGAGACTGCTTTGTAAGGAAGAAAGTGGTCAAGGAATGTCACAGGACAATCTGAGCTGTGCTACAAGAGAACTGTTTATTTACCACACGAAAGAATAAAATATCCAAGTGCAAAGTGGGCAGTAAATCCAACACAAATAAAAGCCATGACTAAGACTCTAAAATCATTCACAGCAATTCAGCTGGAACACACAGGAAAAACCAGCCACAAGTTAGTTTGTGTATTTTGCTCTGAAGCTCTTTCCCCTCTAATTGGAGAGGCTTTAAAAAAAAAAAAACTGGCTCCATACAGCTGACCTTTCGCACTTCTAGTCACATAATTTGAATAACCTGACTCTTTGTGTTTAAAAACCAAACCAAGCTTTTCCTCGCTTCATAATTCTAATCTTCTGAGGAAGGAGATTCTACACGTAGGTTAATGATTTAAAAATAAACCACTGGATATTCTGGACAGGCCTGCTGTGCATTCCTGCTCTGTCCCATCTCCCTGCCATGCTGGCAGCTTTAACCATAAAAGGTTGCTAGACCAGCAGTCACCAATTAGTTTTCCTGTTTCCCAGCAATGTACTGTAGTCATCATGCCTCTCAGGGGCGTGTGTCTCAGGTAAGTTCTTGCATATGGTATTATATCCATGCTGACGTGTTTTCTACATACCTTTTGGTTAAAGCATGGTCACATTCCTCCAAGATTTAAAAAAGGGGATTTGACTATAAATTAAACAGCACTTTTAATTAGGCATGATTTACTAAAGAGGAAAATCTGTGGAGAACTGTAACACCCCCAAAACTTCACATTGGCCAGGGACACAGTTTTTATGTGGATTTCAACTTCCCCAAAGTTCAGACATTTTTGGAACTGAGGTTTTGGTTTCAGCCCATCTCCACTGAAAACATGTTCAGTTTTTCATATACTTCAATGTAACACAATGAACATCATAATTTTTAGGACAATTTAGGAAATATTTAAGCTAAGTGAAGCAAATATCAATGGTAGAGGTCTGATTATTGACTGATGGCTTGGCCACTCTGTCACAGGACCTCTTGTATTTTTGCACCCTTAGAGGAGGAAAACCTAGTGATAGTAGCTATAAGTCATGTAGAAAAGGAGCTTTGAGTCGGTTGCATGTATTATTGAAGGTGAATTGCATGCGGGCTGGTGAGAAGACGCTGTCCATACTTACATGGACAAACAGTGGAGCATCTGATACATTTCAACTCCCTTTATGCTTATGGAGAACCGGGATGGGTGGCTTAAGAATAGAAAATTAAAGAAGTTTTTCAGCAAAAGTAGTGAGGTAAGCAAGTTAGAGAGAGGTCAGAAAATCTAACAGAATTAGAAGGGCAACTGTAGAAAAAACTTGCTTTGATTACATTTGTAAGAAAAGAATAGAGGGTGCTGGGAGGGGGAAGACACCACCCACATAGTAAACTTTGAGTAAATCTAGTGGAAGAACATTAATTTTTATTATTTTAAGACACATAAGGTGGGCTTGAAGCAAACTCTGGATCCAAATGCCCTCTGACCATTAGGAAAACTCTGATCAGGATCCAATCTTCATAGCTGGCCTCCACTCCAATGGAGGCCGAACCAAATTCCTGGAACTGAACAGTGCTCAGACTCTGGGAAAACTCAGATCCAGATACTAGATTCAGCTCTCTGGCTTGTGCCCATTTCTAAGCCTAAACAACAAGGAGAGGAGACTTCAGAACGGGGAAGACCGCAGAAGGCCTTCAGGATCTGACACCTCTGCTGGAAACAATAGAAAAAGCAAGCCGGGAGCTGCTTCCCATGAAGACTGAAACACTGTTTGATGGGGGAGCATCTCAGAAATGCTAAAAAGGTCAGTCTGTGAAACAAAAGATATTTGTAAATGTCTGATCTTAGTATTGAAATGAAGGTATAATTACAACCAACCAAAATCTGCCACTTTCTCTGTGGAGGAAACCTAGTGTAGGGGAAACTGTGTGCAGCAGGATTTGTGGGGGCTGCACTGAGACCCCATCCTGCCATAACCTAAGTTAACATCATTTAGGTCCCTTATATCAAACATTTGGGGATTTATTAACAACTTCAAGTGTTCAGTATTTTATTATTTGACATAAAAGTCTAATGGATTTTATCTACCTAGGTATTTCTCTGGCCATCAGCTCTGTAGTATCTCACAGTTACTAGTGGATTTTATCCTCACAGCCCCACTGAAGAGTAGTGTGGTATTATTGCCCTTTTCTAGATGAACAGGCTAGATAAGTGACTTTGTCGAGGTCAGAAAGGACGTGTGTAACTGAGCTAGGAATTAAACCTGGGTTGCCTCCATGCCTGACCACTAGACCATTCTTCTTATCGTAGACCTAGGTACACTAAGCAATGCCTAATGTTAGACGAGATAACTACGGTCTGTCACCGTCTCAGGAGAAGAGTGGCCATTAGAATCAGCAGGATTTTTGATCAAATAAATCTACTTTGCAGGTGAGATTGAATCGTAGCAAATTAACACCAGGCAGTTTGGATTATATGCAACTGAAATATGTTCACTTAGGTAATACATTTGGGAGGTTGAATAATTAGTTTGGTACCTGGCTAGTGTAGCTCCCATTCAAAGTCTTTTAAATAAATAGACTAGATTTTAAGGACAGAGGGGCCCATCATGATCATCTAGTCTGACCTGTTGCTCATCACAGGCCACAGAACCTCATCCGGCCACTTCTGCAATAGGCTCATAACGTCTGACTGAGATACTGAAGTCATCAAATCTTGATTTAAAGACTTCAGGTTACAGGTCTTTGAGGATCTGATGCATCACAGTCCTTGCAAGGCTGTCCTTTTCTGACTTTGAGTCTTTTAGCTTGATGTAATGAACAAAAGTAAAGTCACTTCTCCCACCTAGACTACATTTCTTTTTGTCTTCCCCTCTCTCTCTCTTCCCCTCTCCCTGCCTCCTTTCATTGCACTTAGCTGAGGATGGACATACTTAGCTGAGGATTTCTTAGACATACCCACAAATAGATCTTATTGAAAAAAATCTTTCACTGTTAGGTATTTTTAACCTTTTTACAGTTAGCCATTGGTTGTCTTATCTTTTTTAAAAAAAATTCTCACATTGATACTTTCTTCAACCCCAGCTAGACAATGAATTTCCATCTCCCATGCTTCCATTAAGGTGTCTGAGGTGTTGTATTGCATTATTTAGTAGGAGTATTTGTATTGCACAAGTGCTCAGAGGCTCCAGTTCCATTGTATTAGGCACGGTGCAAACCTATAACAAAGAAATGGTCCCTGCCTCAAAGAGTTTACAATCTAAGTATAACACTAGAGATAGCAGGTGACTCTAGCCAGTTAACCCCTTGCTGTGGTTTGGGTTTCAGGGTCCTGATAGATCAGTAATCAGTCTCTCTCACTGGCCCAGTCTGCCACTCCTAGTCTAGGTTTGGGGCCCTACTATGTTGGGGATGTTTTTTATTTATTTATTTTAAGTTCATATGTAAGGGCAGACATCTTGGCCAGAGTGGGAACCTATTTTATTCAGTGGAGTTGTTGTTGTTTCCCAGTTGAGGATTAGTACAAAATTAATCGCAAGACAATCTTCCTTTTTTTTTCAATACAAGAATGTTTTCTTAGTAAGGAAGATATCACCTAACAATCTAGAAATAAAAGAATATTTCATCTTTCTAAAGAAAATGAAGAGTAGAACAAGGCCTCTTGCAGATCCACCATTACAGTTACACCCCTCTATGAGCCTGACTCTGCTGACACAAACACACACGAGTAGGCCCACTGAGTTTGTCAACATTAGCAGGAATGGGACCTTGTATGGCTTGCTCAGAAATGCTATACTTTGGGAAATGCCATTTGCAACCTTCACTTTTAAGTCCACTTTCTATTGCCGCTAAGAAGCTCAAAACACTTTACAAATATTAATGGATGCGGGGCTGATAAATATTGCTTTCCCTGTACAACATATACAGAGATAGCACAGGCAGGGTAGCCCACTATTTGCTGAAGACTGTGAAAGCACCAGAAACAGAGCAAATGTATTCTCTAGTGGCTAAAGCATAAGACTGGGAGTCAGGATGTCTGGGTTCTGACTGAGAAACTGTCCGATTAAAAGGTGTCAGAGAGAGGCTCTAAGAAACTTCAAACAAAAGCATGAAATTGTAAATCTGTCAAGATCTGTAAAATACAAATTCTCTCCACAGGAAAATTCTGACAAGATCACATATTCCTCATGCAACTGGGGCTGGAAACGAGGTCATTGTGAGAAAAACCACTTGGCATAAGCCACTCCTGTGAGATAATCTGTGACAAGGACTATAGCTAAACCAAAAAAACCTAGGGCTAGATCTCCTACAGTAATCAGGAAACTTCAAGAGACAATGTCAAAGTTGGTAGACCAAACATATGAGCAACCTTAAAGCGATAGAAATAGGATTAGTTTTTTCCCTTTATTTTTAAAAAAAGGGAGCTGGAAGCTATTTTTATAGGGAGTGGTGATGTAATTGACATGCATGCTTTTTAAGAGAAGATAAGCAAACTCTTTTTTGCCTAATTTCAACCCCTCTCATCCCCCCAACAACTTTTGAGTTGAAGTTAAACTCTCCGTCCTACAATGTTAGAGTGACACTTGGCATTGCAGACTGGAAAAAGTGGCAGAGATCAGGGGTGGAAAATCCAGTGGGAAAAATAAGTCGAAAAATGGGACAGAGGAGGAGTGGAAAAACAAACGCAGAACATTGTTTTCAAGGAACTGAGTGGGTGTATTATGATAAAGTAAATACTGTCCAAGATGGTTTTCAAAGGTGATGAGAATCCAAAACCCTTTGGCAGAGGGCAGATAAGAGTGCTCAGCAGAACTTCTGGAAGATCTGACCCCTTTTATTTCAATGTTTAAGGTGAGCAGCAAACTCATAACCCAACCAGGGCTGCTTGTTCCCCTTCCCCTCCAACCGAGCTACAGCGAGTCGCCACTCAGTGTAGCGGAGTTGTTGCCGCATGGCTACTCTTCCCACAGCCAGCAGCTACTGTCTCCAGGCATGTGGCAGTAAAGCCTGGGTCAGACGACCCCCCAGACCCAGCTATTTCCCCAACTCTGCTGAAACTGTAGATCAGGCTGTGCAACAGCACCACTTGGCCAGGAATCCTCCTGCTGCCTCACAGCATATCAGACCCTCACGACTTCCAGCCTGTTCTTGATCCTGTTCTTGTTTTTGCCCCAGCCTTGCTCAAGCCCTGTTCTGGACCTGTCCTTGCCCTGCTCTGACCTTGCTCCAGCCCTCTTACTGACCCACTCAGCTTTGCCTCCACTACCTGACCCTCCCAGGGCCCTCAGACTCTCACTACCTGGCTTCAATCTTTGGCCTGTATCTGGACCCTGGCTATGATACTGATTTGGCTTGTCCCTGGACTCTGACCACCCAGCTTTGACCCCTGGCTTGTACTTGGATTCTGGCTACAGTCCTGATTCTGGCTTGGATACAGACTCTGAACTCAGTTCTGACCCCAGCCTATCCCCCAATCCCTATTTCAGCATCACCCATGGCCACTCGCAACCTTTCATTTGGCTTCAACCTCTATGCCAACCACTAGGCCTGACTACCGGGGGCAGCGCCTCACGTAAAGTCTTAATCCCCCATGTGTAACTTGACATCGGTGAGTAGTCCCATTGATGTTAATGGCACTACTGACACCTAAAGTTCAGTGCATGTGTAAATGTTGGCAGAATATGGTCTTGGGTACCTAACTGCAGATGCCTTTAAACTGGTTGAACCCTCACTTAAATCAACTGGCTTTATCTTGCGTCAGTAAATAACCAAGTTAAACTGCTGTAAGCAAGAGTTAAACCAGTTTGTGTCTGTACATGAGGGATTTGTATTGGATTAAAAGAGATTAAATTAAATCAGTGCCACTTAAATTAAAGATGAGGCCCCCATGGTTTTCCTTATGACAATGTGTTTGGAACCCCTTTTCTCATTCCTATCTGTCAAAGCTGGAGCATCCAACATTGGAAATTCTAAAAATCACTGACAAATGCATCTCCTTGGTGATTCTAGCCATAATATTTAGTCTTTTTTTTAAGGCAACTTGAAAAGCAACATTAAAGATCAACAACCAAGTTTATCATCCACTTTATGGCCTCAGGTGACACAGAATGAATCAAGACTGTCCCTCCAGAGAAGGATCTTAGAGGGCAGTGATTCATTAGATGTTCCATGGTTTGGACGTCTTCTCCACATTTGCAAATGGGGCTGTCCTTCACTTTTCATTTTTATAGTAGGTAACTGCAATGCCTGCATAAGTTCTGACACTGCTTGCTGTGATCTAGGTCTTATATTGCATGGTGAAGTCTGGTGGTTGGTCTGTGGTATCTGTGATCAGGTCTTGATTCTTGATCCTGCTGTTTTCCCACAGCCTCTGCCATTTTTGTTTTTTGGTAAGAGTCCCAAGCTGTTAAGAGCTGTGGTTGCTAACCAGAAGAGATTTGTGGATTTAAGGCAGCATCTCGAGGGGGATGGGAGTGTTGGAGATCTTCATAGATAAACATGTCTGGGTTCATTATCATGCAGTCATAGCCTCATTACAAGAGGGGAAGAGCGCAGCCATCACATAGTCTTCCCTGTTAAGTGCTTCAGCATGACCTATGCCAGCAAGGTGGTGACCAAATGCTGATTGACAGCTTTGCAGTCTAAAAAGTTACTCAAGCAATGATGATATTTAATTACCACCACTATATTTTCTCTTCATCATTAAAAATCTGAAATTCTCTCAACTTTCCAGCTTGTGTAAAGACATAGAAACTGATTATCATTGCCTTGCACTTTGCCAGAGGTTATTGACAACACAAAGTGAGTGCAAAATGCCACACAGTCAGAATGGTAGCAATTCATACCCACTCTGCACAGATGTGAATGACTACCCAAGGTACAAGTTGGTAGAGAATCAGCGCTTACATCAGTGGTCCTCAACCTATTTGCTATTGTGGGCCGAATATGTGGCCACAATGTGTTATGTGGGCCACATCCAATGCTAGCCATATGGCCCTGAGGATGTCATATG
The DNA here is from genome assembly GCA_007922155.1 of Mesoclemmys tuberculata. NCBI lineage: Eukaryota > Metazoa > Chordata > Testudines > Chelidae > Mesoclemmys > Mesoclemmys tuberculata. The sequence continues at coordinate 56,182,507 of ML675610.1, read as the reverse complement.
GGCTGCAGCTGTTTGGGCTGCAAGTGGGTCATGGGTTGAGAACCACTGGCTTTGGATATTCTTCTACTGTTTTGTCTTGCCCAGGGATGTACTCCAAGTCCTGACTGCAGAGTTGAGAAATACATCTTTGCTTTACTCCCCTCTTAGACCCTCACTTTGTGAGGATGGTCCTGACCTAGCTTAGCTACATAGAGACGGAGACTGGCTAGTTTCTGGCAGCTGCTCAGAACACAGTGAGCACCGGTAGAAGGCTCACAAACTATGCGAAGGGATATTCTCCTATTCCTGTACACTATACTTCTCTTTCCTGGGGTGTTTGTTTTTAGATGTATGTATCTATATAACCTAGAAAGCTGGCTAGCCATGTGGCTCTCACAGTTCATAAATTTATTCCTCCCTTATGTAAATCATACACCTTCCCCGCCCTGCCCTCCTCCTCCTAACCTCACACATACATATCGCTGCACCCAAATCTCTTCTCGAACCCACAGTCCCAACCTCACGGTGGGGCTTCTGGAATATCCAGGCATCATTGCCCAAAGGCACTGGGGACGCTTTCTTCCCATCACCAGTGTTCCCTCTCTTGTCACACTTAGCAGTCTATGCAACCTCTCCACACCATGGAATCTCTGGTCCCTGGAGCACAATTGTCAGAGCACTAATCTAGACAGCATATTTTACTCTTTGAGACAACCGCTATCTTGGGCACTCTGCTGGTTGGTCAGCAAGGAGATAGGTGGTATCACAGGGATTGTGCCTTTCTGTATATCTGAACAGTGCCTGGAACATTTTGAGTGCTACTGTAATGTATATTAATCTAAACAGGAAAAATTATTGTATCCAATGCACCACATGGAACTTAAATCCATCTATGTTTCGGGCCGTCAACTTATTTTGGATACCAAAAGTTTACCTTTTAAAAAAAGGTTAAAGGAAGACCAAAGCAACCACGGAGAGCATTTTACTGCCTGCAAACCCAACCTTGTTTTTCTCTAAATCAGAAATAGGCCCTTTCAGTCCATTACACCCTACCCCAGTAATGAGTTCTGTTGCTTGGTCACCACATGCCGGGAATATAGGCACAACCCCATCCTAACATGCTGGTGTAGTGTGACCAAACTGTGGTCCTCTCCCCTTCAAAGGGGAGACCTTTGCCCATTTAAGCCTCTAACCTGGATTGACAGCAGAACAGAATAGTGAACTAATAGTGCTGAACTATCAGGCCAACCCTGATATTTCTTGATGAAATGTCCCAAGAGTTTGATTCATAACTGGACCTAATAGAGCTGGTTGACATTTGCTACAAGATAGTTATTCAGCTGTGGTTTTTTTTTCTGTTCATGAATTGTCAGTGCATAGACCACAAAGTTATTTATTTGTCTAAATAGGCCAGGAGCATAATTTTTAGCCTTTGGATTATTATTAACAAGCTGTTTGTGGCATGTATTCATTCAATGTGTGAACTGCATGCTTGGTCATTTGTTTCCTGCTATGGTTCCTCTTTCCAGCCTGGATTACCTAAACATTTAAAAATGACCTCTACTTCCACCCAAAATGAACTTAATTCCTTTGCGAGGGGCCTAAAATGTGCCTCTGAACAAAAAATTTGCTCCCATGGAAATTTTTTGAAAAGTGGGAAAGAAAAAAGAATATGAGTGTGGATGAATCAAAATGCAATTCAGAATTCACAAAATTTGCCAAGTATTTTTCCTACTATTGACCCACAGCTTCCACTAAGCTTGGATATAAAGCCCTTAAAAGGGCGATGAAAGAACATAAATCACCTTTATGAAAATAGCCATGCAGCTTTCATTGTTAAATTGAAATGAACTACTGTTGCAAACCTTATGTACAGATGGGCTGGGATTACCCAGAAGACTTGTGCACAATGAAGGAAGTAGACTAGAAAGACACATTTATTTCAGACTTCATCAGGAAAAAGGAGGAGAAAGCAAAAGGAATAGAGATCTAGGTGATACAGGGATCTGAACTTCCTCAAAGTTTGATGGGTGTTGGGCTGTGCGGTTTTAATTCATCCTAGTGTATAAAGAGAATGGCTAGCCATAATCTTCAATTTCAGATCAAATTCTAAATTTCAACAAAATTGAGGATACCCCTGGCTTCAAGCACATCTCCAATAGAAGGGCATAAAAACTTGTAGCAAAGGAGCCCTTTGAATTCTAAGAATGTTATGAACAAAGATGACAGAGTAGCACAGGCCTCCTGATAAATTAAATAGAGAGTGTTTTTCAAAGTTTAATAGGATTCTGTACCTCTTTTTTTCCTTCCCTCGTTTATCAGTGAGAACATTTGCATAAAAATGGGATCATTGTTACTTAAGAGTTCACTTGCTCATGATACATATTCACAGAATCACAAGAGCTGCATTCTGCTGTAGTGCCATAAGTTTTCTATGGAACTCAACGGGAGGTTTGACTTTAGGCTGATGGAGAAATATCTGAGGCAGACAAGACAGAGTAGTTCATCTTTTCCGCCCTATTGCAGTGCGCAGAAATGTCCTTCTGTTTGTGACAGTATAATTACTTTCACAGCTATTAATTACTATATCCCAGACAGAAAGAGGGGTTTCAGGTAAGGAATGAGCAGCAGATAAAATCATTGAAGAAATATACTGTAAACCAAATTCTGCTCTTACATCCACTCTTGATTATTTTTTTAATAAATAGGGTTACCTGAGTGTATGGGAGAGCAAAATTTGGATCCGTTTTTATGCAAAAGCTTTTTAAATAAAAAACAGACAGAAATATAGAAAAGATTATATACAGCAACAGAAAATACTGATGTGGGCTGTTACCCCAAGTTTTAAATGAAGAATTTTTTTCTATTAAAAGGGAAAAAAACCCAATGTGGCAGTGTCCCTTTAAAAAGGAAAATATTTTCATTGTTAAAATGGGAGTTGAGTATAAGGTACACCATGAAGATGTGGAAGTTTGTGGTTCAGACTCCACACAGATCATGAAGGGAACTCTAACCGCACACGACAATCAGTCAATAGAACGCTTCTTTTAAAATGTTTACTCTGGACTGCTGTCCATCAGAAAATCTCTGATTTCAGAGCTGCGTAGGTTGCAGAAGTTACATGGATGTTGACTCCAAAGCAGATTAACCTATTTGGGATACAGGGCTGTCTGCTATGGGGGATGCATATACCACTGATGTTAATGTGTTCTTTGCCTTTTGAGTTCTGCCCCTCACAAGAGCAACACAGGTTGCAGGAATAAGATCTGTGTTCAGAATGAAGAAGCGGGACAAGAGTGGTCAGCCTATGAACCATTATCTTATAGGGTGCCTCTTCTGCTTCCCAGTCATCTGGAGAAGTGCTGGTGATAAACCTCTAGACACCTCCCATTATTGACAAGCAAGGGGGATGACATGGAGTGGGTTAGGTTAACACACTCTCTAAGTGGAGTAAAGCCCATAGCTGCAAGTCCTGAGGTGCAGGGGCTATTGGGAAACTTGTCTGTGGGGGAGGTATAGCTGGGCCCAGCTGGAATGAATGATGTCCCCCTTTCTCCCCAAGTTCCAATTTTGGCTGTATGTCATTTGACCTTTAGAAAATAGGCTCTTACACTTAGTGTAAAACTCTGTTTGTGTTTGTTTAGAGTGGGTTTCAAAAAGTTAAACAACTGTAGAATGAGGCTAGGGCTTCAAACATCACTGGTACCTGTTGGCTGTCTGGACTCTTCCACCAAGGAAGAACTTGCATCTAACATCACTTATGGTTGGTTGAAGATGGTTGTAATATTCCTATGACCCTGAGAGTCCTGTTACTGGTTCTGCCCATCATTGGACATCCCCACCTCCTCCACTCATTATACTCCTCTGAATCGAGAGCAGTTTCCAGAGCCTCACATACAGTAAGGCTTGTGGAGGGTGTTGTAATCTGACGAGAGCTCATAGATTGTTCACTTACAAGAATTTAGTTTTGTCTTTTGAACTGTAATTTATATTCGTTATGGCAAAAGCTTCGTGTGTTCCAAAATGTTAATGAATGTCAAGGACATGAGCAGTCAAATGCTCTTATCATTGGAACATGGGTTAAAACATTTTCATATTAAATTGCAACAGTTTAAGGTCACAATCCTGCAGCTCATTTTGTGTGGGCAGACTCCTGTTAGCAGATGGAATTGCAGTGAAGCTAACAGGGTTCCATGGAGGAGAGGGGCATACCCATTAGGAACTCTTTGTAAAATCCTGGCTTAAAGCCTCAGTCCTGAAAAAGACTTAGACACGCATTTAACTTTGTGCACTGTGAGGAGTTCCATTAGACTCAGTGGGGTTACTCACAGTGTGAAAAGTTAAACACACCTGTAAAATTTTGCAGGATCAGGGCCTAAATTATTATCAGTGCAACAGAGGCTTGAGCTGAATTGTATACTGTCCATTGTAAGTAGTAACCAAAGAAAATGGTGTGCTAATACAAGTGTTGCTTTAATACAGATCATTCATTATAAGAAAATGTAGAGTTATGTTCTGGATAAGAGATGCAGTCTTTTAGTTATATTTCTCATTGTCCAAACAGTAAAAGGACACTGAATACATTTTTCATAATTTTCCCACAGTTGTTTATAATAGCCCCTTAGAAGCTTGACATTTGAAATCTGGTTCCTTAAGGAAAAAAATTGCATGCTCACGTACTTGTTTTGTTATGTAAAGTTTTTCATGAGCTGAACAACTGCCATTAGCGCTTTTTTTTTTTTTTTTTGGGTCTGGAAAGCAAAAGCGTATTTTGGGAAAAAAGCATAGAGAGAATTACATGATCTTTGCAAAGGAGGTACAAAGAAAGGGTAGGTCAGAGACTGGGCTTATCAACCATGACAATTTCCCTTTAGATATGTGTGTATAAATATATATAGATATACATAGATATATGTGGATAAATCCTGCATGACTAATTTTTAAAACACATGCAGGATTTTTTTCCCTGCTCTTCTAATGTGAGCTCCAAATACTAATTAGTTGGAATTGTTTTACAGTATGTAATGCAGCAATTCTGCTCCAGCAACCAAGTCTCTTTGTTAAAGGAGCTGCATAAAAATAGTAACAAACAACATCTGAATCCCTCTAAACCCTAGTTCAAGTTTAAAAGTATCTCCTGTAGTGTTTCCCTTTGACAATGGTGATGACAGAGCAGATTAGATAGAGCTGGTGCTTTGTACTGAATGTCACTCTTCATTATATGAGGAGAACCGCTGCCAAACCCAGGTGTTGGGGACTGGAAGATTAGTAGCAACAAATGTAATAAGACTAAATCCTTAACTACAAATATAAGATGCTAAAAAATGTAGATGCTGCTCTTTCTTTTGCAAACCCATGACTGCTTTCACCATGCTCATGAGTCTTCAGGTTTAATTATCATAACTGTGGTTGAGAAAACCACATGGCAAAGACTATCATTTCCATGACGTTGCTGGTTCTGGACAACATGCTTAGTCCTCAGAGACTAGAAATTGTCTGACATATATGCAGAATCACAATTACGCAATCCTTCCCTCCCTCCCCTCTTGGCAGATGCTTCAGCTTTTTTTCCCCTCCGTTACAGTAAAAACCTGTCTAACTCTCCCTTATGGCTCTGAGCTTGTCTGCAAATAAGGGAATGAATTTTGCAAGTGAGCGAACAAAAGGAATAATAAAAGTAAGGTGCAATGCTTCACAAAATAGACTTTATCTTGACATTTGCACTTAGTTAATACTTCCTCACATACAAGTCAATGTACGTTGGTATATATGCTAAAAATTTAGACTTGGTAATGAGATCTAATAAATCTTTGCTGAGAATGGAAAAGAGACTGCCATTTTTTTAATACTTTTAATTGGAACTAGTTGCCCTTCTGCAAACTTTTGGATATGTTGCTCATGTTTAAAATGCTCACAACCCTGGGAGTGTATGTGTCAAAGAGAGAGAGCCAGGCCAACCTGGTAAAAAAAAACAGGCACATAACAATGGCCATACTGAGTCATACCATACAGAACCTGGCCATATGTAATGGTTCGAGCATGATAACCAATGAAAGGAATTACATGGCTAATTTTATGGAAGAATCAGCTAGGATTGTTGTTTGTGTCCAAGTTGAAAGCTACCTATAATTGGTTCCTAGCTTAGTGAGGTGCTATAAAAAAGCAGAGAATATAACATTAGAGTTCCAGGGAATGGAATTCAGAACCATTGACTGTAATCAGCTACTGTGGATGACCTGACTTAGTACTAATGTTCTTTTCCCATGCCATAAGTCACTTAAAACGTGACTGAACAGAGCACTGGAGGATATACTGAAGGGAACAATCCTGCATTATCAGAAGATTAACTAGATGTGCTAAGTGATTTATTCCATATCTAAATTATATAAAACCTCAGCCTGCTGCTTGGATATGTAGAAGCTCCCCATCTTGGTACATGAGTGTGACCTCAAAATAGTCTTGGGCTGTATTGAGGCTTAAATGCCTGCATAAACATGGGTGTTGATGCTGAGAACCAAAGGTGGTTCTCTACTTTGGAATTCAGACACACTCATTCTCTCTCTGTCTCTCTATTGTAGTTGGAGACTACAGCTTAACAGTATCTCTTGTTTGTTGTGCTCCTGGGATGATCCTGATAGCGTAAGGATTTTATTGCTGAACACAAGACAATGTTCTTGTTCTCAGAACACAATACCTAGGTAGGCCTGTTGGGTAATGTTCCACAATGCCATTTAGAAGACCTGGGCTTCAATTCAGATAATTCCACCCCACCCCAAATCAGCTGTCAGGGGTTGAGAATTTTGCAGAAGTATTGGGTCTTATTCTCCAGTGCCTCACACCTTATATAGTCCATTACACCTATGCAAATTGGGTGTAGAGGCAGCGTAAAACTTTGCTGAATCAATATCGTTGCATTTTTTTAAATTAGTATACACAGATGCAGTGAACTACATGAAGTGAAGTGGGGCAGGGGTAGAGTTAGGCCAAGAGTATTCTGTTACTAAGAAGTCTTTTTCATGCTTCATTGGCAAAACCTAACATTAATTAAGTGGGTCAGAAGAGTACCTACACTTCCTCAGCAAAACAGAATTTTGGCCACAACACATGAGTTCTGTGGGAGCAAGGCATACTTTGGAAATAATGAGAGATTCTCAGGACTCTGACAGTGATGCAAACACTTCCCAGCCCCTGTGGGAAATGTACAGTCATAAAAATCCCCAGTAGGTTACTTCATACATAAAATGCTGTCCAGTGCAGCTGAAAAATTAATTTAGGGGAAATGGTAAAATGACGAACTATGGAAAATGTGGCTATGCAATCTTTTTTTAAAAAAAGATTAGACAATTTACATCACTGTACGATTGGATTGGACTGCACAGGTCCAACTCAGAACTCATTTGCTGTTTCTGGTTATTGATTTTTTTTTTGTGAACTGAATTTTTCAATGTAAAAAGCCTGCCTGCCCATCTACTAAGGGACGTGACTGTGAAGGATTCGAACTCAAGGAATTTATGGAACAAGACGTACTACTTTCTCCCTGTGGAGATTTTATATATTTTCTTAAATTTCTTTAATTTAAAATGCATCATCTTTACTGAAGTACGTTTGGCTTTGTGTATAGAAAAAACATAACAGCAGTGTAGTATATAACTTCCCCTCCAATTTATATTTTTCATCTATCTTGAACATTTAAAAAGATTGTGCGTGTTCAGTTTCCTTAGTTATTCACTGCAAACTAGAACAATATTCTCAGGTTGTCACTTATTAGATGTCACTCAGGCCCTGGCCTTGCAATCTGACTCACACAGGTGAGCCACCGCACCCCTGCAGAACCCCAGTGAAATCTAAGTAGATCTGACTGCAAGATTGGGGACTTATGTTGTAAGCTTGTCAGGACAGGGATCATTATTCTCTGCTAAGCACCATGCACAGCAATGATGCTATAGAAATAATAAACTTAAACTTTGGGTACTATGTCTGGGCTAGACATAAGAAAGTAGCCACTAAGTATATTTAGGAAGGCTATATCCTTATTCCTTTACTCACTATCCTAGTTTGAGAAATCAGGTTTTAGCATGCTGTCTCCTGAGGCATTATTGTTTCACTTCTTGAAATCTCCTGTGAGAGGAGGTGGGTACTTCTGATGCTGAAACTGTCACACAATCCTACAAGGAATAGTTCATCATCTCCATAAGTAAGCAATGGGACAGTTAGACATAAGCTGGCCAATGTACAAATCAGTAGGTAAAGTACCTTCCACAATGTTTAGAGTGATCTGAAACGGATGTCTCTGCTTGGTAGATAGGATATAGAGTCTATTTTGACATCATGCTGTGACCCCCAAGGAGGCAGCTGCTAGAACAAACAAACAGACATGCCTTAAAAAAAAAAAAAAAAAAAAAAAGCCGAGCAGAGGAATGGTAAAGAGATATCTAACCTTATGTAGAGACTAGACCCATTCATCCCTTGCATTTATTTGGCTAGTAGTCTGGGAGATGCCAGGATTCTAAGAGTTAAACAAGATGTAGTCTAGCACCTTAGCCGGATGTACGACACCACGACGCAATCTGGCATGCTCATCTTTATTTAACTTTAAATTCACACTGAAGTGCTCTCTCTGTAGGGTAAATAAAGCACAAAAAGCAGTAATGCAACTTTCACTAGACTGTCATTCCAATACACCTCCACCTTGGCTTCTGCTAGCAGGGATCCAAGTTACAGTGCCAACGGTGATGGTGTATTTCATGTGGACATCTGTCCACTGCAACTGGGCTGAACCAGCTCATTTCACATAGCCAAGCAGATGGTTATAACATTCGTCACCCCAGCCTTGACTGGATTTACAAAAGTGGCCCAGAGGTGAAAAGATTATATATTATAGAACAATTGTATTGAAATCTGAGCAAATATCTGGATATTGCAGATACACTATGGGTATAATTGTTTAGTTCGGAAGCCTCACCAGCCAATCAGATCATTCCTTGCCCAATTATATAAAACCTGGTATTGTCTAGTGTGCTACCAGGCTGAGAACAGCATTAATAAACAGGAAGAAATCACCACATGAAGGGTTTTTCTTTCAAGCCTGTGCTCGGACCATTAAACAAGGCAGGTGCCACTTGAGTTACAATATGCTTTGTATCTTTAGTCCATTAGATTTCATTGCTAACAAGTGTTCTCACCTTGAATGGCTCACTGAGGAATTTGCATAGACATAATTTGTGGTTTTTTTGTTGCTATGGTTATTTTAAATTTGCATCCTCCAACTTACCTTGTTCTAACCCATTCACTGTCTAGACAGTCTACTCTAGAGGACCAAAATTACAAATGCAGTATATATTATAGCCTCAATTCCCAACCCCTTGTTTTTTTTAGAATCAAAGTACACAATGCGGTTTCTAGTCAGTGAACTGAAATCCCACTTATTTAATTATTTGATTTATACTTGACTACTGAGCTATTGTGGAGTGGTTCTCTATGCCATTGATGGTTGTAATTGGAAACTGTTACATGATGGGCCTCAAAGACAGATTGAGTCCTTCAGAGTGGCATGTGAGGCGGGGGGAGCAGGTGGATGTTCTACTTTGATTCTATTTTTACAGAAGATTCAGTGTTGAAAATTTTCCAAGCTATTGACTATAAGGAGGATGTTGGCTTGTTGTTCCTGTTTACTGGGGGTTGGGGGTGACAAATGTATGAGAATACCAACACTGGTAGTATCTATGTCACCTCCTAAAGGTACCTTCTTCTTGCAGTGGAAAACCTGGTGGGCTAGTTATCCAGACTTTTGCAGGTAATGGCAACTGTTTAACTACTGTACATATGGTATACTTACTTTGCATCAGTGAAGTGTTGGAAAGGGGAACCAGCATTTTCCTTCTACCTGAGCAAAGTGGTGTAGTATGGTAAACCCCTCCCCCCCTCCCCCTTAGTCTCGCCTATTGGCAGCAGTCTCCTCTATCAGTGGGGCCTGCAGTAACTCCACCCCCAATCTGGACAAGTCTTTTGTCCCTTTCCCTCAGAACCTCTTTCATGGAGGGTTTGGTGCAGCCTTACTTCAGACCTGAGGGGTGTCCTTCACCCTACCAAGAGGGGCAGGTAGTCTCAGCCCCTGCATGTGCCCCAGGGAGTACCTTGCTGTGACTCCTTCCCGCCACCTGGGGCCAAGGGCTTTCTCCTTCTCTGGCTGCAGAGAAGCACCATCTCTTAGCTTGGGGGAAGTTTCTCCTCCAGCTACCGCAAACGTTCTGTCAGCTTCCTCCTCCTTTGCTCCCCTCCCCCCTCTAGGGAAAGCAGGGTTTAAGTACACCTGGAGTAGCCGTTCATTGGGTTCAGGTGTCTCTAATTGCCCTTCAGTAACCTCTCCTCTGCCTGCAGGGAAAAGGGCCTTTAACATTCTAGGACTCACATACCGGCCCTGGTATCCCCTTTGGTAGCCACGGGGCCTGACTTTACCACACTGGGTACGTTGTCCATCTAGCCCATGAGTCAGAAAGCACCAAGACCTGCAATGCTGAGCATAGCCACACCGAACTTTCAAGTGCCTAGAAAAAGCACAGGAACGACACTGTAACCCTCAAAACTGCGTGAGATGCCCAGGCTCCTTGTACAATGCCTGGGGAGAGATAGGCACCTTTTGAATGCGATCCACAAAAGCCCAGTGCTTAGAGCACTCTCCTGAGAAGTGGGAGACCCCCTGTTCAGATCCTTTCTCCCCTCTGGGCAGAGTGAGGGAAACTGAATCTGGGTTTCCCATATACCATGTGAATGAGGTAAAAAGTTAGTCAGTACTAGCACCTCTTAGAATCTGAGTCTAAGGTCAGAAGGGACCATCGTGATCATCTACCCTGATCTCCCGCACCTCGCAGGGCACAGAACCTCACCCACCCATTCTTGTAATAGACCTCTAATGTCTGGCTGGCTGATGATTTAAATTTATGCTGGCCAGGCTTTGAGTGGGACCCAATCCCATAGGCAGCCTCTGAGCACACCTACTGCCTCAGGCCCCACAATGGGAGTTAGGTGGATGAGCACCTAGCTTCCCCCATTTTGTGGCTTGCTCTGAGCAGGCAGGAGATAGGCATCTGGAAGCCTAGCCTGAGGCAACAGTGAGCATGCCCAGAGGCAGAAATGTAGATACTGAGGGATCTTTTATCCTGAAAGCTTAGGCACTGAGTGAGTTTAGGCACCTAAAGGGCTCAGTGGGAGTCCTATGGATAATGGCCCAGGTTTTCAGGCTAGGAGTCTGCAAGGAAGCAAGAGTTAATGGACAAGGCCCAGAAGCAGCTGGAGCCTATTAGCCTTACCAGAAAACATTGTGATGCACATTAAAAGAAGAGGAGGTGGCAGGTAGGTGCTGACTGCTAGACCTGGCTGAGAGCCAACTGGCTCTGTTGCTGGAACATGTATGTTGAAGGGTTTCTTCTGAAACAACTGAGTTTTTCCTTAAACTCTGAGGAAAGAGTATTTGAGAGGAGAGGCTTCTGAGACAGGACAATGTGGGGCCTTCTATTTGGCTTGGCTCTGATGGGAAGGACCAAGGACCATGTGCCCATAGTGATAAAACAAGATTCGAGAGCATCTCTGGGTAGAATTAATCTAAAATTCTGTTCTGACGGCTGTGACAACTCTTTTTCAGGTATGTTTAGTCACTGGAGCTGAATCCATGAGCTGGGTTAAAGTATTAAGCAAGTGCGTTTGTTTGCAAATGTCCAACAAAAAAGCTAAACTAGTCTGGCTATGCCTGATCTCACTTATCCATTTTGGAAAATTTAAACCACAAGGCCTGGGCTGATTCAAAAGAATGCCTGTGCCTTCATCATGGCCATGCATCCCAGCTCTTTCCTGTTTGATCAGTGTCTTTCCTTAGCAAGGTCTAAGCCTCCCAAATCTGCATACTGGAGCACTTAATTGGGTAGGGGGAAGGGAAAATTCATCCCAAAAGTGTCTTGTTAAGCTTTTGCTTATTACATTGAAAGGGGAGTTGGCATTTTATTTGTTACTATCTATATAGATAGAAAGGGGTTGGCGGATAACACATCTCTTCTCTTCCTCTGCTTTAACAGAGGAGATATGTTGCATTGCATCTGTTCAGCCACAATGGATAGCCTCCATCTCTATTTTTGGAAGTATCTTTAAAATAGGGTCGCTGCCCCATAGGATGTAAAGAGAAAAACAGCTTTGTGTTCTGGGTGTTTGTTCTGCTCAGTTTCTGCAGTGTAGTTACCTGTGGTGACAGGAGCTGTATAAAAACCTTAGATATATCTATGAAAGATGACAATTTCCTGCAATGTCCTTGGAACACCTTATTGTATTAAACACATAGTTTATTAAATGCTTTGTGAGCTGAGATTGTATGTAACCTCTCTGGGGTGATGTGATGTGAGACCTGGGAGTTCAAAGTACTATACTGAAATTGTGGCTATGAAGAATGGAATTTTTGGGACAATGAGTGTGAAATGAATTTCCAGGGAAATACCTAGTGAGATGTTAATACAAATTCCCCACCTCTGGTTATGCAAAAAACAAGTCTTTTGAAACTTTTCCCTGAAGAATGGGTCACTGTCTGCTGATTACCTATTCCTGCAGCTGTATATGCTTGTCAGTGCTTAAAAGGTTTGCTGGTGTAGCCACACTGCAAGACCTTCTTAGCGGAGACTAAGTTTTTATACCAGCAAAATATTCCTTTTGCCAATAATTGCTTAAATCAATTGCTCAGCAAAATAAGCCATAACAGCAGAGAAACTGATTTTGCTGCTATAAACTGTGTCTACATTAGGGCCTCTGCTGGCCTAGCTATAATGGCTCCTCCCCACTCCGCCCCCCCAAAACAAAAACAAAACCTGCACACATCTAACCAATATGGCTGTCCTGGCAAAACTTTAAGAATACAGCGGGCCATACTAGGTTCTAGTAAACTGTCTTCTTGTTGTTACCACTTGTATGAGTGTAACATCCAGGAGCAGGACTCCATTTCACTAAGCGCTGTACAAACAGAACAAAAAAACAGTTCTTAGCCCAAAAGGCTTACAGCTGACGTGTAGGGAGCGTCTTTTCCATCTGCACTGAGCTCCGCTAAGAGCTCTAACACTGGGAAGTGATGTCTGGTGCAGAATATGGGATAGTACTTAGCGAGATTATGGGTCATCACCAGTTCAGGTTTTTATTATTTTTTAAAGACCTCTAACAGATAGGACTCTAAAAGGAAACCAGTACATCTCTCTATCCCACATGTATTAGAACAATTTCAAAGCTGTGCTGATTTATTTAGGATCCTTTTATTTTGTTTATACAGCAAAACGTAGCACCATAAACCCAACAGTTAAGGACACTGAGAAATGAAAGATGGTGGAGGCTGATGCTTTTGGAATAAAATACAGTATAAACACACAATAAATTGTGGTCTAGATAATTTTAAAACTAGAGCTTTTTAGAGAGGAACCAATAGGACAAATCTACCAACACAACTGCATGTTTCAAGACTAATTTTAGGAAGTATAAATGGCCCTAAATTTTGGACCACAGTATGTTTATCGATTACTTGACTGATGCAACATTTTGGCAGTGCACAGATCCTTCTGCGTTTTTCAGCCCTCTTTATCAGCTGCTGCTTTTCCACTCCGACCTTGGGGGACAGTGTTTTAATGTGTGTTCTAAGACTATACCGCATAACTTGGAAGCCACAGGTCAATCCTGGGGGTGTGAGCTGTGGTCAGCTGATTCTGTACTGATGAGTTTACAAGGAAAAATTAAACAATGAATGATGCTTGATGAATCTCCACAATCATCTAGTGGATGCAAAGCTGCATTCCACTGTGCGTGGCCACCTCCAAAAACTAAAGTTCCAGGAGATGACTCTGGAGAAACAATGCCAATCTTCCCAGCAATACTACTTCCCTGCAGCCCTCCGAGCACCGGATACTGGCAGATGGGCTTTGTAGAGCGCTGTTACGCTCGCAGTGATCTATGTAAAGTTAAAGGTATGTAAAATGCTTTGGATATTTTTTGTAGCTGAAGACTTTCACTTCAACTTAATGTAAATGTTTTAAGGGAGAAAGAACTGGTCTTTCAATGGGACCTTGAATTCCTGCCTCTTTCAATGCCACTGACAATTTAGATGGGAGAAAAGAGCTGCTGAGGCAGACCTAGGCGTGCTTGTGACAGATGCTGAGATTTTTCTGTGTTGTCTGGAGACTTGTCATCCCTGCTGTTACATCAGTCAGTAACTTCAAAGCTGAAGGTTCTGTCTGTCCATGGTATTGAAAACAAGGTATATCCTTTCTAAAGTCTATTTTGGCCAATTCTAAAAGTGGAGGAAAGTTACAGAAGAAATGGAGAAGTAAATGTAGGTTTTTCTTTCAGCTTGGGCATGTAACTATCCCCCTAGGCAAACCTAGTCTCAGTGTGCCAGTAGGTGAATAAATAGTCATTATTAGAAATAAAATCAGTCACTAGTGTTTGGCCAAACTTGCGCAGAGGGCCTGATAGCATTCTGGAAGCTCTGGGCTATTGGTATTAATAAAGTGTGATATACCGTGTATCAAATAGAATTCTCGGGTTCTGTATGTGAGTTTCCAAGACAAAAGGGCTCTGTTTTTTAGGGGAAAAAATAACTGCAGACTCAACCTGGCATCTGAAAGTCCATCTGACTGCTCTGCATCTTGCACATCCATTTCCAAAGCACACACTATATCCTCAGTGTTGTGTGTGGAACCGCAGCGCGGCAATAGGCTTGAAACAAAAGGAGGAGCAGAAGCCTGGACTTAAAACTTAGAGGCAGAGATGTGCAGGGAAGCTGATACAATGGCACATGTAGCCCGTTAGCTCATTTATATCGTTGAAGTATGTTGTCATGGTGAACTCGTATGTTGTCCTATATAATCAATGTGTGATGAATAGAAGTAAGTAGGACAGGACCATAGGAGCGTATGACTGACAAGTATTGAGGAATGAGAAATGCATTTCATTTATTAGTGAAGAAAAGCTGTAATGCAAGACCTACAGGCTAAGCTCTGTGAGATTTCAGCTTAGCCACACTATGCCTCAGGCTTACGGAGACTTGACATGAGTGGGTGCCCTAAGCTGACCCTGTGCCGAGACTACTGTAAAGGATGTGCCAATAGGTGATATTACAGAAAATATTTCACAATGTACTTGTGCAGATCGTAAGACACCTGATTGTAACATCACAGAAAGTTCTGTGCTGACCACAGGTTACTCTGGAAACAGGTTGATGTAAATGTTGATGAGATGTTGATGAGAAAAAAAAAGGAACAACCTATGAAAAACTGGGCATCTCCAAATTTATGGGCTGAAAGTACAGGTAAGGAAAGAAAGGCTGGACCTCTCAAGCATGTGCAAAAGGTTTTAGGTGTGATCACAACAAGGTAAGAAGATTCCCTGGTTGGCTAAAGTGGGAAGACCCCAAGGGCAGAGCTTATTGGGAAGACCTTAGTAAGAAACACCACTCTATCAATGATGGCCTGTTGAGAGTTCCACCAGACTCTATAGCATCTTTGGGGATGTGAGTGTGAATATAGCAATGGCTATTGCTCAGGTTGTGTCGATAGGTATATGTGTAAGTGTAACTTGTAAAACAACCTTGTTTGTATTATTTGTAACTGTGTTTGTGGTCACTGTATTTATTCTTCATGTGCTCCTAGTAGTCTCCCACTCTAAGAATAATGCGGGGTAACTTTCACCACACTGATCTGAAAACTGTATCACCACAAGACCCAAGCTCACTCCTTAAGGACATTATAGTTTAACCTAGAACTATCAAGTCAGTGTTTAAATAGAGGCTACACACATTATACCAAGCTTTAGCTAATGCTGTGGGTTCCTCCTCTTTGTGAACACTTGAGACCAAATATAACAAGAAGCAGCGTCTTTCTTGATGACAACTGTGCTCCTTGGGTAGTGGAATGAGTTCTAGGTTTGAAGGCCAAATAACTCTTGCAACGATGATGGCAAGTTGGAAAGCTCAATTGTACTTGGAATCCTGAGGGATACTCATAATATGACATTCTAAAACCCCAAACCAACACTTCTTTGAATTCTGTAGTGACTGTACTGTTGTAAAAGCTTCCATTCCTCCTCCTCCAAAAAAATCAGACTGGAAAAGCCACCATAAACAATTAACCTACCCAGACTTTTAAGAGAAATTGAGACCTTTTAATTATCTCATGTAAGGTATGAGCTATTGAAAACCCTGTTATCTATCATTAAGACCATCACACCTCACAGATAAGCATAACTTTCTCCTCTGGACTGATGTTGCTACAACTTTAAGTCAATATGTGTAAGTCCCTTAAGCACAATTATGAAGATTGTTTTGTCCCTGACCCTGCAAGATGCAGAATGTTTCCAAGAGGTGCTGAGAACCCTTGACCCCAAGCAACTTCAGTGAGAGCAGTGTGTGCTAAGGGCTCTGCCATTCGATAACAAAAGATAGCAAAAACACCTCTGCTCTCAGAGACAAGCGTTTATCAGTAGAGCTGGGCAAATTTGCTCACTGAACAGTGCAGAGCTGGGTCTAATGAAACAATTTCTTAACAGTTTGGGGGAGAAGGGAAGAGAACATTTTTGAAAATGTTGAAACAGTTCATTTTGGCACTTCAAAAAAAGTTGAAATGTTTTTTGGTTTTGGAAATATTTTGTTTAAGAATTCCTTTCACCAAAATGCAGTGTTTATCTTGGGTTGATCCAAAATGAATTTTGGGGGGAAAGGGAGGGAAAGAAGCGTGGACAAGAGATTGAGGTTTTTGTGGGTGTTTTGCTGCTTAATTTGACTGATTTTTTTATTTTAAATTTCTTTTACTGTGTTGGCCTGTGTTGTGCAGAAGGTCAGACTAGATCATAATGTTTTCATTTTGCCTTAAAAACTGTGAATCTATTTACTACTTATTGTAATAAAAAATAAGTTTCCTACAGCTTTTAATCTAGTAAATTTGTTTTCCTATTAGCATAGCTTAATGGTTTCTGGCTGTGGCTTTGTACTTAGATTTCCACAAAACACAGTGCTAAAATCTAAACCTTGTAGTAAATGGACTTGACTGTTCATTAATTTTTTCATATACTGTAGCTCTTTCCAAAGGGAAAACCCACTGGGCACTTAAAGTAAACTTGCAGAATTTCCCAGTGTTTGGATTTAATCCAAGTTGTGCCATTAAAATGAAATGCTAAAACATTTTATGCTGTCCTGATAATGATCTAATCTGATTTTTGCCTTTCTAAAGTGAATTAGCCTGGCTGAAAAGGAGTTTAAAATAGAACATTGGAACTTACTGGTTCAAGGAAATCACCACAAACTCTGGGTGCTAATGCAGAACCTGTGAAGCATACTACACTTTCTGTGTAACAGTGTTGGAAAAATAAGTGTTCAGTTCACACTGAAGGAGTTTCCGGAGGCTCCTGGGAGCCTTTTGTTAAAATTCTGCCACCAAACTAAAAAGCAGTTAATGATGACTTGCCTGTGTCTGAAGTAGACTCTCCTTCTCTTGTAACTATCATCATTATCGCTGGGAGTCTTGACAATACATCTGAAGAAAGAACTTTGGAATGGATGAAACTGCCCCAAATGAAAGCTGTAGATCTTAACAAAGAAAGGAGGTGCCATTACTAACTAATGAGACTTTTTAGTTAATAGGAAAGCAAATAAATAAATTTCCTCACTCCCTCCTTTGCAAACACAAGCGCTCTGGTATGTGTGGCTTGTCAGGGAAAGGGAGAACACTTTAGGGTGCAGTTGTGAGGGGAATAGTGGCAACACAGCTCATAATGGACTCATGCGGACTGGCACTATTTCCACAGTTCCTGCGAAATTGATCAGTGATAGATGGTAAAATTATCTGTCCTGCAGGCTGTTCTCCTGTAGAAGTTTTCCCACAAACCAATGGTATTGCTTTAGGTTGCTCCTCTTCCTGCCTTCTCCCCCTAGTGCAGTGATTCTCAAACACTTTCCCTGCATGACCCCATTTTCAGAAGTGTTGTTTCCCACCACCCCAGACAGCTTGGAGGTTGTCATTTAAAAATGGTGTCTTCCATGCAGTGTGACCTCACACACCGTACACTCCAGGTCACACTGCCAGAAGGATGACGGTGTCCTCTGGACTGCATGACCTCACACACACATGGTGCGTGGAGGGCGCCATTTTGTATAGCAAAATAGCATCCTCCCTGCGACGTGCCTTCGTGCATACGGTGCATTGTAAAATGGCCTCCTCTGGACACTCGGGATTGCCACGATCCCATCTGCTGATGAAGCGACCCCACTTGGGATCAGAACCCACAGGTTGGGAACTGCTGCCCTAATGTATCATCTGAGGATTGTCTGCAGCTCCAGTACGTGGAACTCCTTCTTGGTGCCTCCTCTGTGGAGGAAAAGAGAGGATGTTCCTCCTGTGAGGAGGGACACATGCATAGATTTGAATCCAGTATTTCAGAAGAAATATTTTAGTGTCTTAAAATGCAGGGACTCATAAATTTCAACATTTCCCATGGAAAAATCCTTGGATGCCACACTGTCGTTTTGGTTTTTACATGAATACAAATCTTCCTCCCTCAGGAAGGGAGCATCTCTAGCATGGCTTCATACATTGCACATACACTCTTGTGGAGCTAGCTTTAGGCCTATGCAGGGACAGGATCTTATCTCTGCAAATCTCCTGCTATTGGCTTATATTGGTGCTTCCTCTGTTGCTATCATCAGTGGAACTTCACGGGTGCAAGACAAACTGTGGCAGCATTTCAGGAAGAGCTTGGTGTCGACTAGGCCTGGTAGTCTTCCAGGAACAGAACTGGCATTTTAGTAGGTTTGAGGTTTTATTGCCATGTGAATTGCACTCCTAATTGTGGTTGTGTAACCAATTTGGCTGGTCATCATTTCTCTTAGCTCTTTGTGGTAGGATATCCCACAAAGCAATGTTCCAAATGCCCTAGTACTGATTTGTGTTAATTTCCTCCAGATCCTCTCTCCCCAGCTGAGGCAGCACAGGGTAACTGTCCAGACTTTCCCGGAGAGTACTCATGTAACCAATGTTAGGTACCATGCTGACTGTGATGGCAGAGTAGCTGCTGAGAGGAAAAACTGAATAGCATTGCTTCAATCCTTAAAGTGACTGCCTCTAACCAGTTACACACTCATGATTGTAATTGTAGTGTGGATAGGCACCAAGAATGATGGAATAAGAGAAAACAAAAGGAGCCTCCAAGGCAAGGCATGTATGTCTCCTGACAGTTTACACTAAGTTGACGTCACTTTCTCAAAAGAGTGTAGTCTTAAGGTTCAAGATGCAATATATAGGGAGATGGATGGGAGCGGGGGGAGGGCTGAAGAGGCAAAAGAATTGTACAGCTACACACCACATCCATGTTAGAACAGTCTAAGATATTGATACCTGTGGGCCTCCAACAAACTCAGTCCAATAGCAACAGATCAATAAATACAAGTGTCAGGATAATGCAAAATTAACACTTCACCCTATGCTAAAAAGAACCTCAGGGGAATTCAATCCTGATACAAATTCCCCCCCTGGGGTTTTCCCCAAATATGGTGACGCTTTGCACCAACCCTCGCTCCAATGATCTCCAATTTACATCATCTGTAATAAAACTGGACCTTTCACCAAATGTTGATACTTGTATAACTATTGTAGCCATCATCATAGATCGGAATTGCTGTCCATTTTGCATAAGTCCGTAGAATCTTTTAAAGTTGTATCCAAATATTGCTATCTGTGCTCACAACTAGTCTATATAAGCACGTTTGCTATTGATGTTGCACTGTCCTTTCGCTGTATACCATTCGTTGCTTTGTTACAAGCACTGGTTATGTCTTATTGTGAATTAGACGGTACGGAATATGCAGCAGGGATGGCCTTTAACTATGATCTACATTTTCAAAAGTGACTAGTGACTTTTGGCACCCACTTGAGGCCTCTTTAGAAGGCCTGATTTTTTTCCAAAGGCTAAGTTCTTGACACTTTCTGAGAAAAGTGCCTTAAAAGGTATTGAAGTAAAATTTGAGGCACTCAATCACTAGTTACTTTTGGAAATCATATAATACTATGTCTGTATCACACCAAGTGTAACCCACTGGTAATTTATTCTAGCAAATGGGGCCCTGACTCCTTTAGCATTACTGTAATAGAAATACCAATACAGATTGTCACGATGCCGACAGGTAACTTAGGCAGCTGTGACCATTGTCCATCATGCTGACCAATCTTGTTTCATTGTTTCCTTGCCCTCCACTGTTTGTACTGGCATCATGGCTCTTGTATTACACTGGGCATATAACCTATTTGGGGCAAGGTCTGTCTTTTTATTTTCTTTGTATAGTGCCTAGCACAATGACTTTCTGGTCAATGACCGGAGCCCCTAGATATTGCTGCAATAAAAAATAATTAATACTAATAACAAAGAATGACTGAAGTTTCAAAACGTTGGCAAGCTGAGAGAGAAAATGGGGTTTCCGTGAATATATTTGACTTTCCATGGTAGCTTTTTTTTAAAAAAAGGCCCTTACAACTGGAGAACTCTTGTTTTGTCTCAAATCTCTTTTGCTAAGAGAAAATGGTACACTCCTCTCTGAAAATGTCACATTTCTACCTGGGGCAAATTTCATGGAAATTAAAATTTTGGCTTCTTGTAAATTTCCATGAATTTGCCCTAGGTAGAAATGTGACATTTTCACAGTGAATGTCTCAATTTTGCTGAGAGTAGCAAAAGAGCAGCTTTCTGCTTCTCAAAGCTTTTTTTTTTAACTGCAAAAAAAAAAAAGAATAAAATTCAGCTTTCCCAGCTGTATTTCTCTCTCTCACTCTTTCCCCAGTTTTGTCCCAATAGCTGTGCTCATGTGTTTCAAACAGCAGTGGGTCAAAGCGCACCATAGAACTGTTAGCACACAGTAGCGGGTTCTATACATCGACAGTGTACAGCATGTGAGAGAACTATAAATTTATACCCCATCTTATTCTTCCATCTATTGTAAGTGTATCCTATTAAGTCTCGCTGCTTCATGGATCTATCCAGTCTGCATGGACACTGGAAAGGCAGCCAAACTCTAGTCTATGCTGTCACTGTACAATCAACCAAACCCAAGCCCATATTCCCAAAAGCTATAGGGGTGAGGAGGTAGAAACAACCCCCTATCTTTCACTGCACTGGTGGCATCAGATGGATGGCCTGTGTCATCCTTGGGGTAAACTGAACACACTCTGTTCTCTCTCTCTCTCTCTCCCCCTCTATATTTGATTGTGCTTTAAGCTACATCAGGGGGTGGAGTAAATGCATCTTGGAGCATCCTATTCATGATATGCCTCTTTCCTCAGGTCTGCAGACCTTCAGGGGCATAGTTTCTGTGCATCCCTGAAGACAGTGTAGTGTTTATTTCCTCTTCACTCCTCCATATGCTGTTGAGGAGGCGGGGTCACTGCCTTGTCCCTTCTGTGGGGCATCTAGCACTGACATCAGGACTCACCTTGTGAGTATTTGCAGCACGAGAAGAACTCAAAGGTCGGGTATTCAAAGACTATAACTGCCCAACCCCTTTACTACTTCACTTGCTCATGCTGTTACAAGCATACAGTTTAAACAGTATCAAATTTCTGATTTAAGGATTTATCTTGTTGGCATGAAGCTTTTCCCCTTCCCCTTTTCCAGGAATAAGAATCAGGTTGTGTCACTGAAATGACTGGGCCAATGATGAGCCAGGGCTGCTCACTCCCTTAGTGTGAGAGAACTGCCCAAGCCATGCATCAGATCCCAAAGCCGTTCAAAGACTCCCTTTGTGGGGAGGGGAGTTGATCAGTGACTCCCTGAGCTGTCCCGCCTCTCTGTTCCGAAGTTCAAAACTTAAGCTAAAAGCACCTCTGTCTGAGTCAGGCTGTCCTCTCTCACCGAGGGGGGGCTGAGCAGCTCTGGGTTATTTTGGATCCAGGGAAGATTTAGGAACAGTTGCCTATCTGCTGGCATCCTGGCTCCAGCATAAGCCTTACTGCCAGGGTTCAGAGGAACCACAGAAGCAGCACGGAATCCAGCCCTCCTTGTGACGAGGGATCTCTGGTGCGCCATGGCACTCTGTAGAGCTAAATTCGTGGAGTTTCTTGAGTCCCCTTTGTCCTTCTTATATTTCTGCAAAGAAGAGGGCAATTTGGCCTGAGCCTCCAGCATGGTTGGAGAAGTGTGTTTGAACTCAGTTATCACTGTTGTCTTTGGCAGTGTGAAGCTTTTCCCTGCAAGGTTTGATGGTCCTCGCTATTGATTTGGCACCGCATCCCGCAAGTGTTGTCATATTCATCCTTGCAGGGCAAATGGGCACTAAATACGCAAAATGAAATGTGAAGTCAATCTAACAACTTTTTTATTTAAAATTTATTTACCTGGAAAGGCTTAGCTCATACCCAGCATCTGGTTTTCAGTCAGCTCCTGCTCTCTCTCTCTCTCTTTTTTAACCCAGTTTTCCAGCTGGGTTGATAGAGGAACAAACTAAGATCAAACAACTTGCCAAAGGTCGTAGAAAGAATCATTGTCTCAGCTAGGATTTATAGAGAGAATTGCCCTGACTTCACTTGTATCAACAACCTCCACCTGTCCTTTTTAGGTCTACTCTGTCATTAGAATCCATGGATCTGACTCAGTGGTGCCAATTCTTATGATTTCATTGCATGTCTTGTGATATTTGGCATCTTTCCTAAAGCCCCATCTCTTGAAGTCCACTGATTCTGTGAGAATCTCAACTTATCTTTAAAAAAATAAATGTTTAGCTCTATGGGTCATAGAGAGAATGTGGCCTGAATGCGTGCTAAAGCCACAGAGGCAAATCAAAAGAACCCACAGTTTTAAAAGCATCTCACGATTATCTTCGTCTGAGTTTTGGGAGTCCTGCCTCATGATGCTTGAACACGTGAGGTTGCCAGTACTCTGAATTTTCTTGGCTCTCTTACTTCCCATACTGTGAACTCCCTTCCTCCCTCATTCTGACTTCTCATGCAAGCAATAATAGGAGTTTGTCTTGGTTTTCTTCCTCAACTCCTAAATGCCTCTCTGTTTTCTGGAAGCATCTGTCATGACACATTTCCACAACAGACGAGGAAGACCTGTTTGAGACTGTCCAATCCCACCAGAACAGCTCTGCCTTTCTCCCCTGTGCATCATGGACTTCAGGGGTACCTCAGACTTGGATAAAAATGTCCTGATCTTCAGAGCGGCTGACTTGAGTGGGATTCATGGATGCTCATAATGAGCCTCATAAATGAGTCTATATCAGAATAGACTTCCTAATATCCTGGGGTAGCTGGCCCTTGCCTAACCAGACGGAGATACCTGTGCAAAAGACAAGAGTTTTGAAAAGGAGCTGTGGGGGAGATTAAATTTAATCTTACACTTTCACTATTAACCACTATCTCATGTCTTAATCAGCAAGGCACTGATTTAGATATGGGTTTCGGTTTGAAGGTTTATATTCTTGCAGAAAAATACCAGCAATCCTGAAATTGCCTGCTTGCCCTGTGAATATTGCATAATAATCCTTACTCCACACCAGTCTTACCATCCCTGCAGTGTTAACTGCCTAGTACAGCCTGTAATTATATACAGGGAATTATCCCTATGCTATGATTAGCCAAATGCATTCATTTGCCTGTGAATTAGTCCTAGTGCTGACACAGTAAAAAGGTTGGAGGCTACAATTTTCTCTAGGGATGTAAGTGGAACGCGTCTGGGTGGTCCTCCAGAGGTACTGCTACTAATGGAAAAACTTACTGCTTGCATCATGATCTGGTCTCTCTTCTGCTGAAAGCCTTCAAAGGTTAGATGAGCTGAAGCTGTGGATATGTCTGCAGCTTTTATCTAAGCGTATTCAGTCCTTCAAGGTTCAGCGCTATAAAGGCTCTTTGTTGCTTCCAGGAAAACTGTACTTTTGATGACAAATTGTGCCCCGTACCTGCCATGAGAGCTGACAACGAAGACACTGTCTGTTGGTTTTGAGCAGGGAGAGGAGAAGACCATGGATCTGCAGATCCTGAAGAGAAAGCAATAGGGGTTCAGTCCCTGAGCTGGCCTGACATCCAATCACCGAGTTTCTATAACCTTGTAATTAGGAGGAAGAGCACTCCACATGTTGTTCTGCACCGTGGGTTCCTAATACTCTCTTTTGGTGTAGGTGCATCTGCTGCGCTCACACTTGGGAGTGCCGCCCTCCCCCTTCTACCTTCCTGTGTAAGAAACAAACTTATTGCTTGCTGCCACTCTCAGCCCAGCCCTTCAGCTACTGAGAAGGTGACAAGGATCACTGCAGGGTCCCCTCATCCTGTGGGTTTTGTAGGCTGATCCTCCTCACAGCCCGGTGGATCTGTGGCGAGGGAAGCCCTGCTCTTCACAGAGCCCAGGAGCAGGGATGGTTGCTGCTGGACTGACTCCTCTCTGTTCTCCTCATCCTCATGCTTCCGGCTAGAGCCATGGTGCTAATGGCTGGATCTGTTTCCAGATGTTCACCAGCAGCCACAGAGGGGAACTAAAGAGGTCTGAGATGGACTATCGCCCACATGGGAATCCAAGAACATATGGCTCCGTCAGAACTAGATAGAATCCCTCCCTCCTGCCCCCCCCCCCCCCCGCCCGATTGACTTCTAGATCCTAGAGTGCATTTACAGGGCTGGTAGTTCTGAAAAAATCGACCTAGTTTAACGGATATGGAATTAATGACCCAATAAATATCAGGCCACTATGATGCCAGATTATACCCCCTCTTTTTCGTAGTATAAAAAGAGTATAAAGTGACACTGTATGTCTTGGGGTAGGTCCGCCTGGCAAGCAGGATCCTGTAGCAGTGGATCTCGGAGCCTGGATCGACAGACTCTGGCTCGTGAGGCTTGTGCTATGGAGCTAAAAGCAGCCATGTAGATGTTTGGGCTCAGAGCTGGAGCTCGGGCTCAGAAACCACAGAGGAGGGATTTCAGAGCCCAAGCCATAACGTCTACACAGCTGTTTTTAGTGCTGTCGCATAAGGCCCACAAGCTCAAGTCTGTGGATCTGGGATCCCAGACTTGCTGCTGCAGGTTTTAAACTCCATTGTAGGTGTAACCCGCGTTCGCTCCGAGTTCTCTAACTTAATATATACATGCATGGACAAGCCGACTGTGCTAAATGCTGAGATAGGTGACATGGGTATAAAGCTGTAGTAACTTCTTGGCATGAGTTCTGCATTTATTCCAGGTGGACACCAATTAATGCGTTTTTTCACCTCTTTCCTCTTTGGACCCTTCTCATACTGTACGGTCATTAGTCACTCTAAGTTAACTGTTATACTTAATATTTTACTGACTTTCTCAACTATTTGGAAAACATGTGACCAAGAAAACACTTGGTGTAAAATCTGAATATATGTATTCCAGCAGGAGAGATTTCTCCATAGAGATGATGATCTCTGAATAACATGCCCTGGAGATGAATTTTTGTGTTAAATCAAAGGGTTGGTATTTTTTGGTCCACCCTTGCTAATTAGCAGAGAAATCATTGGCAGGCAGGTATTATAGGTCGGAACAAAAGAGAGGAAGTTTAGATATTTAATCCGTGTAAGTCAGCCTTACATAACTTTTGTTTTGGAAGCCATTCAGTCGCAAGCGAAGGTGCTTTGAATACAAATGCTGGTCTGTCTTTTGTGATGAAGGGTATTGAGTTACAGATACACAGGTAAAGCAATCTACAGTTTGAGAATGAGAGCACACCTTGCTCCAGTTCAGTTATAGAACTGTGGTGCGTTTATTGCTGGAGATGTATCACAACATTACCCATAGGTAACTGATGGGCAAGTCAATTTTCTCAGCTAAATCCAGACATACTGAAAAAACTTTGTCCACTGAGTTCTCTGCTCATGCATCAAATATACCGCCTAATTCATCTAACTGCTCACAACGTGGTAGACAAATTAGGACTGCAAGAAGGAAGGAGAAAATATTTTCATGTCCATTAAAAATGGAGGTCATAACTTACATTTGGCATCACAAGGGTAGTATAGGGCTTAAAATCAAAGGTCTAATTAATGTAAGACTTGTTTCATTTTATGGAGCCAAAGCTATTCTTGAGGCTTCTGCTGATTCACAAAGAGAAGTGATAAATATTGCAGACTTTAAGAGGCCCAGAGAGATCCTAAGTTGAAGCCCAAAATGTCTCTTAATTTGAAACATGGCAGAGGTTAGTCTAAATGGTGCTTGTCTAGTGACAGACATTGATCCAGAAAACCCTTCATCAATGGTGTAGATTTCCTAACATAGAGCTGATGATGTTCTATAGGCTTTCCTGCTGGGACATATGGTGTCTATCACAGTGCATTAGATGCTTTCCAGGATCTGTGTGTTGCAAACGTGGCAGTTCTTGGTCACAAAGACGTTTGCTGAGATCATGTGAATGACTGCTATGCCTTTCAGTTAATAACCTATAGGCCTAATCCTGCTCTTGTGGAAGCCAAAGGCAAACATCCACTTGTGTTGATGGGCACAGGAACAATAAAGTGGACACGGACTAATCGAGAATCAGGGTATTGACGTTCAGGAGCCAATTTTAAGTTTGGCCTTCTGGTGGCTAGCTGCCTGATGATGGAGTCTAGGTTAGGGACCTTCTCCTTTCCAATGGCCTGATGCTGCCAGGAGGGAATCAAATGGGAGCTGGGAGTGCCCAGCACTGCTCAGGAGGTGATGAACAGGTCCTAAGTGGATACAGCCTTAATGTTTCTGGTGAATGGTTTTAGACACCTCATGGCTCCATGTCTGCTTTGTTCTCAGTAACTTCCCTTTCAGTTTGCTTGCTCTATCTTCAGACACCAGTGTCCCATTCTGAGATCAGCATTGCTCCCCCGCTGAGCAAGGGTAACCATTGACTGGGGCCTTGCAGGTTGACTTTCCAGTTGAGAAGAAATTGATAATAGAATACAGCAGACCCCACAACTGTAACTTGCTTTATTTACAAATGCACCGTTCCTGGAATAGAGGTGGTCAGCCAGCATGCAGGCAATGCTTTTCTTTTTTCCTTTCCCCTTCAGGTATCTCAGTTCAGTGCCAATGGCTAGTTCCCAGGGAGAAACTCTGCCTCTAGAGATGACTCTAGCTGGAGACCAAACTCTCCTGCTGTTAGCACATTCCCTCTCCAAGCACCACTGCCTTTACGTGGAACCTTGCATAACAAAAACTAATGCAGAATATCTTCCAAAGGCTGAACATTTGCTCCCACGGTCAGAAAAAGGTTATGTAACAATACCACCTGATGCCGCCTGCCATAGCAATATAATATTAAGTACCTCACTGAATCCGTATTGAAAGTGACAGAGCCAAATGTTTCCCTCCATTTCTGTGAGAAGACCAAGAAGCAAGTAATGGGAATGTGGAGTATTATTTCTGCAACAGCCCCAACAGGCTGAGGATTAAGCTCTACGCATGCGGAGAAGAGAAGCCACTGCAGAGATGACTGCTCTCCTAGGTATCATTCCTAGCAAGAAATATCCAAGGGAGTTAACGGTGAACCCATCACAGGTAACATGCTTTTCCCATCACTGAAATTGTGCAGTAGATTTGGAGGCTAGCACAGACACTTACCTTTCCTCAGACTTTACTTTAAGTATAGTGGCAAAAATAGATTTTGTTGGCTGAAAAAAACGGATCATCTTCAAAAATTGCCACACAATGCAAAATACTAACGCTTCTGCTGTTTTCAAACTCCTTTGTAAACGCTTTGTCAACTCACTTAGTGCTGTGAATCTCTGGCTTGATGCTATGTGAAGTAACACGTCTGTTTTTCCAATATATGCAATAGGAAAGTATAAGCACAGTATGGAGAAGCATCTTGCTCTAATACCACTGAACACGGATGAGACGTGTTCCAGATATCTGGTCACTTAAACATGGCTTTGTCTGGAAGTGAGTTTTATTTCTGTCCATCAGGGCCTCAACTGACATGGGAGACTTAGTGTCCAGACAGCTTAATAATCTCTGTTACTTTAATGCTACCTGTACCTCATTCTGGAGAAATTTACCATTGTAGAAGGGAGAGAGAGAATTCCAATTTCCCCCCAGGTCATGGGGTCTCTCGCACGATTCACTGCTCGGCAGCAGCTCCTCATGGCTTGTCTGGAGAACTAGCTCACCACTGTCCATGCCCTATTTCGCAGTCACTCTGCCCATTGCCCCAGTCAGTCACTTCACAGCCCCTCTCTGGCTATCTCGAGTTGCAGTGCCTCCCCTTAATGGCTTAGCCCTCCATCCAAGTCTGCCATCCTCCCCTTCTGGAGTCTCAGGCAGCCCGTATCTCCACTTCTGTGCAATTGCGCCACTCCCAAGTGGCTGGTAGGGGAACCCAGGCCTGCCCTTTGCATCAGATTCTAGTCCAGGGACTCTCAAACCAGCTGTTCAGGTCTATCCCCCTCAGACCTTACTGCTCCTTCCCTGGACTGTTTTTCCCAGCCTGCCTTTCTCAGGATCCTACTCCTCCCCCCTTGTACCAAGAAATATGACTACGGCCTCCCCCCCCAATCCCTATCTACTGCCAACTTCCTCTCTTTGCACACACAGCCCAGCTCCTCCCCAGCTGGACTTCACAAGCAATTAGGCTGCAGCATTCCTTGGGTTCCTCCAGGCGCAGCCCATGGGTTAATTGGCCTATTTACCTCTTCAGGCATTGTGAGGGGTGGACACCCCAACGCACCCCATGTAATGTGCTTTATGTGTCAGCATGTCCAAATAAGTAGGCCTCCATCAAGCGGCTGGCTCTTAGAATAAACACACTTTGTTTTTTAGAAGTTTCTAGCCAATAAATCTACTAACTGGCTGCATGCCAAAAAGAATCCTCCTGTGCCCAAAGCAAGAACAAAGCCACAGAAACAAGACTGCTAGCCAGCAAAAAGAGAAACATGCATGCTTCTCTCCTCCAAATTTCATATGTTGAGCAAGCAGGTCCTCTTGCTAAGATGCTGATTCCTCGGTGTCTGTACAGTCTCAGACAATCTGAGGAGATGTGACCATGTTTTCCAAACTGTAACCGTCAGCCACTCGCTACTTGTCCTTCCTTGATGAACTGTTTGTTCATTTCCCACAGGGCTTGAAAATAATTGCTGGCTCCTGTAAGCAAAGGAGATGCAATGTGACTTATGGGAGGCTTCTGTCCTCTGAGGAGGACCTGGTGACAGCTACCAATGCCCTTTAGCAGAGAAACCAGAGATGGGGAATACAAAGAAGCTTATAGCCGCATCCCTGAGTGAGATTTGGTGTCTCCCTTGGGGGTCATGATCCCAAGTAGAGAGCTGCTTAACACAGCTACATAAAGTCACAGGTAGGGGAAGGAGGTCCTGCCCACCTGTGTAGAAGTCTCACTCTTAACTCCCCTTCCATTCTTGAATATTCTTTTCTTCTTTAATCTGCCATGATATAACTCAATAAAAAGTATGACCAGAGAGTTGGCATTTTGCCTACTCCTGCAATTGCTTGATTGTTCAAGAATAAACTAGAGGATAAAACAGAGGTGATTTAATTCATTTAATCTAGCTATTTGCCAGGGAATGGCAGCTATGGCTCCATCCTATACGTGCCTTATAAACCAGAGTACGGATTCCACAGAGCCTCACAAAAAATAAATTAAAAGCAGCTGTGGACTACAGCTCTGCTATAAACTAAATTGAAGAGGAAAACTCTTTTGAAACCTTAGCCTTAAAAAGCATTAAGCGATCAAGTTCTGCTTTATATAAAACTATGGTAACTGTCAGCAAGGTAAGCTCTGTATAATCAAAGGTCAAGATGCTGGGACAGCAGAGAAATCTCCAAATTGCCCAGTTCTTAGTAGGTGCAAATGCAGCGATGCTTACCATCGGATCTGAGAGCAAACTGCTCACTAATAACGTTAGAACAGGTTTAAAAGCCCTTTGGTTAATTTACATTGCCAATTTTCTGTTTCATTCTGTTAACTACTGAGAAGGAGGACTTCTTTGCTTACTTAGAGCATCAACAGACCCCTTTTTCATTACTAACGGCCAGATCCTCAGCAGGTATAAATTGCCTTCAGTGGAGCTATGACAACGCACACTAGGTGATTGTCTGCCCCAAAGTCTTTCCAGGACTGGAGAGCAATGTATTGTTTCTGTCATAGGGCACAATTCTGCACCCATTGAAGTCAACAGTAAAACTTCCTTTTGACTTCAGCGGTGCAGGATGAGGCCTATACACACATGGGGGCTGGCAACATCAGGAAAGCCAACTACCCATGGGTATGGGGTGTAACACCTCTCACACCACACAGCATGTTCCAGTGGAAGTTAGCACGATTTGGCTTCGCATCCCACTTGTGGAAGGCCGTGCTTCTGAGTGGGATATCTAGCCATCCGATGTTCGTTCAACCCTAGAGCTAAAGATTTTGTGGGCAGTGCTTCCATGAATAATTTGCTGCACTCACAAAACCCCCTTTACAAGAGGACAAGATCTCTTGGGTTGGAGAGTGGCCTATACAGCCACAAAAACAATTCTACGTTAACTACTTTGACCATTTTTTTTTGTGAAGCAACTCAAGTTTTCCCCAGTTGCTTTCGCATCTCCTAGTTTGCTTTGAATGGCTTTGTAGTCACAGGAGTGCACACAGCACCCACACGAGAAAGGATTCTCCACTACACAGTTGTCACACCTCTTTGAGCATATGAAATGTCCAATAAAAATAATGGATAGTTGAAACAAAGACATCCAGCAGCTGAGTCGGACCAATGAAATAGTTGTTGTTGGTCCTGCTTTGAGCAGGGGGGTGGACTCACTAGATGACCTCCTGAGGTCCCTTCCAACCCTAATCTTCTAAGATTCTATGACTCTATTTGCCAGCTTTCTTTTCAATGATCCAGATTTTTTTTCTAGGCTTGATTTCAGCAGGTAGTATTTGAGAATCTATTCAGTGTGTTCCTTGATTAATCCTCAAATGTATCTAGTGCTAAATGTAACTATTCTCACCTTTCTGCTTTGTAAAGAGACTGTGTATAGGGCATCTTATTGTGCAGTGTTTGTTTTTTGTATTACCATAGCACAGAGGACCACATTGTGTTATGCAGTGTTCAAACACAGAACAAAAGGATGGTCCCTGCTCCAGAGTTTACAATCTAAGATGCTCGTGCCTCAAGGCTCCTTACCATGAAACTATAGAGAGAATAAACATAACTCAGCTATTTGCTAAATTTAACTATTTTCTTTATCTTACATTTAGTCTTGCCTTTTCCGTTGAAATCCTGGTTCCGAGGCTTTGAGTTCTGCTGCTGCTCTACTTTCAGAGAATGCAACGTAAACTATCAAATATAACTTAACTAATTTGTCGTGTCCAGTTTGAAGGGACCCTAAGTACAGAGGCCCAAATAATTCTCCAAGTGTGTAGCCTGAATAGTTGGGCTGTGTGCTGGGTCCTTTCTCTAGGTTTGGGGGAAGAATCTTTCAGGTCACAAATTGGAGTGGGCCAGTATGAGAAGTCTAGTGTCTAGAACTCACTTTATCTGTCACTCTCTAAAAATGGCGTGGGTCTGTAGTGTAACAAATCCTTGTCATAATCAAGGCTGAAATTGAAGGATCCTTAAAGAAAGGAACCATGTCTCCACTTCATTCTGTACATGGCTGAGCAGATCACTAGTGAAGATGTATAATTTAACCTCCTCCTTATTGTGGCACTTTGATACATGGCAGAAAATGGAACCTGAGAAAGCAGCAACATCCTTTGACAGGAGGAAACCTTGGGATCCAACATGATCGTGTGACTTCTAACAAAATCAATAGTCCCAAGATCTTTCCCACCAACAATTCTTGTGCCCATCAACAATGTAGGATTGGCTGGATTAAAAATGACTTATTTATGGCCATCTAGGTCTGAATTTCAATTTGGCAACTTGTCAACAGAGCTACTGCCATGCCAGGATCTAGTGTGGAAAATCCTTTTTTTCCCTTCTGGGGTCCTTCTAGGTGACTTATGTGAGGTTTTTCAGATTTGCTTCGTGAATAGTGGCTGGCACAGTGCTAAAACTCTCACTTGCGTATCTTGCAATGTACAACAATGAAACGCTACCATGAAATGACATCATTTCTATTATTCATGAAGATAGAAGGACCCATTCTCTCCCTCCTTCTGTCACCATAACCCTTCCCCCACAGAAGTAATGTCTGAATAAGGCCTACTAGGGTGACTTTTGTCAACCTATCTTACACTGACGTATTTATGCATATATCTATGCTTATATTTGTCTCTGGCCAACGTAAGCGCCCTGTTTACAGCAATGCAATAATGCCACCTCCCCGAATGTGTTGAACTGTGGTTGACCTACTGTGGTTGATGCATTGGGAGCGTGACCTATGTTGTGATCTATGTTGATCCTAACAGTCCTCCAGCAGCTGTCCCGCAATGCCTGACACTGACTGCTCTGGTCATAATTGTGAGCTCCACTGCCCAGTGGTCATGGAGACAGGCAGCCACCTCCCTTTAAAGCCCCCACATATTTTTGAAATGCCTTTTCCTGATTGCCCAGCAACTCTCCATTGTTGTGGGCAATTGCCCAACAATTCTTGCCTGCATGGAGCAGAGAGGAGGTAGTGGATCTCCTGGGTCTGTGAGGAGAAGGAGCTGGACAGGCCCAGCTATGGACCAGTCCTAGAAACGTGGACATCTCTGACAAGATTGTTCAGAGGATACAGATGAAGGGTCATGACAGTAACCAGCAGCAGTGCCGTGTGCAAGTGAAGGAACAGTGAGGGGCGTACCACAATGTCAAGGCAGCCAACAATTCATCCGGTGCCAAACTGCGGACCTGTCACTTTTACAACAAGCTGCATGGCAGATTTGGTGGAGACCCCACCAGTACCCTGCAAACCACTATGGAGACCTCAGTGGCGCCTGAGACGCGGACCTCTACTATGAACCGCAAGGCGTAAGAGGAAGGGGGACAATCACTGGGTGGGTCCAGTTATACCACAAGCCAGGATCTTTCCAAGGCTCCACCACAGTCTAGATCAGTGTTTCTCAGCCAGTGTGCTGTGGCACTGGTGCGCCGTCAGGCCTGAGAAGACGTGCCATGGCATTTCTGGAAAAACTACTCGAAGAGTTCTGAGTTGGCTCACGAATATCCACGAGTTCATTTGGAGACTATGTGGTGGTGTGCCCCAAAATAATTCAAAGGTATCAAGGTGTGCCATGGCAGAGAAAAGTTTGGGAACCACTGGTCTTGATAGTGTGGCCATCCAAGCAGGGATGAGCCCCATGAAGGAGAACAAACCTTGGGTAAGGATGCGCATGCATTATTCCTTGCAATGTTTAAATGTAAGAAGGCGTCTGGCACAAAAGTTAACAGGACCCCGGTGTTGACTTTTCATTGTTTTAACTGTATCAGAAGAGTGCAACAAACAGAGGTAAAGTTATATGCTTGTCAGTCCTTGTATGGTCAAGTGGTGGGGAGCCATGTGGGGCGGTTTATGTACGTAGGGATGCCCCTTGTATGTACATGTTTATGTACGTAGGGATGCCCTTTGTATGTACATGTTTATGTACGTAGGGATGCTCCTGAGAGATCTTGACGAAACATTCATGGAGGTATTCTACAATCTGCTTTGAAGGTTTCTTCCTCCATAGTAGGACGCTTCCTGTGCCACTCCATGATGACATCAGCAGGCACTGTTGCAGTACACAGGCTAGTGGTGTACGGGCTGGGGTGGCTTTGGGATGCTGGAAGTAGCTGTGCTCTCCATGCCTTTGTCACCCTCAGGCATGAGAGATCAGCTAAAGTCTGCCTTTGGAAAATGGTCCCAGTACTCAGTGCCATTGCCAACACTTTTATTGTTCCATGCAACTGAACATCTCTCTCTATTCCTGCCCCTCCCCACCACCTCATTCCTGGCAGGCCAGACTCATCATGGGTGGGGCTGGAGGGCAGTGCTGTGTGGAACCCCTCCAAGGCAGACGAGTCAGTGAGCATGTCTTATTTAAAACTTTTATGGAATAAAGGGAAGGGAGTTGTGAAACTTACCTTTCACTTTCTATTGTGACCATAAATACAGTGACACATCCGTCTGTTCTGTCTTTAGCTGCTGCTGCTGTAGCCTCAGTGGGGGGTGGGGAGGTGGTCCCCATATCAGTGGAATGACTGACCCTGATGAAGAGGAGAAAGAAGAATACTAGGGAGGAAATGTTCAACAAGATCCTGCAAGCCACTGCTATGCTGGACTGAACAGAGGGCTTGGGACAGTGAATATGGAAGACAGCCCTAGAAGAAGCCAACAAGAACTTTCTCAGTTGCAAAGATGTCTGGATTGTATCATGGCATCCTACTGACTCTCAGTGGTATGAATCTGTTCAGCTTTTAATTTATGTAAGAACATAAGAACGGCCACACTGGGTCAGACCAATGGTCCATCTAGCCCAGTATCTTGTCTTCCGACAGTGGCCAATGCCAGGTGCTTCAGAGGGAATGAATAGAACACGTAATCATCAAGTGGTCCATTCCCTATCACCCATTCCCAGCTTCTGGCAAATGGGTGCCTTTCTTCTTTAAACCTAGTCCCTTTCTAAAAGTGGCAGATTTGAATTCAATTCCTGACAGGCTTTCTTCCTTTTTGATAACTGATGGTCAATTTTAGAGTCGTTCCATTTGCTTTCTTAAAGAGCTGCAGATGGGCTCCTAAAATCTTGATCTCTCTTGTGTTTGGTATTTGTAATAAGGGCTGGATACTGCGCAGGGGCATGCATTATGGCTAGACAGTTTTGAACACTAAAGAGTCATTACCGACTTCCACCTTTTCTAAAGAGCTAGTGGAAGCCCAATCTCAGCTCAAGGACAACTAGCCTTGCTAAGAAATGTGTGGTGTTCCCTCTTAACTATGGAGTTGCTCACATTGTTAAATAATGAAGGATAAACATACTCATAACTTTTCTAGTGCAGTATATATAAAAGGTGCTGTTGCCTTCTGAATGTCTCATTCAGGGCCAGGTTCTGCCATCCTTACATTGACTTAATATTTTACCCTGCAGGTAGTTGCATTAAAATCAGCAAGTAAGGTGTGTGGTATACCAGCCCCCTGCTGGGGCTCACCTGCTGGCAACAGTCTCTGCTGGCAGTGGGGACCTGGGGTAATCTCACCCCGAGCTGGACAAGTCTTTGGGTTTTTCCCCCTCTCTTCAGCACTTGCTCCCACAGGGCGACCAGGTGCAGGCCTTATTGCAGGCCTGGGGGCTGTCCCTCAACCCTACAGGGGAGGTCAGCTAGTCTCAGTTTGTGCCTGTGACCCAGGGAGGTACCTGGTTAGGGCTCCTTCCCCAGGGCCCCAGGGGTGGTGGTGAAGCCCTGGGCATCCAAGAATCACCAGTTCTTCCTGCAGGCTGGGGTCAGGACCAGGGTCTCTCCTGCTCTGCTTCTCCAACTGTAGAAAACCCTATCTCCAATCCAGGGGGATCTAGCAGCAGCTCCTTCCTCTCTTCCTCCTATGTCCCCCCTGGTCTTTAGGGCAG
This sequence comes from Mesoclemmys tuberculata, assembly GCA_007922155.1. Classification (NCBI taxonomy): domain Eukaryota; kingdom Metazoa; phylum Chordata; order Testudines; family Chelidae; genus Mesoclemmys; species Mesoclemmys tuberculata. The sequence goes on along the minus strand of ML675610.1, from coordinate 56,147,041 downwards.
GCAGGGTTTAAGTACACTTGTGTAGGCTCTCAATTGGTTCCAGGTGCCCCTGATTGCCCCGCCATAACCTCTCTCCTGCCTGCAGGGAAAAGGGCTTTGAGCATCCTAGGGCTCACATATCGACCCTGGAGTACCCTTCTGTAGCCATCTGGTCTGAGTTTACCACAGGTGTTACTTGGTTTGAGTGAGGGTGACAGAATCTTGTTCTTGAGTAGTAAAACATTGAAACTGTAATATTCTTGGGACAGGGATAATGACTGGTACTTTTGCATGATAGAATACACTCAGTGCTCTTTTACTAATATTGGTAGAAGAGAATTATCTGTAGTTGTAGTCTGAAAATACTGAGATCTTCAGCTGCAGTAAATGACATCGTTTTGTTAACTTCACTGAAGCCAAGTAGTTGAGGATCTGGCCCACGATTGATATCTCCCCCCCCATCCACCCCCCCCACACACTTATTAAATCTTTGACATTATGAGTAGATTGCCAGTCACAAGATTTGGCTGGCAAGCTATATATCCCGGGTGGTTTAATGGATGAATTCTTTGAGCTATAATAGCTTTTTAATCTGGCTATGTACAAGTGTAAAGATCATGCTGTCAAGGTACAGTATATCACATAACAATGTTCCTAATCTAAAGGGCTATTTCCTACTGGATGGCCTCTTTAGTCTAGAACAGAAGCATTAATGCATGTTCAAAACTAATCTAATATCAACAATAAATTGTAGCAAAACATTTTTGAAAGGGCAGTTGGGGGTCCCTGAGTTATACTGCGGGCAGTTACAGGCCCACCTTAATGCTGCCAAACCAAGCTAATGAGCCGGACACTAAAGTGATACAAAATCGGCCTGGCTCCATAAAATGGCAACATAATGGTCTTCAGTTATTGCTCATTATTAAACAATTCATCCATTAAATCTCCAGGGACGTACATCCAAATCCATCCAAATCTTGTGACTGGTTAACAGCTCATAATGTCAAGGGTTTAATGAGGAAAAAATAGTGGGTCAGATCCTCAGCTACTGTCGTAAACTGGCGTGGTGTTGAAGTCAATGGAGCTATGCCAATTTATACCAGCATGAGGATATGGGCTAGTGTATTCCTCTATTCAAGGCGGCCTGAGAATGGGCACAGCCGCTCTGCAAATGGTGTGTGGAAATGACTCTAGCTTGGAGAGTGTGAATCTCAGCAGGGACAGAGCACAAGAGGACAGGTGCACGTGTTGAAATGCGCAGCCCATTTCCCCTGATCTACTAGGCAAAACACTCTGAGGCCACAGCTGTGAAGGAATTTGCAGAATGACAACTCAAAAGATCTCACCCCATGGTTCTTGGCTTCTCCGTTTGTTCACATGTGCAAACCAAGGCCTAAACTTGGCCTTGAATGATTCCCAGAAGCTTGTGTGACATCACTGTTTCTAATTTTCAACATGAATGGCTGTCATCATGCGGATCCTAGTGCAGTTTGGTAACTCTTTGTATATTCCTAATAGCACATTTCACTCATGTGTAATCTGAGAGTAGATTCAACTGCATTTCCCTTGCATTTGATGTCACCTCCTTCCTCTAATTTTGTTCCGCTTCCTTGTTATGCAGATAGTGTTAAATACCTGATAATTTACTTCCTATAGTCAACACTCTTTTTCTTTATAGCAGAGTCATTTTGACAGTTTCTGTAAACGGTTCTAATCATCTCCTTGATATATTGTCACCAACTTTTGTGCTTGACAAGGAGGATGTACAGTAGCATTATTCCACACCTAGTAATGTGGTTTTGAGACTTTTGGCTGTGGTGAGATTTAAAGTATCCTGACAAACAATTAAAATACTAAAGAATAAAGGTAAAATCTGATGTACAATGAGGACTAAAAGTAGCAACTTTCCTCATATGTTCCTATTGATTGATTATCCAAAGTAATCATTTGAACTAAAGATTAGATAAAGCTGGAAAAATGAGATCTGCCACCTAGCTTTTGAACTTTCTGAAGTTTGCAGAGACTGGATCTGTAATATTGCTTAAGGCCCATCCCTAATCTGCACAATAGGCTTCTTCCTCCTGACTCCTTCCCCTCCTGCTTGATTCTTCAATGAAGTCACAATACGGACTGTGACAGCACAATCTACCATTCCCATCATGTGAGATCATAGTTGCAATGGTGATCTTCCTGCAGTCAAAGAAACTGGATAGTGAGAGAGAAGAGCCCTCATTCATATAGTCACTAAAAAAAATAATATAGGACTTCACAAAGTAAATGGTATTCTTTGTGATAAATGTTCCTTCTTACCAAATCTGATCCAATAAAAAAAAATTCCCTTTTGAGTTCTGTATGCTTGTTAGTGATCAACAGAAAACTCCTTTCAGTTTTGTTACTGAAAATTATCACTGAAGTCATTATATAATGTAATAGTTTTAACTTGCTACCTTATTTGGTTTTCGGGATTTTTTTTTTTAATTTTTATGCACAATACATTGACTGGGTCTGGTACTTGCTTATTAATCCAGTGCTAAACCTTTCTTTCTAGAGTGTCAAGATCTCAAGGCACTTTAGAACATTGTTGGAATAAGTGTCAAAACAGCCTTGTGAGGCAAATATTGTGTTCCTCAGTTAGGGGAAACTGAGGCACAGAGAAATTAAAAGCTCAATCTTGCAAGATGCTGAGCACCAGCAACTGAAATTGGTGGCAGCTGAGGGTACCCGGCATTTAGGTCTGAGCCCTAGTGAATTGCCCAAGGTCACACAAGTCTTGTCCTTTAACCAGTAATCCAGGTTTCTGCTAATTGTACATGGAGCCATTCCTATTTCTTTTCACCAGCCCTCTGTGCAGTAGTATGAGTAATATGAAAGGTGGAATGAATACTACCAAGTAGTAATAGTGCAAACTTCAGAGATTTCATTTACACAAGCAAAATAAAGTGGATTTTTTTCTGTAATGAAAATAGTTATAAGTGTAGTGTTTGGTGTTATGCTTGTAGTTCAATAAATTGAGCTCAAACTCAGTTGCCAACATCACTAGGGAATAACATTGTCTAATGGGAGAATATCTGATAGGATTTAATCTCGCCTTTAGTCAACATTCCTTTACGATCTCTGAATTTTTTATGACTACTTATTTTTGCTATTTACCAGGCTCCTGTATTTAAAAAAATACAATTAAACTACAGATGCTCTCCTTGTTGACACACATTTTTTACTAGTCTTTTCTTATTTAGTAGCTCTTTGATTAGGAAGGCATCATAAATAGGATTATTTGGATGGTCAGTAGTAATAAAATCACTTTGTACATGTGACCTTTCAGCTGAGGGTCTGAAAAGACTTCATGTAGTGGGTGGATATTGTTATCCCTCAGCAGTTGTTTTTTTTTTTTTAATTGTTAACTGAGATGCAGAAAGGCTATCAACTGACTTGCTGAAGCTCACCCAGTCTGTTGGTAGCTCACTGATACTGGAGAGAATAGCTGAACAGATTGTGGCAGAGGCAATATGCCTTTTTAATTTGGGTTTGCCAATCAGCTAGAAAACACGGTAGTATTTATGGCAGTTGATTGTGGCTAACTTTCACTTTGTGATTCTTTCTGTCAGTGTGCATATAACAAATTTGAGATAAAGCTGTGTTGCAGATTATCAATCAGCCTAGGACAATGGGCAAAAAGATCAGATTTAGACCACAAAGAGCCAAATTCTGCTCTGTTGCCTTTATGCCTCTATTGGCATAAATGGAATTACTCTGGCTTTGCACTAGTGTGACTGATCGCAGAATTTGCTCAAAAGTGCAGAAAAATTTAATTCCACAGCTCATAGACTCATAGACTCATAGGTCAGAAGGGACCAATATGATCATCTAGTCTGACCTCCCGCACAAGGCAGGCCACAAAACCCTACCCATACACATTTATAACAACCCCGAACCCATGACTGAGTTATTGAAATCCTCAAAAGTGAGCTGTTTGTTGCTCACATGGATTTGGTTTGTGTGTATTTGGGACTGGTGACACCACAGAGCTTTCTCAAGCCAACACATTAACCCCTACTCTTTGTACCAACTTTTAGAATTCCTGCAGCAATGAGTAAATGACATATGAAAGAGAAAAGTCTCCCCACCTAATGCACAAAAACTGTGCAGCTGGTGCTTTGCAATCACTTCTGTACTGATTTTTGGCATATACTATTCTTTATGGACACTTCCTTTAGAAAGCAGGAAAAGTGTAAATAATGCAGTTGCAATGCCTGCAAAACAATAGACATTTGGGTAATCCTTCCTTTTTTCTATATTTAACCAGGAACGATTTCTAAAGGCAAAGTTAGTGTGTACATTATATGTTGCATTAATCTCCACTTGTAGTGTTCTTTGCATTAAAGCAAACTAACTTCTTTTAATTTAAAGATTACATAAATGAAACCAGATCTTTGCACTGCATGTATGGCAACAGCTCGCTCTGCTCTTCGCTGTAACAGACAGCTTGCTCTGTGGCTGCAGTCCAGGCCCCCACCTTTTCAATATGGAGAGACTCTGACTTCTCCAGACAAACCCTACACCCTTACACAACAGTAATTGCGGCAGCAGTGCCATGAGGAATGCCCTAAAATCTAAAGCTGCATCTACACTTAAAATTCAGGTTAACATAGCTACAGTACTCAGGGGTGTGAAAAAACCATGCTCCTGAGCACCCTGCTGTAGAGATAGCTAGGTCAACAGCAGAATGCTTCTATCAAGCTAGCCACCATCTTTTGAAGAGGTGGTGTTCCTATGGTGATGGAAAAACCTCTTCCATTGCTGTAGGCTGCATCTATGCTATGGCATTATGCCAGCATAGCTATGCTATAATTTCCCTAGTGTAGACATGACCTAAGACAAAAACTAGAAACACTTTTTAAAAAAAGAATGTTTAGGTATCTGTGGGTCACTTCATTATGTAAAAATAACTCGTTCCCTTCCATCAGCATCTGTGTGAGCACCTAGTTAATTTCCTACATATCATACTGATGAGCATTGTATAACTGGCTGGATGGACAGAACCTCAGGAAACCAGGACAGAGGCAGGGGAGAAGGAAAGGAAGAGACACATTCTTTGTTCTCAAAGCCCTTTCAGCCCACTGCAAAAATGTATATATAAACTTACAAAGGGTGGGATTTTTCAAAAGTGCTCAGCTTTGGCCTCACTCTGCCTATTGCAATCAGGGCAGAGTTATGCCATTGACTTCAAAAGAGCAGTCTGGCGATTGCTGAACACTCTTGAAAGTCTCACCTCCTCCTCTGTCACTTTTTACAAGGCTTATGACAGATTTTGGAGATGTTGGTGTCCTTTTTCTGGCTGTTGTCGGATGAGAATTTGGCTGCCTCAGACTAAAATAGTGTGTTTGAGCTGTAACACAGGAAGTAACTTCTGAACCAACTGAAAGGTTTTCCACATTTTCTCCCTCTCTTTCCGAATAATAACATAAATCACCTGACTTCCAAGGGGGCTCGGAGGTGGATAGGAGTTGCTGGCTTCCGATCGTAAATATTTGCCATGCAAGTGACCATCTTGCTGAGTCCTTGAATGAAGTCATGGCTTCAGCCTCATCCTTACAAGCACAGAGTCTGATCAAGCTCCCATTCTAGTCAATGGAAAAGGACTTGTCCCATTGACTTTACTGGGTGATGAGTAGATCTCATAGGCCCAAAATTTTAGGTTCCACCAAAATTACCTTCATAAACAGCTTCAATGCAACCGAGTCCTGGAGTGATTCTGTACCAGCAACCATTGACTGGTTATCCTGGAGCCTAACCTTATCTTGCTATGTGCTCTGAAGTCTGCCTGAGTCCTTTTTATAACCAAAATGCCATTCACCACAGCCATTCTGCTTTTTCTGTGCTGCTCCTCCACCCCAAATTACTCCCCACAAGCAGACTCTTTCTGTAACCCCAAAACTGAGATGTGCTTGAGAGTCCATGGAGTTCATTAGGGACTTGCCAATATAACCCAGAAGATGCTGAGATGCTATGATGGTGAACGTTAGCACAAAACGCTACAATAAAGGAGGGGAGAGACTGTGTGCTCTCAGGTGGTGATGCTTTCCCCTCTGTCTATTTCTTTTCTGTACTCAGGGACTGTGCTGAGGAAAGGGTCCTGCAACTCTTCCTACACTACAGTATTTTACCAGGATCCTCACAGAAATTAGGCTATATGGAGAATATCAAAACTTTACAGACTCGCTGCACACTGGATATGTTTTAATTCTCTGCAGACACTCCAGATACAGTTACCCATTCCTGCTCTGTTTTTAGTTAGGACAATAATGCATTCCATATCACTTATGTTGTTTTAACTTTTTTAAACGAGCCTCTTGTTTTCCAATTCTTTTTATAACATTGTCTGTGTTAGTGTAAGAATAATTCCAAGTTAAACTTTACTACAGATGTTTTGACACTTCTGGTGAATGTAAATAAAACTAGAGCGATGACGTCGATAGAAGCTGTTGTTGAAAATCTAGTCATTTATTTAGATGCCTATATATGGATGTAGGAGTCTGACATTTTGCACCTAGGTTTTTCCACACTATTGCCACTGGGATTACTTCAAACAGCTTTTTTTATTTAAATAAAAAAAAATCTAGAAAAGGGCCCCATTATACAGCACCTAGAGCAAACATAGGAAAACAATCCCTACCTAAAATGCTTACAATCTAAATGTTACCTTCTCTGCCCATCCTAATTTATCTTGATTTGAGATCTAGGACCAACAACCAAACTTGTTCTGTACCTGGGGAAGTCTTAAGATTTGGTAACTTGTGGCCCTTTAGGGCTAGAAAAGAGACTAATTTATACAATCTGAAAGGGAACATTCTGAGGTTTCCAGTAGAGAACATGTAGTAATTAATAATTCTAATCAGGGAAAATCTTCAGATATAAGACCTTAAATCTATATGCATACTGCTATAGGGAACTGCCTTGAGTAAATTTCAGAGAATGGACTCATGAGCATTAAGGCAGACATGATGTTACAAGAAGTAATGAATAAAATTGTGCCAATATACCGTCCTTAAGATCTCCAAAACACTGCCAAAATAGTTTCTGCAATACAAAGAGAGGTCATATAAAGAATATATAATGGAGCAGCATAGTGGAGTGGTATCGTTTAAAGATTTTTTTTTTATTAGCCCTCACTTGGAATGAGCTGCACAACTCACTTGAGGTTTTGTCACTCCTGAATAATAGGGCCATCCCAAATATATGATAAAAACCCTTTTATGCATACTCCATTTCTTATAAATCTAAATAAATAAAATCAGAAGTGAGTTTTAGTTAAAGATTAAAGGAGAACCAGCAATCCACAAACTGTGTACTCATTTTATATTGTATATAAATATTGAAAGTGTTCGGCAACCTTAACTATAGACTTTGCACCTAGCTCTGCCTATAATATATGTATACACATGTGCCTATGTATTATAATCTTTATGTATAACCTATTCACAAAGCATGGCTCTCTCGTTTTGTGAATGGTACATGGATCTTCCATCTCCTATTCCTTTCTGTAATTGTTGCATTTCAGCTGTGCCACAGTCCCGTTTGAATTTCATGCAGTTGTTTGTTTCTGGATTGAATTAGAAGACCAAAATATTCCTGGCGTTTCTACAAGAGCTATGTCTTGTAATCAACGTCAAAAAGAGAACTGCAGATGGTAGTAAATGGTAATAAGTTCCCATGCAAATCTCAAGACTTGCCCTTTATTCTCTATCCAGACTTTTTTTCTACATTGCTAACCATCGGCAGCATCTCAGGTCCACTTATTTGATTTCCCGCAATTGCTTGTGGAGGAAACAGCAGGATATAGCTTTGGATATCTTTTGGGCAATGTTCTAGAATGGGAAAATTGTCACTGTAAGACAGTTGGGGTTTAAGACACTTTGTAGCTGAACTCAAGTTTAATGGAACAGTTAATGTGGGACATTGTTGGTGTCAGTTGTTTGGTAATCTGATGCTTGGATTTAGTGGATGAGTGAAGATTAACAATCTATAAATCCTGGCGGTAAACACCAAACAAGGCAAACATCACCTTGGAAAGGAGATTTTTGAGAGAGAATGTACCCATTGAATGAATGGTGTAACCGAAGCATCTTGAAACTGCTGTAAGTGTGAAAGCAGTGGGAAGTGAAATTTGTTTGTATTTGTATATATTAATAGTTTTCTATGTATATAGATGTTCATTTTTTGGTATATATAGCTTGGGTTTTTATTGTTCTAAGTGCTCTTGACTCTGTTATTATTGTATACATGTTCTGTTTTTTAACTTAATAGCACATAAAGGAATAAATAACCACACTAAATGAGTCCACTCAGAAATCATTCTACATTTTGATACATATAGTGTACAAGGAATCAGGGAGTCTATCAGGCTGGCTTGAACAAATGGAAACATAAAGGTGTATTTATGGAGGCTTTTTGCACATTACCAAAATGCTCTTAAGACCCTTTTGTTATAGGGAACATGCACCTGCAGGAAACATCTGTGTCCTCTGCCAAAACCAAATTTTAAGGATTAGCTAATAAGATTTTCTTTGAAAAAGAAAGCTGACGTTTTTAACCAATATCATCAGTCTTTGAAGTCTCGGTAATCTATTTTCACTGATTGTCTTTCTTAGTGAGCTTTTGAGTATTACTCTTTGCAGATTTTTCTTTTATGGAATGTGTTTGTTTCCCCCCCCAAAAGGGTAAAAGATCCATTATTGCAAATAACTTCTTTAATTCCAGGGAACCAAGTTATTTATTGTCCTTTGAGCATAGCTAGTTGCTCAGGATCTCACAGCTTCATCTGATGTTCCATCTCAGAGGATTATGAGACCTAAAGAAAATTCACAGCTCAAGTGGATATCTTTTGGATCAGACAAAAATGGGTCTGATTCCCCTCTTATTTAAACCAGTGTATTTTCATTTATTTCAATGGCATTTCTTTGGATTTACAGTAGGGCGAGAAGGGACTCAAGCCCTTTGAGTTGTTCTTCATGCTATTCTGTACTCTTTAGTTTTCTGACTATTATCTGTTCTGCTTCTTTTCTCACTTTCACTGGTTTCACACCACTGTAAGTAACTCAACTGATTTCAATAGATACATTCCTTGTTCTCACCAGTGTGAGAAGAGAGCCAGGTCCTGTATGCATGCAACCATGGATTCATTGGATCGGTCTACCTATTTTTGACAATGTCTTAAGGCTTAACAATAAATACATATGGGCTGGAGAACGGTGGAAACTACCTATTGATCTGGGTATAAATTCTTCGGATTAACCCTGCAATCTCCTATAAGAATGTAGATTTGATTATTCTTTGCACCCTTGGAATGAGCAAGTGATAAACTTTATTCTGCGTGCTGTTTTGACTGGCAGTTTAAGTCTTTTTCAAATTCTGTGTGACCACAACCACAGACTTGCTGTCGACGCCTCCAGACAACAGAGAACAGGCTTCAGCCTGCACAACTTCTTCATTAGGGATGCTTGAAGCCATAATTACATAACATGAGAGTGTTCGTCTCTTGCCAGCAGACAAAGTTAATGTAAAAAATCTTAGGTAGTAATTTTTAAATATATTGTAGCTCAACTGTAAACAGGATAGGGTTGCATTTTTTTATGCACAAGCAGCAGATCCCATTAAACAGAAAAGAGTAAAATGTGGACATAAAAATGGGTGATGATAGCTCTGTTTAGCCTTAAAACAAATGTAGAGTCTAGTGACATTCCATTATTTAACAGGTTTCTCTATCTTCTTAGAGCCTGAAGATACCCTTTCCATTTCCATGCTTCATACATCTAGTTTAAGAGCAGATGACTAATTATGCTTCTATAAACCATGTTTCTCTTTGAAACCCTAATCACTCTTACTTTATCAGACTTTTCCTTTTGTGATGTATTTTCAGAGCACTTAAAGTATTACTTCATTAAACAGAACAGGGAAGCTGATCTGACTGGTCATGATGAAACCACAAGCTGGCTCAGGTTCAGAATGATTTATATCAGATGTGGCTGAAGATTCCACATAAAAATGAGTCCAGTGATCCTGGCTCAAATATCAGCGTGGCTTATTATCCACGTCATAACTGTTTTAGCTTTTGGTTGAATGCTGGCGTTCATCGCTTTAAAGGAAGTGTTAAAGTACTGAGGCTTAGGGTACCTTTCCATCTTATTGGAGGGTAATCCTTCAAGGCCAGAACTGGAGTGCATTGTCAAGGGACTAGAAGAAAGCCCCCGCTTTGGCTCTATCCTGCAGAGAGAGGTAGGCAATGAAGGAATTAATCAGAGATAAACAATGACATAATAGGATAGCTATTTTATCTTTTTCTAAATTCTCGATTGCCTCATGGAATGTGAGGGCTTCTTACTAGGGACATCTAGGTCATCATTGTCATCATCATCATGGCAAATCCCAAAGAGGGATGCCTTTTTGCAAATCAAGCACCACCTGGATAAATCTCTGGCAAGGTGCTTGAGGTGGTTTGATTGTATATTCAGTTTACATCCACCAGTGGCAAACTTGTGCAGCCGAAGCTTTTGGCACCCATCCTCACCAGCTGTGTAGTAGCATCCCTTGGTACATGTGCTTCAGAATTCACTGATCTTCAACTCTTATAATATATCCATACCAAGAAAGCAGCCAAAACCAAACCAGTGCTGATGGTGGCGGTTTCTAGGTTCAGCTTCAAATCTTCTTGTTTCTGATCTTCTCCTGCCACTTGCAATGGAGCAGCTGATGAAGACAACAAGAATTGTTATTACTGACATCCAATCGAGCTGGTGGAAACTCAGAGTTTCCATGTGGCTGGAAATGCCAAAATTTCAGAAAAATGTTTAGTCCACTTCACAACGAAAACTGGAAATTTGGAAACTTCCTGCTGAAAGGCAATTCTGAAACTTTCACTTTGGGAAAAATCTAACAGTTCCAGTTTGATCCCCCCGCAGTGAAACAGAGCAGCCCACTGCTTCTACCCCCTTGCCCCTAGGGACTTCTTCACTTCTTCCTGCCTACTGTGAGTAGTCGGAGGCCGCCGGCTGAGTCTCCTTCCTAGGAATGGGGAGACTGGAAGCACCGAAAACCGTAGCTAAAGCTGGTGCTGCCAGGATCTCTGCCACAGGCTCGAGAGCATAGCTGCAGTTAGAACTTGGAATTCCAGGTTTCAGGCTCCCAGATCTCTGGCAAGGAACCTAGGAGCCCTGGCATAGTAGGGCTGCTGCAGAAGCTGCAAGCCTTGTGTCTCCAGTCCCAGAACAGCCCATGTGATGGGGCTGCTACAGACCCTGGAAGCCCAGCCTCCACAGCAGGAAACCAGGGGCAGTGCTCTGGTAGAGCCCTGCACGCTACTCAACAAAAGTTCATTGAATGAGGAATGTTTCTGCTAAACTTTTTGGGTGTGAGGGATTGGCATTCTCCAGTGATACTCTGTGCTTATGCAGGCACAACGAGAGTGTCCTCCTTGTACGCTTGCACCAATGACCCTCACGCCTGATTTAATACATCCCTGCCGGGCCTGAAGCCTGGGCTCTCTGGAGCAGCGACTTCCAGTCATTTAAAGTATGGCCCTGTGGTGTGCTGGTTCTGGAATCTGGACAGAAAGGGACTAGGATGGAACCACCAAACTCCTTTTCACTTGTGCTCTGGGCCAGGATTTGAAACATGGAGCTTGAAAGGGTCCGTGGGCTTGATTCGTTGCTAGTTGTCTATTAAGTTTTCTGGGACTAGAATCCAGTCGGTGGAGCCCAATGGTAGAAAGCTGGCATGGGAGGGTTGCTTAAAGTGGCACATGCAGCCCACAGAACTCACTCTCTCAGGGACCCAACACGGGTCTGCCTAGTGGGTACGGCAAGAAGAGCCATGCCCAGGGCAAAAGCAGAAATGCTTATTCAACATCTCTCTGGGCATTGATGCTAATATTGGACTCTGGGCAAAACTAAAGCTCCTCCACTCTGACCGAACCTATTCGGAGGGTGGCAGTGGTAATGCATCCTACCCTTTCCCAGGGTAGACTCCCTCCTCCGGTGTAGCTACCCCCATGGGTGTATATGGTGCAATTAGCATTCTGAAACTCCTATGAAGATATAATTAATCCACGGAACTTGATTTTACCAGATATTAATAAAGCAAACAATTTAGCAGAATAACAAACCATTACAGGTTACACAGGTCCCCCTAATAATTACAAAAGCTATACACTTTTAGCTTCACATCAAAAGCTGATGAACTGCTGGCATCAAGGAAAAATGCCATGCATCCACTCTTTGTGCCCAGTATGAAATATTACTGTAAAACTGGCAGATTTAATTGTAATATCCAGGAGGTCAGACTAGATGATCTACTAGTCCATTCTGGCCTTAGAATTTATGAATTATTGGTGGCTGTCTGAGGAAAAAAACAGACTAGTGTTGGAAAGATGATGACTAACTAGGTAGAGAACTGCTCTCTTCTGGTATGAGTGTTACCAAACTCCTTTGTCCCTTATGCACTGAGCATCCTTGCCCACAGGAACCTACAGTGTAAATAATTTATTCCCATAATTCCAAAAACTGTATTAATTTGAAGATGTTACATTGAATAGTCTACATCCCGAGAAATATTCCTCAGACAGTATCACATAAGGTGAAGTCACTTAGTATATGGTGACAATGCAACTTGCAGCCCTAAATTCATCTACAGCTTGGTTATAAAATGAAAGTTTGGCAGGGTTATAATGACCAAAGGTAAATTTGGGTTTTGTCTGATAATGGCAAGAGCCACAGCTAACAGTTGGTGACGTGCACTGCTGGCTGTTTGTGTCACAGTGAAGAGAATCCAAAACAAGGAAAAGAGGGTCTAACACCAGAACAGGAAACAGGAAACTTCTTACACGTCCAGACTGCACAGTGGATGGCTGCAACATTTTCAGCATGCAATTAACATACTCTGAATTATTATGGGAAACCTATAAAAATGAGTGTTAGCATACAAGTACCAAACATAATGATCTATGCTGTGGCTCTCATGTCACATTTCCAGTGAACACTGCTGCTTGAACATCAAGCAAATTTTGCAGTCCTGATACAGGTAAAACTTCCACTGACATCTTCAAGGTCCTGAATCAGGAGTCCAGGATTTGCCACCTATAAATAAACTGCCCAGTGCCAGTGTGCTAAGTGGAAAAGTACTATAAAGTCCTCCACAATCTGGAGTGTAAAACTCCAGGTGATAAAACCTGAGGTGTAATTAAGAAGCCAGAAACTTCCTGATGCATAGATCTCCCACTGGAAGTGAAATATCCCCCACCACTCTGGATTATGACTCTTTATAAAAAGTGCTTTTTCTTTTTGAGTGAACTTTCGCTGCTCTCATGGTACCGCAAGAACTTTTTTTCTAAAATACTATGTTTTCATTCTTAATGTTCTTACTTGGTATCATATAGACCCTCATATCCTCTTCTCCTGCACCTGCAGAAAGCAGGCATCAACATGCTCTATTTGAAGTCAATGGTGGGTTTGATATGGACTTTGCTATGGAATTTGGCTGCAATGGAGTTCCTCCTAGGTGAGGTCAGAATCAGTTCTATTGTCTGAGATGTCATTTTTTAAACATCTCCTGTCTTTATCAGAGATGATAAGTTTTAGTAAAGCAAAGGACATAAACAAGGCTTTTTTAAAGATGAATTTACATTTAGCCAGAAGGTACCCTTGGTAAATCAAGAATTAGACATTGGAATAATGGAATGGATACTTGATCGTTTCATAGTACTTCAGCTGTGTTAAAATTATTTGAAAACCTTAACTTTGCCAGAAGTTCTGGTCTTCCCCCAAATGCTGACAACTTCATTTTTCTTTGGTCTCTGATCTATTGCATATTCTTGGATGTAATCCTGCCCTTTAATTCGCTCTTTTAGGCTGATGATTAAAAACATTTAAGCAACTTCCTCCTCCCTCCCCTTTTTCCTTCTCCTCACCTCCCAGTGCTGGCATTCAATACTCTTTTCAGAAATGTTTGAATACAAAACTCTTTTTCTCACTAGATGAGTTTACATTACTCATTATTCAGATTACTGAGCCAAAGGATTTTATTTCTGACTTTCATCACTGATACTACTGATGAAAACATATATTAGGTGTGCAATTAATATTAACTTACCAGAGTGGTAATGAAGTTTGGTAAACTCATTCCTTGATAATAAAATCCAGTTAGTATAGGAGGCCTGCCTAAAGATACATTTAAAGGAATACAGTCAATTTTGAAAATCACATTTCAATTGGAAAATGTTATCCCTATTATTGTTATAAGAAACTCTACAATTACTGGAACAATGATAAGAGAAAATAAATTGTTGTCTTGTTTATTTTTTTCAGTTTGTTTGCATTGCGTTTGACAGCACTTCACGTGTGTAGTTCATTTATCTGTTTTGCTGATGGTGCACACTCTTCCCCAGACCAAGCATGAAGGTCGTTTTATGTTGTTTGTGCATCACTTAGTACAGTGGCACTCTGGTCCACGATTAGAGCTCCTAGGTGCTATGATAGTACAAAATAGTAGTAGTAATACTAGGAACAATAGCGGCAGCAGAACTGAAACAGAAGGTAAACTGGCAGAAAGCAGGCGTGCGTACAAAGAAATGTGGCAGAGGAGAGACTGAGATGGGGAAACGCTCCCTACTCCAAGGTCCCCAAAACCAGGAAGTGTGAGACAGTTTCTCAGCCTATCAGGAATCCTAAAAGATGCATCACAAAGTCATGAGGAAAAACTGTGCCTGAGCCTGGGAGAAAAGAGAGAGGTCACAAATGGAAAATGGATATAAACTGTGTAATCCTGTAATGGGTGGGTCATAGCTGCTTCTGACAGGTACCTGAGGGAAGAGGCCTGTCTCTTTCTTAAACTTTTTGGCAACACTGGTACTAGAGTTTGTCATGCCAATAATGTTTCATGGAACAGAAAGAGGGATTTGGGTGGAGGAGTGGGCTGTATTGGGTGGAGGCCTGTAGGCCGGTCTTGCTCATAGACTCATAGGTCAGAAGGGACCAATATGATCATCTAGTCTGACCTCCCGCACAAGGCAGGCCACAAAACCCTACCCATACACATTTATAACAACCCCGAACCCATGACTGAGTTATTGAAATCCTCAAAAGTGAGATTTGAAGACCTCAAGCTGCAGGGAATCCATCAGCAAGCGACCCATGCCCCACGCTGCAGAGGAAGGCGAAAAACCTCCGTGGCCTCTGCCAATCCGCCCCGGAGGAAAATTCCTTCCCGACCCCAAATATGGCGATCAGCTAAACCCTGAGCACGTGGGCAAGACTCACCAGCCAGCACCCAAAAAAGATTTCTCTGCAGTAACTCAGTTCCCATCCCATCCAGCATTCCCACAGACCACTGAGCAGACTTATCTGCCGATAATCCAAAATCAATTGCTCAAATTAAACTATCCCATCATAACATCCCCTTCATATACTTATCAAGCTTAGTCTTAAAGCCAGATAAGTCATTTGCCCCCACTACTTCCCTCGGAAGGCTATTCCAGAACTTCACTCCCCTAATGGTTAGAAACCTTCGTCTAATTTCTAGTCCAAATTTCCTAATATCCAATTTGTACCCATTCGTCCTCGTGCCTATATTAGTACTAAACTTAAACAATTCCTCTCCCTCCCTAACGTTAATCCCCCTGATATATTTATATAGAGCAAGCATATCCCCCCGGAGCCTTCTTTTGGCCAGGCTAAACAAGCCAAGCTCTTTGAGTCTCCTTTCATAAGGCAGATTTTCCATTCCTCGGATCATCCTAGTAGCCCGTCTCTGAACCTGTTCCAGTTTGAATTCATCCTTCTTAAACATGGGACACCAGAACTGCACACAATATTCCAGGTGGGGTCTCACCAGCGCCGTATATAACGGCACTAACACCTCCTTCTCCTTGCTGGAAATACCTCTTGGAGCCCACCTTCTAAATATCATCGGGGAGCTGAAAAACACTGGCCCACACCCCATAGTTTCTTAAAGCATTTTTTAAAAACATAGCGGGTGCTATGTAATAGGAGCTCTGTCAGAAAACTGAATTGCAACATCTTTGTCCATTTTCGGTCAGCCTGACTGTGTCCTTTCAACTAAAGTAATCCTGAGTGCTTTACCCAGTTCGCATCCTGTTTTGGACCCAGGACATACTATTTTATCCTGCTGCTACAAAACCCAAAGGCAAAACTTCAGCTGAGTTCTAACAGAGCAGGATGGGGCTCACAGTGAGTTGTACTGGCAATACAGCTTTTCTGGCTGCTTCTTTTTCCCACAGCCTGGATGTGACGAATGAATGTTATTTTTTCAGGCTGACCCAAAGACGCGAACTATTGTCCATCTGAGCTGCAATGTGAGCTTTTGAACGGCAATTACTTTCACTGGGCTAAAATGGATAACTGAGGAGAATGTTCCGTCTGTGATGTGTCTCCTCCGTATTTTGCTTAGAATAGAAGAGTGGGCTGTGTGTGAGAGCAGGGCTCAGTGCAGACATACACCAAACTATGGACAAGAGGCCACCACTTCATTAAAATAATTTAGCAAACTAATGCCTACAGGCCTTGTGTCCTGGCAGCAGTGGAAAGAGGAGGAAGTGACAACAGCCCAAAGTATTAATCAGCCTCTCCCGTTCTTGGGCACTCAAATTCGGAGCAATCCATATTTTAGCAGGCCTGAATAATCCTTGAAATCAAGTAGGCTGTAAAAGTGATGTAGGCTCATCTAAATCCATGGTATCTTGCATGTTGCTGGACTGGGAAACTGCTGAACCTTCCAAAGTGATTTTGAGAGGCCCCATGGTCACAATCCACATCCCTGTGGGCAGGTGATATTAATATGTATTCAGTATGAATGGGTGTCCCATCATTACAGAAGATCCAACCCCCTTTCCCACAAATAACGTAAACAACTATCTAGATTCTAACCCTGCTGCCAACGCCCACTTCTCACAGAAACCAGCCAATTTTCAATCTGCATTGGGTTATCCAGATTAAAGAGATTGGAGCCAGCAGTTAGACGGTCCTGGCTTTCTCATACAACATAATACCCCTCTGCCAAAATAAAATAAAAAGGCACAAAATCCCTTCTGTGCCTGACTGATATCCTTCATGGCATAATCCAATATTGAGGTCTCCTTGTGCCTGGCCACACCAGCTAAAGAGACTTGGAGCACACTGACATATTCACAAGGAAAACTCTTGGAATGTGTAACCCACTAGTGCATGCATGTTACAGCTCTCCCTCTGTGCTGAGAGAAAGAGGATACAAGTTATTACTGCCCCCAACTATAGGTGCTCATGCTTTTACTTCTGGTGGTCCCAGGTTCAATCCACAGTGTGTCAGTGAAGAGGAGGACTGCCGTCACACATGCATTTAGCTGACATGAATATTTTAACTCTTGTGTCCATGACCAAATTGTTACACCAAGATGAATGATGGCAGGGGGGCAAAGAGGGAAAAGGTCACTGCTGAAGCGTGCTAATGCAGGGTGTTGTTGGATCACATTGTGTGCCTTGCCAGCCATGCCACAGGAGCTGGATTCTGACCCAAGGGAAGCCAAGCTCTGATCCTTCTATGTCTAGTCATCATGCCGACACACAGCATCCAAACTGTGGGTGAGTCTGCCAGCAATGTCCCTTTCTAGTTCAGCTGAGAAACAGCAACTGCCCTGGAACAAGGGGCAGAAGCAGAGTCAGAAACCTAGAAATGGTGGGAAGCACGTAGTATTAGAAAAGCCTTGCTCCCCCTCACCCCCTCAAATGTGGTATCGATAGATGCTGCCCCTCTTTTAAGAATTTCACTTGTGAACCTTTTTAGCCTTGGTCCCAACCTTTACTGCCACACACAAATAACATAAAATATATGGAAGAGGGTGAGTGGGGCTAGGTACCCTTCCAACATGAGGTGTGTGTTACCAGGTCCAGGATAGCAGGAGGTGTGGGTAAATGCACTAGGGAGCCACTTGTAGTATGTCTGAGGAAGAGAAAAGTAGAGGAGGAGTAAGATCAGGCTACCTGCAGCAGTGTTGAGTAACAGCAAAGAAGAGATGGTTGAAGCACAGCAAAGAAGAGATGGTTGAAGCAAACATGCCTGTATGGCTCTGGCGAAGAAAGGAAGAGAGTCTTGAGCTGCAGGAAGCATAGCTAAGGGAGAAGAGCTGGGAGAAGGCTGAGCAGGCAGGATAAGCAGCAGCTGAGGATAAGGTAGTGGCATGGAACCAGAAAAACCTGCTTTTGCCTCTTTTGTGGGGTTTATCTTGCTGCTTGACAGAGGCACTGGGGATGGCGAATACCAGCCTCCCTTACAGGTAGATCATCACTGACGAGTGAGGGTTGTAACACTGTCCTAGGGTTGGTTTGATCCCAAGGGCTACGCCCACATTGATGGTGGGAAATTTGCTGCTGCTGTTGGATTGATTTTTCTGGTTCAATTGAGCAGCAGTGAAGACACGCGCAATGGATCCGGAAGTCGATCTAATAAAACCACCTCCAAAAAAAAGCGTAGCGCTGCGTCGATGGGTACACAATGCCCGTCAGCACAGCATAGTGGAGACGGCACGCAAAATGGATGTTACGAAGTCAACATGAGAAACGCAAGCTACTCTACATAGCTTGTGTAACTCCAGTCGAATGCTGCCGTATTTGCCAGTCAGTGTAGACCAGGCCTACGGCTCTGTTCTCACAATCCAGCATTAGCTTTGCTGGCTGGTGCTCTGTAAGATATAGACTTCCCCTCCTTGTGTATAAATCACAACTGAAATATTAAAATATTTTGCAGTGGGTTATAAATAATCCAGTGCAGTGAATGAGGCAGTGCAGTGAATAATCCAGTGCAGTGAATGTGGAAAAAATAGTATGTGATCATGTAATTAAAGAGTGTATCATAATGCATTACATATAGGGGTCAAATCAAGGTTACACAGACAACCTTAACTGTGAAATTTAACTTTTTAGTGCTTGACTTTACAATCTTAATGTTCTTTCCATGGGGTGGTCACAAGCTGACTGGCCCCTTTTTAAGAGGGAGTGGGGCCCTCATCAGCTGCCTCCCACTTGGGTTTAAAAGAAGGTACCAGAGCCATATAAAAGGGGAGTCAGGAAAGGAACAGGTGAGAGCTGCCTGAGGAGGAAAGGAGACCCAGGGGCTGGCCCCATTCAGGTGTAGCTGGGGGTGAGAAACAGGAGTTATCTATAAAGACCTCCACTGTCAATCAGGAAGGAGGCATTGTGGCTGTGAGAGTTGGAGTCCCTGTCTCCTGGGGAGGTGAGGCAGTAGGAACCTGCTGGGGAAAAAAGCCCTGGGAGGTGATGTTGTTCTGAGAGAGCAAGAAAGAATCCTTCAGTAGTGTGTGAAGCAGGAAGGAGTGATGGGGGCAAAGAGGAACCCCCCTGAGAGCTTTAGCCCAGAGTGGACCAAAGGACTGGTTGCATAGGTTTTCTTTTTCTTGTATCTGGAAAATAAAATTGTGCCTGGAAAGAGATTCTGGGTGTGACAATGGGTCCTTAGTTGGTTAGGACAAGCCAAGCCCCTTTCAGTTATGTGGTGTGTGTAAAATATAGATTACAAAAATCTTGCCAGTCTAGACTTAGATGTTCTGTTTGCTGATTAGGACTTGACTTTCAGAATCTCACACTCCAAAATAGAACATCTTTTGTCAGAAACAATATCTCTTGTTTAACTGACTGAAAAATAGTTTTTCCAGGGCTCTTTATTTCCTGCTTCTGTAGTGAGTAGTTCATATTTGAGTGAGGAGAACATTAGTTGGGATTTTGACTCCCACACCTGTACTTTAACCCTTCTGCAATACCTCAGTCTCCAGAAAAGGAGCAAAGATTTGTTAACAATTCTCTTGGGTAGAGGTGAAGAGACCTGGCATTTGTTTTTCTTCATATGAATATTTTGCTAGTGCCCAAGCTGCAGCAGAAATGGGATTGTCTAGGGAAGGGGAGTAAACTTGTCACTTTAACAGTTTATTAGTGGTACTGTGGTGGTAGCACCCAAAGACCTGGCCAGAATTAGACCCCACAGGGGCTGGGCGGGGCTCCCTAAAGCGATCTAGGAAGATGCAGTCCCTGCCAATTAGACTTTACAACCTAAGGCCCTGATGGTGTAACGAGCTCTGCCTTCAGCCGTTGCCTGACCTAGGTTACACCCCGCAGTAGTTAAAAGACGCATAATCTGCTCTCGTTTTCCTTACCACGCCCAGCTGGAAAACACCTCTCGTCCTCTTCACGTCCATTTTAAAGGGGCCCTAGCAGCAAAGGAGGTGCCGGAGGGTTTTGTTTTCATCTCATGCCTCACACCCTCAGTCCTGCCTCGGGAGACCTGGGGAGCTTTCTTTCCCCTGCCCGCACGCTTCTTCCACCTGGTGTTGTCTGCCCAGCTCGCCCTCGGTCCCAGCCCGCTGTCAAATATCCCCCGAGCCGCACTCCGGCCCGCCCCCCGTGTGGGGGGCCTGCAGTGACTCCCTGTGGTGGAGAGGGGCGACGTCCCTCCTCCGCCGCGATCCTGTGTGTGCGTCTCCTCCTCCCGCCAGCGCGAGGCGGATTCCTCGCTCCGGGTTTTCAGCCGGTCCTTCGCAATCCGGCTGCCAGGCAGCGCCGCGTGCGAGGGCCGGGCCGGGCCGGGCGGGGAGCGGAGCGGAGCGGAGCGCCGGCCGGCCGGGGCAGCTGATGCTCCGCGCCAGGACGGGAGAGCGGGGCTGGGCGCCGGTGACTTCCCCGCGGAGGGAGCCGCCCGCAGGCAGAGGGGGCCGCCCGGGGGCCGCAGCATGGGGCACGAGCGGCCCGCCGATGCCGGCTGGTAGCGAGTGAGAGCGAGCCGGGAGAGCGCAGGCGGGCCCCGCTCGGGCAGGGACGGAGCCCGGCGGGCGGCGGCCGGGCACGGGCAGGGCGCTGCGGCGGTGCGCGCCCGCGGCTGGCCGGCGACGGGGGAGCCCGGCCGGGAGCGGCCATGCCCTTCGCCAAGCGGATCGTGGAGCCCCGCTGGCTGTGGCGGCAGGAGCCGGCCGCCTCGCTGCCGGAGGAGACTTCGGGCTCCCCGCCGCAGCTGGAGCCGGACCCGGCCGGCGCGGTGGTGCCCGCCGAGGGAGGGAAGGAGGCGGCGGCGCTGGCGATGCTGGATCTCGGCGCGGTCAGCAACGGGGCCCTGGCCCGGATCCTCCGGCAGCTCTCCGACGTGGCCCGGCACGCCTGCACCCTCTTCCAGGAGCTCGAGAGCGAGCTGCAGCTGGCCCAGCGCCGGGTGCGGGCGCTGCACGGCAAGATCGGCGGCGTGCAGGGGGTGCTCCGCAGCCTGGACCCCAAGCAGGAGGCAGTGCGTAAGTGCCGCGCCGCGCCCGGCCGAGCGGGGAGCGCCCCGTCCCGGGACCCAGCCTCGGGGGGTCGCCGGGCGGTGAAGCGCAGGCACGGGGAGAGGGGCTCCCTGCCTGCGGCGCGTGGACGGGGCGGCGGGGTTCCAGGCGAGGAAAGTTGGTGCTTTGGGACGAGCGAAGCCGGGGGGACTCGCTGGGATGGGAAGCGGCGTGAATCGCGGGTGGGGGGGACACGCTGCGCTCAGACCCTGGTCCCAGCGCCATCCTGCCGCCCGCCGCGGTCACCCCGCGGAGAGAAACCAGCCGCTCCGCGAAGCCTCCCCAGCTCCCTACCTCGCTCGGGGGTCGGCCGGCCCTGCCCGCCGGCGGGGCGAGGGTGGGAAGCTGGGAGCTTTTAAAAACGCGGCTCTGATCCGAGCGCGATCGCGAACGCTTTGGCCGGGGAGCGCGGCTGCCTGCGAAAGCCCGTGGGCGATGCTAGGGCTGAGCCACCGCTTGCCTACCCTGTTCCAGCCCGGAGCTTTCGCCGCGGCATCCCCGCTTCGCTCCGGAGGGCCCGGCTGGGATAAAGAACTCCTGGAGCCGGGGAAGCTCTCAGTGCGATGCCAGGCATTGCCTAGGCTCGAGTCCCAGCTGGAGTTTCGGCTACGCTTTTCTTTGCAAGGAATGATTGAATGCCGCCTTCTAAGTGAATTCCTGATCGAGGGGCTCGAAGGGCTGTGGGTGAAAGAGGGGGAAAGGACCTTGCGTAGTGCTGAAGGGAAAAAATGCGGGACTTCCGCAGGGTTGTACTTTCCCCACCGTTCAGCTCAGGCAGACTCCTTTGATTTGCCGATATTGAACAGTGTCAAAAAGGCAGCTCCCCAGGCAGGTGGGTTTTGGGTGCATTTATGTCCAAACAAATGTGTATCAGTGTGTTCCTGGGCGCAGCGTGTGCAAGGAGACCATGTTAAAAACAAGCAAGATGATGTCAGTGGTTTCTGAGTTACATAAGAAGCTCCCTGACTAGGATTTCTGAGGTTGCATAGTCAACAGCAAAGGATTTGATAGGGATGTTGTGGA
The DNA here is from genome assembly GCA_007922155.1 of Mesoclemmys tuberculata. Lineage (NCBI taxonomy): Eukaryota > Metazoa > Chordata > Testudines > Chelidae > Mesoclemmys > Mesoclemmys tuberculata. The sequence continues at coordinate 56,124,681 of ML675610.1, read as the reverse complement.
GGCCAAAACTCTAATTGGGTTCAAAAAAGGTCCATCAATGGATATCTAATTCTATCCTCTATGAACTATGAGGCAAGATGGTCAAGGACACAACCCCATGCGCTGGTTGCCCCTAAGACTCTGCGTGCCAGATGCTGGGACTGGAGGATGGATCACTTGGTAATTGCCCTGTTCTTTTCATTCCCTTTGACGCACTAGGCATAGGCCACTGTCAGAAGACAGGACACTGGGCTAGATGGCTTGTTGGTCTGACCCAGTATGGACATTCTTATGTTCATTTGACAGAGGAGATGCTACGGGATGTATAAGCAGGTTCCCATGGGATTTTTTTCCAGGCATCTCTGATGCTTCTCCAAACACAACCTTCATTTCCCCCCATCTCCCATCAGTGCGAATTTCCCTTGTTTTAAGAGTATTCCTGACATCCTGCTTAAAATTCTAAGCTTTTAAATAGAAATAATAAAAATGATATATCTGTGGTCAGTTTTCAATGCCATAAAGACATGAAGTTTAGGTAATGACTTCTGTTTTAAAGAGCAATCTGAGGAATTCTGGAAAAAATTAGGCAATATTTGACTGTTTTACTAGCAGAGAGTGCTTTAATCCTGTATCCTCTCCACCCAAATGTAGTAGGCTCTGGACTTTAACAGCTGCTGCTATCTGCAGAATATGGCTTACATCAACAATGATTTAATATAACCTTTTGCAGACTCCTAGTTATTCAGACATTTCCCAAATGTTTGTGCAAATATGTATTTTTCTTAGATAAGATTTTTGACTCAAACTCTGAACTAACACAGTAAAAATATACCGAGTCCTTTTCTTCTCTTGCAATCCAGTATAAGAGCAATGCTCAGAGAGAAACACTGGGATAGATTTTGCTGTTATTTCTATATGAATCCAGGGTAGTTGGACCAAGTTCAGTGAAATTACTCCACCTTTCCACAGACTAAATGAGGCTAAAATTGTGGCCATTCTTTCAAAAAGATATTTGGAAGTGAACATGACATTAAATATTCATTGTCTGATTTCCCCCCCCCCCCATCTCTCACCTGTGTAAAGTAGGAATTAACCTCCTTTTGAGTCAGTGAAATTTGTGCACTGATATTGAACAGAATCATGCCATAGGTGTTCAAATCAGATATGTAGGACAAGATGCTCAGCTGATGTAAATCAGTATAGCTCCACACTGACTTCAGTGGATTTATGTTGCTAGATGCCAGCTGAGGATCTGGCCCATGGTGATGAGAGAAGGGTTTCTGTTTCAAAGTGAGTAGTAAGGTAGAACCAAGGTGGTTTTTTTACTTTGATTAGAAATGTGTGGTGGGAAACAGTACGGCATGATGAAAGAAGGGGACCAATGAGGAAACTGAGCCTCTTTGGACCACATTATGCTCTGATTTATACCAGTATAAATCCAGAGTAACGATATGGAGATCAGAGAAATTACTTTGGATTTACACTAGCGTGAGAGCAGAATCTAGTCCTTTCAGATTTTTTTCTCTTTTCCCTTCTCCCATGGAATATATGAATTCAGTTTGTACGCAAATCACACTGATGTTATATTATCTCCATGATCTTCATTAGCATTTCTGGAGTTATCCAAGTGTTGATAAAAGCAGAATTTGTCTTTTTCAGCCACATTTTAGTAGTGCCAGGAGCTTAGTTTTCAGCTTTTTTGGAGGGGAAAGACGTTGCTGATTCTCTTTCCACTTCCACATGCGCATACTCACCACCCCTGGATAGTGAACCTGCGGAGATCCCTGGGGCTGACTAGACCATGTGAATGCCCTTCTGGAGGAGCCCAGGCACAGTGTTCCTACTCCTCATGTATGCGCTGCGTCACTATCGACATGGCGACTCAGACCTACATACTGCTGCGCCACACTAATGTACTAGTACTGCTTTCTTCCCCTCACACCCCTGTAAATCTAGCACATGGTTCACAGACTAAGCCACCTTTCCCACTAAAGCACACATCCCATTCTACAGTGCATAAATATAGCACCTCCAGTTAGGGTAACCAGATAGCAAGTGTGAAAAATCAGGACACTTTTGGGGGGGGGGAGACGGGGAGGGATATTGTTTTATATAATATAATCCTAATATCCGGATGTCTGGTCACCCTACCAGTCTTTTCCATCCACAGACCCATCCTCATTCATTAGTGCTTTTGGCATAATCACATGTGACTGTTTTTAAACACGGTGGACCATACTCATCCTTGATGTTATTTTACTGAAGTCAATGGATGAATTTGACTCAACTCCATTGAAATCAAATGGAGTAATACCAAGGTTGAATTTAGCATATCAGGGTGTTTTGGCCATATTTATAGAGAGGCTGTGCAATATTGTCTTAGAATAGGCAGATCAAGTACACATTTAAAAGTGTTATGTTTAAAAGCATTAGTCTATCTTGCTACTGTAAAACACTTGGTAAAATGTGTATAATAGCACTATATGTAAGTATTACAGAAAATAAAATATTTTACATTTAAAAAATATTATTGAAATAAAATATCTGAGTAGGGCTCAGAGGAAAGCCACAGCACAAAACTTCAAGGACTATATTACAAGTGACATTTTGTTCGTGTTTATTATAATGCTTATCCTCAGTTCTGCAATCTTCTTTGGGTCTTAACATCTTTGTCTCAGTGTCATTGTTATCTGACTAATAAAGACCTCAAGACTGTTATTCTTTTGTTGTTTTTAAGTTTAACTTGAGCTTTTCTGCTCTGCAGCTGTAATTTTCCTCTCACTTCTGCTAAAATGGGGGATTGGGAAATTTACCAGGCACTTGTTAGCTAAAGGAATAAACAAGAAATGTTGGAAGAAGGGCATCATCTAGGGTCAAGGAAAAGATTGTCCCATTCTCCCCATTCCCTCTCCAAAGATCTCCATTTCACTATTAGGATTCCTATCATAGTGCAGTTCCTGGATCCTGCTTAACTTTCCTGTAAGCCTCTGATTAGTAGGTGTCTAATAAATTTGAATCCTAGCCCTCCCTACTGCTGGAAGAAAGAAAGAGCTTTCTCTTCCCCTTCCCTGTCACTTCAGAGCTGATTATTCTCTACCCTTCTCTCACTCTGAGCATTTTTTTGTCCTACTCCACCACAAATTGCTGCTGTGGCTAGAAATTTCAGAAGGAAAAGCAAAGTAAAAGTGACATGATTCCTGACAGTCTTCTTATTGCCTACAGCTTTCTGAATAGCAGCAATGAAACTGTCCAGCATCTTATTAGTTTTACTGTGTTGCTCACTGAGAAAGCTGTGAGCATCAATAGAAGCACAAGATCTGTCTGCAGACTCTGGAAAGTAGCAGCATGGCATCTGTTCATATCTGAAAAAGTTACTTCATAGCCACAAGGGCTACAAGTGTAACGCTTTTTAAATGAAAGCTTCAATTTTGCAGAAATTGATGATGTTGGCTATCCTACTGGCCAGGGAAGGATTCCTAGCAGTCAGCATTGAGTAGGCAATGTTGTTTTAAAGTCCTGTGATCTCTAAAAATTCCGTAAGTGCTGGCTTTTTATCTTTTAAAAAGCATAAATATGTTACTGAATATGAACATCTTTTAAAAGTTTCAATTCTTTAGAGTAGTTTCTCAGGTTTTCCTATGTGTTCAGGGTCAGTGCTGTGACTGCCAAGGAACAAGGGAACTCCATGTGTTACTATGCTTTTCACAAGGTGCTAGGAGCAGCTCTAGCGTGCCACACTCAGTTTCACTACTTTCCTATTTTTTATTTTAAAGGGACAGTATCAAGATAAAAATAATATCTTAAATTCTTTACCTGTAAATTTACTCTGTCAGTTGTGCCATATGCTTACTTATTACATTTCACTTGTCTTGGTCCCTGAAAACTGACTAGTTAGGTTCACTTGTGCTTTTTGTCGTTTCCCATGTGTTGGTAGAATGATGCTGGGTATGGTTTTCTAGCACTACAGGGAGCTGTTTAATCCATAATGATGATCCGCATGATTCTTCCTTCACAACACCACCATTTTGTTTTCTTCAAAGCTTTGTATTTAGATCCTCGGTGAAGATAATAGTATCTCCTTTATTTTGGTATGCAGAAGTCCCAAATACTGCTAAAATGGAACCTGTAAAGAATTTCCAAAATGAAGTTGCCTGAGGGAGCTTCAGAACAGATTTGGTTTGCTTCATCAGAATTATTTCTTTAAAATAACCTTGGGTGCATCCTTTCAAACCATTGAAAAAGCAACAAGAATGATCAAATAAGAACCATACTTGGATTTTTTTTGTGAGGTTGAGACAAATGAATTCCGTTAGACTGCAATTCCATTCTGTGCTTTCACAGAAGATAAGGAATGGATGACCATCCTATGGCCCACATTGCTTCCAATACCAGTAGCCACAATAAAGAATGGATTTTCAGCTTTCCTTAATTTCCTTAATTCTGTGCTTTTCTAGGTTTAAGACAGACCTGAAACATCTGACTGTAGGGTATCATATTTTGAGTTTTGTGCTTTAGGAAAAGCACATTGTTGCAATCTAAGGTATGTGAGGTAACAGAACCACAAGGACTCTATTTTGTACATTTAAATCATTTGAATTTGGAACTCAGTCTGGGGCACATGGAAAAACCCAGAAAGAAAAGTTGTGCATTGGATCTGATGACCAGTGTCTTCAATATAATGCAGTTCCCTCAAACTCGCAAATAATGAATGACAGAGCACAGTTCTGTGTCCTTCTGGAAGTGGACAAAATTTCAGTCTCATCAGCTACCTTTTTTTTTTTCTTTTTTTTTTGAATAGAAGATTTTTCTCTGTGGCACTCTTGAGTGTAGTTCTTCAATTAATGCAACATGATCTAACATTACGTATTTCAGTTGATTTCTCTTGTGGTGTGGGAAAGCAGGCGAGTTTCCTCACTGCTCTGCTTTTTGTAGGATTGGAAAGCTCTTGTCAAATGAGCAGGGACTGTGGGATTTGGAGAACTGAATGTTGGTTTGCTTGTTTGTTTTTTGCTACTGTTGGAACAATTAAAAAATGGAAGAGAAAAACCACTGGGTAGGAGTTTTTGTGCCTTACAATAACATTAGAGTAAACACAGTCATTCAAAAAAGAAAAGTAGTTCTTTTTGTTTACAAATTAATGATGAAAATTAGTTTCTGAAATAGAGAAAAATATGTAGAGTCAGGTGGAAGACTTTTTTCATCTATTTTAAGCAATGTGTAGAAACTTAATACCAAGGACTCTTAAAAAGCACTTCTGCAGTGACCTTACGCTTTGGTATCTAGGGTGCCACCTTGACTCAGGTGTCATATATTTGAATCTGTCCTTCTTCAAATAAAACAAAAGAGTAAAATTCAGGCCCCACTGAAGTCAGTGGAAAATGTCCCCTTTATTTTAATGGTGCTAGGATTTTACACAAGCACTTTACCAGTCATTGGTCAAAATTCAGTAACTCCTAAATAGCAGAGGAATATGGCTGTTTTGGGGTCTTACTGCTAATTGAAGAGCCCTTCTGATGAGAGACGCCGATGTGTGTAAAAATATTAGGAACTGGACTTTCATCTCATAGACTCATAGACTCATAGGTCAGAAGGGACCAATATGATCATCTAGTCTGACCTCCCGCACAAGGCAGGCCACAAAACCCTACCCATACACATTTATAACAACCCCGAACCCATGACTGAGTTATTGAAATCCTCAAAAGTGAGATTTGAAGACCTCAAGCTGCAGGGAATCCACCAGCAAGCGACTCATGCCCCATGCTGCAGGGGAAGGCGAAAAACCTCCGTGGCCCCTGCCAATCCGCCCCGGAGGAAAATTCCTTCCCGACCCCAAATATGGCGATCAGCTAAACCCTGAGCACGTGGGCAAGACTCACCAGCCAGCACCCAAAAAGGAATTCTCTGCAGTAACTCAGTTCCCATCCCATCCAGCATTCCCACAGACCATTGAGCAGACTTATCTGCCGATAATCCAAAATCAATCGCTCAAATTAAACTATCCCATCATAACATCCCCTCCATATACTTATCAAGCTTAGTCTTAAAGCCAGATAAGTCATTTGCCCCCACTACTTCCCTCGGAAGGCTATTCCAGAACTTCACTCCCCTAATGGTTAGAAACCTTCGTCTAATTTCTAGTCTAAATTTCCTAATATCCAATTTGTACCCATTCGTCCTCGTGCCTATATTAGTACTAAACTTAAACAATTCCTCTCCCTCCCTAACGTTAATCCCCCTGATATATTTATATAGAGCAAGCATATCCCCCCGGAGCCTTCTTTTGGCCAGGCTAAACAAGCCAAGCTCTTTCAGTCTCCTTTCATAAGGCAGATTTTCCATTCCTCGGATCATCCTAGTAGCCCGTCTCTGAACCTGTTCCAGTTTGAATTCATCCTTCTTAATTGAATTCATCTCATACCAGCCATACACCCGTGTAACTTCATAGACTTTAGTGGACTTCATGGAGCTACTCCTGGCTTACACTGGTGTGAGAGGAGAACAGGCCCTGTATGTTAATTAGAGATATTGAACCAGGTTCTCAGCTGGCATAACCAGGATATTAAGGTCAGTGGAGTTACACAGGTGTAAAACTGGTGTGGGGGGACTAAGGTGATTTACACCAAATGAGGATTTGTCCCAATAACACTCACGCAGCCTGCTTGCATGTCTATTTGAGAATCTTTATAGTTTAATAACGTGGGTAAATCTCTCTCTCTCTCTCTCTGTGTCCTTTTTAAACCTTGCTCTTGGTTATACCTCCTTTCCCCCTTCTGATGTGATTCATTTATAAAATAGATTGCCTGGGGGCTGGGAAGCGAAGGTAAAAGAGACTGTGGTTACTTAATTTCTTAGTGATGGAAGTCGTGTGGGAGAGCCAGTTAGCTATCTGCTTCCACTCATGAAAGATGGTAGTTTGACTTATGGGAGAGGGAAGGGGAAGAGCCTGGAGTGTATCCAAAACACTCCAGTTCTGAAATGCCCTTGAACGGAGAGAAGGAATTATTGAACACAAACATTAATATCAAGTAAAATATAACGGTGCCACTCAAATGCTCTCTCTGGCTCAACAAAATATGATTTCTTTGGACATTTCTTGCATGGATTTGCCTATTTTATGACTTTTCTATTGCAAGCATCAGATTATGGCTGGCCTGGCATAGGTATGCAAGGATGGGGAGAGGACACAGGAACCTGTTCTTTACTGTGTTCTTCCACGTATGAGCCAGCCATAACCGCTGCTCTGAATGCAAGGACCAGAGAAGATTTTTTGTGTGTGTTGCTGCTGCTCATTAGAGGCTTCACTCCTTTCCTCCAAGCTGTCCAGCAAAATAGAGCTGGTATAGACAAGTGCAGCTTGTTCCAAAGCATTGTAGGCTTTCTGCTCTGGCATACCTTTCTCCAGCGCTCCCGCAAGAAATATGGTACCAGAGACAAGCAGAAGGTCCCACTTATGTAGAGCTCCTCTGGCCCCACCTCCAGTCCAGCTTGTGGTTTAGCAATCAAACAGTGCCAACCTAGCCCTAGTTGTTTACTCGCTAGAACAAAGATAAGGTGAATATGAGTTTCCTTTGAATTGTTTGCTCAGTGCAGGTCACAGTTCTCAGCTGTTAGACAACACTGAATGGTGCAAATGCAGTGAAGGGGAGTGATTTAGTTGACGGGAATCTATTATAAGCAGAATGCTAGCATTTTGTCAGTCGCCATATCATATCCTGGGCTATATCATAAGCATAATTTACCTCATGGCTGCACTCTAATATCGCCTGATTGCACATTGGGTAATGTTACTCCACAGTATGTTAGGGTTGTCTGAAGGTGTCTCTGAGTGAAAGTTGCTGTAGGTGCATCCGTGCACACTCGCTGCCGTCCAGGCAAAATCATTGTGCAGTGAGGTCAACCAGCTGCTTGGTGCCTGGAAAGGGTTGCTGTTCCCCACGTCCGCTTTTTTTTTTAAAGTGGAGCCTGGACTTGGGAGAAGTAGATGAGGAGGAAGGACCTTTATGGAGATGAGGTAGATTAAGAAATCTGTGAATTAAATGGGAATGCTACCTAAAATGAGGATTATTCTTCTACTGCGTTGTGGAATTCTTGCATTCCCCAAATATTCCTTACTACTTTGGGGGCTCTGGTGCTCATAAATGGTCCCAATTTGTTATCCCATCCCTGCAGTCCTGGCGCCAGCCCTGTCAAAGACTCTATCTATTTTTTCCCCATAATTTGAAGGATTACCACTTCATGGTACCCATTGATCTTTAATGTCAATGTTTTGGTGTCTGAAGTGGAGGAAATATGATCAGCTTTCAAGATTATTTTTTACAGCATAAATGCACAGTTGTGTGGTCTTCTGAGTCGGAGAACTGGGCTTTTCAAAACCTGTGTTTCAGATCCCTTGCAGTCTCCATGTAATCGGAGTATGGCATCAGAATCTCTATTGGAGTTACTTCAGCGACTAGCTTGTGAAGAGGGGAACTTTTTCTGTGTTACTGAGTGTGTTTTTGGGGGTAGAGAGAGAATTTCTTTACTTCTTTTGATGTATTAGCGTCAAGAGAATCTTAGCTTCATTCCTAATTGCTTCTAGATTTTTAATTTATATACCAGTATGTAAGTAACTGCAAGAAGAGAGAGCTGTTCAAAAAAGCATGGTTTATAGCATGATTAAAATAAAAGATAGCATCCAGTGTATGCTGCTGAAGTTGAAATATTTTCCCCAAAGACTTTCAGTTTACGTTCTCATTATATCTAACTGCTTCTAATGCACTGCCTATTTTATCAACTGGCATGTTTTTAGGATGGATGTTATGGCAGATATACTCTCACCATATTTTAATTTGAGACTTTAAACTGCTGTATCTATGTATTTGACAATTCTTTTTATACATCCCAGATTCTTCTCCCTCCTTCTGCTTCCACCCCCCACCCCCCAGTTCCTTTTTTAAAGAGCAGAGGAAAGCATTAGGGAATTGAAATCTCATGAAGAACCTGGCATAATACATTAGGAGTTGTGAACTTGGAGCTCAGCTATATTCAATGAACATGCATGTATCTGCAATGTATTTCTCAGCACAGAGTAACTTTTTTTTTGTATAGGATCACTGTAATTCTTACAGAGCCACTGAGGTTTCCTTTTTACTTTAAACTGGAGGGATAGTTGGACTTTGAACTGCAACCACCGAGTATGGCACTGGGAAAGTTCCGAGAAGCTGTCCTATTAACATGTGCATGTGATTAAGGCCAAAGAGCAAGGGATTGTGTTGTACTAAAAAAAAGTCATAATTTGTCAATTCTTTCCACCTCCCTCCTCAAGTTGATTGTTTAGTTTGTGCACATTTAGAAGAAGCTTTAAGTTGGGAGCCCAATCCTGCAGCCTGTAACACATGGAACCTTCAGTAATTGCAGGATCAGCCTGTTCCTGTACCAAGAAGGAAACAGATGGACTGTTTTAGCCGACTGCTTTGTACATTCAGAGCTTGAGTAGTGAGGTAGTCAGCAATAAAAGTAAATCATTGTATTAAAAGTGAACTCGAGTAGCGAAATTTTTGTAACCTAATATTTGTGTTTATCTATTCTCAGCATTTGGTAAAATCAGATAACTTGCTTTTTTATTTCAAGTGAGAATTGCTGTGGTATGAGTCATAGATGTTCTGCTTGGCTGGGGTAAAAATGAAATAAGACTGAGTCCAACAACCCCCCCATCTCCCACCCACCCCCGGCACTCCCCGACCCATATTTGTTTAGCCAACTCAAAGGATGGGGAAAGGCGGGTCTCAGCATAAACAGGTTCCCTTCCCTAGTGGAGAGTGGTTTCTGGTGAAGTGCTAACTGCATCAGAGCAGGCGCATCAAATCAGTGCATACGGGTTCTGAGAAAAAAGGCACCTCTCAGATGAACCCTAGATTTCCAGGGGGAAACTGGTACTCCCCATGCAAGGAGCTTGCATTTGAACTCACAAAGTTTAGGATAATCCCGAGTTCTTGGTCAGTGGATTTTGCCTGGCATCACAGAAGATGTAATTCACATACTTGTACCCTGTCTGCCCCACACTACACTGTGTGGCAGCAGCTGCCCCAGCCTATGGCACAAATGCAGTTCCAACGGCATGCTCTATCTCAGTGTTTAAAGCCATCAGAGATTCCCTCTCTTAGCATGTAGAGGGCACAGAAGACCCCCTGCATGGTCACTCCACTCACGTATAACCTGTAGAGTTGCTGTGGGAATTCAGTGGCATGGAGAGCTTTGCAGACGCTTACCAAGGGTAAGTTTCACCCACAGGAATGAGCATTTTTTCAACACTCTGTCTTTTCTCTCTCCTCCCAGAATTCCTGATTTTGTTAACTAGCTTCAATCTAAAGTCATTTTTGTCCTACATGCCCATTCTTTAGGGGCTAGCTCTGGCCTTTCCTTCCACCTTAATTCCCTCCTTCACTGCGTCTTTAGTCCTGCATTTCTCAAGAGATTCATGGCAGAAGTTATGTCTTTATCTCTGCCTGAATGGTAGCGACAACCCTCCTCCCCCACCTTACTGTGGAGGGGAGTGGTGGTGCTAATTTTTATTAGTGTGGCTTATTCTCCATTGATTATCTTTAATGTGTTGCTGTCTTGTTCAGGTAATAAACTGCTAAAAACCTACTAAGGTTTAATTTAAACCAAACCAAACTGAGCCTGCTTCTAATGGATGTTGTAAATGGATTATTGTCTTTAGCACATTAAAACCTTCTTGTGTTAAGTTCCTTCGTTTTAAGAGTGCAGTATATCTTGTTGCAATGCTCTTCATTACTCTAGTTCATTCTAGGCTTAAACCAAGGGGGGACGGAGGCGGAGAAATCAATTAAACTAACAATTTAGATCACAAATCAATTAATTTTTTTTTGGCTTCAGCAATATTCCTAGTTTATATTATACTTCAAAGGACTTGATCTGCCTTGATGCACTCATGTAGACACACACAATGAGATAATCTGAAGTTTGGATGTAATCATAGCAGCCTCCAGGTTAACTGTTCTGCTATGAGTAATGGGACATCTCCTCAGCAGATGTAAATCATCTACACCCACGGTGGATTTGGCCCAGTAAGTATAAGAGATGCATAACTGTCGTAAGTACTCAAATCCCCACAGATGTGATGTGAACAAGAGTAGAAAGACTCATCATCAAGCACCAGTTATCTGTACTCTGGCATCTAAATGGACATTAAACAAACATGTATCTTCAATCAAACTTACTCCTGGTATAAGTCCACTCAGGTAAATTGAATTACACTGGCAATGAATTCAGACCCTCGTGTGTATCTTATAGAGTACATCAAATGGATTAACCAATGCCCTTGAACGTCCTGTATCTTAGGGAGCTAGCTGTCTGTAACCTAAATCAACAATCCAGATATAAAATCTAGTATTGGACATCATGTGGAATTGTGGAAATACTCCTTGAGGAAGAATGTTGGGCCCATAAATTAATGAATGGATTATAGCTACTTGTGTCAGGTTTAATATGGATAATAGTCATGTATGTAATAATCCAGGTGTAATGTAATGCAAATTATTAATGTACATTAGCAATAACATGTATATAAGTGTTCCACAGTTCTGTATTAGAACACAACAGAATGGAAATTGGTTAAATAAAATATGAGAGGGAGCTACAAAACGTTGCAATCCTTAGTGATTTTATTTGGAACCTAACCCCTAGGTGACAGTAAACATGACTTGATGGAGAGGTTAGCATTGCAGTTGCATTATTGTGATGTGAGATATGGTATATGTGGTCTGATGGGTCCATCATCATCTAATTATCTACTGAGCCCTCTTTCCAATTGTTGAGATAGACTAGCCTAGTGCAGGACCACCAACGCTGTGTATATGTGCACACACACATACATAATGGGAAAATATATAAAGAAGATATGAGTAAGGGTAGAGGACATCATGGAAAGACAAAAAGATTCAGAACATTGTTCATATTGAACTTAGTGAGTATATAAGGAAGAAGGATTCTTAACATAGCCCACACCAGCAGCAACTGATACAAACAAAAAGGTCAAGATACAATATAAATTCCACTGTCCAAATAAAGCAGAGATTGATCTAGATAATCTATTTAACGCCACATATTTCATCAAATGGTCAGAGTTTGGCACAATGTGGTGTCTTGGCCAATCTTTTAAGATAGCTTATTTGTTTGCTTGTTTTTTTTAAAAACCTAAAACAAGTTTTATAATGAAGCAAGTTGTGGACTTACAATGCCAAAGCTACAGAGTAAATGTGATTCTGTGGATTGACGTGTGGATGCAAACCAATATCACTTGGGCTGTACTGCAAAATTCTGGAGTGTCATCAGCCTGCTATGTGTAGCAAAGCGGTGCTAGCTGATAGCAATATAGATATGGTGCAGACTTAAGAGGATGAAGGTAGTGTTATTGGTCATTTCTGGGCAACTCCTGCAGGCTGATTTGAGGGTTAGAATGGCAAATACATTTCTTTTTGATCTCAGAGCCACATGTCAATCTGTGTGCGTGTTGGAGGGGAGGAGGGCTGAAAGAGAATATTGTGAAATGTAGAGGGGGAAGAGTATCCGCACTTGAAAGGTGAAAACCTTGCACTACCCATTCACTCACAGTTGAGGATGGCCTAAATATGCTGAGTTGATACTGATGCTGAGGAATCTCTCCTACCGGATGCAATGGATCATCTCAGCCAGAAAACAATCACTTATTGCTTGGAGGCTGGCGGCTTTTGGTTGTGCCTGTAGTTTGGACGTCTTAATTTAGGCACCTCTCCATGTAATATATTGCCCAAGTAACTGGCGGAAAAATAAAATAAAGAGCAAGATAACCTTGAACGTTTAACACCTCACCCAGTGAAATAACAAGTCTAGCTACTTTGTGAAATTAATTCTCCAGGGAGGGGGAGAGAAGAATTGTATGCAAACTGTTTTAAGTAATGGTGTAGTTCTGAGATTCACTGGAGGCCTGTTATATTTATAATTGCAACAACAACAACAAAAAATACGCTCTGCCCTTTAGTTTGTTCCTTTGTAAACAGATTGGAGCCTTAGGACAGGCCTACGCTACCGACCTCTGTCGGTATAACTGTGTTGCTCGGGGGGGTGAAAAATCCACACATCTGAGCAACATAGTTATACTGATCTAGCCCTGTGTGTAGTCAGCGCTATGCTGATGGGAGAGCTTCTCTTGTTGACATAGCTACCACCTCTCAGGGAGGTGGATGAATTGCTCCCATTGGCATAGGAGCATCTTCACTAAAATGCTATAGCAGCGTTGCTGTAACGTGGAGACAAGCCCTGAGTATTGTCATCTGTGTATTTATAGATCTAAATCCATTCTGGCCTCTCTCTGTAGTATGTTCTTTTGTAGCTTCTTGATTTCAGTGGCCTAAGCCAGATGGGCAAATGCCTAGGCCTAAATGATGGATTGCATAATCAAATAAATATCTCAATATTGAAGGCTAGAGCTCATGTGAATCAAGGTTTGGTCAGGATTTCAGTGCATATCACAGGATGATTCTGCTATCTCAGTCTTTTTTTAAGACCATGCTGATTGGTTTTCAGGATTTAAGCTAAAAGATACCAAAGAATATCTTCATCTGTGCTGCTCATTCTCTTTAGCAGGAGCTGTGTAAAATCTGTGGCAGCAAGAGGAGAGTGCACTCTCTCTCCTTTAAAACGCACCAAGCCATTTCCCTGGTCTTTTCAATATCTTGGATATAGATCCTGTTAGGATCCTAGGATTGTAACATGGAGCTTGGCCAGTCTCTGGGTTTATTTACTCAAGCCATGATCCTGCAGTGACCTGTGCCTGTGCCATCCCATACTTCAGTGCCATTTTCTGTAGAAAGTGCATCTCCCTTCTGCTGCATGACGCTGTCGGTACTAGGCAGATTGTTCTAATCACTCTTATTAATGCAGTTCCTGAGCTTTGGAGCAGCTGACCCATTTTTTTGTCTGCTACAGCCTTAAAACCCCATTGCCTTTTTTGAGAGGTGGCTGGTTTCAATGAGTATCGTTTAATGATGGTGCATGATGCCTTCCTTCAGTGCTGTTCAGTTTGAAAGGATTGTTTTGGAGGGGGAGGGGAGAGGAAGGTGTGTTAGGAGAGAATGGAGTGGATGAAGAAGAGGCCGTGGGGCTGCTGAATGGCCTTTTGGTAAAGCCTGGATTCTAGAAGTTATCCTACAGGTTATTAAAACCATTCAAATGCTACAGTCTTTTGCTTTGTGCTTTCCAAAGGCCTGATTTGAGGGGTAGGGCTTATCTTTAAGTAGCTGGGTCACCAGGAGATCATTGTTCTCTTGGTCTCTGAGTAATTTTGCTTTGAAAGAATGTTTAGCTGTATATACTGGGATAAGGGACCCAAAGATAATGTTGGTCTGGGATGTGTTGTGTATGCATAATATAGGGAAAAATTGCAATATTGGGCGAGTTTCATCCCTGGAGTAATTCCAATAACTTCCATAGATTATCCCAGGGAGAAATTTGGCTCAGTGCCTCTATTGTTAATGCCAGAGAAGTTCCGATCTGTGGAATCTCACTGTAAATGAGATTCTGTTTGTTTCATATATTGTACACGCTGCTGTTAGAGGGAGATAGTATAGCTAATTAAGGATGAAATTCACCCCCATGCTGCCGCACTGGAGTGCGGCATGGGCCTTGTTCTGGTCTTAGGCCCAGTCTACACTTACCTTTGCGATTCGGCTGCAGTCGACGGGAGATACACAAGTGACGTAAATCACTTGTGTGTCTCCCATCGACTTTGCAGCATCTCCTCTGCGCGCCGTCCACACTGCGCTGCGTCGAAGGGAACAGCGCTACGCCGCTTACCGGGGTGGTTTTCCTGCGTCGCTTCCTGGATCGACTGAGCGCATCTATACAGACCGCTCAGTCGATCCAGAGCAATCGATGTGCCGTCAGTCAAATTTGCCGCCATCAGTATAGACCCAGCCTGAGTCCCACTTAAACTTTCAAATCAAAACTTAAGTGAGACTCACGTGCCTGGACCTCATGCTGGCCCTTATTGCAAAGGGTGAATTTCATCCTAACTGTACAAACACTGTGTTTATCATGGCAAGCTCCCATACCAAACAAGCTTTGAAAAGTAACCGTTTCCTGCGTGGATAGAAAATGGAATTGTTCATCTCATCCCATGCACCTATTGAAGACTGCCGCAGCCTGACACAGCTTCAGCTACTGCCACGGAGAATGGCTATTTACATTTGGAAATGCCACAGTGTTATTTATAGTGTTCTAGCCTGTTTCATGCCAATGAGCTACAATTATTTATGATGAGAAAATGTGGAAAGTTGCTACTTTGTGGCCCGAACTGCCACCAGTAAGTGCAACCTTCAGATGCAAACACGGAGCCCAAATCCTACCAGACATTGGTCACTTCCCAGGGGCTGATGAGGATATTCAGCTCTGGAACTGGGGCTGGGAGGAAGGATGGTCCAATGGCTAGGACTTGGGAGTTCTGTTCAGTTCCCTCCTCTTCTAGAGATTTCCAATGTGACTTTGGGCAAGGCTTAGACTTGGCGCTTGGTCTACACGCCCAGGTTTGCCGGCATAGCTGTGTGCGTTAGGGATGTGGTTTGTTTTAAATCTGTCATAGCAATGCTATCAAAAGTGCTAGTGGAGATGCAATTATACATACTGGAAAGTCACTTAGCTGGAATAGCTTATTTTGCTCAGGGAACAAGTGTAAGCTATAATGGCAGAAGGACTGTTTTGCTGGTGTAAGCTTCATCTACGCTAGGAGGGTTTGCTGACATAGCTGTACCAACAAGCATTTTAAATGGGGACAGGGCCTTAGTCTCCATTTCATTTCCTCATCTGTGACACGGGGATGAGAGCACTTCCCTACCTCACTGAGGTGTTGGGAGGATAAATAAATGTGAGATTGTGAGACACTCTGATATTCAAGTGATGGATGGCACATGAATACCTAAGATACATAGTTAAGTATGCTCTGCACGTGACTAGCACTTTGCAGGATTGAGGCCCTACAGGACAGTGTTAAAATAATGGATTAATGGACAAATGCTTTCTATACCACGAAGCACTGACTGGCTAAGGAATATCACCAGCACATGCGGATGAAATTTTCCATTCTTTCCCCTAAACAAATAGGGGTGGTTGTTATTGTTTTTATTGAGAACTTCTGGCCATTGTCCCGCAAAGACAAAACTTTAGTTGCAATAAAATCTGCAGCTGCCACTCCTTCAGGACTTGGATCTTGGTGGAAAAGTGAGCTGCAACACTTCCTTACATTACAAGCTACGTGTCCTGATTAATTACAGTTGTGTGGAGATGAGATTATGCCATGGGACTTGTATTAATTAAAAAACAGTGCTGAGAAGTTTAATAAGTGTCTGATGAGTGCTGTCTGGCTGCTGAGTGCTAATGTTTCATTTTTTACCTATCCTTAGCTGCACTCTTCCAACTTCACTCAGAAAGAGCCCACAGATATCCACAGTAATAACATATTTTTTTGTCCGGCTTAAATTTCCACAACCTGCGTTTGTGGCTTGCCTTTGGGGGAAGGCATTGCTCGCGGTGGTGGTGGAGAAAGCCTTGAAGTGCAGGATCTAAAGCTTGTCTTGTACTATTTTAGTGGAACAATTACAGTCATGCATGTGAAATATGAACTAAAAGGAATTTTCTGTGTGTGGTCTTAGTTTGTTTGTTACCTGTTCCTCCACTCACCTGCATCCAAGTCTTTCCCCCTATTTTAACTTTCTTTTTCTTTACATTTTTGTAATAGTTACAGATAATCTAAAACAACAATAATAATAAAGTGTCTACCTACAGAATCTGTTTGGACTATAGAAGCTGCAAGTTCTTCTAACATGCTTTTTGTTAGTACTATACCGGCTTGAGAGAAACCTAATGCTCCACATGTTAGCAACATGTCCAGATGTTACCAGTGTAAATGTTGCAAGAATTGTATGTAGTTCTTGCATCTCTAGCCTACAGTGGAGTCTGTCACCACTAATCCTGCACAGTATTAAAAGCTTACTGTTATAAATCTATGGTTATGGAAAGAGTATAGCATCGTCTCTGCAACTGTCACCTTATCATGATTATTAATGTAATATTTAATGTTTACTCCAACACTTTCACTGTTCCTAGACATTAAGGAGGCAGGAAAGTGGAGGCATTGTAGACATCCTGGAGATTTTGTTTTAGAAAATGTCCATGGCATCTGTCCTAGCTCTCTCAAGAAAGATAACCCCAGTTAACCTCCAACAAAGGTTTCTGAGTCACATAAGATTTGACTGGGACCCCCGGGGAAAACTAGTCAGAGCAGTTGGTATTGAGAAATGAAGCTTTGCCCACAAAGTTCTAGGAGGGACTCTGAAATAGCAACCTGTCCCGTAGCACTGTAGCTCTTTGCTTTGCCTTGGTATAGATGAGAATTAAACGTGATTCACTTACCAACACCGATAGACTTGCATTAAATTTAGTTTGGATGCTCCATTGAAGTAGAACTGTTCTTCTTAAAAATACATCACCAGGTAAAGTAAGCAGCATAGTGGCACCATTTGGATTGCAGCACTAACCAGGTTGGCACTGCAGAAAAAAGAAGAGGGAAAGATTTTGTGGAAATAAAACAGCTTTCTTCCTAGAGCTGTTGGTACTGCACAAGATGAAAGAAAAGATACTCATTTTTATCTTTTTCTTTAAAAACACCCTGAGAAGAATGATTCAGTTATAAACTAGTTTTTTCAGGACTTGCAGGTAGCTTGTATATTGTAGTTCAGATCCTTGTTTTACTTTTTACATTCAGATCTATAGCTTATTTCATTTTAGGGGATAAAAACTCTTAGTTTTACAGTGTAAGATTTGTCGTTTTTCAAACCTGCCCTCTTGTAATATGACTACACTTCTCATTTCCAGAAGGGAGTGCAACTATGATTTGAGTTTGATTTAAATATTTTAAATCCATTTATTTGAAGTATGCTTATAAGATCTGAAATTCAGAAGGTAGGTCATATAGAACAAAAGGACAAATCCGAGTCCTTTCCTTCTTCCAACACTCCCCATCCCAGCAGAATGCATGAGTTCTACGCAACTGGGCAGCTGGTCAAGGTCCAATCATGACAGATATTCAAGCAGCGTACTTCTGGAAATAATCTTAAGGGGTAGTTCTAAAATACAGTCCTAGAAATCACAATGGACTGTGCGGGATTTTCTGTTCCTATGTGCACCTTTCTATAATCTTGTTTTTTAAGCATTTAGGAGCTTGAGGTGCCATGAGTAAAAGCCTCAAGTGCCTGCTTTTCCATTTATCCTCTAAGAGGATAGGCTCCAGTTTCACTGCTCTCATCCATTATAAGAAGTCGCAGAGAAGACATGCTCCCTTTGACTTCAGTAGGCCTTTGGTCAGGCACTGAGTGCAGTACAGGAGCATTATCCCTTATGATGTAGCAAGCACAGTGTTGAATAGCTGAAGCCATTCTATTCTTTTCCACCTAGATTTATATGGCACACCCATCACTGTCATAGCTGTGCGTATCTCCTTTATCTCCCTGTGGTTTGGACCATAATTTCCAAGTATATTAAATACGTTTTTAGTTGCAGAATTACATATCAAATCCTTCAAACAGCAGGGGTAGGTGAGGCATACAGCATGTAATGGATTCGAAATTTACCTTTTTTCTCTCTTCCTGATCCCTGAAGTCAAAGCTTGCTAGCTCCCACTTCATGAAAAATCCCAAAGGATAGAAAATAATATTTCAAAGTTTTGCAGAACCATACAACATAGTTTTAACCCACTGTCTAATTGACTGTCTACCCTGGAGGTCAGCTCCATTTTTCAGCAGGATAATCTGGTACATGCTAGGGCATCTCTAGGAGAATACGACGTTTATCCATGATGTTGAGAAAACCAGAGCGGGGAAAGGGCAGGGGTGCGGGGGGGGGGGAGAATTACTCATGTGCAGTGCTCCTCAGATAAAGCTGGTTGGGAAAACTTTTTACTAAATGTTTTTCTGTTGAAGAATGCCTATTCATTGAAACCAAAACTCCTTGTGGGAAAGTATTGGCTTTGATGATTTTCCCATGTAGAAAATGTTTTTTTAAAAAAAGGTTGGAAATGGTCAAAAGATCCCACTTTGACATTTTCTATTTTTAAAAAAAAAGTTAATTTTTTTTTTGGTTCAAAGTGACTTTGTTTCAAAATTTAATACAGAGAAAAACAAATTAAAGAATAAAAACGGTCAAAATTAAAATAAAATATTCTGAAATTATCAGAATAAAATGTTTAGATTGACATGAACCAGATTTTTTTTTTTTGATTATTGGTTTCTGAAAATTGCCACAATTTTGACCATTCGCCCGGACATGGGATGGGAACATTTTTTTATTTTTAAATCAGATTTTCCCAGGATGATAAAACCATTTCCCAGACAACGCTTGCTTGCTATTTGGTTACATTTGCAGATTACTTTTTCAGTTGTTAGAATTTAGCAGGAAAGGGTCTCAGGATTCCAATTATCTTTACAAATATATGAGTATATCTACCTCCCTTCTTGCTGAGCCAGTCTTGCTCACCTTATTCATGCGCAGTCCCTTTAGTCAATAAAACAAAGGGGGCACAGTGAGCAGGATTTGGCCCACTAGCTAATGTTCGTTTGGCACCAATACAAAAAATATTGAGTGATCTCTCTGCTAGATCTGCCTCCAGTTAACTAATGAACACTATTCCTACATCTCTAACATCACTGATTATTCATCAGCAAGGAAGTAAACAAAAGGCAGCTGATTACGTCAGCTATGAACTTTATTACAAACCCGAACAAAAGGCCAATATTTGGTTGAAAATAGTTCAGCAGTTCTCAAGCTGTGGGTTGTGACCCCAAGTGGGGTCACTTCATCAGCAGATGGTCATGGCGGGGGTCCTGGCAATCCTGAGTGAGCAGAGGAGGCCATTTTGTAAAATGGCCTCCTCCGCATAGCATGACCTCACATGCACTGTATTCATGAGGTCACGTCGCACAGAGGATTCTATTTTACTCTACAAAACAGCGCCCTCCATGCAGCATGACCTCACATACACTGTACGTGTGTGAGATTATACAGTCCAGAGGCCACCGTTTGTAAAGCAAAATGGCATCCTCCTTGCAGCATGACCTTGCCTGGACAATGCGTGTGAGGTCACACTGCAGGGAGGACACCATTTTAAAACTGCAACTTCCGTGCTGTCTGGGGTAGTGGGAAACAACACATCTGAAAATCGGGTCATGTAGGCAAAATGTTTGGGAATCGCTGAAATAGTCCCTTTTTATTTTATTAAGAAGACACAAAGTAGTCAATTTAAAAAAGAAAAAGGAAATGCAAAACAAACTATGGCCTTTAGCATAAACCAAAGAGTTTAGCATTTGAGTTTTTCTTTTGTAGTGATGGTGTGGGCCTGACAGAGAAGTTTGCTTTGTGTTCTCATTAGCCAATGCATCAATTGTGTCAAAACAAAACAAAAAGAACAAAAAATTCAAAATGAACAATTTAAAGGATTTGATGGGGGAACCATTGGAAGGCGTCCTGACTAAGCAGTAGTTGAGAAGAATATGACACTCTGTAGGAAGTTGCATTGAGTGAGGATTATCCCACTCAGTTGAATGGTCTCATAAAATGATACAGCCCCCTTTGTATCGCCATGAAAGTGACACCTGCCCTTGGTATCAGCAGCTTCATTGCTGTCTAATGTTGTGATGGATGAACTTGCATGGATTATGTTTGAGCTGCAAGAGCAAAGACTGAGTAAAACAAGTATATACTGATGAGATCATAAAAGGATTCTGGGCTCTCAGCAGAGCTGATCGTTGGTCCATTATCCACAGAGATAAGGTTTTGCTCTTTTTTCCCACCTCAGTTACTGCACACAAAGGGGAGGGGGTATGTCAAAGAGACTGTATAACGCTGGGATATTTCCTTTAATATTTCTGTCCTCTGCAGGATGTTCTTTGCATCCAGTGTGTGGGATGAGATGTATGTGTCACATGTTTCCCCCTCCCCAGCCCCACTGAGTTTTTAATGTGATCTTCCAGGATAAAGTTGTTCATTTTAGGGGCTTGCCTTGTGAGAATTTGATTTCTTAAACTATAAAATGAAAGTAAACAGCTGACCCCCAATGTCTGCCTGTTCAGATTTTATTTTTAATTTGCTTCTGCATCTAGCATGGAAAAGGGATAAAAACATTTTGAATGCGGCTCCATGTCTGTCTTGCTTGTGGTAAAAGTGCCATGATCACTTCTGTATTTCATCAGCTGCTAATAAGGACTGGAGGAAATTACATTAGCTATTGTGTGGTCCTCCACAAAATAAGGCCAGGTACCTCTGATCCAAGCCATGCATGTTGCAAAGAATGTGACATCCACATTGGGTACTAGTAAAATCTTAGGATATCAACTTGCTTATTGATGATGCTGTTACTAGCCATCGCTGCGCCTTTGGATGAAATGATGTCCCTATGGCATTCCATGGCCATGGAAGAGCCAATATTCCTTGAAGCCATTGCTATGAAGAAGGCAGAAGAGGTTGGGAGCTGAGAGGCCGCACAGAGACTCCTCAGCCAGGTACACATCACAGAGTTGAGGTCTGAGGTAGCAAGTAGAGCTGTGTGTAGGGAGAGAGTGTGGGAGGACTACGGGGTCTGTGAAATGCACAGCTCTACTGGCCACAAACCCTCACTGAAAGCCTGGAGATAGCAGGAGCCAGGAGCTGTAATTCTGAAGTAGTAGCACAGGAGAGTGTCTGAACAGGGCTCTGCATATCTTGGCTCAGGCCTGGGAGGGAGCATTCCATCCCCCACAACCCTCATGTTGATCCTCCATATAAAACCCCCTCAGGAGACCATAGGACTTGCTATAAGTGATCAGACCAATGGTTCATCTAGTCCAATATTCTGCCTCTGACAGTGGGTGTTTCACATTCTTACGAGGAAGCTGCAAGAAGTCCTGTAGTGGATAACTAAAGAATAACCTGCCCATGTGGGAAATTTCTTCCTAAACCCCATCAGTTAGTGGTTGGCTTGAGCCATGAACCGTGAGAATTTATATCCCTTCTAATTTATTCTGTTCTATTATGTGCCACTCTGATGTTCTTATCCACAATCCTTTAAATCTGATCCTTCTTTAAATCCCACTAAACTGGCCACAGGGCTAAAATGTAGCAGAGAGTTCCACGGGTTAATTTATAGATGGGGTCTGGACGTTTTAATCAGTTTTCAGTTGTGGGTTTTGTTTTTTTTTTTTTTAAATGTTATTGAAAATCCCCTTGTTCTTTTCTCACAAGATAGGGTAAATAAAATATTCCCATGGACTTTCTCTATACCATTCGCTATTTGGCATGCTTCTTTCATGTCCCTGCCTACCTAACCTGAACCTGCCTAATCTTTTCCAACTCTTCTCATCCATAAATCTTTTCATGCTTTTAATCGTTTTTAATCACCTGTCTCTGAACCCCTTTTATGTCTGCTCAATCTTATGCCATTTATATGAGACTGCACATGGCATTGTCAATATTCATACGTATCAGTTCTGTACATTGATTTTTATCCAATTTTTTTTTTAAAGATACTATAAAATCTTTGGGCCCAGCCTTGCAGCCCTTCCTCATGTGAATAAGTAATCCCATTGACTTTAGTCATTGTAAGGAAGGCCTGCAAATCCTTTCAACAATTGTCTATTAGTATGACAGGCCAACGAAGTTACAGATCTGGACAGCTTAGTTAGCTGCCACACTCATTTTCTGATTGCCTGACTTTTCTTTAAAGATTGCACTTTCTTTTTTAATAAAGAAAAGTGTTTTGCAAGAAGGAAAAAGCTGTGCTTCTTTTGAAGGGAAGATTTATTGGGATGATATAATCCCAATTTGCATTATCTCCTCACCTGTTTTTCCTCAGGGAAACTATCAATCTTTATTAACTTTTCTAAGTCAAAAGATCAAAACGATAGACAAATTCCAAAATGGGATGAAAACACTAATACGAGCTGAAAGAGTAATCCTCTTCATTAATACCTATTGAAATTGAATTCAAAGAGGAGCTAGTTCACTAGAGATATGAGATCTGATAAGAGTTTTGTGGGATCAGAGTCCTTCCAGATGGGCCAGTTTATGATTGTGCCTTCTCATACCATACATTCTCCCATTACAAAGGAGTTATCTGCTGTCAACTCCCAAGGGGAGCCTTGCTTTCATTCCTTAAACAATGTTGACCCGTGAATCAGGAAAATATAACAATACCTGATAAACCATTTTAATTTTCTTATAGAAATTGGAGATGAAGCTCTATAAAGCCATCGAGTCCATATCCTAGCAAATATGAGATTGCTCCATCCCATTTGGGTGTGGTGGGTGACACTAAATAACTCAGGTGATGAGGCTTTCATGGGGTGGTTATTCCAGTATCCAGTAGAGATCACCATGAGAACCTTGTTGCTGATGAGTCCTACTCAGGGGAAAAGTGTCTCTGTAGTTCTTGGTCCTTTCGAAGCTGCATTGGCCTCCTGGCTAACACCAAAGTAATGCTTGCTCTTGATTTCAAGAGGAGTCCTTTAGCAGAGGCCATGTCATAGCAGTATTGACATTACAGGGCTCCATATGATTGCTCCTTCTCCAGGACAGAGTCTGTGATGTCTACTCAGTTCAGGCCCTGACACATTAATGCAGGGAACAGAGTAGTCCCCAGCTGATTTATTCACTCAGCAGAGGAAGATTTTTTTTTTAAAGAGGCCACACACCGGTGCACAGCTTTCATGCCTTTCTGATAGGGACATGTGGCAAATCAGGTTGAAATTAAAAGTTACTGTCTCCAACCTCTCCACCCTCCCTGCCAAAACAAAACAAATGCCCCCTTTCCCCCGCACTGTGTTAGGAATAGGGGAGAGGCAGAGCTGTTGGTCAAACCTATGGGAAACCAAACCAAAACCCATCCCATGGATTTGCTGGTTTTCCTCCATATTACTACTTGAGCATTTTGCAGGGGAATTGATACGGACCATATGGCCCCATCAGGGTCAAGGTGGAGATAAGTTCAGTGATGGGCTAGGAGTTTGGGGAGTTTGAGTGACAGGGAGTTCATCTGACCGTGCTTTTAAGTAGAATCTGAAGTACAGAAATAAAGTAATTTCTTTAAGCCATTGGTACATTTTCTTTGCAAATGTATATAACTTAATCCCCCCCATGCAATATTTATGGTTATTGAATTGGAACAAATAGTTTCTACCTGGATGGTCTGCATGCATGTGTGTTTTATTATAAATGAAAGAAGAAATGCAAAGAAATACAGGATTTTTCTATTATTCAAAAATCAAAAATATGATACCGATTCAAAGATTGATTTTCTTGCCTGACCAATTAGCCACGATTTAAGCCCCTGGCTCTTTAGCGTTAAATTACATTTGGTCAGAGCTAAAACAGTGGACTCCTTGTAGTTTTAATGTAGGAAAACATTTCTCTTTTTTGTTATCTCATTTGTCTTCCCTAACTGATCAAATACAGTATATTGCATGTTTCATAACTAAGTAGGGATGAATTTCATGACCTCTACTGTATTCTTTTTTTACAAACAGGCTTTGATAAAGGAGGTATGTTCGCTAGCTGACATTTGATCGCTGAAAGCAGAGCTTTGTGGTGCTATTATTGTGCATTACAAAAATTAATAATGTCCTTTCCTTTAAATGTAAAAAGGAAAAATAAATAAATGTTAAGAAAATAGTAGGAGACTTGTAAGCGAGACCTAAAAGAAGCCACCCTGGAACTAGGCCATCAGGGGGGACACAGAACATGTGCAGTCAATTACTGTTGTCCTCCCTTTGAGCTTGATTGCCTTATGTGTATAAAGGAAGGCAGGCTGGCACCGCTACTTCTGCAGGGAAACTATCCCCATCCCCTGACTCTGTAAATCAGGAGGCCTATGGAAGAACTAACGCAAACGAACATGTGCCATTTCACCCCGGGATTAAGCCGTCTTGTTCTGTTTAATTGCATGGTTCATATAGATATCTTCCATCTGCTGAGTGTATGTGATGAAATTGTACCTCATATATGTAGGGCTCAATCCATCCCCAATGGCAAATTTCAGGGTTCTTATAGATTGTTTTGTACATTTGTACCAATATATGGGAAACAGATGGGTTATTTTTGTCAATATAGTTTCCTTCAAAGATGTTCCTTCATTGATATTGAATTCTGGGCCAATATCAACAGTTCAGTTTGTTAATTTCTGTGAGGCTATACAATATTCCTGTTGTTAATGTAACCCCATAGGCATGCATCACACTGTAGTAGATTAAGATCTGGATCCTGCGCCAAGACCTGCTAGTGTGGACGTTGGTGCTCATGCACACTTCCAGTGAAGTCAGATGGACCCCTGGATTTTGGAAGGATAATGTGAAAGAGAATGTGGTTCTAGAAGAGCTACAACCATTTGGATTAGTTTGTTCCCCGGGACATTTGTACGCTGGTAGGGCTATGGGCCAGTGTAAATATACTGAGTGTATTTTAAATATTTCACAGGAAGGGAACATCTTTGATAAATAGTAAAATGTTCAAAGGGAAGGAAAGAGAGATGGAATAGAGATGAAAATGTTAAGCAAGGAAGTAATACTGTTGAAACAGGAGACCTATATTTTGGATTGTATTACAAAAGTATTTCTTTGTATTACGTAGATATTTCTTTCTCTGACCATTCTTAGTACAATGTTGATCTTTACCACAGCACTACTTAAGGTTTAATTACATTTCTGTCTACGTTAGTCCCTTGGTCTAAATGGGGGATATTTAAGATTTCCAAAGAATAATGTTAGAAACCAGCCAAGTGTGGGGAATGAATAAAACCCGCTCTCTATTCTTCCTGGAGTACAATGGCTGGTTGGGGAAATTTGCTTCTCTTGATTGAGTGACCTGATTTCTTCTTTCATCCACACAACACAGCCTTTTATAAGAAAAAGACTAGCTTTAAATTCATATATAATTGCACATCAGGGGGGACCCAGTTTAAAAATGTAAATTTCATAGTATTAATCAGTGGAAATCTCTTTTGAGCCCTTGAACTTTCTTTGTTGTTTAAATGGCCACCTACAGAACCACTCTGAAGAGAACAGCGGAAACGCAGTAGTCTCTTTTTATTGGGGGAGAGGGATGTACGTATCTGGGGTTAATTCTCCCGCCCCCCTGCCAAGAATCCTGAAATGAAAGTATATTCTGCACTAATTATAGACTTGAAGATGTCTGGGTTACACAATAGCAATAAATGATGGTCTATTGTAGTAATGAGCGCTACTGTTACTGGACATGGGAACAGTTGCTTTCTTTCTTTCCTTGCTAACAACCCCAGACTGGGTTATTGTTTCAGCTCTCTGTATTTTGTTGTTGAGTTTTATGAGCTCATTTAGGAAACTTGAGACTCCTGCTTAACTCTATCAATGGGGCTAATAGTTAAGACTTTGCCCTCCAATATATAAAATCATAGGCTGTAGCTGGAACTACTGCAATTCAGTGGAACATCAGAATGATGTCCTACTGTTCTCTTTTTGTGCATTAATTATAAAAAGTGTTCGTGGGGTTTTATGCTGTGTGTGTGTGATTATATGTCCATTATCTTGATTATATATTACTATGGTTGTGTGTGCATCATACCTCTTAACTTGCTAAAGCGCCCAAGTTCAGGGCACAGTGTGTGACAGACCCAGAATGAGGGACCCACACAAATTATTTATGCAGGAAACTTAAAATGCTGTGAGATTCCTTCCTTTAGTGTAAACGACTCTCTGTATGTGAAATCCTGTACAGTGTCTTCAAAAGATGAGCCAGGGATCTTAAATTCATGACATTGTGCTAGACCCTAAAAATCATGGACTGAACGGAGACCCTGAATGTATGGCTTATTACAATAATCTATAACTCACGAACAACCCCTTCCCAGCTGCCTTTTTCCCTCTCCCTCTCTCCCTTCTTTTCTGCCCTGTGGCTGGAAGGATGTTAATGGGGGCACTTCACCTTGACTGGCCCTTGAAATATATGTTAACTACTTATGCTAAACAATCTGTTCCACCTTGTATTTAGCTGTGACACTCAGGGTATGTCTACACAGCAACTAGGCACCTGTGGCTGTCCCATGCCAGTTGACTCGGGCTTGCGGGGCTTGGGCTGTGGGATTGTTTCATTGCTGTGTAGGCTTCAGGGCTTGGGCTGGAGCCCAAGCTCTGGACCTCTCACATCTCACAGACCCCTCAGTGTGAATGGAATTCTCATCTTGGGAACAGGAGGCAGAAGATGGGATGGAGGGGAGGGCCTTTCAGGAGTGGCTTCTCACCCTCAGACAATGACTTTACTGAAGAGATCATGCCAGCTTTGTGCAGAAGTGATGGAACAGAGACAGAAATGATGCAGACGTCCATAACTGAGGAGTTTCCATATACTGACTAGTGGGTGTGGGTTAGAACCACAGGCACTTAGTGATTGAAGTATATTGTCGTAGGGTGACCAGCAGCGGGCCTAGAACTTCCACATGAGGAAGACCACCTTCCTGTCATGGTGTGAGGAGTTTGTCCTAGCCCTTCAGTACAAGAATATACAGATGAGAGAGGCTGTGCCAGTCTGGAAATGGGTTGCTATTGCTATATGAAAGCTGGCTACCCCAGACTACAGCTCTTCTTAAGGACTATGATTGTAACTAGACCCGGTGTGGTGATGTAAGGCAGATTAGACATCTTGGGCTAGCTCTTCTCCCTTCTGCACCTGTGCAGAGCTGGGCACAATCCAGTCCTGTTGGATGACTGAATTTGAAAGAAATAACAAAATATTGCCCAATTCAAACAGCTTGGACAGGATTGCAGAATCAGAGGAACTCTTTTAACCCAAAAACCATCCTACAAAATGTGAATTTCTCAATACAAGAGGGCTAAACCTTTGTGCCTTTTTCAAAGCTTGGGTAAACTGGTTTTGTACAGGTGCCCAATGCTGTGGTTTGGAGGGAATCAATCCTGGAGGCAGGGTACAGAGAATCAGTGCAGCCCTTCCACAGCTGCTACTCTAGTCCATGCATTATCCATGCCTGCTCTACTTCTCAGGGCTTTTCACCAGAGGCTACATCTATACGGATGGTGGCAAATTCATGTCTCTGGATCGACTGAGTGGTCTGTGTAAACCCGCTCAGGCAATCCAGAAATCGACGTAGGAAAACCACCTCCGTAAGTGGCGCAGCACAGTGTGGATGGCATGTGGAACAGACGCAGCGAAGTCGGCGGGAGATATGCAAGTTTTTCACATCACTTGCATATCTCCAGTTGACTGCCACTGAATCCTGAAGGTAAGGGTAGATCAGGCCAGAGAAGCAGCTTCCTTTTGGATCTGCATTTTTGTTAAGTTGGTGAGCTTCAAGACACGCTGGCCATTGCTCTGTAGCAAACAGTGGGTGTAGAGTCCTACTTCATGGCCTTTACAATATGCCCATTCCCATCCAGTCTGGCCTTGTGTCCTGTACCACACAGCAGGGTTGGATTGGGTCCTGGTTTTGGAAAGTTGTGACTGAATTAAATGTTGAGGCCAGGGGTGCTTCATTAGTCTTTGCAAAAGTAAAAGCAATAAATATTAAAAAATGTGGTAATCACACTGTACAAATGTAGCAGAAATATTTGATGGTGATGTTATTGGTTATGGTGCTACTGCCCTTGAATCGCTCAGCAGTTATTTTATTAACCCTTTAGATTTGTGTTAGTGCTGACTATGCATTTGAGGGATGCTCTGAGTAGACATTTATAAGTAAAGTTGATAAGAGGAACCTGTACGGTGGTAGAGAACTTGGCGTATGGGTCATTGACTAGGTGTTTGGGTGGTATTACAAGAAGAATAAAGATAATTAATTAATAATTAATTATTAAATAAATTTAAAATTAAAATTAAATATAATTAATTTAAATAATTATAATAATAAGATATCAAGAGTCTCCCGATATCTGATGCTTTTCTTAAAAGACTGTATGATGAGTCATATGACTGTGAATCAGTTTTCATTTAAAAACAAAAAAACTTTCTGACCCTCATTGTTATGAAGAAAGCTATGGCACTAATCTCAATGGTTTAAAAAATCGAGAGACAGAGAGAGAGGGAGGGAGGGAGGGAGGGAGAGAGAGAGAGAGTGTTTTCAATATGCTTTTCACTATAATATCTAGGTGCTTTACATGTACTACAAGAAACAGAGGGAACTGTCCAGAAAAGAACAGTTCTCCCTCTTATCTGTAGAATCAATTATTGCCTTCTTCCATGGTGTGTATTGCCACATTTTTCCCCTTCTGTTTCTTTGAGGGAATGTTTTAGTGAAGTGGTAAGTCTCTTGCCATGTGATCTGAAGGTAGCAATGCCAGGATCCTTCCATTTCTGCTGTGGGATGTGAAATCTTATCAAAGAACAGTGATTATAAGTTGGTTTGTTTATAATATTTAACTACTCTATACATGTGATCTTTCTCTCCTGAAAGTCTGTACTGTTTTTAAAATTGACTCATTTCTAAATGAGAGGGATCTGAAAAAATGTTAAGCCATAATTTTTTTTAGAGGGTTCCTCATAAGTCTTATGAACTCTTACATTACTGAATGAACCCACTTAAAAATTCTGTCTCGACTGTGGGTGTCAGAGGCATCTTTTTTATTACAATTAACATTTTTTTCATGCCTAACCAATGTAGTTTTAGAAAATAATATTATAGAGAGAAAAGATGTAGATCCAAACTAGTTCTAGATTGATTGCTATCTATTGTTAGATGCAATACTAGAAAACACAAATCTCAACGTTTAGAGCCCGATGCATGTTTATATTTGAATATGTATCTTGGCACAATAATGTGAACGTCAGTGATGCTGCACAATCAGTAGTATCAACATTCTAAGGATTAGCCTTGTGTAAATATTTTTTTTTTTAGTTCTGTTTTTATCTCTCTAGTTTTGTACTTAGCCTTTCCTTTGATCTAATGCATCCTAAAGCTTGTGAGCTTGGCTTCAGGCTTTTAAAAACAGGGCTTTTAGCACGGACATTGGTAACAACAACAAACAAAAACCACTTTTGGGCTCAGTTGAAGCCTACTGTTTCTTATTTAGCATCACTAATGTTCATTTGAGTCTGTTTTCGTTGTATACTCTTCTTGCATCATCCCCAGCAAAATTAAAGATACTAAAAGAAAACCTCTTGTCACCCTCCCACCGTAGCAATAGACTCTTTCTCTCACTGTCAAACTGGTTTCATAAATCATCTAGTCTGACCTCCTGTATAACACAGGCTATAGAACTTCTCCAAAACAGTTCCTAAAGCAGAGCTTTTAAAAAAACATCCGATCTTGATTTCAAAATTGCCAGTGATTAAGAATCCACCATGACCCTTGGTAAATTGTTTCAATAGTTAATTACCCTTCCTGTCAAAAAATCATGCCTTCTTTCTAGTCTGAATTTGTCTAGCCTCAACTTCCAGATATTGGATTGTGTTATATCTTTCTCCACTAGACCGAAGAGCCCGTTATTAAACATTTGTTCCCTGTGTAGATACTTCCAGATTGTGATCAAGTCACCCCTTAGCCTTCTCTTTGTTAAGGTAAGTAGACTCAAAGAGCTCAGTCACTATAAAGCAGGGTTTTCTAATCTGTTAATCACTCTTGTGGCTCTTCTCTGAACCCTCTCCAATTTATAAGCATCCTTCTTGACTTGTGGACATCAGAACTGGACACACTATTCCAGCAGCAGTTGCACCAGTGACAAAGACAGAGGTAACATAACCTCTCTGCACCTACTTGAGATTCCCCTCTTTATACATCCAGGGATCACATTAGCCCATTTGGCCCTGCGTTGTAATGGGAGCTCATGTTCAGCTGATTATCATGTCCTCAAAATATTTTTTAGAGCACTGCTCCCCAGGATGGAGTCCCCCATCCTATCAAGTATGGCCTCCATTCTTTACTCCTAGATGTATACATTTAGCCATATTAAAACTCGTATTGTTTGCTTGCACCCATCTTACAAAGCAATCAATTTAATTGTGCATCTAAGCTCTAGTTTAACTCAAAGATGGCACGATGTGGGTCTCAGCACTGCTTTCTATGCTTCAGCAAGTCTGTTAGGATAATGTATATTAACACTGTTTGTGGCTTTAATTTGCGATGAGGGTGGGGTGGAGAAGGAAGAATACAAATCAGTAAAATATGACCCTAAGCCCATGGATTTCAGGACGCATTGGATCAGTGTCAAAATGAAAAGAAGAAACATGAGAAGCCATAAAAGAAAGGGGGTATTGGTGCACTATAAGCAGAAAATAGTGATTGCCTTACAATTGGTAAATTGTGGGACTAAGAGTACCCATATTGACTTTCTTTCAATTAAGATCTTAGATGCCTGACTGCATCTAGTACACTGGATACGTGGGTAAGCATGCTCTGTTGCCTTTTCTTTTAATGTCCACTTTCTATTTGATTTCATTGCAATGCATATTTTTAAAGCAGTTAACATTTTAAAAAATGACCAAGCGCCGTTCTTTAGAAATACTTTGAATTGTGTGCAGTATTTTCTCAGCACCATAATTATTTCAAGGTTGCCTCTTCTGGATTTAGATTGGCAATTAAAGGTTTTTATAGCACCACATCACTAGGAGCAACTTTTAATGGCCAATGACAATGAAACGGGTGGGGCAGTCCTTAATTCTTGTAGTACTTTATTTCGGTTTTTATCCCACACACAGTCTGAGTGCTCTGCCAATTATTTAAAATTACAAAATCAAAATACACATCCTGATCAGCCTCACTAGTTGTACACAGCAGCAGCTCTTAACATAAAAGGCTAATACTAGCCCCTCAACCTCCTCTACTTCTGTACAAGGGCCTGGTGAAACACATGCCCTTCGAGAGTGTCTTAAAGGTTGTTGAATCTGGGCTCATTTCAACTGGAGCAGGAAAACATTCTAGAGCACTGGACCGCTTGAAGATAATTCTGTGCCAGCAGCCTCCTCTCTCTTATATTGAGGGGGAACTAACACAAATTTAGGACCTATTGAAACAAACCCTTGTAGTTTTGGGGTTTGCATTGCCTGAGATTACAGATCCTGAAAATACACAATATTTCATTGCAAAATTGGGATCCTGTTTTGCTTTGGCTTTTGTTCTTAACTACTAACTGCAATTGTTTTCATTTTAAAATTGTACTACCCATGTTATGAGCTGCCTAAGGCAGCCACATCAAAGCACTGCAGAATGCATGTGGTGCCAGCTTGAATAATAGCAACAAGCCATGGTCTCTCAAATCTTGGTTTGATTTCATTGCTTAAATAGGAAATGAGTTAGTGTGACCCCTCTGTCTTACATTCATTGACTGAAGTTCATTGTTCTGGCATTCATATCTTTATTTTGAATTAGAAAAGAAGGAAATACTTTGAGCTGGTACTTGGATAAAAGCTGTAAATTATATTTATCACTTCCTAGAGAGTTTTCTTTCCTTTTTAATTTGAGACCTCACATTGGAATCCTGTTTCTGTTCCAGTTTTTCAATTCTTCTTCTTGTTTTTTTAATGCAGCTATAGGAATTCTTCTAAGGTCCCATCTTCAGTAAAGGCCTTGGATGAAATCCCAGTCCCACTGAAGTCAATGGGAGTTTTACTGTTGACTTTCATGATGAGCAAATTTCATCCCTTGTCTGCACCGACAATTTTAGGGAATGCTCTCACTATTGCACTAGCATGGATGCGGCTCTGCTGGTGGAACAGCAAAGTTGGAGAACTGGTACAGATTGGCTGCTGGCATCTTTCATCACCTAATAGCCTCAATTTGTTCTGACCACGGTTAGATGGCATGGTGGATTAAACTGCACCAGTTGCCACCATCTTGTCCATTCTAGGGCTCCCAGTGTTGCTGCTGGAGCTACATCCGTGTTAGCAATGCTGGGAAATTTTAAGGGGAAAAATCTCATGTAGACATAGGTTTATCTTGCCTACTAGGTTTAAAAGTTTAAACTAAAACAGGTTTTTTTTGTGTTCACATTGGCAAAAAGAGAAGGTCCAATATCTTGGTTGGGCCACAGCTATGTTTGAATATGCCTATTCTGGAGTATAAATAAGGACTAAACAATGTTTGAATTCTGGAAGGGTGGGACTGGAAGGGATCTTGAGAGGTCATCTAGTTCAGTCTTCTGCACCCAAGGCAGGACTATGTAATAACTATACCATCCGTGATAAGTGTTTGTCTAACCTGTTCTTAAAAACCTCTGATGGCAGAGATTCCACAGCTTCCCTAGGCAATTTGTTCGAGTGCTTAACTACCCTGACAGTTGGGAAGTTTTTCCTAATGTCCAACCTAAGCCGCGCTTGCTACAATTTAAGCCTATCCTCTTGTCCGATCCTCAGAGGTTAAGGAGAACAATTTTGCATCTCCTCCTTGTATCAACCTTTTTACATACTTGAAAACTGTTATCATATGTCATCCCTCCCCTGCCCCCTGCATAGTTTTCTCTTTTCCAGACTAAATAAACCCAATTTTTTCAATCTTCCCTCACAGATCATGTTTTCTAGACTTAATCATTTTTGTTACTCTCCTCCGGATTTTCTCCAATTTGTCCACATCTTTCCTGAAATGTGGCGCCCAGAACTGGACACAATATTCCAGTCGAGACCTAAGCAGCATGGAGTAGAGTGGAAGAATTACTTTTCGTGTCTTGCTTACAACACGCCTGTTGATACATCTCAGAATGATGATCCATGTTCTACTCATAGTTACTGAACATGTTCATGGTTTGGTTTGGTCTGTACCACTTCCCAAACCACGTTAGAGAGCAGGGCCTGTGATATGTTTACATTTCCTCTCCTAGTTAAATTTTTCCAATTCCATTGGTAAGTTCCAAACTGAAGCCTGATATTTCCATTCTTGATGCTTGGTGGCTGGCAGCTGACTTTAAAGGCTGTTTTTATTTTCTAGGGAAAGGGAACAGCTTCTACAACTCTGTAGCTTGAACTAAAACCAACTTTCAAAGTTACATCCATTGCCTGTTCCAGACAGGAATCTGGCCCAGCACAAATACTTCTCCAGTCAAGAATGAGTAGCGGATGTGTTCAGTTAGTTAGTTATTTCTCTAATCTTTCTGTGTTAGAAGCCTACATTCAAACGTGGAATGTCTTACATGACAAGTGAAAGTGCTCCTAGTCCAGACCCTTCTGGATATTGGTCTACATCATCACTAAATAACATGCAGTCCATTCCAGCTAGCGTTCTCTTGTTCCAAGAAGTTCAAGACTGCTAATACAGTTTCAGATCATGGTGCATTTGCAGAGTGATGGAGTAATTAGTGTTCTTCCACAGAACCGTCTTTCCTTGCTGATTCTATCATATTCTGGTAACTGTGCCATTGTGTATGGAGGTTATAGACTCAAAATATTCTATAAGCATAAGCTAAAAAAGTACTTTACTTCCCCTCTTGTTCTTTTTAAACTTGCTCTTATTGATTTTAGAATGATTACACCATTAGAACCCATCAAGAAGCACAGCACGATGATTTGTAAATAAATTAAAGACAACCTAAGACAATCTAACCTGGATGTGCTGATTGGTACTAGGGCCGTTCACTTGATATTGCACTATTCTTTAATCTGGAAAGGTGCTGCTTTTCTTCTTGCGCACACTCACCCCAAATGGGGGGTGGGAGGATGACTTTGACCCTAGAGCATAAAGGAAATTATGCGTGTAGCATCCAGTCTCCTTTAGTTTACAACATTGTAAATGAGGAGTAGTGCTGTTGTAGCTGTGTTGGTACTAGGATATATGAGAGAGAAGATGAGTGATGTAATATAAAAGATATTAAAATATTATCCAATAAAAGATATGACCTCACTCATCTCTCTCAAATTGTGAGTAGTAATTCCATAGAAGACCGTGGAGACACACTAGTTTTAAATTGCTTTAAGGGGAAGGAGAATCAGGCAATGACGCTGGAAATTTTATTACTGAAAAGTTATGGAAAACTTGGGGATACCTGAGGATTAAGGAAAAATATTATATTAATCATCATAAAGGCTTAGAGGGGAGTGTGTGAGTGTGTCAATGATTCCGACAGTTACTGCTGTGTTACATCTAACTTAATTTCCCTAGTAAACTAATGGAACAAATATTTAGGGGGAAAGGACTCCGTCAGAGCAATGCATAAGTCATTGCAAGTTCTGTGCTGGTAAAACAGGTGTAGAGGAATCTAGTTTGGTGTAGCTTGCTTCTCAGGAGGCTGGAAGAGAGGGACAGAGCAGGAAGAACAAGAAACAGAAGGACAGAAGAAGATGTAAGTCGGGCAGCAAATGCGTACCCAGCTACTTCAACTTCCATTGCAACTTTTAATTCTTCTAGCTCTTTGAAGGATAAATGATACCAGCTTTAGACTCTCTTATCGAAGTGTAATTGTATCACCTCTGACTTTGGCCCGAAGTCTGTGAACCTCCAGAGGCTAATGGAACCATAAACAATGAACAGCCTGTCTTTTCAGAAAGAATAAATCAGACCTGATAAACTTGATCACTTTTTCTGGACTGAATAATAGAATTACTGGATTAAGGTGATTAAGCAAATGAACGCTATAGAGCCAGACCCTGGTGCCACTGAAATCGATAGCAAAATTGCATTGACTTCAATGAGTCCTTAAGCTTCAGAAAAGTATACAATAGTGTCCCACAAAAGCCACTGGAAAAATGAATTCATATTTGTTTGGATATGAACATGCCACATGCAGATTGAAAAAGTGTCTGTATCCTCTAACAATGAAGTCCTATTATGGTATGGAATAGTCTTTCAAGGGAAATGATGGGAGCCTTTTAGCTTGAATTGCTCACATTTAGTCTGTGCAAAATACATGAGTCTACTTTAAAGAGCATTCCTTTAGTGACAGAGGAATGGGCTGGGTGATCTAACAGCTCTTCACCATCTCTTTTGGCGATGCTATGATTTCTTCACACTTCCCTTACTTGGACACTAAAATAACAAATGTCTGTCTCCTTCCTGGTAAAACATCCTTTCCACTCTTCTGTATATCTTCTCTCTCTGTCTCATTGAGCAATTCCAGAGTTCACTCACAGTGATGGCCTGGGAGTGTGATTAAACTGTGATTTACTAAACCCTGCCAAACCTAGAGTAAAATACTTTTAACGTATCCCAGCTGTTCATCATATATAATCCTTAAGAGTTATTTTTATTTTTTTAAGTGTCAAAGTGATGTACTGTGGAACCATGACCCTGGAAGCTTCCCTGTTGCCTGCATATCTGAGGGACACTCTTTTTTTGCTTATGTAGCATTTTCTTATGCTGTCAGTGTCTGGTTAGAAACACCGGCAGGTAGTTTTCCTGTCAACAACGAGCACAAAGGACTTCAGGAGAATGTTATGAATGCAGTCACATGTAGTACCTTTAACATGCAATCTGTGCTTTAAAAACCATGCAGACACACAATTATATTGTAATATGATGGTGTGCCGCCATTTAGTCCTTGAGAGCAGCTGAAAGGAAAGTCTCATACACTACAAGGTCAGAAGGGACTATTATGATCATCTAGTCTGACTTCCTGCACAT
Source organism: Mesoclemmys tuberculata (assembly GCA_007922155.1). Classification (NCBI taxonomy): domain Eukaryota; kingdom Metazoa; phylum Chordata; order Testudines; family Chelidae; genus Mesoclemmys; species Mesoclemmys tuberculata. The sequence continues at coordinate 56,088,128 of ML675610.1, read as the reverse complement.
CACAGGCCACAGAACTTCACCCACCCACTCCTGTAATAGACCCCTAACCTATGACTGAGTTATTGAAGTCTTTAAAGTCTTTAAATCATTATCTGAAGTACAGAGAATCCACCAGCAAGTGACCCGTGCCCCATGCTGCAGAGGAAGGCGAAAAACCCCCAGAGCCTCTGCCAATCTGACCTGGGGGGAAATTGTTTCCTGACACCACATATGGTGGTCAGTTAAACCCTGAGCATGTGGGCAAGACTCACCAGCCAGACATCTGGAAAGAATTCGCTCTGAGCATTGGATCAGGCCTATAATGTTTGGGAAATTAGAGCCTCTCTTTATTGAAGCAGAGCACTGATTTCTCTTCTGCCATCTTCAGTGGCCCACCTCTTCATCTTGAAAACCTCCTTCATGAAGTCCACAGAGGGCAGGTATGCAGGAAAACATTCGGGCTCTGATGGAGTTATCTTTCCACGTGAGGGGGAGACCTCAAAGTTTGTATGGAGGTATAGATTATCTGTGCTATTGGCCTTTGTCTCTGACGGATCTCACAAGATCTGTACAGGGTTTGGAGGCCAGATCCACTGCTTTTTCAGTGGTGGCAAACCCTCACTATCTCATGGAAGAATTTGGGGGAAACCCTCAAGGGGAACAAGTTTTCCTCCTCCTCCTCCTCAGTGCTTTCCTGAAGCAGTTTCCACAGAATGTGGGTAATCCAGCAATATTTGTTATAAACCAAATGCCTCTTTTGGGACCTGAACCCAATAGTCTTCTGGCTTAGTGCTACCAACTGAGCCATATAGAACAAGTGTCATCAGAATGGGACTCAGTACAGCTGGTTCATCTAATCTCTTTTCCAGGATTTGCTTGCAGGTTGGAGTTGGGGATGTCTTTGGTTCAGCATTTTGATAGAAATCATGTTGATCTCTTAACTATAACCCTTGGCAGAGATTTCAAAACAAGTTAAACCTGCTGTGTTCAAGACTAACCTCTTAAGACACCCTGTCTAGCTGTTGGGACTTGGCATTTAACTATTTTAATTTCTTTTAAAATTGTATGCTACAGTTGGAAATGGGCTCTACTTCACCTTAGTAAGATTTTTAATTAATCATAATATACTCTGAGTCCCAAACATAAAAAAGCACCATCTGCCAGTGGAGCCCATTTACACAGGCTTAAGTGCAGTAACTATCCAAGTACTGCATATATATTTCATTTGTTAAAAACTGCTCAGAGCTTGAATGATTGATTTGAGGGAATAGCTCCACTGAGGTGGAATAAGGATCCACTTCTTATCAGAATGTGCAATTTTAATAGGTAGTGAAATTTGAACTCTATAGGCCTTCTTTAACTATTAAAGAGAAAATAAAATAAATGTAAACTATCACAGGGTTATATTTTATATCTACATAAGGATATTCTATATGAAATATATTATAGATGAGATGGCCTGTATGTTATGGTGGGTTATGATGTGGGTTGCCATGTTCGTAAACATATACCATCACAACCCTTTTACGTAGAGTCTGGGGCTTTGTAACTAGAGAGATTTGCATTGGACTTAAGCTTTGTCTACACTAGCACTTTTGTTGGTAAAAAAAAATCCTGACTGACATACGTTTCACTGAGAAAAGTGCCAGTGAGGACAACACTATGTCAGCAGCAAAGCATCTCCTGCCTACATAGTTACCACTGCTCAATGGGGTGATCTCATTATGCCGACTGGAGAGCTCTCTCCTATTGGCATAGAGCGGCTTCACGGGAGACCTTACAGCAGCATAGCGGTGCCACTGCAAGGTCTATAGTGAAAGCATAGCCTAATTAATCTTTGGTTGAAGTATCCACTTGCCAGTTAATACAACAGCTGAGCATGCAGAATACCAGTCCAGGTACATGATAATTTTCAGGGGGCCCAATCGTACAACCTTTACTTTCAGCCATAGTTGTTATAATGCCATATATTTTAATAGACTACTCCTGCAAATAAATGGCCTCTCATTTGGACTGCTTACCACACAGAGCACCATTTACTGCTTTCCACTATCGGAGTATGAAAGGGTTGTTTCTTCCCACTTCTGCAGTCCAACTGGGCTTTAATGTTCTTGCTGATTACCACTGACCCAAAAAGTTTGCCTTGCATCCCTTTTATGGTGTATATGTCAGTGAAGTTTAAAGTCTCTCCTCTCCCCTAGGCTTCACTCTGCAGTCTCGTCTAGTCTGACAGCTGAAATGCCATATTTCATTCCTTGTCCTTTGTAAGGAAATGCTTGATCTACTAATGTCTGAATATTTTAAAAGGTTTTAGATATCAGAAAGGTAGGGAAATTTGAAAAGGTCTGCGTCATTGAAAAGTGCGTGTTTATAATTTTAAACTCCCAGCTTCATTTCAGATTGGCCTCTACTAACATTTTTCCATCACGCTATGCAACCATATAAAACTAGGAGCTCTCATAATGATGGTTGTCATCTCTGTGTTGTCCATTATGGTTTTATTTGTATATTTTTAATATGTTTTATGGGATTTGAAAGCCAAGGCAGTGAAAACTGAAAAACGTAATAAAATATTCTACCATTCTGCAACCAATTCCCATTATATCACATAATCCCTAACGCTAATGAGTGCGTCGTGTATGTGTCATGATCCTGGCCTTGCCAAGCCTGACAATAACAAGCGTTTGAGGTTTTCTCGAGAGAGTAATTTAAATGTGTTTGTGCTGCCACCATCCGCCTATATTGTCTGTATGAATTACTCAGAGCGAGGTGTAGCCTCATCTGTTTTATCAGTGTGTTAATGAGTGTGGTTCACTGTTAGGCTAGACCCTTCCCTCAGTTATAATTCCTTATAACTGGTCAAACGAGAAATAAAGAGACATTTGTAACAAATAGAACACTCAATACTATACAGTAAGTAAACACGAAAACAGATTTTGTCTGAGGTAAGTGTGGGCATTTTCTGTTCCTAGGGCTTTACTTCCATGCTTTGGTCATGCAGGACTTTGATCAAGAGCAGTCACTGGGGAAAAAATCCTGTACTTGTACAATTTTATAGCAGAATAAGGTCTTGGTAACAGCTAGTGACCAATACCTCTCATTCAATTGCATGTGCTGTAACTTTGCTGTGGAGCTTCACCTGTTCTAAATGAGGTCAGTTTTGAGCAACCCAAGTGCATTGTGGCAAGTTAGAAGCCCTACAGCTGAATGAGAGAGGAGGGAAAGGGTGAGAAATCTACAGAACCAGTTCAAAACTATTTATGTCCCAGAGCTGATGAACGAACCCATGGTTGGAAACCCATTCTGCACTTTGACTGGGACCTCAAAACTTCAAGTGTGCAAGGAGCTGCCTCACTTTGAGGAAGGCAGAAACTTTTTGAACCCTTCTGAAAAATTCATGAATTTTGAATATGTACCTGTCTCTGCTGAGCAGGGCGGGGATTACTGGTGTGACATCTCAGTTTCCAGTGTTTCTCTAAAGAGCAGAGGTTTCACTTTTATATCGATTTGTTGGACTTGAGATAAAAAATCTGCCCCTATTTCTTTCTGTTAATCTTTAGTTAATCTAAAGTGTGGACAGGCTTTCATTGAGGAAGAAAGGAAAACCAATGACTGAAAAAAACAAAGGTTTCCTCTGCTCTTATTTGAAAACCTGTATTGATGCAAGGAGAATATTAGTCAAATGAAACTAATGTCTTGGTCTATACAAAGAGAGATTTGGACAAACTCTTAGGTCTGTCTAGATGTTCTCTTTAATGTACAGTGTATATAAATAACTATATGGTATAAGCCAGGGATTCTGAAACATTTTTGTAGTGGGGAGCACATTTGTATAAAAAAATATTGCATTGTGCATACCACCTCTTCCATTTGCATTCACTGGACATCCCTGTGGCAACTGCACCAACCGTTTATATGAACAAGTAATAGCAGGAAAGCATTTAATGTATTTTTTTTAACTTCATGTGGCTGAATGGCTCTCCCACGATCACTAGCAAGGGCTCTATGGATCACCAGTAGTTCATGAAAAATACATGAGAACACTTGATACAAGCTATTGCAGAAATGATGGCACTGAAGTAGGATGACTCTCTGGTCTGGTCTACACTACAGACCTATACTGGTATAACTACGTCACTCAGGGGTATGAAAAATCCATATTCCCACCACAACGTGGTTATGCCAACCTAAGGCCCTATGTAGACAGTGCTATGTTGGTGGTAAAGCTGCTCCTGCTGACATAGTTACTGCCTCTTAGGGAAGTGGATTAACTACACTGATGGGAGAACTCTCCTGTCAGCTGACAGTGTCTTAAGGAAAGCAGTATATTGGCGCACTTGTATTGGTGCAGCTGCGCCAATGCAGTATTTTAAGTGTAGACTTGCCCTCTGTCTTGTGTGGCAACATGGTCTAGTGTGTAGAGATCTGCATTAGGATTTAGGAGACAGAATTATATTCCCAGCTCCGCTCCTGATTTATTGTGTGATTTGGGCAAGTTATTTCACCTCTTGGTGCCTCTGCTTTTCCCCACTCATCCTTTATTTAGATTGTAAACTCCTCAGTGCAGAGATTGCCTTTGCATATTACCTAGAACAATGAGGCCCCATTGCAATTGGGCTCTTAAGCATGTAAATAAAAATAAATAATGAATAAGTTACTGAAGTTGTTTATCAGTCAGGAGAGCGCTAACTTCAAACACTGATGTACTTATTCATCTTGACTTCTGCATGTGAATTTAAAGTCAGAAGCCAGTGCTGAAGAAGTCCAGGATTTTAATAAATACTTAATGCTTAATGTTTGCCCTGCCTTCATTCTAAACCAAAAGTGAAGATGGACTTGAGATGTAAAATCCAGTTGTGGATTTGTCCAAATAGCACCCTCCTACAGTCCAAAAATGCTTGGCTTCACCAAGACTGATTCTCCATGCTGTTATTCCTCCACAAAGAAATAAGGAAGAAACTGACAGATTTTACGAAGCCACTGCACAAAAATCCAAGACTTTAAAGGCTATAGAATTTTGTCTGTTCTGCTGTTTCCTTGTTCATATGTACACCACTATTTCTTTCAGCCTGAATTTGGGAGGGAGAGGAGAACATGAGGAGGAGCTTTTTGTTGTTGTTTCCTTTCAGTCTGGTTGAGCAGATGAATAAAAAGAATCTTCTGAACATTTAGGGCCTGATCCAAAGCCCATGGAGGTCCTTGAGAGTCTTTCCATTGACTTAAGGCTTTGGGTCGGGCCCTTAAAGGAGAAGAGCACTGCTCTGTCCTCACTGTGGGTTTGACAGATAGTTGATTGGGTCAGGGAAGTTACTGGTGATGGTAACTTCAAAAGTGAATGACTTAGCTGTATTGTACCTCTTCATGACTTTAACCATTTAGATCACTAGGTTATACAAGGTATAATTAACCAACGGGGTCATTTATGAGCATACTCAATGGCTCTAGAGAGAGCACTGTTGGGATCTGAACCATGTCCTCCCATGCAGCCCCCCTTAGTCAGGGCATGATGGCCATGATGTGACACACAGAGAGGGTGGGGATACATATGGGTGGTAGGTGAAAGAAATCCTCAAAGCTTTTACAGGGATGCAGGGCATCTTCAGATTTTAAAAAAACACCAAACCTAACTAACTTTAAAGTAAGATAGCTTTTAAAAGCACCTGCTCCTCACCTCCACATAACTCATCTCTGCTGGAGAGGGTGGAATTATATAAAGTCAGTTTCAAATGCTTACACCTTGGGTAAATGAACTTTGCCTGGCTTTAGCTTTGAAGTACAGATCTCCACTGCATGGAGGTAAGGAGCCCCGTGATGCTCCCTTTCTGCCTGATGGTCTTAAGAATTAGTTCTGCCTTACCTAGATCTCCAGTGTGCTTCTCTGGCTTGCTTATTTTCCCTTTCCCATGCTCACACTGTTTTTGTTTGTTTGTTCTCTTGAATTCCTTTACACATAAGCCAAACTTCTCTTCCCTGTTCCTGAACCCTGAGTCTGGTTCTGTGCAGCCATGGGATGCGTATGTGACTGCTACCTACATTGCCTTTTGTTTACAGGTACTTGGCTTCTTTCCCATATTGCAATCTTGCAGCTCTGGTAAAGGGAAAGCAAGTGGTGAATGTGTATGGACAATGGGGAGGAGAAGGAGCTGAGGCAGAGAACAGAAAGCTGACTTCAGAAAACAGCTTGCCGTCTCCTGTCGTTTTGCCAGCACCTATGCAAGTCAGATAAGAGAGGCAGACTCTGCTCCAGGGTTTCACCTGCGCCTAAGATATCTCTTTGATGCTTTTTACACAGTGTGACTGAAGAAGAATGATGGTAATAGTGTTCAGACAGTGGGAATTTATGCAGCTCTTCCCCTCTCATTGAAGGAAGAAAGATTCTGCTTGTGAGGAACATTTAGATCCCTCAGCTAATAAGCTGACTTTAATGAAGGGCTGTTTTGGAATATAGTACTTGTAAGAACAAACTAGGATTCAGTAAAAAGCGGAAATGTGTGTGCCCCCCTTAACCACCCAAATCTCATGTATACATATCAGTGTGTATGAGTGTGTATAATCCCAGAAAGAAAGAGAGAATTTGAAGGAGCTGTTGCTAACCTAGTACAATTCTTAAAGTGTTAAGGAGAGGATTCCCTGTCTACAGGCCAACAAATTAAGGGGGGGGGCAGGAGGAGGCTGCGCAGTCTGCTTCTTCATAAACTTCAGCACCGTGTTACCCCTGTTTTTATACACTGAGCCATTGCAGATCTGCAACGTTAGCGCAGAGCTTTAATGTTTAATTCACTTTGATTTGGTCTACAGAAACATCAAGTGTTTCTGCAGGCAAATTCAAGGCATCTAAGGAGCGCTGCTGGGAATAAAACTGTAGAAAGCCCTTCAGAGAAATTAGAGAAGGGGCATTTTATTGGTTTTTACTGTAGTTCTGCAATTTCACCCTGTGTTTTCTGCCCTCACCCCACCCCCACCCCAGTTTAAATGACTCTACGAGGCAGATTAATTTTAATATCATGTCCTCATTTCCGCACCCACTTTGTACATGACCTGTGTGAGCTGTCTATGGTAAGATTAGAAAAACAAGCAAATGTTTAATTTTGTGAGGGGGAGGGGAAAGGAATCAAAGGCCCTGCTGCTGCTGGAGAACATGAAGTGCAAAAATAAGCATATTGAAGCCAGCTCATTAGAAAACGTAAAGAGATCAGATCAGCTCTTCCCTTGCTGATGTGTTCATGCTCTCAGGTCCCGTGTATTCCATGAGGGGTCCATTTAAAAAAAAATTAACATTAATTAAGGTCCAAATCCTTGTGTCAATGTCCAGCCAAATACCTGGTCAGATATGACGGAAGTGGGGAGGAATCATTCTCCCCATGACATGGAGCCATTACAGAGTGGATATCGAGCTGTTCCAAGGAAGCTGTTAGCTGACACAGCCCTCCCTACCCCTTTCTGCATCCCTGCCACAGGGTGGAGAACTGGAGGATCTACCCTGCCAGCCCCACCTGACCCCCTGTATATTGTCACAGAGACCCAAGGAGGCAGAGGTCTACAAAAAGCACATTTCCTGCTGTGCACCCTGCCCCACCCCCTGCCTTTGTGCAGTAGAATGGAACCTTGTTGGTTCTGCTGCCAGGGACCTGCTATGATCCAGAGTTAAGGGCTAAATTTGGCCCTATCGCTCAGCTATCCTAGTGCATCCACTACGGAACTGAGGTCAGGAGGACTTTGCGTTCTAACCCTGACTCTGCCACTATCTCCCTTTGCAGTCTCAGGGAAAATCAGTTCTGCCTCTCAGTCTCTTTTGCCAGATGGAAGAATGGGGAGGCGAATACTCGTCTGCTGCAGAGGAGGGTTTGGATGAGCCAGTTAATATTTGCCCTGGGCTTTGCGCAGACAAGTGACTTTCCTGCGCTGCTCTGTTGCCGTCCCTTATGCTTCCTGAAGGAGTGCTCTTGTGCTGAAACTGCCACGTCCCTCCAGCGGCTGTCTGATGCTAGATGCACATTGTGTGGGCGACTCCAGGAGTGTCCGTACAACCCTCTGCATCTCTGCTGTGCATTCACAACACGGAGATCTGGGCTGCTGAACATCAGAAAGAAAGAAAAAGGGACAGATGGGAGGGAATTAAGCAATGATTGATGAGTGATTTTTTTAAGAAAGATTAAAAGAACTAGCCATAAATTGATCGGCACGACAAACGCAAAGACGGACATAACTGTCCGCAAGTGCTAGTAATGGTATTTTGCATTTCTATAGTTCTTTAGATTTTAAGAATTTTAAAGGTCTCCTTTTGCTTACTTGTATAGCATTAAACAGTATATGAGAAAGCTATGAACACTAGCCCTCCCGTAATGGAAGTAATTATTATTGTTTGTTATATACATGAATACACTAAACTGCAGAAAGCATAGGCAATTCCCTCTGGTGACATCATGCGTTTAAGGCAGAGCCATGAACGTAACATAAGTAACTGACTCTCTGCCCCTTTGCCTCACTCCTGCACCCACTTATTGCCTGATCTAAAGCGCATTGTAGTCAATGGGACTCTTTCACTAGACTTCAGGGGACTTTCGATCAATCCTCTACTCTCCTGAAGGGGATGCTTACAAGGTTAATTGCTTATTTAGGCTGGTGCAAAGAATACAGATCAATAATGGATGAAATCAAGTGCAAGAAGAAGACGATGTAGATCAGGAAAAAAGCCCTTTTTAATGGTGAGCTCAGTTAGCGTATGGAAATATTCAAGGGAGTTGGTGGAAATCCCTTCCCTTGTGCTATTTAATGCTAAAATAGGACTGTAGGGACACTTGGCAGTGGGACGGACTATTGTAAATGACCAGATAGGTCTCCTTCATTGTGGGGTGGGTGGGTATATTTTCATTATAATGAAAATTCTCATGATATTTAGGATGGGCAACAAACAAAAGGCTATACTGAGAGAGATTCTTTTTAAAAAACTGTACAGGTTCAGATGTGGCACAATTTTTTTTTTGTTGCCATTGTGTGTCTGAGAGTTTTACCTTATGTGCGTGCTCAAATTCCATTACCATTCAGATTTTAGGTCAAAGTGCTAAGAAACAGTTGTTAACTGAAACAGGGTGTGATAGTTGATGTTATTTGTATACGGACACACATAATACCCTTCCAACTCTCACGTACTTAGTTGTATTTTCTTTTAATTTCCTTTTATTTTCTTTATTCCTCCATAAGGGAAAATTCAAAAGACAAAGCAGAAAATGTCTCTGTTATGTTTTTGCACAAATTCAGAAAATTGTAGTACATCTGAGGGGAAATAAAGAAGAGCCAGGTCCACAGAATTATAATAATTCACTTATGGGTCTGATTTTTCAACAAGCTGCCTACCCAATTACCATGATTGTGAATGCAGATTGACTAACTGCATGTACAAATTAGCATATTTTTGTGTGGGCAATCAGAGTAATTGCAGGTGCCTGACTTGTATATACTGCAGTGCTTTTCAACTTCAAAGTGCTTTATGAAGATTAATTAAACATTAATAGCAGTAACAGTAAAATTACCAAAAAAATATGTTTGAGAGCATTATAGCTACTGACTTCCTTGCAAGTTGCCTACATTTAAGACAGATAAAATATATAGTCAACAAAAAAGGAGCGTATTGTTTGGGTTTTTTTAAACAGCTGCTTCATTGCAGTGCTGATATCATAGCTCTAGGAACAGACAGACAGATTTAGGTCTGCGTGTGTCAGGGTTTGGATTCTTTATAATGCAATCTACCTCTGTAGCAAGCTCTCTCGAGAATGTAACATGGAAAGTCACAGTGGGACTGTTGTTATTTAGGTATTTAGCACCGTAAATGCATGTGGCACTTTTCAAACATGAGAGGAAACAAAGGTCTGCCCTGAGTAGCTTACAGATATGAGGACAATATGGGTATGAAATGGTAGAGAGCTACTATGTCAAATTCAGCAAGTAACAGGGTAAGCTGGCCCATTAAATGAAACAGGGCTCAGGTCTCCCGTTCACGTCCAGATGCTCTCACTTGAGCCACTTAAAAGGATGGGGCAGCACCTGGGGGGAGCTGAGGGGGAGCTATAAAAGGTCTGTCAGGCATCAGACAGGAGAAGGGTGGGAGATGAGGGCTACCAGAGACGGACATAGTTCCTGAGAGAGGGCTGAATGTAACAGAGCAGCAAGAAGGGTTTGCTGGCTTACGTCCCCAGCCAGGACCAGAGAGCTGGATATGCCTGAAGGCAGAAGGAGATACCTGATGGCTCTAATCCAGAGAGCCAGAGCCAAGGGAAGAGAGGATTGAAGGAAGGGGGATAGCCACTGACAGCTTCTTGCTGGAGATCTGGACTCGGAGGAACAGTGAAAGGGCCAGAGGGAGTGAGGGATGTTCCCCAGCAAGGATGCTCGGAGAAGAAAGGCTGTGGGGGTTCCATCTGGGAAGATCACGGTTGCACTCCAGAAGGAATGGCTGGGGTGGCGGTCCTGACAGAGGGATGGAAGAGCATGGCTAATGAGCCTACCTGTGATGGAAGACACTGGGGCATAGTGGAAACAAGGATCATGTGCACTGGGGTGGCGTAGAGTATATCTTGGGACTTTTGTCATAGGCTATTTACACAAGGTTTTTGTAATAAACTTGTCTCAAGGATTGGTATTAAGTAAGAGTCTGAAGTGGAGTCCTTCGAGTTTCCCAAGAGGGAAACTGAGCTGAGGAGCCACTTGCAGGGCTGTCACAAGGCCAGAATGGGGTGGCCGAGATGAGGCCATCATTTGCACCTGTGGTTCTCAACCAGAGGTACGCGCACCTCTGGGGGCCTGCAGAGGTCTTCAGGGGATACATCAACTCATCTAGATAGTTGCATAGTTTTACAATAGGCTACATAAAAAGCACTAGCAAGATCCGTACAAACTAAAATTTCATTGAGACAAAATGAGAAAATAAGCTATTTTCCGGTAATAGTGTGCTTTGACGCTTTATTTTTATGTCTGATTTTGTAAGTGAGGAGTTTTTAAGTGAGGTGAAACTTAGGGTACGCAAGACAAATCAGACTCCTGAATGGATTACAGTAGTCTGGAAAGGTTGAGAACTACGGATTTACACAGAAGCTGTAGGAAGGCTTCACAGAAAAGATTGGGATTTGTAGATTTAGGGCACTAGGTACAAAGGAAAAGGGAGGCTGTTCCAAGTGTAGTGGGTGGCACGAATAAGGCACAATGCCAAGAGAGGAAGACTAATAAAATTATACTAAATAGAAAGCTTTGTTTGTTTTTCACCAGCACAATAAATATCTTGCCATCTATTGTATTGTGTGAATGCATTATAATCCTGTTCCTTTCTCAGTATCGTGTCTCTATGGAAAAGCCTTTGTTTGCTGCCGCTGCCCCTCATCATCACTACATCGTTCCATAGTGGCATTCAGCAAACTGATAAATGTAGTGTTGGTCAGAAACGACATCTTGTTTTCTTCAAGTGGGTGTAGGTGAAACGTGACTCCCTAATAGTGCTGGTAGTCTGTCAGCGCCTTACATGAGTCGAACACAAGCCAGCTGTTTATCCCAGCTAGCAGCCGGCTCTTCTTAAACCACCAGATTTAGTTTTCACCCAAGTCGTGGCTGCCTTTGCGGCCTTCAGGTTGCCCGTCCTCTTTAATTAGCCCTTTCTTTTCATAGTCTGTCATTTTCTCGGTGTCTGGAAAATGACTTGAAGTCAACATTGATCAGAACAAACGATACATCCACTTCAGTAAGATGATCAGGGGACACAAGCGATCCATAAGGCTTTGTAATATTTTAAAAATTCAACATATTACTTTAAATAAGCTTCAAATTAAAGTGAATCTATGGAAACAGAAATCTGTAGGTGTGGAAATAAGATTCCCTAATGCCACACTATGGTGGCTGAAGAAATGGTTATGACTAGATCCTGGGCTGAAATGGCTGCTTTATTGGGCGTGGATCTCCAGTTATCCTCCATTATGTGATGGGATATGAAAAATGACTCCTTGTTTTTCTTAGTTGGTTTGGTGTGCAATTGAGATCAGGTATCTCTGATGTGCCAATGTACTGGGGTTGTGCCCTGGTTCAGACTCTTTAGAGCTATTTCAAACAGTTGTCCAGATCTTATGGCTGGATGGTTCAGTATGTGTTAGCTATGGGGCAAAGGTGCACAGGAGGATGTGGATGGTGAGGCAAAGTACAGCATTATTAGGAAAAAGATGGATTACTTATAAGTGTGTGAGAAAACTCTGCTTCTAAAGACGGGCCCCTTACTATTACGGCCCTCACTATACCTTAGCAGAGCTAAGCTGTGAAGAATAGGGGGAGAGACAGAACACTAGTCCACATTAGTGGATAGAGGAGGAGGGTTTATTTCACAGACACCAGCTTTCAAAGCATTAATAGCCCATGAGTTTGCCTTGTCTTTAGTTAATCCCTAGGGGCTTGTTTTCTTATTTAGACTCACACAAACACAACCAAAGGAAATATAGCCTAATCACCAGAAGGACAGTTTTGTGCTCTTCAAAGAAAGTGGGAGGTAGGAGGAGGGGAGAAAGCACCTTGGCTGTTTGTGGGCATACCTCGATATCTCCTGGTTTTGGATAGCTGGCTTGTTCCCGCCAAGATAGGCATTTTGATGATGGGTTCATAGTTCTGTTAAAGTAATCATTGGCTCTTGTTTAGCTCCAGCTGAGCTGGCAATCAGATTCGTGGTGGCTTTTAGGAGGTCGAAGGCAACAGAATTGCAATGGGTAAAATACCAGCTCCACAGATGATGAAGTTACTGATGAGCACGATGGGGAGGAATTCATTTTGGTTCCCAATGAGGATTGGACAGACAACTCCATTTATTTATCCACAAAATTAAAAACAAAAACAAGACTTTTGAGCATCTGAATTTCTTTGCTTTTGGCTGGCTTATGTCTGAGTTACAGGCTGGTCTGCCAGGCTAAATTCATCCTGTGAAGAGAACAATGTACAGGCCCCAGTTTGAGTGTTGGCCAACATTCTTTTGTAAATGTGAGGTGTTCCATTACATAAACGTTGGGCTCTTGATTCCTTAGTTCCTGGTAAGTTTTATGTGTCTAATTATTTGTATTAGGTTACAGAACTGCCTACAGGCCAGGGCACCATCATGCTAGGTATGGTACAAACATAACAGACTGTCCCTGCCCTGAAGAGTTTACATTCTAAGTGCAGACTGTATAGACAACAGATGTACCTAACACAGATTGAGGTGGGTGGTGAAATGGATAACAAACCTAAGTATGTGGAATGTATTATGTATTCCCTTCCCAGTTACATGCTCACTTGACAGTTTGTGTTCATAAATTGCGGTGGCTTGGTACAGTTTTTCATGGGCATGTGTCCGTACCAGTAAGACTTGAGACTGGACACCTGTGTCGATGGTCTCCACAAAAGAAATGGAGGCAGGTATGGTCCCCATCACCATAGTACTTGGTGTATTTATCCTCACAACACTCCTGTGAGGTAGGGCAATGCTATTATCCCCATTTTGCAGATGGGAACTGAGGCACATAATGGCTGAGTGACTTGCCTGAGATCACACAGGAAATCCATAGGGGAGTAGGGAATTGACTCTAGGTTCACCAACTCCAAGTTAGCACCCTACAACTTAGGATGGGGAAGAAAAAGAAGTGCTGTAGGTGTGTGGATAGGGTACTTAAGATGAAATTCTGGTCCCAGGAAAAGAAAACTCCCATTTCTTCAGTGGAGCCAGGATTTCACACAACCTTTACCCCCAGTTTCTAAGGTAATCAAACCAGCACTCCATTTATAAAAGAATTACTTAAACAGGTAATAAACCTGTAACACCTGCTGGACTAGGAATAATTAGGAAGTTTTTAAAATTTCATCCTTAGGTCAGGTACATAGTTAACCAGAGATGCAAGGTATAGGCATGGGACTGCCCTTCTGGCTCTCTTGTAGTTTTTGAGCCAGCCGGGGCACAGCCTTCTCAGAGAATATGCAGTGCTTGCTTCTGCGATCAAAGAAAACATAATGACTGCTCTGAAAACATTAGGTTTTATCAGGTAAAGGCAATGCATTTGACAAGGATAGAGCTGTTTATAAGTCTGATGTTGGAAGCCTTTCTCAAGGGGCTGTTTGTCTGAAATATACTTGACCTCCAAAAGACTGTAACTACTTTAGAAGTATGAAATATTCACAATAGAACAGGAATTAAAGTTCTTATTTAATTGAAAAAATGGTTCTGTGCCGTGAAAGTAGGTATTTGATGGCTTTGTTGGTTTCTTTCCCTTCATCACCCCCGGTGGTTTGAATGCTTAAAGGCGCTAACTTATATGTGAACAAATCACCTGTACAAATTGTTCAAATAAAAAAACCCAACTTTTAGTTAAGTACAACATAGTAACTTGTGTACTGTAGGCAATCATTCCTGATGGAGGGGGTGGACAAGATGACCTAAGATATCTTTCATCTTATTTTTATAATCAGACACCCATTGTATAGTTTTGCACCCACTAAGAACTCCAGTTTAAAGTGTCCATTAGATCCTAGTCGAGATTACTGTAGCTAATGGGTGAACTTCTAACTGTTCTTCACATTTCGGAATGTTGTCTGTACTTTTGGGAATGTGGAATCTCCATCTTACTGCCGCAGGGCTTATCTTACTACTTATCTTATACCCATATGCTGTTCCTTTCCCAAAGAAATAAGCAGATACTCCCTGATCCTTCTCTCGCTTCCCACCCAGATGCCTTCTCTTTTACTATACTATCTTCTGACTGCCTAGCTTTGATGGAAATCTCAATAGCAGGGGCCAGTGTTTCTGAGGAATGTTCCAACCTGAGAACCTTTGCTTTCCTTGGGACCAGCAGAGTTATATGACATGTTCCTTTTTGGAGCATCCTTCTTGCTGCATGTCACAAATGCATTTAAAAGAAGTGTGGCATTTTTTAAGAGAGTTGCTGTTTGTACTATGTTTTCCGGCATTCTCCGCATCCATGCATGTGTTTCAGGATGGAGAGGCACCACCTTGTTCCAGTCAACATGGGATTAACTCCAGTGCAGTTTCTTCCTCCCTCTTGTTCTGTGGTCTCACTTCCCCCTCAGGATGATGCTCCTCTGCCTTCAGATGGTTTTCAGTGGTTTACATAAATGACAGTAGGGCCCGAGGGGAAGCTCTTAGAAAGAAGCCCAAACCGCATCCCAGATGTGAACTTTGGCGAAGGCTGGATCAATAATCCATGTCTTATTCTAGTAGAATGTAATAGAGAGATCAGAGGAAGCTGGGAAGACAAGTCTGCTACAGCAGATCAGTTAAGAGAAAGAGGGAATCGGTCTGAGGGAGAGCAACTAATTGTTTTTAGGAGTCCTACCAAAAAAAAAAAAAAAAGAAAACCATGAAAGCAGGACGTGGGTGTCTACTTTAAGCTTGCTTTTCCTTTTGTTTTTCCTTACATGCTGACACTTGTAGTCCTGTGGGCTTGATCCAGAGATGACCTACAGAAGAAGAATTGCCACTGCAGTTCAGACAAGAGTGTATAAAACCATAGTGTCTTCTAAAGCAGAAACCAGGTGGCTGCAAAGAAAACATCTCTTGCATAGTAGCCTGTTGTCAGAGTCTATTAAATGATAGAGTAAAACAGTGAAATTTTAAAGAGGATGAGGGGAAGGAATTTCAGTCTAATAAACAGATGATCAGCATAATTTGCTGGGACTATGTATTGAAAGTCTGTGCAGGACTGAAAATGACACGCTGGGAGGTCTCAGATGAAAGACCTAAAGGAGCAATGTACCCCTAGCTGTACATCTTCAGACTTTCATGAATAATGTCCCAAAACAGGTTCTCACCCCAGGAGCTTTGCAGAGAGAAGAATAGGTGTCAGTCAAAGCTCTGGAAAATTGGCTGTCTCCTTTTGCTTCCAAAGAGACTACATACAGAACCCTAAGACTGGCCTAAGGCAGTCTAAACTGACACAGTTATTAGAACTGGACTATTTTGGAAAACACATTGTACGTAAACAGATTTCTTTATATATATACCTTTTGACCTATGTATGGTAGATAGTGTTGCCCAAATGCTCAAAATCCATGAGTCTGGTCCCAATGAGATTTTAAAAAATAATAAATGTGGGATTCTGTTTATTCATCCTGTAGTTTTTTAGCCTTTAGGGTTCATGTTCTCTACAACCAAAAGGGCTAGGAACGTCTTTTGGGTTTTTTTTTTGGGGGGGGGGGGGGGGGGGGAGGCGGCGTTATTGGAGAATCTTGGCTTTCATATAATCACCTGACGCCAGCTGCTGGAGCTTTAAGAAAAACACCAAATATTGTGAGGCTCACAATTAACATCATGAGTTGGCGACACTGGGATGACCTGGCTGACTAGCAAAATGGCATCAGCAGCTGTAAAATTCTAATTAATTTTAATGTTTTTAAGGCTGCAGGTGCAGTGCAGGTGTCTCCTATATCTCCTTTGGAATTGCTACGAAGGGTGAAAGCATGACATAAATGTGGAGTATCTGATGGGTTAACTCCAGCTCCCCTTTGTCCTTTGCTCAAGATGGAGAAGGGATATCAGAAGAGCTGTTGGAGAGTCTGCCTGGGGAAAGGCATTCATGCTTGGAGAACTGCGTTGCTCCTGCGGCTGGGGAATCTTTTGTGACAATTTTGCTTCCATTGCCTTGTTTTCATTTGTATTTTAAAGATTCTCTCCAGCTGCAAAGACCCTGCAGCCTTTTCCCGTGTATTTCTGCTCAATCAATCATCCCTCCCCACTTCCAGTTTACAAAAGCCTTGTTTTATTTATTTCTTCTCCTGCTGGCCAGGCCAATGTTGTTGTTGCTAGTTATGTTTTGCCATCATGATCTATTACAGTTCTAAGCTAAGGGCTGTGAGGGAATACGGGAAGAGAGACTCATCAAAGGAGTCTAAATTAAAGGCTGTGCAAGTTAAAAGCAAAATTGCTGGAGATCGGATACCTCAGGGCTTTGTTAATGGGATATGTAGCTTTTCCCTTGTTGGTCACCTGGGCTTCCCATTGTGTATCCTGGATGAAATGAATGGATGGTCTCGGTCCAGGCCATAAACAGAAAAGTATCTAACTCACAACACAATTGCAAGAATAGGCATCGTTCTTGGTGCCTCAGTATGGAGGCCAAGCCTGGAAATGGCCGAGAGGCTGGACCACTTTTCACTTTGGGGGTCTCCCTTGAGCACAATCTCCAAGCCCACTGGTCAGGAAGCTGGCAATTCTCCTGACAGAGGGTTTTATTCTCTAGGAGCACTATATTAATCTTCTCTGTTTTTCCAGGAGCACTAAATTTACTTTAAAAATGCAGAAAGTAGAGGTGGGGGAGGGGAGGAAAGGAAGACAGTGTCTGCTCCTCTTTCACCTTGCTGGGCATGTCAGGTGACTTCTGTACAGCTAACCAAGCTTCTCAAAGTAGTTTTTATTTAAAAGGCAAATAGGTAATGTAAAAGAACAAAATAATTTCAAAGCTACCTAGGAAAGTTAGTCAGTTGCTGAACATCTATAATTTCATCATCTGGTTTCCTGCTAACATCTTTAACTTTCAGATAGGGTTGCACACACTCTTTCTTGCTCTCTGTTTAAAGTTTGTCTTGGATTGTAAGTCTTCAATGTTCCCTCCCTCTGCCTTGGGAAATATGATATTGAAATCTTGTATGATGGTAACAGGGTCCTTTGTTTCCCCGAGAGGGAGTTTCCAGTGTTGGGGATACACTATTAATTTCAATTTGGCATCTATCTCATCAAATACAGATATGACCTGCATGCAGTGATCAACTTTTCCTTGTTCTGTCTGACAAGCAGGTATTTGTATCCATAAATAAGTCACCTATTCAAGCGATACTGGCAGCTTGTAAGGAAGGGAAAAGCTTCCAAGGCCTTTGAAATGTTTCTGGAAGAGCATTTTGTTCTTTTCCAGCCCTCTTGCACTACCTGTTTTTGTGCCAGAGAAGAGGAGGTGCGCCCGCTCGCTATAGGGAAAGCAGTGGAGTGCTGGATGAAAACCATCAGGGTCATGGCCCTAACATTTCTGTGGAGCGGGTGGAGGTTGTCAAAGAGATGGCTCACACCCTTTCCACTCATCACCACCTTCACTTTGCCAGCTGTGTGACAGCTGCAGCTGTTCTCAAGGGAGGCAAGGAGAGCCTCTGAAGAAGCTGCTAGTGTACACTGAGGCTACAATAACTAGGGAAAATCTGTGAGAGAAAATCAGACAGAACTTGGGGCTTGTCAATAAATAGTATTTTTTTACTGTTTGAACTATATTGGTTTAGTTGAAGTCATACAGTTCTCTCCCTCCTTTTGTCCCCCTTGCCTATGAGGAGTTATAGTGGTATAAGCACCTTTTATGTTGGCACAGCAGTTTCTATAGGGAAAGGGAATAAGCTATACTGGTAAAAGACGTCTTTATATCGCTATAACACACAGGGGTTGTACCACTTGAAATAGATCTGTCTAAAATAACATCCCTAACTGAAATAGTTAAATTAGCACAAAAACTGTGTCTAGACCAGGCCTTTGAAGAACTGTGAACTGCATTCTTCCCCTCAGTCCTCTTACTGGTGTGATGACAGGGAAAGAAGAAAATGTGTACCTCTGAGGTAAAGCTCTCCTTCATAGCCTACTTTAACCTGAAACCATGTTCTACTCCAGAAGTTTCCAAACTGTGACATGAAGATCTGGCTAGCCCCCTGGTGCTGGCTCCTCTTCCTTATTTACAGATGCAAAGTCACATTAACATGTATTTCAATGTATATTAAATACTTTCACAGGAGTTCCTTTCCATCTGAGCTATTGATGTTACCATGGGAATGCTCTGGAGGGCCTACAATGCAATCTGTGTGTCAAGGTATGGTCCACAATACAAAAAGTTGGAGAACCTCTGTTCTGCATATTACACAAATACTGACTGGCGTTGGGGTCGATAGAAACCTGTCTAATGGCAGATAGGATCATTACTTGAGTATAACATAAATTGGTGGAATCATGGAGTGAGGCTCTACTGGAAATTAGGTTTTCAACACAATGGGCACTAATTTGCAAATACCAGTCCCAAGTCTATACAATAGCTGTTTAATTAAACTCCAGATATTTGGTAACTTTCTCATTAGAAAAGAAGGGTAAAGGTGATGTGGATGCAGCTGAGGAATGTGCTTGAATTTTAAGTCCGCTTTTAACCCATGAGGGGCGGAGGGGAAAGCTATCAGTGCTTCATCCATCCTAAGTCCATTTATTTTAATACACTTTTTCTGTATTTTATGGAAAATGCTGCATTACAAGGGTTAAAATTAATGTTGCTTCATTGATGGGCTGTTCCAGGGTCTTCAGAAACACAGCAGACATCTGTTATTGAAGAGGGCAAGATTATCTTCTGGGTGTCCCCATCTGTCTTGGGACCTGGGATTTTGAATCTGCTTGCTGGCAGCTAGTGGTACAGGACCTGTCTTCTGCACCTTTCTTAAAAGAACTTTGATCACTGAACATTGCATTTGGGTTTTTCCAGTTCTGATTTTATTTGGGGGGTGGTTTAACTTTTAAGCCTATTGTTTACTCTAATACCTTGCCGCAGTTTGCAGTGAAGCTCTGTTATCTAGAGAGGGCTGGTTTCCATCTCAGTAATGCCAACCCGGGACATGTCAATGCACAGCAATACCAGTAAAATAAGACGAATAATAGAAAACAGCACACAGGTCTGGAAATAAAACGCTGGTGAGACTGGTCTTTTGGTAGCTAGAAGTGGTTGACTTGATACTTCTTTTGCAGGAATGAATGAAAACCCTTCTAGCATACTGCCAGCGTATGAACGGGGCTGATGGTTGGAGTGGTTTTGTTCTAAAGCTGAGGTGCCGTAAAGCCTTAAATTAAGATCCCATATTTATGACGGGTGCTTAGAAAAAGCCAAAGCACTATTGGATGTTTTACTCAGTCCTGTAGGAGTGAATGTTTATTTCAGGAGAAGCAAAGAAGTCCACCCAGACCTATCCAATCCTCCCTCCGCTAGGAAGCTGAAGTGGTGACATTCTGAATGGCAGGGGACGGAACTGTGTGAGCAGCAAAGGCTGCGATCCTACTTACAATGTTCCCTTCCAAAGGGAAGGGCTGAAGAGGCATAAGCACTGGAAATGACTCATAGACTCATAGACTCATAGGTCAGAAGGGACCAATATGATCATCTAGTCTGACCTCCTGCACAAGGCAGGCCACAAAACCCTACCCATACACATTTATAACAACCCCGAACCCATGACTGAGTTATTGAAATCCTCAAAAGTGAGATTTGAAGACCTCAAGCTGCAGGGAATCCACCAGCAAGCGACTCATGCCCCATGCTGCAGAGGAATGGCATGTTATTGCTTTGAAAAGTAGCTTGTGTGTTTTTACCGCGTGTTTTTGGGCATTGGTACCATGCCTCTCTGACAATTGCAGAGGGCTTGTTTCCTTAAAGGCTGCAGGTATCATCAGAAAATTGGTTCCATGTCCTCCCATGCAGCTATAAGGGGAAAGGCAATAATCCAGAAGCCTTAAAACAAGCGCTAACCTGTTAAAGAAATGTAGCAGCATATTTCTTGAGGTTGGGGCAGTAGCATAGCTATAGGTGGGTCTGGGCATGGCCCTCCCACTTTGAAAGCACGCCCAGCCAATCAGATTTTAAACAATTCATCCCGCTTTTTTTATCAGCCTCTGTTTGGCTTGTGACACAAGGCTTGTGCCCACCTGTGTCAACCACAGGCCCTGCCAAAATATCAGTTCTGGCTATGCCTCTGGGTTGTGGTGGTATATTTAGCTATGAAACTGAAGTGCCTTTTGTTTTCTGTGTGTTGCCGTACCTTTACATTTTTAAGCATTCTCCTTGAGTGCAGAGTTCAGAAGCCGTGGGTGTTCTCAGTTCCCAGCACAGACTTTCAGAGGGTGTGCGTGAATGTGTACACGCTGACTATGCTCTCCACTTTCATTCTTTCTGACGTTGCTTCTCTCTTAGGGCTCATCTACACACAAGTAGCACCCCTTTACTTGAAATAGGTTTCAAAACTGCATCTGCTCTTTTCTGGGATTAAAACTGGTTATATCCATTTAATTTGCACCTGTAAACTTACTGATGAAAGCTAGACAACCAGATTTATACTGACTTTATACTAAAGTTGCACCAGTTTAACTAAGTCAGTTTTAAAATCAGAGCTTTGAATTAAATGGGTGTCACGTTGTCTGTAGACCAGGATAAGAGGTAAAATCAAGGTGATTCTGTCCTGTGTATATGGAAAACCATAAGAGCTGTGGTCCGTGTGAGTCAGCTTGTAAAACGTGAAGTCAGATGATCTCAAGTGTCATTCTGTTTTTATTTCTTGGTTGTGTGGTAGCACTGGACTCTTTGAGAATAAAATCTGGTTTACTGTTGTTTTGGTTTGTTTCTAACTTCTCCAATGGTTTCCTCTTTTATCAGTCAGCCAGATTCCTTGTCTCTGAACCAGAGCTGTTGTATCCTTGCTCCATTAGCTAGTCCTGTTTACTGAGACATTAATGTAAATGAGGGTAATATGGGGGAGGAGATGAAAGAGCAGGCACAGGGAATTCTCCTGTTTCTCTTCCTCAAGGCTGCGCCTGACGCTGCATGTTTTATTACAGGTCCAGCACTGAGTGAGACAAATGATACAAGATGAAAGTCTGTGTGATCTCACTGATAGTAATAATGACCGAGGGACTCCTTATTCTCTGCCCCCTCTCAAACTTGGTACCATTGTGGATTTCCTTCACTTCAGCACATTGTTTAGAGCCCACAGGTCTGGGATCCTTTAAAAGGCTTTTTTTATGGTGCAATTTTGTGTGATTGAAACCACATTTTTATATGTGTCAAAACCAGTTCAGCAGTTAAGAAAGAAATCATAATATAGATTGGATCATATTTCCTAAGTGGATGTCACCAGCTAATTCCTTTGTTATACCATTTAGCTACACAGGATTAACTGAGTGTTTACTATTAAGCGGTTACATATGGGTCCCATTAATTCACACACTCTGGCATTGCTTTTGACTAATATCTTGTCAAATAGGTTAACATTTCAAAATGTCTCTAAACCACTGAACTGCAGGGACCCATTATTTCCAAAGCTCAAGCCCGTCTGCTGAGGAGCAAATGTGTTAGAGCAGCACTGCCGTGTTTACATTTGAGGAGCTCTTCATTTTACAAATTTGCAAAGCAAAAGAAAGAAATCCTTCCAGTTTGTTTTATGTTTTCTTATGCTTAAAAAACCCCCAAACATAAAAAGGAATCTTTTTTGCCAATTAAAAAAGTACTGCAAGGAAAAGAAATCTTGCATCACCCTTTTTTCCCCTACCACTCCTCTTATTTGGAAAGAGAGTCCTCTTCTTTCACCTTCTTTCATCTCATCTGGGATGCACTCCTGCCCCCTCCCACCCCCACAGCATGGTAATTAGAAAGATTTGAAAATCCTATGTAGATAAGGTTTTTTTATTCTCTGCTCTTCTGGTTTCTAAAGTGCATTTGGTCCCATTGCCCTAGCACCTCAGTCTGAGGAAGCTATGGGGTGAGTATGAAACCATTACATTTGAATCCAGCCCTGCCGTGCCCTGCCATCAGTTTAGCTGGAGTTGGTTTGTGTGAAGGAGAGGTAAGATGAAGTTGTGTAATTGAGAAGCTTCAAGTGACATTCCCTGTTTTCTTTGCTCCACCACATTTATCACCTTGACTGCCTGTTGGGCATCTTCTCACACAGTTGCCTTTTTCCATGAAGTCCTCCATGGTATGATTGACCTGAGCTCCTCCACAAGACTCATACTCTGTCCATATTTAAGTTCCTCTTTAAAGACCCACTTCTGTTATGCTGCTTTAAGTGAATATATCTGAATTGTGTATCAAATTCCTTATTTGTTCTCCTGCCCCCTAACCTCTGTCTACTTGTCTATGTCTCAGACAGTCTTCAGAGCAGGGGCTGTACTTCCTTAATTTCTGCAAAGCATATCGTGCATGGTGGGTGCTACCCTCAACAAATAGTAATTTCTCTCTGCTCCAGAACTTATATACTTTTTGTCTTTGTTTGGGTTTTTTTTTTTTGCCACTTTGTGTGCAAGGCGGTTGGGTTGGAGTACTGTGAGGATCCAGGACAGGATTCTCTGTCTTTCCTTGGATGTCCTTTTGAATCAAAGCTCACATCAAACCAAAGCAGAACTGCCTTTTTTTCTCCCTTTTGGCCAGCTCCTCTGTAGAACGGAACTTTTCTTTTCTCTCTCTTTATGGGTGGATTTTTGGTAAACATGCCATTTTGCAACGGAACAAGCCAATGAAAGTAAAAACTTCCTCTTTTCCGGTCTGTAAACATTTCCCAGAACAATATGCTCTGCTTTGAAATCATTTCCAAAAGAGATTCTTAAGACCTCCCTTGCTCCATGACTCACTTGATCAGAGAAACATCCCCTTCTCCTCTGTATAAGCCACTTCCAGGCAGATTTGTCAGTCTAGTAGGGCTTTTGTGCAAGGAAAGCCACACCCAGATTAGCCAGTCCCTCAGGATATACAGCTGGTTACCGGCTGCTGAAACTTCTTGGGAGTCTTTGGGCTTGGGTCCCACATTGCAATTTACTGGAGCAGGAAATTTTTCTTGGACTCAATCTCTTTGCCTTAGTCAGAGGGATAAAGTTCACGGGCATAATACAGTAGACGGAACCTTTTTTATTACATGCTCCTTCTAAAACAAATAAGCGAGCTATTTGTTCCCTCTGCCCTGTCAGTAATGCATTACTTATTATATAGCTACTTTATTGTACAACAAAAATGAAAAAATACAAATAAATTAAGCCTTAACAGCATGCAGGAAATCACTTAAACAGAACGTTTTAAGTTATTGAAACTGCTTATAACTTAACGTTTGTATGAATATTTCAGAGTCCATCAGTTACTGGTACATCTGGATAACGAGGTTTTGTCGTGAGGCAAGTAGCAGTAACTACCCAGAAACTAAATGGACTCAGCCAGTCAGAGCATGCTGGGCATTTCCTTACTCAAGAACTATATAGTATGCAAATCCTTGCACTCTGTCCACATTATCCTTGCCCTTGAACGCTTCCACACAGGGGTAGCCTTAACGAGGTTGCAGTGCTTTTTGGGTATGCGAGTGGGTTGTTGGTCTAATGCTGCCAAGAGAGCTTGGTGCTTTGTGAGGTGCAACGAGGTTTGCTACTCATGGCTGGGGCACCCCATGGTGTCTTATCTGGGGACTAGCTCCATCCAGCCTAACCCCCTTCCCATCTCTCGTTAGCGCTCCTCTTAGCACCACTCTCTTTCTCTGTGACTCGGGATGCGCTCTCTCTCTCTCTCTTTGTGACTCAGTTGCTCCCTCTTCATGGCTTGGCCATCCAGCCAGGTCACTCTGTGTTTTCCCTTTTCCGGGGTATCAGAGTCTCACTGGACCGTCTCAGACAGTCTTCACTTCAGTGCCCAGACTGTGCTATTTCCCTACTGGCTGACCGAGGGGAAACCTGGGCCTACCCACGTCTCCAGGTTCCAGCCTCAGGACTCTGTCTAGCAACCACGCTCTGCTTGCTCTCAGACCCCGTTGCTATTTCCTTGGACTCCTTCCTGCTTCCCTTCCCTGTCTTCTGGCCCCCTCCTCTGGGTTTACCAGCCCAAACTTCCTCCTCCTAGGGAGCACTACTCCTTTCCTAGGCTTCTTGCCAGGCTCTGTAGCTCCAAACACAACTCCCTCCTGCTAGGCAGTGACTGCAGACTACTTCCTGTGCGGTGCTCTTTTGGCTTCCAGGCTTTATACAAGCTCTGCCCGCCCATGCCCAACAGGCTCTTCCGCAAGTGCAGCCTATCAGGTTATTGTCCCAGCAACCTGCTCTGCCTTGTGTGGGATGCACTCCCCACCATGGGGGTAGGATGTGTTGTGTTATGTGGGGAAGGTACGGCTGTGGCCACCTGGAAGCAGTTGGAAGGCTGTACTGGGAGTGGCATGTGCTTCTCTCTTTTCCCCTAAGCGTTTTAAGTGCCACTGGGTCTACATGCTTACGGGCACGTGGACATATTATGCCTGCTCCAGGCCTTTATAGGCACAATGCCTGCAGACGTTGCTGCTCAAGCAGTGCACTGCCTTCCCATCTCTCCCTGGTGGCCAGCTAGATTCAGAATGCTAGGGGATGCCGGCACTGCAGCTGGGAGCTCTGACTCTCCGCATGGGTAGACAGGTCAGAGATTTGCCATAACTCAGCTCCGGCTAGCACGCTGAAAATAGCGGCGTGCCTGTTGCGGCACAGGCGGTGGTTCTGGCTAGACACCCAAGTCCAAGCCTGCCCACCCCCCTGGGGAGTTCGAGTGGCTAGCCTGTGCCACCCGACTTTGCTGTGACATTCACACGGCTATTTTAAGTCTGCTAGCCTGAGGTGAGCTAGTACAAGTCTCTCTGTCCTCACTGAGATGCCCCGCTCCCAGCTGCCTCAGGGGCATATCTTGAGAGCTGTAACTCAGCATTTCGTCTCCTCAGTAGAATAGCTTGGTGACGCTTCCTGTTAACTCAGGACTCTATCTTTGGCCTTGGAGTTCATTTAGTTTAGGATATGGTTCTTATTGCCTGGCAAATGAGAAACACACTTATGTTCTCAATTTAAGGGCCTGAGCCAACTCACTCCCATTGTAATCTGTGGAAAGGCTGACGTTTTACTGCAATGGGAATCAGATTGGGCCCTAACTTCCAGAACTTGGGAGGGAGGGAGACAGGGCGGGGAAGACAATTGAAACAAAATGCTGAAACCGTGCTCTTCCTCCCTCACCCCTATGTCTTTCCACAAGGGGATTTGTGCCTCATCAATGACAAGTTTACTAAGCAGCCGACTTCCTTTCCCATCAGTTTCTCGCTGTAGCATTTCAGCGCAGAAATATTGTTGTAAACTTCTGGGTTTTGTTCTTGTTTTTTGTTGGGGGGAGAGGGGGGCTAATAGTTTCACATGTTGTATTGTAAAGAGCAACTGGTTGCTAGGATGTTCTGTGGTAGCACGCCATGACTCTGGAACGTGCTCTCCCAGCGTGGTCTGAAATAGCCTCAATATGATGAGCTTCTGGGAACACAGCTTCTTGGTTTGAAAACATTTCTGGATAGAGCAGTGGGGGGGGGTGCTTCCCAGAATGGTGGAGGGGGTGGAAAGGAGTGTGTGTGTGGGGGGAGAATTGTATGTAGCTGGCTAGCAGAGTTCCTTTTCTTGAATATTTTAATGCTACTGAGGCTTTGTTGTAGTATTAATTATGTGTTCAGGCACCCAGAGCCTTTTGTCAGCATTATTTTATTTTCTAAATAAAATATAGAATAACTAATTGGATCTCAAGGTCAAGAGAAAGATGGTGGTGAGAGGCTATTGTTGTTCCACAGCAGCATTATATAGTGCTAAGAACATACAAATGAGTGAGATGCTTTATTTCTTCTTCTTGGCAGCTATTCTAATCTAGCCCTAACTTCTGCTTAGCTAAACCAATCCGATAAAAAGCGTTGAAATATATTAGAGTATGTGTTTTAGCGCATGTATAGATGAGCCATATGTAGATGGAAGAACTAAACCAGCATGGAGCTGAAGTAGTCTTATAATCAGGGCCAAAGCATAATTTTTTCGGGCCCAGTACAAACTTGTAACACAGGCCCCCTCCCACACACATTCCCATGGGGGCTGCAGACTGGGCCGGGCCCCCGGGCCCCGGTAAAGTATACCCTTTTCCCCCCCCACATGCAGGCCCTGCTTATAATGGTCTTCAGTCTGAATGGATAAAAATCTTGCCTAGCAGGGTTTTCAGTCTCTTGTTCTTTGCATGCGTCATATTTTATCACTCCCTGATTTTAACTTTAAGGGGGGCGTGTACGGATAGATACTTTGGGAAGTACAAACAGTTTGATCTGGAAGACTATGCATTTCATATGGACTGTGACCTTTAGAAAGTGCTGCTGAAGTCCTTTCCCAGTACTATGCAGAGCTGGAGAAAGTTTGAAGTAAAAACAAATACTGAGAATAATGGAGAAAGGTGGTCCTGTTGTTGCAAATGGCTTTGCCTGCCAAAATGCTGGTAATAGTACTTTGGCCAGGCCTCTTGGCTTTCCTTGCTGGAACTACAGCCTTTTCGTCTTTTCGTTACAAATGTTAAGAATTACTGTTCCTCACACTCTCCTCTGATTAAAGCCCCTTGACTTTTGTAGTGAGATTCCTTGCTGAAGCGCTTGCCAATGTTGTCTCTGTATGTATCTGCTTCTTCACCCACACAGTCTCTCTTCTTTCACAGTTTAGACCACTGGTTCTTAACTGGGGCTCCACGGCCCCCTTGGAGGACGTGAGCAGGCTTCAGGGGATCCGCCAAGGACCAGGCTTCAGCCCTGGGGGGGGAGGGTTGGTCCAGTCTGGGGCTTCTGCCCTGTGGGGCTTGTGCTTGAAGGGGGGAGTGCCACCTTCACCCCCTGACTCACTTTAGCAGACCACCCAGTGTGTCTGTTGTGGGAGGTGCAAGCAAAAATTAGTGTCACTGCATGAGAGATCTCCCCCTGCCATCAGAAGGAGCTGTCTCATAGCCACTGTCTCCGTGAGTAGGCAGCTGTTAGCCCAGGAGACAAACCATGGCTTTGCCCTGCTACATCAGCACTTCAGGGAGCATTGCCAAATGAAAGGCAGAAATCTAGGGTGGTGGGGGGAGAAGATAGAGGCACATGACCCTCTGTGCTCCCCCCATGCAAATTTAGGGGTCCTTGGGTAAAGAAAGGTCGAGAACCACTTAGGCCATTGTACATTCTAATCTGTTTTTGTATGATAACAGAGGCTTGTGTTCCCCATGGCAAGCTGGACCTAAGCCCTGTGCCAAGATTCCTGGATTCTAAGGTATTTGGCTGCTACAGACAGGTACTTCTGCAAAAGTGTGGTTTAAATGTAAACGTGGGGGATTTAATTTAATTAAAAATGAGAATGATTGATACAATTCATGATGTTTGTCTTGATTTTACCCTTTATTTTATGCTATCCCTACTCTGTCAGTTTTTGCAATGCTAAAAATGGCCGTATTGAGAACACAGAGATGCATGGTGGATATTGACGAAGGGTGAAGTTGGAGGTTTGGGAACTTTTGCCACCTGGCAAGGCCTGGGAAGTCACAAAGGACCGTGGCATGAGCACACGAGCTGGACGTTTGTGCTAACACGAGTGGAGTAAAATAGCTCACAAGACTGAAACCTAAAAGCAATTTTAAAAATGCCAGACTTAACAAGCCACTGAGATCAATGGTGCACATCACGCTTCTCAGAGCCTCGTCTCAGGCTGGCTGCAGGCTCAGGAAAACGTTGCAGCCATTTATGTTTAGTGAAGCTGGTCAGACATTTTCTGACAAAACATTTTTCCATTAGAAAATGCCGATTTGAAATCTAAACATGCCTTGGGAATGTGTTAAATGAGAAGAATTTCTGATGGAAACCAGGCAGATTTCCAGTGGTGCCCTGCCTGCCAGCCAGATTTGAAACCTGCCTGGCTTCCTGCCAACTCACATTTGCCTGTGGCAGTGGAATACATGGGCCCTGTTTACACTATTCCCACCCCTATGGTTTGCCTTGACTCTTGTGGCAGATACAGACAATAGCACCTAATTCTGTGGGTGCCGTTTGGTGCCAGTGGCAATCCTCAAGTTCCCTCCTTGCTTTGCAAGTACTTTGAATTGATGTGAGCAAGTTATCTGTTGAGCATTAGCCAGTGCCACAGCATAATTTCTAGATGTGCTGCCACTGCAGACAGCGCATGTGGCATCAGCTCCATCCAAGATGGCAGTGCCCACCACTTCCAAAGCGGGAGAAGTAGCTAAAATGCTCCACCTTCCTGCAGACTCAGAGGTCTCAGCCTCTAACTGGCTCTCAGCTATTTCAAGCCACTTTCCAGGGCCATGGTATTTTTCTAGTATGCAGAAGACTCTGCTTCCCTGATCCAGCGAATTTTAAAAGAGGGTGCAGTAACCTTTCTAGGCCTTTAGAGCTCATTTTTCTTTCTTTACTCGTGCAGAAAGCTGTCTGGACGTCTGTAGTAGGGTTGTGGAGGGAAAGGCTGATTGCACTGGCTGTATTGTCAAGTTAATATGCAGCTGACTCATTGGCAACTACCTGCTAAAAAAGGGTCTGGATCAATTAACTAGTCTTGCCTCACAGTTTTCTATCTCTGCTGAATTAAGTCAGCCTCCTCTAAAAAGAAAATTGTGTGTTTATCAACACAGCCGGTAAGGAACAGCTCCACTTAAAGTAATCTGGGGGAAACCTCTGTTACCTTCTCCTGAGACTTCCTTACCACATAGAAGCCTCAAAGTTGTATCAATCAACAGCTTTAAAACCCCGGCAGCTGCTGGGAGAGCCAGAATACCAGTGTGGAACCTGACACGGCCCCACCTTTTCTGCTGTCAGAGCTAAATTCTCATTGTAAAATTTCAAAATATTATGTTTAAAATGCCATTAATCTGTAGCTGACATCTTCCCCTCTGTGCTTTTGAGAGCCCGTGTATTTCCTTTTCAGAGCAGCATGCTGCTTCAGTTTAGAAGCTAATAGTATAATTTTCATAGTTATTATACATCTCACTACTGACTTGGAGGTTTCCTAATAGATCAAAGCAATGCCAGAATGTCTTATTTTAAACTATGGCAAGCTTAGAAAAAATAGCATTTGCTGGACTTTGCAATAATGGCGATTGTGAGGTAAGTGAGCAAAGAATGGCTGTAGGGAGTGAACCAATTTTTATTTAAATATTAATTTAAAAAAAAATCCTTTAACCAAAGCTAGGACAAAGCCATGTCCCTGTGAACTATTTGCAGAACGAGTTAATGAAGTGTAGTGTGTGTCACTTTATCTGGTTTGAATCGGAAGGGATGTTTCATATTCTGGTATGTCATGAGCACTTTATAGTAGCAACATTAATTCTCCTTCCAAAAAGTGGGACGGAGATGAACCTTTTATGAGAGGAATAGGCTACCGTTATTTATTTTGGTTGTCATTTATTTGATGTATTAGTTTTTACTTAAAATTTGAGGCTAGTTCCAGCCTCAAGAACAGGGAAAGAAACAGTGCAAGATAAAAAGAAGGTAAATACACTGAAGCTAAATCTGCTACTTACTTGTGGCAATCGTATCAGATATATACTTGTGTCTATCCTAGCTTGATAGTAATAGAATCCATGTGTTATGGTCTGGCTGCAGGCAGCCAGACCCAGTAGTAGAAGCCAGAGTCTGCAATTAGTTTGGCAAAAGTGTTTTTTTGTTTTTGTTTTTAATAAGCAACTGAAAAAAGGGTTTTATAAAGGCAAGTGCCAGGCTACCCGTTCTGCCTATAACAATATCTATCAGCTCCTACCTTAACACGCCTTTGGTTCCTTCTTCCGAGGCTAGTGTAAGTTAATTTTCATATAGCAGTCTAGCTCCTGCTCACTCTGTGTACTGGTTACTTTTAGGGGTGGTTGTGGTGTTGAACTGTGCGGATATTTCTGAATGTGTTCATGGAGGAGTACTGGTCTTTGTGAAATAGAGATTATGGCTGATGAGGCTGTCGCTGATTCCTGGTCCTTGCCTGGCAGTTGATAGCCAGTTTCACCACCTGTTACATCAATGGGGATGGCAGATGGGCTGTGCTTGCAAGCATCATTTTTTGGTTCTCCTTTGAATAGCACAAAGATCACCCCAGCATGGGCAGACGCAGCGTGTGTTGCCACATAACTGATCTGTTGCTGCAATTATGATTTAAGGTTAATTCAGCATTAGCTTAAAAATGCAAGTCAGTATAGTCCAAGTCCAAACTGTGTATCAGAATGAAATCTGCATTGTTGTTGTAACTGTGTTAGTCCAGAATGTTAGAGACAAGGTAGGTAAATTAATATCTTTTATTGGACCAACCTCTGCTGGTGAAAGAAGCAAGCTTGAAGAAGAGCTCTGTGTAGCTTAAAACCTTGTCTCTTTCATCCACAGAAGTTGGTCCAACAAAATATATTACCTCAGCCACCTTGTTTCATGTCAAAATGATGTGGGAGAGTTATCTTTGGATGTCCACATGCTGCATTTGTAGTATAGAAAATACACTTGATGATGTGGCTTGAAAATCCACTTGCCCAAGGTTTATTTAAGAAGTTTCCCATAACAATTGCCATACATTTCTGTAGAATCTAAATTTCCATTTTAAAAGTTTCTAAGTCTCCTTTTGGGCTATGAAGAAAAGTGGTCCCCCCCCTTCCCCCTCTCCCATGAACCAAAACTGATCAGTGTATTGTCAATTTTCACTACTGCGATTTAGGGCAGCAGTAAAACTGGCAGGAATTAGGTTAGTTTAGCACCTCTACCGCTTCAGCTGCTGAGACCAGCACTAGAGCTACTCAGTGTGGAGGAAGACTAAAAATTTGAGATTGGGGGATGGGTAGAATAACACGATACCATCCAATCATGGCACCCAGGAGGTTATAAAATGAAAGGAGGAACAGAAAAGGAAGTAGTCAGAGATGGATGGAAGGGGGCGGGGCATGGAGCTTCAAATTGATCAGAGATTGGTCTGGAGATTGATTTAAATGAGGGATGGTCTAGCCGTGTACTCTTGCTAAAAATAGCAGTCGCATCCTCTATCTCAGTAGCTAGAGGTGTATTTAGTTTATCCTCTTAGGCACTGCTCTCGACAGTTCTCCTCTTTCTCCTTATCCTTCCTTGTTTCCTATTTGATCTTTGGCTAGCACTTATGGCTACGAAAGAAACATTGGGGCAAAAAGAAGGAAACATTTCTCTGATGCTTTGTGGCTGGGGGGTTGATAGCTGCTTGAAATATTAGAAGTTATAGTGGAGATGGATTGATAGACAGATGACAGGTGAGACTGTCAAAGGAGCACATGATCTATGCAATTCATCACATGTATATTGCATATGTGTGGGTGGCACTTTGAGAAAGAATAGATGTTCTGAACAGGTTCCTGGTGTTCTGGTCAATCTCCCAAGAAATGTAATTATATTCTGCTTATTAATTGGATAAAGTATTCTTCACTTCGTGTCCAAAACTGTTGAGTAGTATTTCTATAATGTTATTAAACAGTTGCTGTGTTCCACCCCAAAGGTGGCTGCATTTCAGTGGCGATGGGGATTCCTATCTATGCTGCTTTCAGAGATCTTAAGAACGAAAGTCGCAGTACACAATAAAAATAAGATTTCTTTGAAAGCTTTTAAATGTAGGCACCTGAAAGAAATCTGGGTGGGGTGGGGAGAAACTTGTTTGGAGATTTATAAAAATCCTTATTTGATCTGAATCTCCCTGGTATTTGTTAGTAGCGCAGTAAAGGGATCCTGTTGGCTTGTGGTTCTTATTGTGGGGCATACAGTGCCCGTACACATGAATGCAAATTCTAGTTTTTGATCAGTGGACAAGGGAGGGAAATATAATTTGATCTTTAGATTTTAATGCAACATAGCCAGTCTGAGTAAATTGCTAAAACAAAACACACCAAAAGGCTGGCTATGGGAGGCAAAATCTGCCATCGAGAATGGTAATGTTGTTTTAATTATGCTGGGCCTTGAATGAGGGCTACATTAAGACCTTCTCCTCGGTGCTTTGCATGTCAGTGTGTGTCGTTATTGTTCCTTTTGTGCGGTTTGCCCAGTCCCACCAGCTGCCAGCCCATAATAAAGTTAAATCTGAGTCACTGGTTTCCAAAAGGATGACAAGTAGGTTGCGTGTAGCTGAATAGGATGCTGCTAGTCCTCCATTGATCCTGCCAGCTTGGGGCTGGATTCAGGCCATAATTGCATGATAAGTAAGAGCTAATGCTGTCGTCTTTTTAAGTGAGTTGGTCGGTTGGGAGGGATGGGTGGGTGGGTGAGATGGAGATATGCAGCCACAAAAGTGGCCTATGCTGCCAACAGGAAGCGCACCAGCTCATATTCTGCTTTCAGCGTTTGGAGTGGGTCATTGGGAAGACACAATGGTCCATATTTTGGTGGGGCCTAAGCAGAAGCCGGGGGGAGTGCCTGTTACTAATGCCAGGGGCATTGCCACTAACTAACTGGTAGTTAGTTTCATGGGTCAGTGGTTTCTGTGTATGTTGTTTATATTGATGCTTTCTCATTTAGTCTGTGCAGCAGCAGAGAAAATACAAAGGCATCTTTTATGCAACTGCATTATTTAAATTCTATAGTGAGCGTGTGGGATGGTGGGGATTTCTTGGAGAGGGTTTGTTTGTTTATTTCGGCCAGTTTGAGAGACCTACAGTGTTTATAGGAAAGAATCCAAATAAACCAGAGAACTCCCAAGCCTTTTCAAGATTTGTCTGTACAGTAAGATACTGCTGGCTCTTCTCTGCTTTCATGGCATGTCATGCTCGTTATATGGTCAGGGTTTGAACACGAAATCTCTCTTCTTTTTGCTTGTCTCTTCTCCATTTGTTAACTGAGGTCAGGGGGATGATACGTGCACCTGTAAACAGTATGTGATGGCAGCAGTCCTGGTACTACGCCTTGTTTTCTGTGGGATAAGACTGGTTGCAAATGGAAGACTCAAGAGTGGCCTCTTTGGCAACTGTGTGGTTGCTTTCAACTAGAATTGATTAAAGGAAATTGAATAATTGTTTCTGATAAGAAAATGCAGTTATTTGCTGGAAATATTACTTGGCAGTACAGTTGGTCAAAGCCTGAAATAACAATTGAGTAACGATTCAAGGGAAAAAATGCCAAAATCTGCATCAAATATTTTTAGCTACAGATGCTATTTGAAACAGTTTATTAGACCATCTCTGCTTTGAATCTGGCAAAATAAAGGTATCTGGGTTTTGTGGACAAAATGTAGAGTGCTGTCCCAGCTGATTGTAATGGTTGGCCTGAGTTATGAGAACTAGTTTATTTGCCAACTGTGATAAAAGAGGTGAAAGATAAAGGTCACTCCCTCTGTGGAATTACTTGGATGAATTAAAGGAGACGTGGAAACTCAGCTAATTAAGAAGGAGTTGTTTTAATGCTTCCTTCAGCTAGTATCCATCAATACTCTGATGTCCTGAAATATGATTCAAGCACAAAGCATAGGAGAAGCAGAAAGAGTAAAAATTCCATGACTTATTGTGGGTTAAAGATAGAACGGATATTGTTCTTGTAGAGTGACTTTACTCTAATTCCAGGGTGTCACTTGTATACTATAAGCAATATCTTATAAGATTTCATGGAGTTTCCCAGAAAGCAGAGTCCTTCATTTGTTGCCTATAGTTATAAACTTTGTCAAATGCAGCTCACTGTGCATGAAATGCAAGGGTGAAACTGGAGTAAGCATCTGGGGTAAATTATATTGTGCACAACCTTTTAAATCATGATTGAAAGTCTAACCTGCTCAAATGTACTCAATTGTTACATGAATTCTGGCAGGAGACAAGTGGGTGTAGAGAAGAGGCAATCTTATTTGAAACTCAGTCAAACACTTCCAGCATTTTCTGGTGGATGTGAAAGCCTATGGACAATTTCACTTGTAAGTTGAGAACTATGGAGTTACATGGACAGTGAAATAAGATATAATTGTCAAAGAATAGAACATTATTTTTGGCGGGAGGAGTGGGGGACAATGCGTAAGGGCCCGATCCAAAGCCTACCATGTCAACAAAAGCCTTTCCATTGACTTCAGTCAGCACTGGATCAAGCCGAAGTGATATGTAAGTTTTCACTAGTGTTCTAGTTGTCACATCAGCATTGAGTGCTTTACTATTTCCTTGAGTCCGATTTGGTTTTAATTATAGAATTTTTCAGGCGTTGGGGAATGGATTGCAGAGGATGAAATGAAACTCGTAGGCCACCCATCTGGGGAGAGCATGATTCATGATACAGACAAAAAAAGTGTGTGAGAGAGAGTGAGAGAGAGAATGGTAGTGGTGGGACCTCAGCACAGCTTGTACACGTTTTCAGAAAAGCCAAGAAGTGAACAGTTAGGGTGGCCAGCTTTCTAATTTCCAAAACTGGATACTGTGTGCCGGAACCTCCCCCACCTTCGAGCCCCTGTCCCTCGCTCCTCTCCCTCACCCTGCGGTCGCTCGTGTTCTTTCCACCTCCCTCTCCCCGCCAGCTAAGTGGAGCCTCTAGGGGTGGAGGGGTGACTGGGGCAGGATGGGAGGAAGGAGAGCCATGCTCCAGAGGTGGAGGGGTGACTATGGCAGGACGGGGCAGAACCTCAGGATGGGATATAAGGTGGCTGAGAAGGAGGCCCAGGAGGTGAAGAGACAGCAATCCTCCTCTCCATCCTGCTGTTTGTACTCAAAGGAGTAGACTTGTCAGCTACCTCTGACTGTGGCTCTTCTTGAATAATTTGCCTGGGCACTGCACTTCATTTCAAGTAGTTGCCCCAAGACAGAGTCCAGAGGGAAACAAGCATGGCTCCATTCAGACTGTTAGCTTTTCTGGATGTGTTATCAGGACTGTACTTGGGTGATGTACCCTAGAGAGGTAGAGGATGTGAATGTTTGGGTATTCATTAGACTAGCTGTTTCTAGGGGAGAATACCACTTATATATTCTGTATGCATGCAGCTGTGTAGAGAGCAGAGAAAGAGATCTCCGTGTACCTGCTCATACATGTGTGTATGTATATTTATATTTAGTTTTAAACAAAACAGGGCTTGCTCTCCTGATCTGGCTGGCATCAGACTCACATCATTTACTACAAGATAACAATGGAGAGTTATACACCATATGGCAGCGGCTGGGAAACAGATGAGGGTAGTCTGGAAAATCCCGTGCTGTCACGTCTTTAAGGAATGTCTAGGTAAAAGGGAATGAGAAGGGACTCCTGAGTTCAAGATAGATTACCTTATGGTGATACAAAGCAGGTTTGCAAGCCGGGTGGGAGAACAGGGCTAGTCATAAGCCTGCAGTAATGCAGTCAAGTTAGTAGGTGATTTATAATTAGAAAGTTAGTGCTTTGTGGTAAGTGGGGTTTTGGTAGGAGGAGGTTGAATGGAGCTTGGTTTGAAGCAGATTCTTGAAGGGATAAACAGAAGTAAAAAAGAAAACTTGGCTTAATCATTCAAAATATTAAAATTAAAGGCAGCAACAGAAATGACATCCAGGGCATGGTATGCTGAGGAGTTGCAACACAGGTAGGATATGATGATCACAAAGGATTGTTGTTGCTCAAGAGCAAATTGCTATATTTGCTGTATCCAATCTTTTGTTAAGGGATATCTGAATGTGCATAGTTTTACATAGTGTATACAGCACATACATCCGTGTGTTGTGAAACACACCCACACATATTTCCAGACACTCCACACTCTGTGATGTGAGAAATTAGCCCCTTTAGGAGATTACATTAATCAAAACAACATTCTAAAAGAGGACCAGATTTATTGAAAATGCTGCACCTTGCTCAACTCAGCATTATGTTCTACACCACTGTATCTATGGACTTCCAAGGAGTCACAGGCATAAATAGGAGTTATACAGTAGTGATTCAGGCCTGCTATTTTCCTTCTCTACCACGAATTACACTGTAAGTCTAGTAAATATAAATGTCAGAGCTTGTGTAGCTTCACACTAATTTCTAGAGTGCAGATACTGGACCAAATTTTGGCTGAATTAGTTTCTTGGAAACAGAGTGGGGTGTTTTTGCTCACCCAAACTTCCTTGACTCTAGATTGGCAACTTCCATAAACAACCAGGAACTTTCTTTACAGAGTTGTGATTTGGGTTTTAAACAGAATTTGGTATGTAAACATCCAGAATGGTGGGCACACCTTCCTGAGGGCTGTGTAGTTTCATCTTTGTTAGTGCTGTTTCTAGTAAACATCCTCTTGCAGAACCTGGAGAAGAGCATGCACTATAAGTAAAGCAGTGAAACTTGCTAGTCACAGAACATTGTCAAATGCATAATGAAAACAAACTGCAAACAGAGAGAGAGAATACATTCTCTAATCCCTCTCAGTTTTAGTATATTAGGGGTTATGTGTAAGTAGAGTAAGTATAACATTTTCAGAAGGAAAGGTGATTTTAAGTTGGCATCTCTTGAAATGTCTAATGCCTCAGTTTTCCTATCTGTATAAATGGAAACTGGGGTGACAATACTTGGGGTAGCTCACTGTGGGCCAGATTGTCTTCAAAGGGTGGTGAGGGCTCAAGGAGACTCTATTGGTGTGCCACCCATGCAGTGACCAACTACAGTTTCAGGCCTTTTGGCTCACTTGAATACAAAGATTGCACAAGGCTAGTGGCCACCTTAGGGAAAGGAGGAAGCACCTCTTCATGATTGTTGATGTTGGGGAAATGGTGCAGGTAAATATTTGAATTTTCATGTCTCTTGCTTGCTAAATTGCAAAATCTTGATTCAGAAATGTTGAAGCACTTTGTTCCTGGTCAGGTTGCAACAAAACTGTCTGCCTGCCTGCCTGCACTGCTGTGGTGTTTTATGGGAGTTGCTGTTTGGGAGTCTCATGCCCCCAGTTTTGTCTGCGGGGTGAGCTCCCAGGCTGGACTACATCTCCCAAGATGCACTACAGTGGTTTGGCCAGTGGGGATACCATATTGCATCATAAGAGATGTAGCTCAGCCCACAGACAAGATTGGGGGCATGAGGCAACTGAAGTACAACTCCCATGAGGCAGCACAGCAGCTCAGTTCAGTTCAATCCAACACAAAATAAAACATTTTGTTTAGACTTTTTTCCAGGGGAGAATCAAATTTTCAGCAAAAATCAAAATTCTCATGGAAAATGTTAATGTTACGGAAAATGCAGTTTCCACCAAAATACCCAACCACCACATCTCAGTGGGAAATTCTTGACCAGTTCTACACTGAAACTAGGGTTGCCACCTTTCTAACTGGAGCTCCGAGACCCCCAATGGCTCTGCCTATTCCCCCAGGTCCCACCCCTGCTTCGCCTCTTCCTTCCCAAGGCCTTACACCCATTGCTCACTCCTCTCCCTCCCTTCCCGTTGCTCACTGGATCATCTCAACGAGCCTGCTTGGAGGTAGGAGGTGGCCCCAGCTGAGCAGGTGCTAGCACAGGTTAATGACCTGATGCCTCTCCCCACCTTGCCATAACCAGACTTTTGGTTTGGGTGCCATTTAGGATTGCCAGGTCTCAACAACCGGTCACCTAGCAACTCTAGATGGCACCTGGACACAGAAGCCAAAAAGGGGACTATTTGGGTAAAACCCAGATGGGTGAAAACCCTACCTTATCTCTTTTTCTTCCTCCTGCCCCATCCCTCTATCTCCTTCTTGTGCCCACTCTCCCTTGCCCCTATCATCCCCCTTGCCCTGTTCCCCCATCCCGTTCTCTTCTCCCTCTCCTATCATCCCCCTTCCTTCCCCACTGCTTCTTCTCTGCACCTCACCCCCTTACCCTGCCCCTCCCAAGGGCACTCACCGTTGTACAGAAACAGGACCCAGTACACATAGGAGAGGATGTTGATGGGCATTAGAACCCAGAAGACAGCATCCTGGAGCTGCCAGCCTCATCCTGGGAGAAGGGCTGAGGGAGCTGGCACAGTGTGGAAAGGACAGAGCTCCCTCCCCACAGGCTGAGCAGAGCAAGCCCTGCTCACTGCTTGCAGAGATCAAGGGTGGGGAAGTAGTGGAGGGCAATGTACCCCCAAACTACACCCATGACTGGCATGGGTTGATGACCTGGTGCCTCCCCCAGCCTGGTGATCCCCAGTGGTAATCAGCCTTTTAGTGTCTGGTCAGCATTGCTGACCAGGCCATGGTCCCTTTTCATCCAGATTTTCTGGTAGAAAACCAGACACCTGGCAACCCTATCTGAAACATCTGGTGCTGACCAGTGTTTGAGAGAGGACAGTGGACTAGATGGATCTGGGGTTTAATCTAGTACAGCAATTCCTTTGTTCAACTCTCCTTTAGAGAGTTTGGAGGTCAATGTTGCATAAATCTGGAGCTCTTGCCCTGTAATTCAAGAATTCCTGCTGCATAATTTAGATACATCAGCAATGCTACCCACACTGAAAAGAATGTGATGGCAAATTCTCCCCTCAGGTGTGCAAATGCAATTTCTACTGATGGCAGTGAGTTACGATTATAAAAGTTGAAGAAAAGTTGTCCTACTAAGGATATGTCTTCACTGATGGTGGCAAATTCACCACCGTCAGATCGATTTTATCCGGATCCATTGAGTGGAACTTAAGACCCACTCAATCAATCCAGAAGTTGATTCACTAAAACCACCTCCCCAAAAAGTGTAGCGCTGCGTCGACGGGTAAGCGTTTCCCGTCGGCACAACGTAGTGGATTCCTTGCACAGAAGAGGATTTAGGAAGCCAACAAAAGTTGCGCAGGCTACTTTGCGTAGCTTGCACAACTCCCATCGACTATCACCAAATTTCCCCATAAATATAGACCAGGCCTATGACTTAATGGTTCTCAGTCTGACAACCTGCTATTTCCAGGGCTACGGGAATGGATTGGGAGATGCCCAGTATCATGAAGAGTTCCTATTTGTATCATCTCCATAATGGAGCCATTAAAAAAAAAAAAAGAATTAAGGTTAACAATGGTGAATTCCTCAATTCACAGACAAGGTACAGTATAGGAATTAGAAGTGAAAGTTATCCCTAGACCCATTCTCAACCTTGTTCAGTGTTAGGATTACTTCCAAGAGTGGGAAAGTTAGTTCATTATCCATGTATGTTCAGATTTTGACCGCTCTGATGAGAATGCTAACAAGCTACTAGTTATGGTAGCTTTCTTTGTGACGTGGACAACTATCTGCTGGAAGGTCAAGTGAGACTGCCAACTCACCAGACACAGGGTACCAATTAACCATCAGGTAATGCCTTTCAACTACTACTGGTTGAGATTTGAACTGGTAACATATAGGTGAAATATCCTACATTCCATTTCCAATCCCCTGGAGCATCCATAAATTATCTTTATTTTGGGGACAGTTAGGTAGTAATAAGTATATTTTCGCTTACAGAAGGGAATTCTGTAATTGCATAGAATCCCAATAAATGTTACTGAGTAAAATTTCATTACTCGCACATCTAATACTTCGCAAACAGTTGTCAGCATGACTTCAGAGTTCAAGCCTTCCTAACACAAACCATACATTACAGTAATTTCCAAAAGCATCCAAAAACCACAACTGTGAGAATGTCTGTCTGAAACAGAACAGCTCCTTCTAATGGGATGCAATGGTAACAGTAACAAGACCAGACAGAAAATCCATACAGATAATTAAGAAATTGCCCATTTGGGAAAAGCTTAACTATCTGCCACCTTTTCAACTATGAAAGCCAAAGCATGTAAGTTGTTCCTCCTCCTCAAATCTTCACTACTTCCAATTACTTAACAGCAATATAGCAATGTGTAGCAATTTTGAAAGAGGCATCTGGGAATATAGCTAGGGAGCCCAAGTATTGGTTAACACAATATCTGGTTGAGTATTATATGGAAGAGCTAAAATCCTAATACTAAAGACTAGCCCTAGGGATAAACAAACTTAGAAAAGGTTTAAAGAAAAATTTCCAGCAACCATGTTATGATACATGCAATGAGCAAGAAATGCACAATAATACGAGCCAGTGGACTCCTGGATCTTGTGCTGGTTTGGTGTGCATTGTTAGAATTGTTTCTCTTGTCTATTTCTCTCCTCTCTTGATCATATAAAACCCAACAATCACAGTATACAAGGTCTGCATAGATAATAAATGAAATGTAATGAATGAAAATCTCCTAATTTATAGAAGAGAGAGATCTTTCGCTTATGGAAAAAGACGGGGAAGAGAGAACTGTGAAAGATGGAATAGGACTACAAATGTTTTTGGGCTGAGAATATCCAGTCATGTCATGATATTCTGGTAAATAAGGTATATACTTCTCACCATGAATGATGATAGAAGGGAATGGAAAAGATCTGCTATGTCATCTGCAGTGTCCTTCTTGCTGCCGAAACAGGACTGAAATTTTCTTTCAAAGGATATATGTCATAGAATTATTATAGAAAATTCTTTTAATTGCATGCCTACAATCAGGAAGGACCAGTATAGGGATTCAGGAGCATTTCTCGCAAATGGCTTTTCTCTTTTTATTCCAAGTTCCCTGGTATATAATAATCTATTTTATTTATATATACATAGTTAAATATAAATAACATATATATATATAACATTTCATATTTGTCCATTAAAGTAAGAGGGATGGAAATCTGGCTGCCTGAAACATAGTCATACACTGGAGAAATTTTAACTAGGAAACTGCTGCTGCAGAAGTCCTACCAAAAGCCAAAGGCATATTTTCTTTCAGTGGAGCAAATCTTCCCAAAAATTTAGATACACAAAATCACTGGGAATTGACTGCACTTCCTTTGTCCAGAGCTGTAATAGTATATACAAAATTTAGCACCTTGTGTTAAATTCCCTACTCTAAAATCCCCATCATCATAAGAAGGTCAAAATTATGCAATACAATACGCATTGCAGAGATTGCAGAATGACTGTTGCAATTCTAATGCAAATTAGAAATATGTAAGCTACGTCATCGCTAATGATTGTGAAACCAAGCCAGCAAGTATGGAAGTGCCAATAAAATACTAGACAAATATTTTAAAAATAATAAAACACTAATTTGAGACAGAGAAAATGACTAAAAATTCTTTTAGCTGCATGCCTACAGTCAGGAAGGACCAGGAGCATTTCTCTCAACTGGCTTTTCTCTTTTTATCCAAAGTCTCCTTGTCAAGGTATGTGTCACTACTCTGCTGCTCTCAGTGGAGCAATGACTTGATACTCATTGGTACTGATGGTCTATGTAGGAACTGAGTAATAGAGAGGAAGGATGGTCCAGCGATAATGGCACTGGTCTAGGCCTTGGGATATGTGGGTTCAAGTTCCCATTCTTCTACTGACTTCCTGTAGGACCTTAGGCAAGTTACTTGGCCCTCTATCTGCCTCTGTTCTGTATCTGTACAATGGGGATAATAGCTCTTCCCTATCTCACAGGGCTGTTGTGAGGATAAATACGTTAGAGAGTTTTAGGCACTCTGATCCTGCAGTAATGAGTCCATATAAGTAGAACCGCTTTTCCATCCCATGTAAATTTTCAGGATTTCAAAAATCTTCCCCTTCTGCACTGAATTGAAACTGAAACCTTTTCAAAACTTTTGTGAAAAAACAGAGATTCAGAGGAACCCACCCCCTACCCCAGAGCTAATAGCTGGATGGTGAAGGCACTCACCTGGGATGTAGAAGGCCTAGGTAGATTGGCTGCTCTGGGGTGGGTTTTTCTCGCCAGACATTCCATCCTGAGTAACTGGTTCCCAAAGGAAGGGTCTTCGAAACTGACTCTTTCCCACTAAAAATTTTAGTTTCAACAAATTGGCATTTTCTAACCAAAAAAAAAATGTGTTAAAAAATTCCCTACCCACTCCACTTAGGTACCATAGAGAAATTTGGTGAACTAGTGGATCACCATGGGTCCTCCACAGCATCCCTGTTACAGTTTTGGGATAGGTTGGGGGTACATCTAGTCCTGCTGAGAGCTATATTGCTGTAGCTATGTCAACATAACCGTAACTGTGTAAACACAGTTTACCCTGATGGAAAGGGCTTTTCCATCAATGTAGGAGCAATGGTAGCAACGCTGACAGATGCATTCTTCCACAGACATAACTACGTCTACACTGGGGATTAGGTCGGCATGGCTGTGTCAGTCAGGGGTGTGGGTTTTTCATACCCCTGACCCACAGAAGTCTGTCAACCTAACTTTTGAGTGTAGATCAGGCTGCAATGATTCAGGATAGGAATTTTGCTCACCTGTCTGTATAGCACTGGTTGTGCTTTAGAAATAAATAAAGTTTTTTCTAAGCAATCTCTTTCAAGAGAAGATTTATGTTAGGTTAGAATGGTTAGATAGTTATTATGCTGTGTTCATTTTTTATTTACAGTCTCTTTCATCACCTCCCTGCCACAGGGATCATTTAATGGGCTGCTTTTATATTGCATTCTGTATGTTCTTAAAATCAGCTTTCCTTTTTCAGATAGTGACCCAGAAGAAATGGGCTCAAGCTACTGAGTAATAGAGTTGGGTTGGTTCAACTTTTACTTGATTTATAACACCTGTTTTGTGGCCTTTATATCTGGACATGCTGTAAGCGACTCATGGGCGTGAAAGGAAATGAATGAAATGTAGCTTTCACATGCAAAGGCCTGATCCAGAGTTCAGTGGGAGCTGGAATGAGCTTGGAACCACACAGGATCAGGCCTTAAATGAAATATAACTTCATTTTTCCAAGGGGTGAGTCCACTTCATTTCTGGTCCTACCTTGCTAATCTGCTCTCACCAACTTCCCCTCCCTCAGGCCACTTGCCATTATCCACCATGACTAAGATCATAAATGCCTCATTGTAACGTGCAACAAAAGCCTTCTTCACAGCTTCGAGGGAGACTTCCTTCATAGGGATGAGATGTGGCAAATCTAATTTAACCTATTACAACAGGTGCTTCTCCTGTCCCCTCCCCAAGC
This sequence comes from Mesoclemmys tuberculata, assembly GCA_007922155.1. NCBI lineage: Eukaryota > Metazoa > Chordata > Testudines > Chelidae > Mesoclemmys > Mesoclemmys tuberculata. Next base: position 56,044,695 of record ML675610.1, on the reverse strand, counting down.
CACCTAAGCGATGAGCATCTTGGAGCTGATTACACTGGCTTTGGCTCCACTGTAGTTCCCCTTGATGTGAAGGAGAGAAGAATGAGGGCCGTGGTCTCTCTAGTGCTCCCACAGCCCAAAGAATGAGCCTTCAAGATTGGGAATGGATTGCAGATCCACAGCATTGAAGTGTAAAACACTAAGGGATCTAGCACCCAGCTGGTGTGTTGGTAATTAAGAAGCCCATGCAATATCTTGCAGCCTTAATTGTGTTTGTTGGTTTTAAAGAAAAGCTTTTAATGTCATTTATTTGAAAACAGCAACAACCCCAAAATCCCCTGGTGGAAGGAACACAGGATTCCTAGATTTACCGCATGACACCCCGGTACACGTGGGATGCTTGCCAAGTCTGCCTGAAAATGAAGCCTGGGTTGGGGGAGAAAGGAAGATGCGCTAAGTTAGCATGAGTCCAAAGCTGTCACCTTGCCCTGCTTTATTTAGCAACAACTAAAGACTTTCATCAGAGTTCAGCTTTCTGCGGGTTCCCAGCCACAAAAAGAATGATGAGGCGCAGTGGTAACCGGCCCCATTCATCACCAACAATGCACACAGCAATTACTGATGCTGTCGACAAACTGAAGCAGACTTTGTACTAATTGATTTACTGGACTCTTTTTATCCCCTTGTCTTTTGTTTCCTCCCTGCTCCTCTGCCTTCTTATTTGTAGCATCAGTTTGTCTGGCCGCAGCACACAGCGGTGCCTGGTCACATGGCACTTGTGCTCGAGATACAGAGATAGCTGCTGCTCTGGCTTGAAACACAGAGCCTTGTGACAGACCCAGTCCTCCAAGTCTGTATTTCCCAGTGTTCTGCCTGCGAGGCATTTTCTTTTTAAATACATGTAGTAAGCAAACTGGGTTAAAACATCCTCTCCCTCCTCCTGCTACCCTGTTTTCAGCAGCGTGGATGTTTTGCCTCTCATTTCACGCTGCATATGAGAGAGAAATCTCATTATTTCTGATTTAGGTATTTGCATTCACCTCCCTACAACATGTCACGACAGTTGCCAGCTTGTTCAGATGTCACAAGAAGAATTCAAAGCTCTGGTTTATCTGCTGTTGGAAATGATTCTGGGGTGAAAGGAGATATGAGAGGGTGTAGGGGGGAGAATGGCACAGAAGAAATATAGCTATACAGTCTATTCTAACCTTATTTTAATCTGCTTGCCTATTTGCAGCTTTTCTGGTGAATGGGCAATAGCATGAAAAATGTGATCTGTTGTATCCAAAGACTAGAAGAAGGGAAACTTTTTATTCTATGAAATGGGAACGGGTATAAGGATCTTCCTAGGAGCTGTTGAATAAAAAATGTGTTTTTATTTTTAATCCCTGTTCTTCCCCTGCCCTGATTGATAGCAAACAGTATTAGAACTGAACAGTAGCCAAAAATAGAGTATATCAGTTCCCTCCTTCCATTGTGTATTGGAATTGGGGGATGGGGGTGAGGGGGGGTGTTGCTGTTTGTTTCTGATTTGGACAGGAATTGGCATTTCCCTCCACACCTCCTCAGGGCTGAAAATTGAATTTCTAGCTGTACCTATAAAAAGGGAGCAGGGCCACTGAAGTCACATGTCATAGTATCTTGCAGTTTTCTCATTTATGTTGCAGTAGAGCCTAGGGGCCTCAATAAAGGATCAGGGCCTCACTGCACAAAATAGCATACACGTATGATGAAAAGATAGACCGTCTCTGACTGACAAAATATCAGTCAAGTGATGACTCTGAACGAAATGTAATGGTTGCATGTGACTTTGCTCACCAGTGCATAACTTTGGCTATGTCTACACTGACGGCAGTAAAGTCGCCACCATCAGATCGACTTATCTGGATCGACTGAGCGGTCAGTGAAGACCTGCTCAGTCGATCCAGAAGTTGACGTTATTAATCCACCCCCGCAAGTGGTGTAGTGCTGCGTTGATGGGAACGTGGTTCCTGTTGGCGTGGTGCAGTGAAGACGGCGTGCAGAAGAGAAGCACAGAAGCCAACGGGCGTTACGCAATCTCTTTGCGTGCTTTGCGTAACTCCTGTCAACTGCCTCCGAATCGTGGAGGTAAGGGTAGACCAAGCCTCAGTTTGATCACTGCTGCAGCCTCATGTTGCTTCCATGGAAAGAAGGAGCAATCGAAGTAGCATGGAAATAATAGTAGTAGAGGATTCTTGTCCTTCTTTTGGTTCTCTGGAGGACAGAAATATCTAGTGGACGAAGTGCAGGACTGGCAGCCTGGAACAACTGAGTTGTAATAATCCCAATGGCAGAATGCCTTCTGCAGCCTCAATGTCACTGCCTCCCTCTAAATTATAAAATGGCCAGGCTAGAAATCCATTTCTTGAAAACCAGATGGCTTCATAGATTTAAAAAAAGTTTTTAGTTACCAGGTGTTGCGGACAGGTTAAAATATGGTTAATGTGGATTTAAAAGCTATTCTCAAGAGTAAGTCATTGCCTGCTGAAATGGGTATACTAATATTTGCTTACCTCATAGGAATGTCGTGAAAAGTAGTTAATATATATGCAGGGCTTTGAAGATTTAAAGTGATTATTGTTATGTAGCATTAACTCCCAGAGAAGGATTGATGGCCGCTGGTTTACTAGAGTTGATGCAAAACCCTGGAAACAAAATACGTTGGAAAAATGTGAAAAACCAAATGGGGTGGATGCTTGAAATGATAAAGAAATATCATAATTAAGCTATAAAACAACCTTTAAAATATATTGAAGCACTATAAATAGTGTTCCTATGAAACATACTTTTTGTATGATCAACAACCTCACACTCTGGCTGATTAGGACCAAAATGGTCACAATTTAATATAGAGAACATTTTTCATTTAAAAAGAAATTACATTCCGAAAGTAAACTTTATAAGTATATTTTCAATTAATAGGAGACTGCTAGTAAGTCTCTGTGACATTTACTTAATAAGCTGTTGAAATGATTTAGTGATCAATGGGCACTGACATTTGAGAACGGAAAGGCAAACTTCGTCACTTCTCATTACGCTTTCCCTTCCCAACTCTTCTCTTTGCTCACATATAAGATGGAAACTTTTGCATAGTGCAAGAGAGGGAACTGTTTTAATTATCTTGCAGAGTGTGTGCGCGTGCGTGTGTGTGAGGGTGAGAGAGACACGCACATACTTGATATATTTGGTAAACAGCAACAACTTGTCCTTTTCATTCTTTGAAAAATCAGAAATTAACTTTGGCCTTGATTTAGCAAGGCATTTAAGATCGTGCCGGAAGACCAGACTACTCTTGTGCTTTCGGTTAGGCACATATTTACGGTAAGTATATTGTTGAATAGGCTGTAGTAGATTCCCTTTTTGTAAATTAATCTATTTCCCTCCTGTTTTTGTTCCATTTTAATATCACTAGTACTTAAAGAGTAATACTTAGATCCTAGCCAGATGGGCTCTCTGAAGATGCCTAGTTGAATCTTTCTGTGTAAGCCAATGGGAGGGAAGCATGAAGGATCTAGAATCGTGTCTTTTGTGTTTAATCAATCCAATTACAACGATCCTTAAGTTTCTTAATTCTTTAAATTACTCCGAGAGAAGACACCTGCTGTATGAATATGGGAATGAGGGGGACGGAATAGTAAAATCTCAGTACATTGCACTTCATTAAGCCATGCATTTTTATTATTTCATTTCATTTCTTAGGATGTATGCAAACTAAAAAGGATACATACAGGCATAAACATATGCGCCCTCAAGTGTATCAAGGCTCCCTTGATATAATTTTAAAGTGTGCACAAGAAAAAAAACTCCATTATAGCTTAGTGGCAGCAAATTCCATAGTGTCTGTCCACCTCTCAGCAAAGATTTTATAACAAGATGTGGGGGAAAATTCTCAACTTTTAAAGATTTCACTGTGTTTGCAAAATATGCTACAGTAAATTCCGTAGTTCACCCTGCAGCATTGCCATAAATAATTACAACTCCACTACAACCGGCAAAATAAATGAGTAAAGGAAATCTTGCGATGCAGGGTCCTTGTTGATGGTGTTAGTTGTGGTCGGTTAGTTTATTGTGCGTATTCACTTGGGACCCAGTCCTGTGCCACTGAAGTCAGTGGAAAGACTCCCATTGACTTCAGTGGGCTTTGGGTCAGTGTCTCACTTTCTCACAAACCAATTTCAAAGCCTGCACTGGGTCACTCGGTAATTGATGAGGTTCTACTCCGTAGGGTAGATCAGGTATCACAGTGATGTATTTGCATACAGATTGAATGTGTGCGTCTTTAGAGCACGCTTGTGACTTTTAGCTGTTTCTCCAGCGTAGTGCAGTGTGGCTCCAACACCCCCCCCAAAGGATCATTAGAAGATAGTTAGCGTCAGGCAGGCTCAATTCCTCCCAGGGCGTACGGATGAGGAGACAGTCTACTCCTACACCTTGCATTGGGATGAAGTGCTGCTCTTGGATTCATACAGCATAGCTTGAATTTGATATTCTGCTCTCTGTGTGCATTTCTCCCATTGACATGCACATGCAAGGGAAGTAGGATATCAGAGCTGAGATCTGTTCTGTAGACCTGAGAGCAGAATTTTGCCATTAGACTTTTCTCTCCCATCTGTTAGATTTGTAGGTGAAGGTAATGAACAGAGACAATTCACTAATTCTTCAGTTAGTCTGGAGCTGCCTCAATAAATGATTAAGGATTAATAGTCTGCATAGCAATTTATTTGTGGAGACGATATCCTATGAATTATGCTCCTTTACCTCTTCAGCACGTTTTAGTACCTGATCCCAACTGGTTCCATTGCACGCTTCCTGAAACATTTTTCAAATACTAAGCATGGTGTTTGGCTTCTGAGGCTGAATTCTTAGTTAAAACAAATGGATTAAGGGGTGCACGGTAACTTGGCTTTGGTAAGTCGTTCAGAGCCAGGCACACATTGCAGGAAGCCCATCAAAATGTTTAGAGCGTGCAGGTGACCTGTGGGAGTTCAGGTGAGGCTTGATATGTGGTGTGTAGTTAGCTTTCCTTGTCAGATTTCATTGTAGGAGATTAGGATGGGACAGGATGAGATTTGATTGGGATTTCCAGTCAGCAGAGAACGTTACTGGGCAGGTCACACTGAGCCGTCCCTGTTCTGCTGGCCTCTCTTTCGGATGGCTGGAATGATGTGCTGCAAACTGACAGCTTGGGGACGTGCAGGCGAGATGCTCTCTGGAGTGCAGCTGCTCCATTGGACATTGCTAAGGTAATGCTGGAATCTGCTAAGATGCCACTGGCTCTCCGTGATGCAGTGAAGAGGAAATAACACTGGATACCGATGCTTCAGTTCTTGAAAGGCAGGCTGGCATAGCACATGCACTGTTAGCTTTTAGAGAACCTCCATTCATTCTTCCTTCCTTGGCTTCTTCACCCCTTCATTCAAATTCTTTCAAGCAAAGAAGAGGCTTCTTCCATCTGTATCCTATAAAATATTGTTTGTACTCCATAACATACTGCCTTCCAAAAGCTTATTTGCATCAATCCCTTCTCCTCTGTCTGAGTCTTCTCTGTGCTCACTATAAACTTAAAACCTTTTGTGTGTCTCCCACACCTTCTGGATGTACAAGGTCTCTGCTTCGCTCTCATCTTTGGGTTAAAGTGTTACTTAATGTCAACATTTCATTGTCAGTTTCTTTGAAAAATTGTCTCAACACATTTATGCTTTTCAATTTCCAGTTCCCTCTTCATGGGGATTTCGGTGGGTGTGCAGATGTTCACGGCAGATTCTTTTAAAAAGGGATCTAAGTTCTCTGAAAGCGTGTTTGAGAGAGTCCCATATGAAGTACTGGATATGCACTTTGTGCACGTCTTAGTCTGAAATTGCCTTGATGGACGCATCAGCGATGAAGCCAGCACTGAGCACTGTTTCTGTAGCATGTCAGTGGTAAAAATGTAAGAATGGAAGCTAAACATTTTAACAATTTAACAATTAATGAAGTGGACAAAAACTCAACCCCAAACAATTTCCTCAGATGGGGGTAGAACTTTTTGTTTTTCATCTGCCATATCTTTGCATTACTCCTTTATTTCATCGCAGTGTTTTCTCTTCCTGCCCCTTCCCCAACAAACATAGAGGAGCAGAATTATCCTGCATTTTCCCTATACAGCTGATAATATATTATTATACTGTACCTCTGTGTATTTCTCTAGGTATTTCTGACAAAAATATATTTTAATATAATTTTAATATTATATATAATAAAATATATTATATTTTATATATTTTAATATTACTATACAGCTATTATACTGTAGCTCTAGGTATTTTCTCGAGCTATTTCTGTCAAAAATATTCTTTTCACCAGCCTGCTTGTTGTCAGAAGCACAAGAATAAGTAAAATAGGTACCAGTAATGCATGGAAGAAGAAAGTTCAGTAAAACGGTTTGAGAGCATAGTCTTAATGAGTGGTCTGTTCTAGACAGATCTTCATATTGAGCTCTTTGTTTCTGGCCTCCACTGTGCTCTCCTTTTACTTACTTATTTTCCCTTTTGGAAACATACTATAATGGCTATGATAATGAAGCAGTTCAGAAATACCTGCCAGATGAAGGAGATGGATTTGCTATTTCAACATAAGTCATTTACTTGCTTTAAAACTTTATTACTTCAGAGGCAAAATCTCACCATGAGGTAAATGTGATGGGGTTTGAAGTGATTTAACCAGGTTAATATGCAGTTTAGCTGACTGATGGCCTGTTGCATCACACAAAGCTGTTAAGCATTTGTACAGGATGAAGCATAATTATCATCTTCAGTCTTTCTGGGTGAAATGAGGCACGGGGCAAGAGGGAACCAAGAGAATTATGAGCCACTAAAGTGCAAGGGAAAATACACAATGTATTAATTTTGATTTTTTAAAAATGTATATAAGATAATTGTCCATTACATGGTCAGGTGCCCTTTCCAGTATTTAAAAACTGCAAAACAATTGCCAGTTACACTGATCTGCCAAAATTCACTGCTAGTCACCAGTACAATCCTTATTCATAACTCCATTGCCTGTCATCAACAATTCCACCCCTCTGTCACCACCACCTGAAGTCCACTTGAGCAGATGTCCTTTTCAACTCCACACCTGCTGAACTTGGGATTGCCACATAAGCTTTATTTCTGCAGAGCTCAGAAACATCACAGAACAAAAGCTCCCTGACAACCTTCTATTCCTTTCTGCTATGATGCAGTAGACCTGTGGAAGTCAAACAGTTCACCACACACATAACATCCCTTTCTTCTGCTGACCTCTCATCCTTGAAAATGTAGGTCTTAATATGTTGATGTATTTTACCACATTGGGTGAAATCCTGACCCCATTAAAGTTGGTGGTAAAACTAATTGACTTCAGTGGGGCCAAGAGTTCATCCGTTATCTCTCATCTTGCTTTAAAAAACACATCAAAAGAACATTATGGGTGCAAAGTCATGCACTCAAAAGCTAGAAGAGGCCAGGATTAAGATGGCCCATGCAACCTTAGTTTGGTCTTCTTGAGTGTATGAATTATGATACAGTTTTTAACTACATTATCACATACTATATTTTCCACTGAATGAGGTAGGGGTCTTGTGGAAAAAATATATTATGTAATTAAAGGCTATATCCTAATGCATACACACAAGGGGGGCAAATAAAGATTGCAAGGACAACCTTAATTCTGACATCTAGTTTTTGAGTGCTTGACTTTGCAACCTTAATGATAGTGAGACAAGGTGGGTGAGGCAATTTCTTTTATTGGACCAACTTCTGTTGGTAAGAGAGGCAAGCTTTCGAAACACACAGAGCTCTTCCTCAGGTCTGGGAAAGGTACTCCCTGAGTCACAGCAAAATGCAAGGTGCAATGCATTGTTTAGCATAAGTAGCTACCACATATTGTAAGGGACCATTCAAGGTAGAGTGACCCCTCTTTTGTCCCTATGACTGTGGAGGTGTTAATGGGCCACTCCACCTTGTCTCTCTAATATCCTGGGACTGACATGGGCACAGCTACACTGTATGCAATCTTAATAATGTAATTTTTTCTGCGTAATATAAAATCATTATATTTCCATCCTTCTTCCTCATCCTGTTAAGATTTACCTTGATGATATTTTAAAATAAGGACCTGAAAGATTACAGTGATGTCACAGCGTCCTAAGAAAGCAGCACGCTCTGATCTTGACAGAGTTATACTTCTCTTTCTTGTCATGGCACAAGTGGGGCTGAATGAGAGCAGCTCTAATTCTCACAGCCTCCTAATGTTCTGTTTCTCTCGACAAGGCACGTCTCCCTTGGTGTTGCCTTCTGCCGCTGGTTCACACCCTTTGCTTAGTCCTCTGTAAAGATTTGTGGCATCTCGGTTGGCAGGTGTAGTGTTACAAGCCTAGGATGAAGCACAGATGAAGGGCTGTAATTTCACTGCTTGTTGAAAGGCAGAGGGAAACGACTGGCACATTCCAGGCAAAATTAACAGGTGTGAGGCTTTACAAAAAAACATAAGGCAGTGTTTATGAAGGGGCGGAAGCCCGGGCAGGCGGGGGAGCAACCCTCTCTTCTGAGTACTGCTAACATGGCTTTAAATCCAAAGTTTCAGTTCTTGGTGCAGTGCCTGGATGTAATCAAAACTTCCATCCAAAATTCGAACATCTTCCAAGTACAGCTCTGCTTTTAAACAAGGTCAAAACCCCTGACAAGAAAATAACACATGAATACATTTCTTCTCTGAGCTGTGAGCGCTGCAGCTTGCCCCGTGTTAACCGTGCCATCTCTTTCAGGTGCAGGACTGGCTTCGGAGGATTGTGGTGAGAGGAGCTTGCTGGGAGTTTTGACTCCTTAAGTGGACTCTGGCTGTGCACGGCTGCCATTAGCGGGGAGAACCTGCAATGCATCAGTGTGTCTGCTGGTGCCAGCATGGGGATGACTCCTTGTAGCTGTGGGAGAGCAAGCAGAGCCAACGAAAGAGATGTGACCTTGTTCGTCCCAGGGGGAGTGCGCTGTCAGAACACGTACTTGCTTTAGGTCCTCGTCACTCCTGCATTGCCAGCAATGGATGTCACAATGGGGGCTGGGACTCAGATGTTCTGTGTTGTTTTTGCAGCTCTGCTGTTGATCTACTGTGTGATCTCAGGCCGCCACTTCCCCTCTCTGTGCTTCCATTTCCCCTCCCCTGGTCTGTCTTGTCTGTATAGATTGTAAGCTCTATGGCGCTGGGGCTGCCCGTTGCTATCCGTCTGTACACTGCTACCACCATGAGTCTCTGATCTCAACTGAGGGCTCTCCTGTAACACAAATAATAGGAATAGTGAGGAGAAAAACACCTGACCTAATGGGAAAGGGAGCGGGGCTGCTGCGCAGTCTCCCTTCCTGTGTCGACGTGTTCACGGTTTCTGGCTCAGCTCATTTCTGGGTACATCTAGCCTGGGGTGTGAACTTCAGTGGATTCAGGAGTTTTGTTCAGTTTGCAGTAAGCAACTGTTTCTGAACTTTCACACTACTTTGGCTGCAAAACAGGGCCCTCGTTTTCATCAGACTGGCCTTTCTCGCAGTAATTTTGGATTACAGCTTCTGGTCTCCGTTGGAGCCAGGGAAATAAAAGGTACAAAAGACAGAAATATGGTGGTGAAGATTTGAATCGCTTCTTACTTTTACTGAACCAGTTCCCTGATTTTAATAGAAGTAAGTACACTCTGAGGAACCCTACATTTGTTATTCAAATTCAGACTACTACTGTATCTTCTTGAATAAATTGGCTTCTTAGGGAAATCTGGAATCCCTCTTCTGTCTCACTAAGTGTAATATGATAGGATGTGATTGTAGGAGAGCCATAGCGACTACAGCTGAAGAACCTAGTGGCTAGAGTGGGTCAAAAAAACAGGGTGGTTTTCCACAGAGAAATCTGAGGTTTGGTCGAAAACCCGAAAGTTTCCTCTTGGAAAATAAAAAGAAAACATTTTGATTTTCTGAATAAAATCAAAACGTTTCATTTTGGGGCAGCTGAACGTGTAACAGTGTCTGTCTGTGCTGCCAGTGCCTCATAGGAGTTGTAGTTCAATTGCTTCATTCCTCCATTCTCACCTATGGGTCAGGCAGGCTCCCTGACTGGTATGTTTCTCCTGTTATGCATGGTCTCCCCTCTTGCTGACCTGTTGTGGGAAGCACGGTGGCTCAGGAAGGATGTGGTTTAATGTGGAACCAAGTGAAAGTTAAATAATTTGATTCAGGAATGTCGAAAGGCTTCATTTTCATCAACACGGAAAGTTTTGCTTTGAAATGTTGAAGCAGTCAGTTTTCAGCTGAAGAAAACCATTTCACTTTTTGTGAACTCCCTTTTTCTGATGAAAAGTCAAACATTTCTGCAAGAAAGCAGACGATTTGGGAGAAAATTTTCATTTAGAGGAAAACTCTATTTCCTGTTCAAAACCAGCCCTACTTGTGACAGCGTCGGCTTGTGTCCTGGCACTACAACATGTTTATCCAGTGTAATGCTGCTGTAAAAACAGGAATATAGCCATTGTAAAAGATACGTTAAATGTATCCCCTGAGGGGTTGGAGGCAGGAGGAAACATTCCCTATCAGAATTAATTGTTTTACAAAATACCAACCACAAGGAGGAGGAGACAATAGTCACAGTTATCCTGTCATTGCAATAGGTGTCTGTTATGGCTTTTGCACTATAGTAGAATTAAACGTCATTAGAATGCATTTCATTGTGACTAATGTTAAGAGGAGGGAACTATATTTTTACACACATGCACATTCTCATTTAAGGGCATCTACTGTACTTCTTGGTGACAGAACCTCTCCCCTCAGGGATCCACTCTTATTCATATTTATTAATAATGACAACAGTGCAGTAGGTCAGTGTTTCTCAACCTTTTATGTAGCAGGTACCCCCTAAGTTCTGAAAATTTTAATAAGTACCCCAACACTCAATTTTCCATGGGATTTTATATTTACAGGCTAACGTGAGCCCTATGTTGGAGAAGGGCTGAGTATGTAAGGCCGGGAAATGACAGATGTCAGATCTAGTGGGGGTAGGGTTACCACCGTTACACCAGGGGTGCACAACTCAATTATGTACCTGGGCTAGAGGTGATGTTGGCCAAAGCTAGAAGGCTTTGAGCAGCATGCCAATGCTGGAGAATATAAAGTGCCGCACCAAATTTTTTGCCCTAGATTTGAAAGTAAGAAGGGGTGAGAGAGAGACAGGGAAGGAGGGCGAGAGAGAAAGACAGAAAAGGGAGTAACTGGTGAAATCTGGGGCTGTGGTAGTTGTCAATTTCACTGTTCAGCTAGAGCAGTGAAATTGACAAGGTTTCTGGGCACTGGGCTTTGAGCCAGGGAGGGGGGCTGCCACCTGGGCAAGTTGCAGGCGGCTGCCGCCTGGCTGCCAACCCAGGACATGGGTGACTGACATCCAATCCGAGCTGAAGCAGAGGAGGCTTCTGTGCCAGCTGGGACCCAGGGATGCGGGCAGGCAGCTGCTGCCCATCTTCAAGCTGAGGCACTGTAGCTGTCCCTCAGCTCGGAGCTGGGGCACGGGTGGCTGCCACGCAGCTGCGAGCCCAGCCTGAGGAGACGCAGGAGGCTGCCCCCGGGCTCCCATATTCCTCCTCCCCTTCTCTCTGTTTTTCCACTGGTACCCCTGCCTGTGTCGCACGTGTCCCCAGGGGTACACGTGCCACAGGTTGAGAAACTATGTAGTAGGTGCTGTACAAACAAGATCCCTGCCCTGAAGAATTTACTATCTAGCGGCTACACTGAGAATTTACTCCTTGTCGAAGTACCAGGTGGTACGTTGATGAGCCACTCCCAGCACAGCTCCTACAAGGAATCGTGACCTGGAGGCGCTGCTCTGAGTCACCATTTCCCCCAACCTCCTGAGTTGCCAAAGCCCGGGAGGGAATATGCTCCTTTGACTGGTTGCCCGACATGGCACGCTCCCTACCTCATGCCCAGACAGCTCCGCAGGCAGCACATAGGGAAGGAAAAGAACTATGGCTCCACCTAGTCTGCTCCCACGCTGTTCCTCGCTGCCTGTATGCTCGCAGGGAGGAGTGGTGGCCCTGCAGAGCCTGCTTTTGTCTTCCTCCTACTTCCCCCTTTTCCATGCCTCTCCCAGTCAAGGCGAGCCCTTCATGGCTGGGCGAAGGAGTGGGTGGGGGACTTACTTCCTTGGGCAGCCCTGTACTCAAGCCCTAAATAAGCACTGAAGGAGGTGGGGCGGGGCTGAGAGGATGAGCACCGTGTTGCCAACGGTGGGGTTAAGTCTGTGTCTTGGGAGAGCCGTGCTTTTTGTTTGACTTTATTTGAATAAGAGATTCACCCTTGATGCTTTCATCACTATTCTCCATGGCTGTCAATCTGCACATAGAGCATGAGAGCCTTGTCTTCCCTTCTCTTCCTTTTTAACTCGTCAGAAATCTGCCTGCCTTGTCTGACTGTTTTTCAGCCTATTGTGCAAGAAGCCAAAAAAGGTTAGGTGGAGACCATTTATTATAGCTATATCTCTTCTCACCATTCCAACCCCCTTCTTCAGGCCAGATTGATACTGATTCATCTAAACCAAAGATCTCCTTAATTAATAAGGCTCTAAAGGTTTTGAGGATTTTTTTTTCCTCATTTGAGCTGAGGCCAAGCTGTCCCACTCACACATGACCTGAGATGTGAAAACGTGGGACCGACAACCATCCTAATGTTCCAGCGTAGAATCAGAATCCTAGAAGATTGAGTTTGGGAGGGACCTCAGGAGGTCATCTAGTCCAACTCACTGCTCAAACCCAAACTTGCATGCATCTGTTCCTCAGCAGGTGCCTTTCTTATTCCAATTTCTAGCACAATCATATGGCTACCTGTACCACTGCCCAGGTGGGAAGATGATGTGTTTGCCCACCATTTGCTATGCCAATATGCAATAGTGAGTCTCCCTCCCTGCTTTTCCAAAGTAGAGTCACAGTTTGAAGCCATATACAAGGAAACAGGCCCTTCTTGTTTTGGGTGAAACAACAAATGTGTTATCTCATTATTTTCTGCTCTATTTTCTGGGCCTCTCTGCTGCAGCAGTAATTATTAAACTACGTCTAGCGGTCAGATGATCCAAAGCTTGGTAGAGGCTTCTGGAGTAACAACTTCTGCTGGACCATGTTTTGGGGCCAAATACTGCAGCTCTTATTAATGAGCTGTCCATGGGAATGTTTATATGGACTGCATTTGGCTTTTACTACTTGTTCACCGGTTTCGACTTTAGAACTGCTGCCCATTTCCCTTTCCAGATTACTTCACCAGGGGAAGAAGAAGCAGTTCTCAAATCAAAGCTTGAATCTAAACATCGTGTTATAATTTCAGTCACTCCCTACTAAAGGAAACAGTAATTATTGCCGAAACCTAGCACCCAGTTTTGGATAGGTGGAAAATGTGCTGCGAATAAAGAACCAATATTCATTTTATTTTTAATTGAACATGCTTAAACAACAGTCAGCCAGAGAATCAAGTGCAACAGGACACACAGAACAGAATATTATATTTTTCTTGTAATTTATGTCCTCGTTTGAATAGTACTGGTTGTCTTCTGTAAGAAGCTGTAGTTGTATGTGTTTAATTGGGTCATCCAGATGTGAACTTTCTAATTAAATACCAGATGGCTCTGGAGGGTCTTGTCTTTAGTTCTAAATAGAGAGATTCTCAAATCAAGTTTCCATAGTGAGCAATGGAGCTGGTATGCAGGAGTCTGACAGGGTTGCCAGTATGTTCCAAAGGCCGAATTCTCTGCTTCCAAAAATCAGCAAAACTCCATTTACACCAGCAGAGAATTTCGTCCCTGGTCTCTGTAAATTATGTTCATTATTTTCACTGTGCATTTAAGAATATTCACCACCGAGAAGAAATCCCTATAGGTGATGTTACACTGATTGGAGGTTGTAAAAGGCCCTTTCTGAGGGAAAAAATGTCCTTTGTTGGAGATCTGGAAAACAGAAAACCTAGGTGGGCTTTTATATGGTACTGGATATAAATAATACAGCAGGTGTCCTGGAGAGAGAACAGCAGGTGCTATGTATCCCATGGAAAACATGATGGAAAAAACAGCTCTGGATTATGAAAGAGGGAAGAAAACTAATTTAGCCTTTTTAGCCAATGACTCTGATGGTATGGTATTGTCAGACTTCTTACATATTAGTGTCTGACAGCTCAGCTCTAAATTGTTTTATTGCAAATACAATTAGTAACATTAATCCTACTTAGTACGGGTGCTGTTGTGTACCAAAGGGCATTCATTTAACGCTGTTATAGAAGTTCAGTAGTCCTGTTAAAGCACTTTAGTGCATCTCGAGCAGCTGCAGAATGTTCATGCTAATGCAAAGAGATGGATGTCTAGATTTCTCTGAACATTTCTGTGGCCCTCCTCATTGTGAGGCATCCAGAAATGGCAAACATTAATGAATTTACCCTCTCAACACTTACTTCTGTGAGGGCTGGAAAATGCAATCATCCCCACAGAATGATGAAATAATTTGCCCAAGGTTACTCAGGATGTCTGTAGCACAACTGAAAACTGAGCCCAGGTTTTCTGAGTCCCAGCGTCTTAACCATAAAGACCATCAGAGGACGAGAAGTCGTGGTTTGAGGTACGTTGAAGAGAGTGGCGTTGGCTAAATTGGGATAAGCCCTGAGAACAGTTACCTGTTTAACAGCATATTTGCATTTTCCATGTCGTAATTTCTCACGTCCCATACCTGTAATTGCCATAATGGCTAAAGCCATATTGTCAGAGTTGAGGTGACCAGCATCTCACCTCCCTTGTTTGTCCCTCTTGTACACATTTGCAATGTCCACGTAACTCTTTTTCTAATCAGTTCTCCCATGTCGTTTTTTTTCTTGAATAGATACAAATAAAGTAAATTCCAGCAGCCCATCACCTGTGCTCATCAATAACCAATCAAAGTGTGTGTGCAACAGAGGGAGGAAACGTTTAGTAAACAAAAAGATTTCAGTTTCCAATTCATAATGTTTGCAGTTTCTCAATGACACTGGAAATAACAGTGAATACAAAAACTACTTTTAAGTTGCACAAAATACTTTGTATTTCCTCTTAAAGGCTTTTTCGTATTTTCATGAAAATTACTTAATATCAGGGGGGTGTTGTATTTCATCCATATAAGTTAGCTGGAGGCTGAAATGGGGCATTTAAATGTTAAACTTGGAAGCAATTTATAAACAAAACTAAAACAACATTTATTTGGCTATTTTAAAAATGGTAAGAGTACAAAATAAATGTAGGTAGTTGCAAATGCTTCCTAATCCATCTGTCACCTTGTCTTATTGGAAAAGGCCTAAGTCTGGTCTCAGTTACACCAGAATAGCTTCATTGACTTCATGGGAGTTGTCTGGACATACATCCATACCAATTTGATCAGAACCTGTACCCTAATGCGTGACCAGTGACTTAAGGTGTTTGTAGATCTTTTTATTTAGTGCACGTGCTCAGAAACTTTTTCTACTGTACTTAACAGAGATGTCATGAAGAGATAATGAGTGTGAGTGTTATCTCAGTCTATTTGCCCAATGCCTTTTACATTCAATAGTCCATAAGGACTCATCACCACTAACTCTCAATTCCTGTATCACTCCGTTATGCCAGGTTATTTCAGCTGGTATGATGGGTCCTCAGTAGCAGGGTGGTACATGTTACGGGGGGATGTTGTGAGCATGCCATGGCAGCCTGGCTTGAATCTCCGTTTGTATGACTGTGGATTGGCCCAGCATGTCATACATGTACAGTCTGTCATGCCATGGGCCCCTTAGAGATGCATTGTGTCACCATAGTCTTATAAGGACTGCAGTACGTAGCCATTGGCCCCTTTGGCCCTGGCTGGCTCCTCAAAAGGGCAAACCTTACCCCAAGCAAGTACTGCTGGGAAAGTGGATGCTACACCTTTAAGAGTTTAGCTAGAGTATTTGGTTAGCACACTCCCCTGCATAACCCCTGGGCAAATTATGTGTGTCTTTGCTGTCTGCTAGCCTAGTGCTTCCCTCCACCAACTCTGGGGTTCGGCATCTATTAGCCCTCCTCCCCCAATGCTCCTGAAGCTCATCAAGATATCATTTTAATCTTGAATGCTAATTTAAAGTGAGTTTTCATGACTGCTTCTAAGGAATGAGGAGAAATTCCTCTGGTTCTTGGACCACCTTGGGTGTTTCTAAAATCACAGTCATGTGATCTTCAAGGAGTAGAAAGAAGTGCAGGGATTCCAGATCGAGCCGCTAAACATAGCGGGAACGTGTCAGTTGCCTGTCACTCTGCCAAGCCGCTGATCAGTTCCTGTTCTTCCCTTAGCCTGAGAAGGAAAGGCTGGTTTGGGAGCTCTCTCCTAATTATGGGGGTTCCTTAGTTAACAGTGCCAAACAGTGAGTGAGACACCTCAGGGAGCTAGAGGGAAATCTGTCATGTGGCCAGTGATCATTCCGGGGTTTCACAGGGAAAACCCTGGGTATTCTTGTTGAAAATAACAATGCAGTTGTTGCTTCTCACTCCTGTTCTCCTGTAACGAACTTAGCGTTGGGAGTGGTGTGCGACAAATGGCAGCAACAGCAGGTTTCACTCGTGCTGGAGGCAGTCACTGACAGTGGGATTAGGTGACATTTCTAACGTGAATTTATTTCTTCGTTTTAGCCTGGGGAGTGGGGTGGAAGGCATGTGGGTGAGGGATATTTCTTTAGTGTAGTTCAAAAGGCCTGGCCCAGAGCAGCAGGAGGAGAGTAGATCCCTGTCTGAATATTCTTTCCCTAGGTACCACACCATGGTATTGCTGTGGCAGCAGCACAGAAAATTCTCCTTTATAGTACATAAGAATATGCACAATTTTAGTAACACAAAATTCGCATACCTTGCTTGTCTTTTTCAAATTTACCTTACTCCCAACTTTATGCTTTTTCCACAATATCCCTAAATCTCCTTTTTCTCCTGAAACAAATCCAGGTGCCTTTTGAACTTGTATATATTCTTTTGTTTCAGCCGCCTTTCCCACTAATTTATTCCACATGTTTATTACTCTGTGAGTGAATTAGCTCTGTCTGATGACTTCCCTATTTACTCCCAGTTGTTTTATGTTTAAGTTTTGCCCCTTATATTTTTACATTCCCGCTCCTCCTCCCGAAACTGCCAACGGTTACGTCAATCGCCCCTTTTCATGATTTTGAAAATCCTCTTAGTTCACTTAGTCTCTTTTCTGATATGAATAAGCGTAACACTCTCTGTTCACCCTCATAATAATTGTAGGCCCTGAAATAGTCAAGAATCTGGTTTCACTTTTTGTTGCCCTATGCTTCACGCTTCAAGGCAATAATATCCTTCCTGTGGAATAGTGACTACGGCAGAGCGTTTGTTAGACCCCTGTTTTAGAAACTAACAGTCACCTCTAGATCTTGGCTCATACAACGTTGTATCCTATTTTTTAATGCTGCTCTGCAATTTACTGACGGTGTTTGCATTTACTTTGCTTCCTTGCTTCAAAACTAATTGATTTTGCCTTTTTTTTTTTTTGGTATTGAACTGCAGTTTCCATAAGCTTCCTGGCCTTGCCATCTGAATGAGCCAAACCCTTCTGATCTGTTTGCATTGTTTCTCATTTGCTTTGTTCCCAGTTTTGGTATCAGACAGAGTGTAGTATCAGTAGATACAGAGACCTTATTTTCTGCACTTTTATCCACATAAGAATGTATTCTTGGTCCCATGAACAAAAGATGTCTCTGAAATAAAGTTTGTAAGGGAGTTCAACCATTAGAAACTTTCGCCAAATTGAGACATAGGTCATGAGAAAATTCTCGTCAGCAAAATTTTTTAAATAATCAACTCCTCTCCCCAAATAAAACTCACCCCTCCATTCATTAACCCTTTTCAAATTTGAAAAATTTCCATCTGTTACTGCACTTTGTCCCTTGCCTGTAAGCCATTGTTCTGCCTTGGACATTCTTTTACTCTGTATTCCATAATGACTTACCTGCATTATTAATCTCTAATGTTGAATCTTGTCAAATGTTGTTTGGAAAATCTAATCTAAGTACACTGTACGTCATCCGTCATATTTCCCTTATCTGCAGGGGCAGCATTATCTTCAAAGATATCCAGCAGGTTATGTAAGCATGACCTCCTATGTTTGAATCCATGCTGGCTATCCTTAATCAAACTGTCTTTCCAGGTGTTCTCATATCACATCCCTTAAAGGTTTTCCATGCCAGATGTTAACCCTGCTGCGCTATAATTTCTTGACTTGTCTCTTGACATTTTTTTTTAAATGGAGTTAAGTTTGCCACCTTTAGCTTTCAGAAATCTCTCTAAGATCTAGGATCCTTCAATGAACAGACCAGTTCATCAGTATTCTCACTCACTGTTGTTAACACCTCTGCGTGTTTGTGGCCCTCCTAGGAGTACTCAGGGTTATGAGCATGGATCCTAGAAATCCGTTTCCCATGGAAAACCATGGAATTTGTATTTGTACAGAGAATCTTTAGTTTTTACATTTTGTGAAAAACATATTAACTCTTAACTACATCTTTACTGAAAGTCCTCGAGCCACTTATAGAATGCATGCAACCTCCCCCTCTTGTGGTTGATTTTTGAATGTGCTTTAAATTTACAGTGGAACCCCATTTATCTGATCTTGGGACTGGGGCTGGATTGGATAATCAAAAATTGGCTTACTTGGGAGAACTGGCAAAGAGCTTTCTATCCCTTATTTTCTAGTGGGAGTGGAGTCCCAGCCGCCCAGGGGTGACAACTGGAGCCCCAGCCATTGTCAGACCCGGGCAACTGGTGGTTTGGTTAATATGGAGAGCCGGATCAGTGGGGCTAGGTGACATGTGCAAGAACTGAACCAACGATCAGCCCAGTTCCCAGTCATCCCCACATGCCTGCTCGGGCAAGTAGCAGGCACACTATATCTACTTACGGCTATGGATGTAGACCGAGGTCAAGGAAGGTCATATAGAGTATGTCTGAGTGGTATCTTACTTCTCCTTATATCTTTTAAAAAGACACAGCCCAGGCTGCAATCTGGCCCCAAGAAATGATATCATAAAATTACATATAAGCATCCTGTGTTGTACTACCTCGTTTTCATAACGTACATTACAAATCATACAGTTCCATCCTCCACTCCACTGACACTCACAAATTCACTACTCTTTTTTTTTTTTTAAATACTAGATTAAAATAGTCCAATTTCAGTTTAAATTGCCAGTCTGTCCATTTCTCTTGCCGCCTCTTTCATAGATTTGAGGATGTTCTCTCATGAAACTTAAGAAAGGAGCCAACACAGATGGCTTTTAAGTGCCTCCGTTTGTTTTGGAAAGAGACTCGCCGGTGCTTCAATCCCACAATATGCCACATACTGCATAGCTAGTCAGTATGGACCTGTTCCAGCTCCCACTGAAGTCAACTGTAATCTTTCCAGTGACTTTAAAGAGCATTAGATCAGACCAGAGAAGGTGGGGAGACTGACTTCCAGACTCTTTCTTCAGTACGTTTCCCTACTAGGAATAGTATTTTTATGAGCTCTGTGTTTTTCCATTTGCTGCTTTTGGCGTTTTCTATTCCTAAGACTATCTCCTGTGGGGAAAAGTTAATATTTTTCATTCCAGAGATTTTTTTGGTAGTGTTTATAATTTTTTGCCAAAACTGTTATATTTCAAAGCCATATCAAATTATAAACTCTAAATTTCCTTCCCCATAGCAATATCTCCAGCATTCCTTGTGTCAGTAACTTCATGGACCACAGCCTTGAAGCGGTATAATAGAAGCTGTGTAAAAATTGAGGTCGCATCAAGTTGCAGAGAATGGCATTGCTCTTGGTTAGGATTTCATTCCCTTCCTCTTTCATTTGGAAGCCAAAAGCTTTCCCCCCATTTATCTTGAGAGCTTATTGTGTTAATTGTATTCATACTATCTAAATATTTATATATTCAGACTATGATGAATGGGTATGTCAGTATGTGTCTATCAGTTTGCAAACGCCATTCTGTTTTGTGAATGCCATTTTGATTATGACCTGTACAGCATCCCTTCACTTTTGCACTGCAGCCTCCATCTTGAGCTGAGACACTCAAGAAGTGTTAGGAGAAATCCCTACACCTAGCAGTGGGGCTCAGTGGGAAAGCCATTGAGAGTCCTAGAACAATAGGTTGGCAGCAGTCTGTGGAAACTAGTGTTCCCAATTTGGACCTGGGGCAAGGCGGGCAGAGACCAGAATTTTAAAGACCAGATCTTCTTGAGTGAGGATAAGGGAGCGTCTCACTAGCCATCCATCCTGCAGGAGGAGTGGAATGCAGGAGAGATCTGGGATCCTGAAAGGACACTAAACAAAACCCAAAACCCAAACCACAAGTTTGGATCTCTGGGGAGGAGGATTTTGGGGGGGTTACCTCTAGTCTTGGCGCCTAGTGCCACTGGACCATGGGGTCCCACATCCCAGGAAGAAGATACTAGACAGGGGATCTTTTACCCTGGAAGTGTGCTTGAGAAGCTGGACTTACAGATAATGTCTGGATGCTGCTCAGACCCAGTAGGCTTTGGAAACAGGGGATCCAGCGTTTGGGTTCAATATAGCAGCCTGTATCCAACTCACTCAGGGTTGTAATGTACACTACTTGAAATTTCTTTCCAACGAGAGTCCAGAAATAAGATGGCCTTTAAATTAGTTATTCCATATGTTATTTGTCTTATTTATTTTGTGATAAAACTATATTACTGGAAATTAGAGCTGGTTGGAAAATAGGAAGATTTTTTGGGTGAAAATTTTAACATAAAATTTACTTTTTTATTAGCTGAAAAAATGTAAATCTTTTTGACCACCACTACTGGCAATATAAACAGCTTTCTGCTTCCTGTATTAAATTGAGGGTATGGTAATATTTTCTGACACTTTTTACTAAATGCTTTTTGTAGTTAATGAAAACCTCTGTAGCAAAAATGTTACATTTAATAACCAGGGTAATGGGAGTTACCTTATGTAGTGTTCCCATTTTCTTTTTTATTTAAGCTCATATCCCTGCTGTTGTCATAATTAAGGGGTACTGTTTAAGGCCTCGGTTCGGAAAGCACATGCTATCTTTAAGTACGTTCTTAAGGTTTTTACTGAATAAGCAAGGACTTCGGTGCCTTGCTGAATCAGGGCCCAAGTGCAAATGCAGTCTGTGGAACAATAAATATCATATAGGCCTTACTTCCACAAAAACTTATGGGGATGCTTAACTTTATGCACTGTGGGTGAAATATTGGTCCCACTGAAGACAATGGGAGTCCTGCCACAGGTGTCAATGGGGCCAGGATTCCACTCTGTGATTAGTTGCAGTGACTGCGCTGAGACTATTCATAATGTCGTGAACCTTCTATCTCTGAACGATGAGGGCCTGAAATTGGACAGTCTTTTTCCCCCATTCAGATTCAGTGACAATCTTAATTTCTGTTGTTCTATGTTGCTTAAGTTTGCAGCCCAATAATATTTCTGAACATGTGGGTATCCAACATGTGCGGACAATGATTGTTAAAGGTATTTAGGTGCCTACAGAAAATCCCACGGGGTACCTATCTGCATCTCTGGACACCTAAATACCTTTAACCATCCATCCCTTCTTCTTCTGAGAATAACTGTAAAATTGTCTTTGTCTGTCAGAAACTCTTACAGGTCTTGGACATTTTTCACAACTTTATATTTTATTTAAATATCCTGATCCCTTGTACAGATTGGCCAGTAATAATAATTTATACTGTGCAATGGAGAAAGCTCTTTCAGCAAGCAATGTTGACACAGACACTCATATAGTTTTGTTTCTATAGCAGCAGCACTAGTGAAGTATGTTCTCTGGAAGTGAGATGATAAATCAAGTGAATCTGTTGAGTATGTCCAGTAGGATCTTGTCCTACCCTTCAGTCCTCCCTTATCTGTGCTTTGCATAGTTCTGATTTAGATAAAGGAGCATCTAAAAATAAATTATAGTCCTATTCTTCTGATGCTCTTACTTTAGTCCTTTTCTCTCCAGCCGTAAGTTACTATTGGCCAAATTAACTGCAGAAATTCAAGAGTTTATTCCCCACCATTTGCATAACATTTCTTTTCCTGCCCTGAGTCATTTATTTCAGGTTGTTTGCTGAGAATTTAATAAGAGAGTAGGGCTAAAAGCAACCAACTCATTCTTTTTAGACAGAACGAGGGAATAATGGTATTGAAATTCTTTTTAAAGAATATTAGAATATTTTGGGTCGCTGAATAATTGTTAGAAGAGGTGAAGGCATTAATTAGGTTCCATGTGCCTGCAGGAATGTTCTGTGTTCTGATGATTTCCTCAACCATAGTTTCTCTGTGTTTTACCTAAAGCTTAGTGAAGAAGGAAAAGGGGGAGAATCTCTAGTGCCTTGAATGCCCAGCCCTGAGGATGACCCCGATACACTGCCTGCCTGCCTGCCAAGTTACTGGGCCAGCAAGGCGCTCATTTTTGTTGCAGGAACAAACGTGGAGTTAAATGGCTGGTAGAGACAAATAATTGATTTGGCTAGCAGCCTGCTGTAGTTGGTCAGCCTGCCTGTCTTTGTTTCTTTCTCCAGCAAAAATAAATGAGCTTCCTTGTTTGGATCTTTCATTTTCAATAGAACAAGTCTGGCTAGTTCATTTTCTTCCTTGATTGAGCAAATAGTCCAGAAACAGAAATGCAACCAAATCCATATGTGACATTTAAAGGGACACAGGCAACATGATTTTATTTAATTGGCTAATTGCAGGAAATCCCAGGTCCTGATGGGCATGCTATGTGAAGAATGCTGTTAGAAATCTATTTTATTCAAATCCTTTACAAAATATGAAAAGGTCTTTCTGCTCACACAGTGATATTTATAAGTGTCTTTTTTTAAGGTGGGGGCAAAGCGTAGGCTAGGTCTTCACTAAAAGCTTTTGCCAGCATAGTAATGTCCTTAGAAGTGTGAAGATCATATGGCATTTCTATATCAGCAAAAGCCCTATTGTAGATGGATTTGTACCAGCAAAAGCATTTTTTCACCAGTATAGCTTATTTTGTTGGGGAACCTGAGATGAGCAATACTAGCAAAAGCACTCCTTTGCTACTGTAAGATGCATCTACTCTAGGAGGGTTTTATAGCTATATCAGCAAACCTTTTCTAGTATAGCCTAGACACGACTATTCACAGAGTTCTGGCTCATAAATGCACAAAGCAAACAAACAGTACAAATGGATAAAAATCTCCCTCTCCTCCGGTTCCCAAGCCTTCAGTTACAGTGATCTTAGGTAACTGTAGAAGGTACAAAAGACATGATTTTCAAGCTGACTGTCTGCCTCCCATTAAGCGATTAGAAAGAACAATCGCTAGTGAGTGGTTTGTTATTTCAGTGAAGGATAGTACAGTCTTTACTCTGAATGCAGAGCTGCACTGGAGGGTTTGACCAGTTATCTCTGTACCTCTCCTCCTTCACTGCCACTTTTATTGTACTGTAAATTAACCCTGTTCTTAATGAGACTCACTGATCGCTAGTTCCCTCACCCTTTCCTGCAGAAGATACAAACAATTCATCAGCTATTAGGTTAGAGCCTGTAGAAAATGGACAGTGTAAGCTCACATTTTCATTACAGAAAGTGAGATCAGACTTACTAGGCAAATGGTTCACCTGGTTTCTGTTTCCAAATAGCTAACATTTTGATTATGATCTCATTCATATTTTCCCCTGGGTAGATAACAGATGGCTTATCTTCCCTTTTGCATCATCTTTAAACCAAATACCTGTTTGCTTCCATTATGCTATATTATTGTTTTACACACGGAGGCTTGGCATATCATATTTATTTTATCAAGCTGATCACCTTTATGTCCTGTATATTGTATAACTTGATATAGGTTAAAATAGACACAAATACGCTCTTTGCTTTCAATTGTAAACAAGTTCTTCGTTTGAACATACCTGTTTCAATCATTCCATATGCATTTTGTTTCCCTCCTTACTTGTCTTCTCTGCTACTTATCACATTTTGTAAAAACGGTAGAGGCGTTTGTTTTTCTTAAACTCCATGTGGTGTTATTCACTGATGCTTTCATGTACAGTTCAAGATGTGGAGAGTGTGTTTGCAAGAGTGGAATATTTTGCAACTCTGACCTTTTCCCCTGCACTCTGCCCACTGTAATCTAACTCTGCTGGAACTACTTTTAATTTTTCAATTTCATCATGTTGTTTTCATGCAACGTTTCATTTTCTAATAAAATAACCTACCACAAAAACACGTTTTTTCTCTTCTGCATGTCCCATCTGTGGCAGCCTGAATCAAGTCAGAGCAAGGAAATAAAATTTCACTGATCTGGAACTTCATATGTGCAGTTCTGGACCAGTGACACTTAAGACTGGATTATCTCATGAAACATCCAGGCTAGAATGGATGTTGTATCACTAAACAGCTTGGACACTCACTTTTATAATTGATCTGAGTAACCCATTTCTAGTCCTATTTGTTCACAAAATGTCACCAGATCTTAAAAATGTGACATTCTTTCATGCTAAGCCCATTTGTAGAAATTTGAGTTTTTCTTAGCAAGGCACATTCCTGGGTCAAATCTAAACAGACACATGGTGGACGTACAGGAAATATTAATTCTTATTTTACAGATGAGGAACTGAGGCAGAGAGATTGGACACCTCAAATGTCCCACAGGAAATCTGAGGTGACGCAAGACTTGAACCGAGGTGGCCTAAATACCTTTGCTTTGCTTCAGCCACCAGACTGTCCTCCATTGCCAGAAGCAGATGAGTAGAATCATCATTTAGTGCCACGTTCTATTTGTCTCACTCATGAATGTCCCTGTAAGCACCCAGCCTTTACATTCTACACATTTAAGTTTCTCTCCCTGTTGTCTCTGTCAGGGATCTAGTCCAAGAAGTTGGACTGTAGTTTTAATTTCATACAGTGAAAGAACACTTTGCATGATGCTTCAGATAGCTTCTTGCATTTTAAATATTGACATAAAAATAGTTCAGATAGATTTTAACGGGGCATGTGGCTACGGTTGCACAAGACAGTTGCAGCAAAAGGGTGGTGTGTGCATGTCTGTGGGGGTGTTTCTGTATAAGCACTCTATTCTGAAGTATTGCCAAATTTCTATATTTGGGTTAACATTACATTCAGCTCAATTGAAGCTATATAGTTTATTACATTTTAAATGGCAGGATGCTATTATAATGGGTACACGGAGGAGGTGTCTTGGGTTTGCATTTTCAAGCAGGGATAGCAACCAATGACTATTCAAATAAAAGGGAAAAACAGTAGGAATTCATATAAACTGGACAAGGTGTCTGGTGTGTCTTCAACATGTGCGTCAAAGATATGTCTTTGCTGCAGAGTTAGCCCAGGCTCTTCTTTGGGTGGTGCCTCCAAATCCCCTCCTGTCCTGGTGCAAAACTCTCTTACGCACCTTGAGCGGTGCTTTTATCCCTGGCTCAGCTGGAGTGGAGCGGTTAGACATAGGTGCTGGAACTCAGGGGGAGGGGGGAGGTGGTGGCTGCTGCACTCCCTGGCTTGAAGTGGTTTCCATCATAGACAGCAAAACCTCAGAGTTATGAACATCTTGGGAATGGAGGATGTTCGTAACTCTGAAATGTTTATAACTCTGGACAAAACATTATGGTTGTTCTTTCAAAAGTTTACAACCGAACATACAACTTTGAAACTTGACTATGCAGAAGCAAAATGCTGCTTTTAACCATCTTCATTTATATTAAACAAGCACAGAAACAGTTTCTGTACTTTGTCAAATGTTATTTTTGAACTTTCCCTTTTATTTTTTTTAGCGGTTTTACATTTAACATAGTGTTTTGCTGTATTTGTGGGTTGGTTGGTTTGTTTGCTTGCAGGTTTTTTTTTTTTTTTTAATTTTGTCTCTGCTGCTGCCTGATTGCATACTTCTGGTTCCAAATGAGATGATGTGTGGTTGACCAGTCAGTTCACAACTCTGGTGTTTGTAACTCCGAGGTTCTACTGCACAGGGTTTATGGTTTGTTTCAGTGGCTCTCAGCACCCCCACTATAAAAATTGTTCCAGCATCCCTGCAGTTAGATCCTGAGTTCTGCTTTCAGTTGGCCTGGTAACCCACCCATTTTTCAGTGAGGACACAGATTAAATCATCAAGTGCTTAATGTCCTCTAGTACCTTCCCACAGTTCCCCACATGTGCTCAGAAAGATAGACATGTTTTCCCACAATTCACTGGGATAGAATCAAATAGTGGCTCGGCTTACTTCTCGGCTTACACATAGAACTATGGGATATGCTCCCAGAAGTCCTAACTATGCACACGGGAGCACCGTACTAATGAGGACACAGTAACAGGAGAAGGGCTTTGCAAATTGGCTCCTCACACCTGGGTAAGTGACCCCAGGTGCTGATGCCCCAGGCGAACTCAGCAGTGAAAATGTACCTCAAATCTCAGTTAAATGAGTGGAAGAAAAAGCTTTTTTATTTTTTTAAAAAAATGTCATCTAGGCTTGCTGTTCGGAGGGCCCATTGAGGAAAGGTGGCAGCCTCTTAGTTTAAGGTTTTCATTGATGTTGTCATATTTCCTGTTCCTGTCCAAAGGTTAACATATTTTCTCTCTCTTTACTTTTTTTTTTTTAATTGTTTGACAGAAAAATTGTGTGGGACTTAAGATGGATCTCAGTAAAATACCAGGTTTTGTTTTGCTTTATTCTATCCAAGTGGAATCTGATGACTAATTTAGAGCCTTCCATTGCCAGAGTGTTCCTCCGGCCCTACATAGACTGTTGTGTTCTGATTCTACATCTCTCTTTTGTCTAACTTAAGCTGACAGGAAAGAGTTTGTTTGCTCTCGGCACATCTTTGTATGGAATGTAGATTTTTTTTCCCTGTCCTTTCCCCCAACAGTTGACTTGTTTTTGGTACAGAAACCCCAGCAACGCTGCGATCTGGTGCATGGTTCCATGGTTGATGTTTGTCACGGATGCCGTGATGGATAAGGCTGTGAGCAGGAGGCCTCTTGGGTCACTTCTTTTCTGACAGAGCTCTGTTGGGAGGGCAGCAAGGGGAGGACTTGTAGGTCTGGTCCCACATAACCCAAGGGATCTCTGGATTGTAAAGCCACTGCAGGGGGAAGAAAATTAACATTGAATGTTCCCCTGGGGGAAGGAGAAAGCTCTAGTGTTTTTACTAGCATTACAAGGACTCCAACAATATTTAGAGAGAGTTAGCTGGCAGTGAACAGCAGTGATCGTGTATCCTTTTACAAACCAAACACTGCGCACAACCCAAATGTCAGAATTACAAATTGAAGTTCATACCATGCTCAAGCAGAAGCCAAAGTCGCTTACAACCCAATGTGGAAAGTAGACATGTCTGTGTGACAAGCACCTCTCCTCTCAAAGGCACCTGCTTTTGAAATTCACTTCAGTGTGTTCTCCTGTTTCCCCTCCACCCCATAGTCCTCCTGTAGTCCCCTCTGTTCCCTGTGCTCCTGCTCTGCCTTCCCTCTCCCTCCCAGAGTCAACAGAAGGGCTGTATAGGGAATCTCAAAGAGAACTCTTGTTCCTCTGTGGCCTCAGTTTCCCATCCCTTCTTTAGGTCTTCATTTTTTTCTTGACAGGTTGTTTCCTGATCCATGGAGCTTTTGCTGCTTAAAAGTGGGCTGTGCCAAGGCTGGGTTTCAACAAGCAGCTCAGTTAATTTTCATTTTCTGTAGTTTGTTCCCCACCCTACTAGAATTCCTCTGCATTTATGGCCTATTTGATGTGCTCTTAATTGATTGATTGGCTCTCTCACTGATTCACCATCTAACTCACTTGCTGTCACATATCTTATGGTGTCCCTTGAACTTACCCTTGTCTCTCTCCTCTCCTTCTTCCACCAGTCCCACCTTGTCCTCCTCCCATATCTGACTCTCATCTCCACTTCCTCGCCTTAGCTTTGTTGACATGTCACCCAACCCTGTCCCACCTTCTCCTCTCAAAATGTCCACCCCACCAGTTCCTCCCTCCCTCCCTCTCTCCCTTCCTCAGTTCCTACTGCTCCACCCTCTCTCCTTTCTTTTTCTTGTTCCCTCTGGAATAATCCTTCAATCTCTTTAAAATCATCACTGCCATCTACATTCTTCTCATTTCCCTCCACTATCTGGCTCTCACAGAAACCTGGATCCCTTCTTGCCCCTTTTCCCCACTCCCTTCTGCCCCAACTACCCATGCAGCCACACTGTTTTATGGGAGTTGTACTCTTTACCTCCTCCATGAAAGAATGTAGTGGGGGTGGTGGGCCTCTCCTCCATTGATTCTGTTGCTTCTGACTTCCCCTATCTTTGGTCACTATCGATTGGACCACCAGGCTCCCTGTCACTTATAGCCACAATTTGTGAGTCATCTTTGACTCTTCCCTCTTTCGTGTCGCACATGTCTCGGCTGTGTCCAAATCTTCCATCTTCTTTCTCTTCGGACAGTCAGAACTTCTATCAGGCCCTCAACATCCATTTTGACTATTATAACCTTCTCCTCTTTGGCCTCCATAACACACATATCATCCCTATTCGATCCATACAAATTGTTGTCTTTACCCATTACTCTGACCATATCACTTCATCTTTGAATATCTCCACTGGCTACCTCTGCTCCACTGCTTCAGATTCAATTTTCTTGTCCTCCTCTTCACAGTTCTACCCCCTGCTACTTATGTGCTCCTGGGTTGGACTGTATCTCCCATGAAGCACCATCGTCTCCATCACAGCCGTTAGATAGTGGCAGTGCATCACAAGAGAGAAAGTTCAGCTGAGGAGCCTGGCTCATAGAAGAGAGCGTGATAATGAGGCCCTCAAACTAGAACTCCAAAGAGGCACCATAGCTGTACTCCCAATTGTAATATACCAAGTTTTGGGCATTCCGGTTTTCAATGTTCAGGTTTTCAGCAAGCTTTCGCTGTTTGTAAAGTGAATAAGGTTCAGAATAACGGAGTCTGTTGGCACAAGCCACCTCTCGTTAGTGTCTTTGATGTGGCAGGGAGGAAGGCTGTTTCATTTGTGCAAAATGATATAAAGGGCACTGGAAAAAACTGTGTGACTGCCAGTGGGCAAATTTAAAATAGCGGCTTGCTCTTCAGTGTTAATCATGTTAATTTATGGCTAAATATGACTCATTTGATTACTTAGGAAAATCAAAGCTGAGTGGTTTTCATTTCTGGGTGTAGAGAGAGGGAGGGAGTGTGTATGTGTATGTGTTTCACATTCCTTTCCTGGCTTTTATTTTTCCAAATTCATAAAGCAAGAATGAATGCAATATAATTTTTTCAGTTCTTCTCCTTAGACTGCCTGTGTGGTGTGTGTCTCCTGTCTCTTTCCTAGAGACTTCTCATTCCATGCTATGTGAAACACTTCAGGAGGGTTCATATTGGGCATAAATGACAATTTCCAATTTTCCTTACTTTACTTTAGGAAATTATAATAAGAACTGTATTAGCTTGTTTGTACAGCTCCTAGCATAATGTGACCCTGCTTGAGGCATCTGCCTTTGCTGCATTAATAATAATAACCTATTTGTTAAAATGCAAAAGTAGGTAAGTACCTTTTAGGAATATTGACACTATTTATAAAGCATCTATCTCCAAAGAGTTGTTTTGACTTTGTCTTGTTTAGAATATTGATTACATATTATCTCAAATAAAAATAGATTTGTTTGATCTGCCTCCCCCCGATTCTGATCTTGTGAGTAAGGAAAATGATCTTGTGAGTATGGCTCTGGATTGGGAGCCAGCAGGTCTGGGTACATTTCCCAGCTCTGCTCTCCACTTCAGATGGGCAAATCACTTACTATTCTTGTACCTCAAGGCCACATCTGAATAATCTGGAGAGTAATAGTGCCCTGACTCACAAGGTTGCAGTGAAGATAATCTAATTCATGTTGGAGGGATGCTGTTATTCTGCTCATGATGGCTATTGAAACATGCA
Organism: Mesoclemmys tuberculata; assembly: GCA_007922155.1. Classification (NCBI taxonomy): domain Eukaryota; kingdom Metazoa; phylum Chordata; order Testudines; family Chelidae; genus Mesoclemmys; species Mesoclemmys tuberculata. Next base: position 56,014,714 of record ML675610.1, on the reverse strand, counting down.
CATAAATCTGCAAATGGGAGTCCCTACCTCAGTATTGCCTACCCTGCACATTCAAAAATTACAAATCAGGCAACTAAAAAAAAAGAAAAAACTACTTGAGAATGGCTTGAAAACCACGAGATGTTAAAATAATAAACTTTGCTTTTTATTTTTAATTTGCCTTCTAGTTTCTGAGGCTTCATGGCTCATGGTTTTTAAACTTTTTCTTTGCAGCAAGGAGGACTAGGAATTTACTGGAACTTAAAACAGAGGTTCTGGAGTAATCACGATTCCAGGAGGTGGAACTTTAAGCAAAACACGAAAAAAATCACAAGAATCTTGGATAAAATTGCAAGAGTTGGCACCACGTGTTTGCTTACATTAGCAAATGAGGCTTGAGATGCAACAGGAGCTTGCATGTTGACCTGCTCTGTCGCTGTTTCCAGGCTCCGATGAGGAACAGGAGCTTTTTAGGAACATCGTTGGGGTTTGAAAGCTATTTGCCTAGTAACCGGATTAGCGTGCACCCAAACTCTCTCTTCCTCTCGCCCTGTAAAGGACTTGAGTGGATGTAGCAGGAATGGAAAATTCCTACCGTTGTGGCTGCAGATATGTAATGATTTGCCTTTCGTGAGTGCATCTTAAGGAAATCCTCCCTCGCTTGCTCTTTCTAGGGGTATTTTCCGGCGAGGCAGACCCCCCTCCCGTGCTTTTGCTTGCTCCAATACACTCAAGTGACAGCCCGCGCATTCTGCTTCGCTCCCACTGTAAACGAAGGGCGGTTTTGAAGAGCCCGCCACTTGAGGAAGGCCAGCTCCTCAGGCGGGGGGAGACAGCACCGCACCACGGGCTGGGCCCTTGGCTCTCGTTCGGCGAGCGCCAGGCGGGGTAACGCCGCCGGGAGAGGGGCGGCCCTGGGCGCTGACCGCGCTGCTCCCCCGGCACGCGGCGAGCACAGCTGGGGTCCCACGCGGGAGGGTGGGCAGTGTCCGCGCGCCACTGACTCCAGCACAGCTGGGAGAGCGACCCACGCGGGGCATCTGGCGCCGGCTTCGCATCCGCCGCGGAGCCAGGTGGGCCACGCTCCGCTCGCTGCGGTAACCATCGCGGGGGCTTTTCTCCCTCCGCCGGACACCAGGGGCGCGGGGAGATGTTCCGCGCGGGGCGAGACGCTCCGGCGCTTCCGCGGGCTCTCCCGCAGCTCTTGGGCCCGGGTTCCGGCCGCGGCGTGTCCCAGCACGGAGCTGTGGGGGGTGCATCACTGCGCGGCCCCCTCGGCGCCTCTGACACAAATCAGTGCTCAGGCCCTGCCACCGTTCGCTGTCCCCGCGTGGGGCTGAGCCCCACTTGCCCAGCGCCTAAGGGCTGAGCCCGGCGGAGATCGTGCAATTGGTGGGTTCCCCCATCCCTGGCGCTGCTGTAAAACAGCCTGCTGAAAGTCAGATCCAGTGGCAGCTGCTTCAGACCTGGCGCTGCCCTCACCTGCAAAGCCTGGATTGGGGTGTGGCGCCCCACTGGAGCCAGAGCCGCAAGGGGCAGAGGCATCGGTGTTTTCAGGAGAGCCTGAAGACTTTGAGCTTCCTGTTTTCTTTTAGAGATTGCTGTGGGCAGTGTCCTGGGAAGAATCTTCTGTCGCAGATGCAGAGGGTGCGAGTGAGATAGGCTCATCTCTCTGAATTCTTCTCAGTTGGCCTCAACTTCACAATTGTTTAAACACAGTGCACTGCGAATTTCCTGGCCTTTTGTTGGCTTTTCTCATTAATATCTATTAATGAAATCACCCCCCAGGCAGTATAAGATACATATGGACCCATTTTTGGAATGGGATGATCTGTAGGTTATTTGAGCGTCATCAGCAGGCCAGGTTTGCCAACTCTCACAATTTTATTGCAAGTCTGCTGATGCTTTTCTCAAAGCCTCAGCCCCTGGCTATTTTGTGAGAATCTTGGCTTTTGTTTAAAAAAAAAAAAAAAGTTTCTGTCCTCATGGCTGCAAAGAATAACTTGCAAATATGAACTTCAAAGTGTCCAGATCCAAAAGGCAAATCAAGAACCACCCTCCAAATTCTTTTTCATAATGTCATGATTTTTTAAGTCAATCTCATCATTAGTTGGGGTCTGAGTCATTATTTTTTTAATGCTTTAGCACTGAATGTATTTTGGAATTATGCATTATTTGGTACACGTGTGAATGAATGTATTATTTTTGTTTAAATCAGCACTGCATAGAATAATGTAGCATATTTATAGTTCAAAGAATAGTAATCAAATAACTATTGATTTAATTGTCAAAACACCCCAGAAAAGTAGAAACATAGTATTCCCCTTAGACAGCTAGGAAGGCCTAGGGAAACAATTCAAGTGAGTTGCCCAAAGCTAAAAATAAAGTTATTGTTAGAGTAGGGATTAGAACTTGAGTCCCACTGGCCTACACGCCTCTGTCCTTCTCAAGAACTGATTTATTTTTTCTTTTAGTGGCTTCTTCCGTGCCTCAGAGTCCTGACATTCTGAACCTCCACTTGTTTTGACCTTCATACTCTTCCCCTCTTTAAACATCTTTTCCCCTTCAATGGAGTCATTATAATCTTCTGAGTCCAAAATCCAATTTCCATAGTGTTTGAGAGTTTTCAGCTGTATACCAAAGTCCTATTGATTTTATTATCATTTAAGTGTTCTGACTTAACTTCTGAATTTGTTGTTTGTTTCACTTTTGCTTTCCCAAGCAGCCCTTCATATGGGGGACACATATATATGGGTATTTTTCAAATATTTCTCATCTTAGAAATATAAATGATCCTTGGCCTGCAACAATGTGCCACAGCCTCACCGCTCTTTCACCGGTCACAAGTAGCCATTTCTGTTTCACATATGTAGTCTATTTAATACATGCCAGTTGCTGGTTATTTGGGGAATTTCTTTGTGAGAGAGGGGGTTAGGATGGAGAAGGCTAGAAAGAAAACCATCTGTGGTTTTCATTCTGCAAACACATACAATTTTTATTTTGAAGTCAATTAAATGTGTAATAAAGTATATTGCTTTTAGAATATCTACCCGTATAGAGCGATAAACTGCAAAATACACTGATGGAATACAGGATTTGAAAGATGCGATCTGAATGAGTTTGTGTGGCAACGTGCTACATCCAATTCTGTTTTGTTTAGCAGCCTGTACTCTTACATGTATAAGACACAGCAGCAGCACTGTTGGACAGCACTGATATTTTAAGCCTAGGTTTTGGTAAATCCCCAGAACAACACTGAGAGAGAAGGTTTCTGTGTACTGTAATTGAAAGGAGAAAACCAGGAGAAGATCTAAAAATGTATCTCACTTGTCTGAGAGAGACTGTGTATTAGGGCACAGAACAGATGCATAACCATCATCATAAAGGTCATCTGGCAGAAGATATATGGTCAAATTAATTTTTAGATCAAATTTTGTTCTAATTTACTCAGGGGAGAAATTAGGAGTAATTTGGGACTCAGAAGGTCCTGAATTCTAATCCTCCCTCTGTCACTAACTTCCTCTGTGTTGCATTTAATTTCTCTTCCACAATTTCCCTATCCTTGAAAGGGGGGTAATAATAGATGCCCACCTACCTGTCAGGTGTCCTGAGAGGATTCATTAAGGTTTGAACAGTGCATTAGCTAAGTAAAATGCCATATAATCATCATTGTTGTTTTCTCCAAACGTCACACATCACTTTTCTGAAACTCACCTCTTTGGGACTGCAAAAATTCATGGAGCAACACAGCTGCTGTTCTAGTGCAGCCCACAGAAGTACTGCCCGCTCTGCAGCAACAGCTCGCTTTCCTCCAGGATTTCCAGAGCTCTGCTGTCTTGACTGTCCTGCTGGTGCTCCGTGAAAGGTGTTGTAGGGTAATGAAGTGCTTCTTCCACCTGAGATAGTTTGCTGCTGTTTAAAGGAGATTTGGCCGTTTTAATTTTAGCGCCATTCATGGAGGAACAATGTTATAATTTTCCATACACAAAGCACAACCCTGTCTTTTCAGTCCGAATGGTTTATACTTGAACAGTTCAACGAAACAAGATAAAACAAAAGGGAGGTTGTCTTCAGAGACCACACACACACATCTCCTCTTCAGAATGCTGTATCTGAGTGTGTGTGTGTACACCTCTTCTTTAGAATGCTGTAGCTTTGTCCGTGTGTGAGTGTACCTCATAAAATGGCTCTCGCTACTGCTGCAGCATTGAAAATTCCCATTTAAAATGCATTCCTTAGAAAAGAAGCGATAAGCTATAAATCTCAACATCTGATAAATGTAAAAAGACAAAATCGGGTCAGAGTGGCAGGGAATATACTTTGCCCTTCTATAGTACCTTCTATCCAACAATCTCGAGCCACTTTACAACTTTATCACAACTCCCCCGTAAGCTAGCTAAGGTCAGACAGGATGGCTGGGGCCACTGCATATTTGTACACAGCAACTGTTTAAGAAAAGAAGCACTATGCCTTGTTGAAATTGCAATGGGAATTCACGTAAACACAGGTAATTAATTGAACTGGAATTAATGCTTTCCTATGCGCAAAAAACAAAACCAAACAAAAACCAAACACGCTTCAAAAAAAACGCCACCCATACCCTAGGATTTTTAATGAAGGCTATTAGTTAGTTTGTGGCAATCTAAACTGATTACAAGGTCAATGAGCCTTAATTTTTCTTGAAATATTTCTCAAAATGCCCCACAAAGTAGAAATCTCTCTCTAGTTCATATTATTGGCTTGTAGTGCAGCAGAGGAAGGTCATGCAGCGCTCCAAGCCCCGCAGGATCTGCACTCTACCTCTGTGCAGTTTAAGAGCCCTGGATGCCAGCTGCCTCCTCCTGCAAGCCTCCCCTTTCACTCTGGTAAGACAGTAGTTCAGCCCTGTTTGCCCCTGTACTTTTAAGAGGAGGGTTGATGGGGGCAGGGTCATTTAGCTGCTCTCAGTGGCCAAGATCCTCCCTGTCATAGCCCCTGCACAGCAGAGGAGCAGGTGCACTGAACTCATCCTTGTGGATGAAAGAGGGAAAAACACTCAGATATGGAAAAAGCATGTAAAATGGTGAGGGGGACCATGTGGGAAGCCAGAAGATAGCAAGGAAATGGCCTTTTTCAGGCCTTTAGCCTGCTAATTTATGTAATGCCAAAAAGTAAATGACCATGTCTATTTATGCAGTCATATAATTCCGTTACACAACCACAGAGATGCTGGTTGTATCCCATCCAAAAGATAGTGCTTCCAGAAGCACAGTGCTTTGAGATTATTTATTATTTGTATTATTGTAGGACCTACGAGCCCTGTCATGAACAGGGTGCCATGGTGCTAGGTGCTTTACAGGCACAGAACAACAAGAGAGCCGCTGCCCTGAAAAGTTTACAATCTAAATACAGGACATGAGACAGCAGATGATGAAGATATGACTCACAGGGAAGTACAATGAAAGTACAAAGCATTTAGAAGGAAGAATGCCCCCTACTAGTGAGGACAGATTGCCACCAACTCCACTTTCATTTCAACTCTTAGATGTCCCTGGAGATTTTTAATCCAGGCCTGACCCTGCATATCTGGTAATATTTGATGAGGTCACAGCATTAGGTGCTATGGCCATAGGAATAGATCAGACGTCTAAGAAGAGAGATTACAAAGGATTGATATGAAAATATCACAAATTAGAAACTATTTAAAAAATATTCAAATGTGCTTTAAACTTGTGTCAAAAACAGGAGATAGAATTTTCTTGCTGCTTTTGACAGTGTAAAACTTCAGTGGCTCTTTTTTAGCATATAAAGAGCCATGCTTACACACACACACACACTTCACACCTAACTTCCATTAGTGCCGATGTGAATCATCAGCATAAATGTATCCTTCACCTTTATAGGTGGGCAAACTAGATCAGGAGGGGCTTACCATGTTGTGTGAAGGTGTGTGACTAAGTCCAAATAAAAACTCACTAGCTCTGGGGTTTGCTTTTCTTGTTTTGGAGGCAGCAGATTCTGAGAGGCACTTTGCGTCTTGACAGCCTTTGACAGCACTAATTCCCATTCAGCGCCATTTTTTACATTCCTCTTGTATTAATTACCTCATTTGGGTGAATAGGGTATTGGATATACACAACTTTTTCTGCTGTTTTTGTAAATCAGAATTTCAGTTTGAATTCTAAGGAATTTGACCAGTTTTCAATCTTTACTGGTACTTGCAGTGTTTAACTCTGATTATTTAATTTAGTAGAGGTCTGACGTTATTGATTTATTATCCTCATCCCCACTTAATAGAACTGCTAGGAGAACTAGACAATATTTTAACCCTTTTGACGCTTTCAATTCCTATTTCAGGTTAGGCAAACCAATACCAAATAAAGCTAATCTTTATCCAGAGCACTTTAAGAAAAAAAAGTGTTTTCAAAGTCAGCACAGCCTTGCCCACACTTGCTTCTCCTTGGGAGATACTGCTATAGTCACTGGATTTTATTTTTTTATATATATATTGATCACAGAGATGAATGGTACTGTATTCAGGGCCTATCTAGTTATTTCTCCAATGAACTCTATCTGGCTCTAAACTTCCTTGCTGAAATAAATGGCAATAGATACTGCCTGGCCAGTCCCTGTGCCCTCTCGGCTGCATGAGTTTCTAGATTTCATTTCCCTGGGTTAATGAAATTCATTATGAAAAGGCAGGGGGTGCCTGATGTGTTGGGGAAAACACACCTCCGGTGTTTCCTGATGTACCAGTATGTCCTCTCTGAACTACCAATGGACAGATCAGTGGAACTCTGGCACTAACGAGCACCACCGTTTTCTGCCACTGCATAGACACTACTGCTGAGGTCAGGGTTATAATATTTTGGGTTATTTTCAAGGCTCCAAATGGCCTTGCCCCCAGTTTCCCTCAGCATCACCCCTGTCTCTACGTATATGCACACTTCTTTCTGATACGCTGAGCATCTTGTGAACGGGCCATTAGGTGTTATATCGCAGGTTATGGACTGCTCTGTTCTTGAATCTCGGAAAGAACACTCTGCTTCTCTCTCCCTTTCCCAAACAAACAAAACACCACGCAAGCTTAGGATGGGTTTATTTTTCTAAGCACATCCAAAGTTCTTCTACCACAGCTTGATGTTCTGCATTCTGTCAGCTACTTTGAGCTGCTTGTCAAAAGGGGTGCTATGTAAACTGAAATGCTGTTTTTGCATTATCATTCTTGTGGCAAGTGTAGTTATTTAATTAGGCTCTGCAGTATGTTCCAGATGAAACATTTTTAACTGAAGGCACTTGCTTGGTTCAGAATGATGCCTTTATTACATCTCTTCTGGCTGCAAAGAACATTCAGTGAAAAAAGCAAAATAGGAGGCTTGGGTCTAGAGAACATGATGGACTCAACAACGTAAGCCTGTCTCTATATTTGGCCATGTTGTGGTGTTCCCTTCCGTACAACTATAACCATAAAAGGATAGCTGACCAGTTGATTTCCAAGGAAAAGTGCTACCACCTTTCATACAGTCTATGTACTAATTGTAGAATATTAGAGTTGGACGGGACCTCAGGAGGTCATATAGTCCAACCCCCTACTCAAAGCAGGACTAACCTGAGCTAAATCATCCCAGCCAGGGTTTTGTCAAGACATAGCTTAAAAACCTCAAAAGATGGAGATGCCACCACCTCCCTAGGTAACCTATTCCAGTGCTTCACCACCCGCCTAGTGAAAAATCTTTCCCTAATGTCCAACCCAGACCTCCCCCACTGCAGCTTGAGACCACTGCTCTTTGTTCTGTCATCTGCCACCACTGAGAACAGCCTAGCTCCATCCTCCCTGGAACCCCCTTTCAGGTAGTTAAAGGCTGCTATCAAATCCCCCCTCATTCTTCTCTTCTGCAGACTAAACAGGCCTAGTTCCCTCAGCCTCTCCTCATAAGTCTTGTGCTCCAGCCCCCTAATCATTTTTGTTGCCCTCCACTGGACTCTCTCCAACTTGTCCACATCCTTTTTGTAGTGGGGGGCCCAAAACTGGACACGATACTCCAAATGCGGCCTCACCAATGCCAAATAGAGGGGAATGATCACTTCCCGCGATCTGCTGGCAATGCTCTTACTAATGCAGCCCAATATGCCATCAGCCTTCTTGGCAAGCAGGGCACACTGCTGACTCATATCCAGCTTCTTATCCACTGTAACCCCCAGATCCTTTTCTGCAGAACTGTTGCCTGGCTCGTCAGTCCCCAGTCTGTAGCTATGCATGGGATTCTTCCGTCCTAAGTGCAGGACTCTGCACTTGTCCTTGTTGAACCTCATCAGATTTCTTTTGGCCCAATCCTCCAATTTGTTTAGGTCCTTCTGTATCCTATCCCTCCCTTCTACCACTCCCTCTAGCTTAGTGTCATCTGCAAACTTGCTGAGGGTTCAATCTACCCCATCCTCCAGATCATTAATGTGATCCCCACAGGCCTTGCAATTTTGCACAAACAGCTTCTTCTTTCACATTTTTACAGACTGGTACTTGTAAGGTTAAAGAAGCAGATTTATTTCTGCATTACTTTTAAAAATAACAAAAGTTTGCATGTTTGATTTTTTGAGGACGGTCGCAGCCTCTTGGAAGCTCACTGTTGTGAGGTAGGAAGTTGTACCAGCTAAACCCCAGCATTTTCTCCCTGCTCCCCACTTAATGAGTGAATTGATTTCACTTTGATATGTAGCCTCTTGCATCTGTAAGTTATTTCTGCTCTTGCTCTAAGGGCTGCAGAATTACTGCTATCTCAGCTACAGAATCAGAGTGGAAAAGCCGTGATGCTTTGCCATGTTGGAGCCACAGTAAAGGTTTCTTTGATATCTTAAAAGATGACTTTAAAATAATTATTTTTAAATGATAGTTTCTCTAACCTTGTTGGTTGCTTTTTATTGCCATGCTGTTTTTATCAGGTTTAAAAGGGTCTAAGCTCTAAAAATAATTCTGTGGTGTGCTTTAACCCAGGAACCAGTTCTCTGAGGGTATGTCTTCACTGACCGCGGCAAATTTGCGGCCATCAGGTCGATCTATCCAGATCAATTGAGCAGTCAGTGAAGACCCGCTCAATCGATCCAGAAGTCAACTTGTTAAAACCACCCCCTCAAATGGCACAGCACAGTGAAGATGCTGTGCACAACAGAAGTTAAGAAGTTGACGGGATTTACACAAGGTACTCTGCGTAGCTTGCCTATCTCCTGTCGACTGCTGCCAAATTTTAAGGTAAGTATAGACCAGGCCTGAGACAGAGCTAGGCAGTTAACACATTGCTTGAGAATCATAGAATATTAGGGTTGGAAGGGAGGTCATCTAGTCCAATCCTCTGCCCAAAACAGGGTTAAAATGGGTTGTTCTAAATTTATTGGATAGGTGGAGTTAAAGGGAAAAAGTTATAATAACCAAGGGCCTGATCCTGATAAGCTGTTTTCTGCCAGCCCTATTCACATTGGGTAGTAACTTATACCATGAGTAGACCCCTTGCTTTCAGTGGGACTGCTCAGGGTTAAAGTGGAAATGGGCAGCCCACTATTAATCCCATTAATTTCATTGGGACTATAATTGGAAGGCTTTGCAGAACTGGACCCTGAGTGTACTACAAATGGGCTTGGAAGGATTCGCTTTTTCTTGGCAAATGTTGATTTCACCATACGTACAAACTGCTGACAGAATATTTCCATTGATGATAGAAATTTAGAGACAGGCAAAATGCTGCTTGAGAACTTATTAGAGTTTGCTTTAAGGCTATTTACTTTGTATATTTTGACATGTGATATTGACACTGTGTGTTTTATCAATTAAAGCTTATATTTTTTGAACCTCAGTGTCTGTCATTAAATAATTGTCTGACCTCCTCTCACCCCCCCAATTCCTGCAACTGTGAACATTGAAATACAGTATACTCTCCCATTTATTCGAACCTCCCCATTATCCAAATTCTTTCCTGGTCCTCCAGTCTGTATCTCACGCTGGGGAGGGACAAGGAAGGGATTCCGCTAATGCAGAGGTTTGGATAATAAAGGGGAGGCCCCCCCGGCAAGGCCAGCACTGCAAGGAGTGAGAAAGGATGAGTTCCCAGATGCAGGGGAGGCTACCCTACTGCTAAATGATTCTGGCCCTTTCAATTATCCAAATACAATGCGTGTCCCCCGTGCTATTCAGATAAGTGGGAGAATACTATAGATAAACATTGAAAAAACTGCTTACAATTAAACATCAATAATAGATGTTGAAATTATTTATTTAAAAAAAACCAATTGAATTCTGATAAGCCTCACTGAGCTCGACGTGTCAAATTTCATGGAAAATCTGAATTTTTTTTGGATGGAGTCAATCAAAATGTTTCATTATAACTTGGACATTTTTCATTTTGACTTGACTTTTTATTGTTTGCATATTTTACTGTCCATTCAATTTTGAAACAAAAAGTTACTTTGACACCCCAAAAAACTGGGGTTTTTTTGTTTTTTGTTTTTTGAAAATGCTGAAATGGGACAAGTCATCAATTTCAAATCTTTTTTATTTTTTTTTAATGGGAAAGTGGTCAAAACCAACCCTTTCCCATGAACAGTTTCTGTTTCAACAAACTGGCATTTTCTGACCAAAAAAAGTTGAATAGAAAAATTCTTGATCAGCTCTAGCCCCAAATACAACGGGAACAGTCACCTGTACTTTTTGGAGCGACTCTGTATACTACTATGCTGAATAATATTGTAGCGTGTTTTGGTTTTGGTGTTTTACTAAGAATAACACTACATTTAATCCTATGTTGGTAGGTTGGTTGGTTGATTTTTTTTAAAGGTGCCTCCATATTAGGTTTGCTATTTTAACATCCATCTTCCTGATTGCCTCTCCCTAGAAAACAAAACTTTAAAAAATAGGTTTTTGTGGGTCTTTATGTATTTTGTTTATTTTTGTTAGCCTGGATGCTGATATGTATAAAGAGGCATTGGTGCAGTCACTGGAGTTTTCTAATGACAGTATTAGTCTCCATACCCTCCAGCATAATTTTGCAGAAAATTTTCTTGAGCCCTTTTAAGGGCAGGAGAAGCAGCAGGTCTCAGTGAAATTAAGTTGTTGGTTTTTCTTTTCTTTCCTGGATCATGTTTTGTTTTCATTGTATAATCCAATTCAGTTTATCAGTATATTGAGGTTTACTTTTAGCTTTTCCCAAGTGAGATGGCAACCTTTACAAGATACAAAGATTTCAAAGATTCGAAGAGATGGATCTGTATTCAGAGCCGTTTGAGCCACTGTCCAGAGAGTGCACAGTGTTCTGTATACAGTCACGTGCTCCAGGCCCAAATCACTAAACAGTGGTTCATGTCAACATCTATAGTATGGAAAGCACTTGATAAAAGGGAAAGAAAAATGCATCACCTCGAGAGAGCTTGACAATAGACAACAGCTGGGACTCCAGCCTGAGGGACAACCTAGAGCCTAGTTAAGGATGTGAAAGAGAGAGGGCATCAGTGAAGCATAAAAGGGTGTGTTGGGGAGAGAGGGAAAGGAGTTTGTGGGAAGCGTAGCATAGCAAAGCACAGGCACCAAAATGTGTGTGGAAAATGGGCAGGAGAAGGGTATAGCAACTGGAGACTTTCCCACAGACAGGACTGAGTCTCTTAGAGGGAAGCATTGAAAATCTGACAGTTGGCTCCTCATTAGAGCTGCATCATTGGGTCCTGCATTCCCCCCAGTCATCCCCCACTGCTCATCGACTTATCAAGTATCATTTCTAAGCTTCAGGAGTCTAGTCATGGCTGATTGTAAGTTGAGATGTGAGAATCATTTCTCTCAAACACACACACACACAGACGATAGAACAGGAAAAACCTTCTGCTTGAATATATAGTAACTGGAATGATTTCAGCAACACAAGCTGAAAATCCCCATCTTGATAAACACAGCCAGGAGGTCACAGAAAGGACAGTGTTACAAGTCCTGGTTGTGAGTTTATTTTATTTCAAGGGATGCAAGATTTCTCCCTGCTCCCTCCTCTTCTTCAGCAGCACCTCCCTATCTCCCTGGTATTGCACTTAGCTCTGCACACGGATCCCTAACCATATCAAAGGATGTGGAGGTTAATTTACGACTTGTGTTGGTTTGTTTTGGCTGCCAGGTTAGAATTCCATACTTGGGGCTGGTACTTCAAAGGCAGTGGATTTTTATAATACCCTTCAGTGCCTTGGCACATATAGTCTCAAACAAACAAAAATGCCCATGCATGAATACCTCTCATGAATACCCTGATCACCTGTTTATTCCAGGACCATGCTTGAAAATGATGTCCTGTCTTATAGAGTGTCCTAGCAGAAATAATCCTAGAATCAATAATGCAGTGACCTAGGTCCTGCTGGTTGTCTATCATAAAGCTGGAAGACGATATAGAACATAATTTGGGGGGGACAGGAACTTATGGTGCTTAACTAAATGGAGTCCTGATCCAAGACTGGGGCCTCGTAGGAGCTGCAATATAAAATTATAAAATAATAAATAATAACAATCATTATAAAATGATACCCACTGCAATTTTGCCTGAGTATCGACTCAGGATTTGGCCCATAGCAGAAGAAGGGGAATACGACGTGACTGGAAATGAGGGATGTTCCAAAGGATGGCTGTTTGTGTTATCTGAAAGCTACACTTGGGGTGTGGGGAAGTTGTGCAAAGATACTGCATGTGTGGCTAGCTGAGTTGTTGGTAGGGTGGCCAGATAGCCCAATTTTATAGGGACAGTCCCGATATTCAGGGCTTTGTCTTATATAGGTGCCTATTACCCTTTTCCCCCATCCCAATTTTTCACACTTGCTATCTGGTCACCTTAGTTGTTGGGTGGGTAATTGGCGGGTATAATACATACATGCCAGATGTAATTAGTTGAGGTAGTGAATGGGGATTTGGAGGAAGCACATATAAACTCTGAGGATGGTTAGCTGAGGAAATAGGTGAGGATTTGAGAGAGGGATATATGTACCATACTAATTACATCTAGTGAAAACATCTTTTAAAAGAGATGGGGAAAGAGTTCTGATAGGATTAATTTTTCAGGAAAAAGGGTGAAAAGCTCTTGTCACACCTGTAAAATATTAATCTCTCTTTATTTGAACTCCTGCTCAGAACTGTAACTTTAAACAATGACTTTGGAGTTATGGTGCCGATTTTTCCAAGGGCCTCTCAATCCAAATGCCAAAGATACCCTCGCAGTTTTTAATGCACAGACATTTACACCTTCTAATAAGACACAGTCAAACACACCGCCCATTGGCCAGACATTGAGCTGTGTGCAAATTCGGTTGCATGACGTTGTCATTTGCAGGTGCAAATAATTCTGCATGTAAAATTGTGTACAAATTTATGATTAATTATTTGTGAGACAGTGCCAATGAGTGGTAAGTGTCCTACAGAAAAATAAGAGAGCCAGGTCCTTGCCTTGAAGATCTTACAATAAAAATGCAGAGGCCATCTCTGAAAATGTAGCTGATAAGGTTACAGCGTCAGAAGACTACATGCCCTCTTTGAATTTATTTTGAACTTTGTATTTTTCAGTTTGTCAAAAAAAAAAATGGAGAAAAATATTTATCATTCAAAAATGATCTCTGGATATCCTTCCCTTGACTACAGTTAGATGATTAAAACATAAATCAGAAACCTTTCTTATGCATTAAGTCATTGTTAATATTTGTCGGATACAGAGAGAAAACACTCCACATCCTCCACCAGCTTCATGCAGAATGAAAATATATAAAAATATATAAAGCAAATAAGTTATGCTGAAAGTACTATTTCCTGAAGCCTTTGAGCAGCATTAATATCCTCAGGAATCTGAAGATGAAGTATCTCTTTTACAAAAAAAAAAATGCTTGGCATAATAATGGCATGAAACCAGAATTTTGGACAAATCATCAGATCCTGATCGCAGATTTACCCCTGGAAAAAATATGTCAAACATAACAGGAAGTGAAAGTCCTAGGATTTGGTGTTTAATTTTAGATGGGGGATGCTCTATGCAAAAAAAAGAAAAGAAAAGAAAAGAAAAGGGAAAGTTCATTTGCCAGTTAGGAGGAGGTAAGAAAAATGGAGTATTTTTTAATTGGGGAAATGTTTCAAACTGTGCTCTACCCTTGAGGGCTTTAAGTTTCCCCCTTTTAAAGCTGTTGCACTGTAAATCTGAGTAATTTGGAATTCTTGGGCAGTTATTGTAACCAAGTTGGAAGAGCTTTTGTGACTGAAATATTTATTTAAGGAATGTTAGTGAGCCCATGAGGGCTTTGTAATATGTTTTTCTCCCCTAATTTAGAGATTGTTACCTTTCCCCAGCTTCTAGTCAAAGCCTCATACATTTGGCTAAGTTTCCCAGCTAAAAACAGACAACCACTCCTCCAGGGGCTGTATTTGGTGAATACTTAACAATAACATCAGAGCAAAAGCTTGGGCACCACAGTATGTTGTGATGGGGTCCTGTGCTAGAAATTACCAAATGCTTTTCTTACAAACTTCACAGACCCCCCCCCCCCCCAAACCCTATTACATATCTGAACCAAAGCAATTCAGAATTTGATTGATTTAATGAACCTTGTCTCTTTCTGTCTCATTTCCTTCTTTTTAAAATCCAGGCCTGTGACTACACTTCTCACCCTAAAACAGGCCTAGAATTTTCTGTCTTTATGATGAATTGTGTGGCCAGGCAGATCCCTGTCCGTTCCAAACTTCATTAATTTCTGGGTTTACCCATCAGACGCACAGTGCATGCTGTGGCAGAATTTACAGGAAAGATCCAGAACTATATGTGGTTTGGAGTGAGAAATAGGCCCAAGTCCATAAGAGAAACTGGAGATCTGCAATTCCTCCCTAATAAGGCATGGGTTTGTGGGCCTCGGCTGGGAGAGTGAGTGGATCTTGGCATGACTGGGAAATGGTTGTGAGACTGTAACTGCAGAGAAAGGAAGAGGTCGTCACAGCAGGTCATGTGGATCTGGGGAATCCTGAAGCATGCAGCATTTGGGGAGTGGAGCCAGTGGCCAGGCTCATGGCCCAGGCCCCCTTCTTATTCTCCTTTGTGCCCCACCCCTCAGGTGCTGCCCCCCATCCTGCCCCAGTCACTCCCCTCCCTCTCCAGATCACCGCTGTTCCTCCCGCGGTCACTCCCCCACATCCCTGGAGCATGGCTCTCTCCCTCCCCTGTCCTGCCCCAGTCATCCCTCCACCCTTAGAAGCCCTGCTCAGCTGGGGAGGGGAAGGAAATGCAGAGAGCAGCAAGCAAGGGGGGAAGGGAGGAAGAGAAGCAGGTTGGGGGCCTGGAGGGAAGAGGCAGAGCAGGGGCAGGGCCTTGGGAGGAGAGGTGAGGCGGGGGCGGTGTTCCGGTGCTCAATGTCCGATTTTTCCGAATTAGAAAGTTGGCCATCCTAGGCAGGGATTGCATGGGCTTTTTGTGTTAATGGAGGCAGGGAAGACTCCAGAGTCCTGCTGGCATGGGAGGAAGGGGGAGTGGCGTGGGTGTATTCAGTAGGTTTAGGAGTTTGGTTAAGCTTCTGTTAAACATCTGACTTTTTGGATGTTTCTTAGCATTGTGTCTTCAAACACTTTGTGGTTCACCTGAGCGCATTGGCTTGCCATCTCTGAAAGCTGTGCACAGTTGGGTACAATTTGGCGTAATTATTTTTTGCTGTCGAGTGGTCCAGGGTAAAATAGCTCAGAGTGCCCTGACTTTGGTCAGGTCTGATGGGCAGAGCTGTCTGTAGAAGCTCGTGTGTGTATTGTGTATCAACACACTCAACTTTCTAATCAAAGTGCTCTCATCACTGTAGCCTCTGAGTGCCTCACTATTGTTAATGGATATTTAATCTCTCAGAACTTCTGCAAGGAAGGAAAGTTCTATCACCATTTACAGATGGGGAGCTGAAGCATAGATTAGGTTAAGTGACTTGACCACATTACACAGGAAACCTTGTGGCAGGATAGGGCGTTGAATCTTGTTTTCCAGCATCTAGTCCAGTGCCCTATCCACCAGACCATCCTTCTTTCCTAACATAAGGGGCCTAATTCTACCCTCTGCTGCCCTAATGTAGATCAGATGTTGCTCTGTAAAATCTATTGAGCTATGCTGGGGTAAAACAAGTGCAAGGAGATCAGAATTGAGTGGGGTGCATGTCTGTTCATATGTGTATATTTAAGGGTGGGTACAGTTAATGTTGCTCTAGCATTTCCATCATAAATTCAACTTTATATGGTTTGTTGGGATGTTTAAAGTTGGACCAAAGCCTGAAAGATGTACTGTAGGAAACAACAATCCCGTAAAGTAGAAAGGTTATTTGTATTGTGATAATATCTAAGGGGCCCAGTCATGATTCAGGACCCCATTGTGCTAGGCACTGTACAGATTCAGAACAAAAATATGGTACCTGCCCAGAAAAGCTTAGTCTAGAAAATGTCGGGAAAATCTAACAGGTCTTTCTCACCTCTGTTTTTACGGTTCATTACTTCTCACTTTTTGGGAGCCAAAACCTTTAATTCATCTTTTTTTCTTTTATTGTATTGTTAACCGTCTAAAAAAAAGTGTCGCTTACAGAGCAAAGTGGTGCCATCCCTCAGGTAATTTCACATTGGTTAAAAGAAACAAACAAACAAAAGAAGAACATTCAGAATAATCACTGTGCACAGACTCCAAGACCAGGCTGCTTTAATTTGCTCTTGTTTAAAATAGCACTTTCTCACTTTACATCTTCAACTTGCTAAGTAAGTAGCCTTCAGAGGACTCCACTGGTGAGTTACAGTAAGGATCTCCAGCGGTAGGATAAGGTGCGTCTCAAGTTTTGGGTAAATGCTCTTAACATTATTCTGGAGAATAATTATATCCCAGTCACTATAGTAATATCACTACAAAGAGAGAATACATTCAGTGCAGATGGAGGCTAATTCCTGAGTTGATGCTAAAACCATTACTTTTTTTTTTTTTTTTTAATTTCAGAAAGCTAAAAGTGATATCCACTAATGCAACTTGATCAATCACTTGGCGAATTTCCTTATGAATCTGAAGGGCCATTCCAAGTTTACATTTGGGTGGGGCCAGATTTTTGTTTCATTGCTTTTTTTGATTAGAGGTCAGCAAAGCTGAACAATTCCCAAAGAGGAAAAAAATTCCAAATTCAGCTCTTTTCACCGTCAGGCTGATGGCAGAAGGATTTACCCAGCTTTAGGAGCTTTTGTTTTGGGGGATTGACTGATTTATTAGAGACAATGATTGGCCGGGTGCTGGGGTGCAAAGCAGCGGGAGACAGGAACACGACTGCTGAATCGGTGCAGTCGCCAAGCAGATGGAGGGATCAGCCAGGGAAACAAAAGTAAAGCTGCTCGCAGCACATTATTGAAAAGAGAATGGAATGACACAAAGTGCAAGGCCAGTGGGAGAACTTCCTGAGCACGTTCATTGCTGGCGAGGAGAGCTGCCGCCTTGTTGAGAGGGGGCCCTATTAGTAGGGCTGAAAGGGGATTTAGATCCCCCAAGAGAATGGTCGCAGACCTGATTTAAAACAAAAGAAGGGGGACAGGCTGCTGTCTCTTAGCATCAAATCCCAACAAGCTGAATTTGCCCCCTTATCTGTCAGACTGTTTCCATAGATTTAGTGATCGACTGCACAGACTTACATAGAATAAGAGACCCCCAAAGAAATCAAGGAGATCTTGCTTATCAAGATTTTGTGTTAAAGCTGATTTGTGGTTCCTTCCATGTGCTTTGCTGGCAAGGAATTTTGGATTATGCTCCAAGGAGAGAGCTTATTTGTAAGTGGCATTTGTATGTTGAAGGAAAATTGAATGATGTTGCTTTAACAGGCTGTCAGCTTGGCTTCTGATGTTTCCAAGAAGGCACGCCTCCATGTTCCAAAAACCACCAGAGCAACTGAAACAAGCAACAACCGCAGCAGAGAGAGGCCAAGGAGGTGAAGGGTTGCAAAGTGCCCTTTGAGGCATCCCCATAGAACAAGGTGGCAGTACGCCGGTGGAGCAATGTGGGGAAGCTTGCACCAAAGCTACCCATGTTGTACTTTTCTGTGGCTAATCCTTGCAAAGTTTCAGTCCTCAGAGCTGCCAACTGGGCACCTTTGATGAATACGAAGTTCATATAAAAAACTGAAAACCCTCTGTTTGACAGCAAATGTTTTGCTTGTGGCTATGGGAAAAGTAAAGAATGGAGGGGAAGGAGGAAGAGGGAATTGGCAGTTGTGTGTATAACTTAGCATGGGCTTTCACTTGCCTTTTTAAGTATTCACCAGGCGGCCCTTATATGTGTAAAGCCAATTAGGTTCCTCAATGAGAACTGAAAAGTGATGTGGCTGGCCCCCAGACCAGACCAAAAAATTAAGTGGGTTGGCTTGTGGAAGCCTGGACACTTATTTAGGTTCACAGTTGCCTATTCAACACAAATAGATAACATGGTTATTTATATTACCATAGTGCCTAGGAGCCCTAGTCATGGAGCAGGACCCCATTGTACTAGGTGATGTACAACCACAGAACAAAAAGATGGTCCCTGTTTCATAGGTGCTGGAACTAGGGGCGTGGGAGGTGCTGCTGCACTCCCTGGCTTGAAGTGGTTTCCATCATAGGCAGGGTTTACAGTTTGTTTCAATGGCTCTCAGCATCCTCACTATGTAAATCGTTGCAGCACCCTGCCATTCCAGAGAGCTTATAGGTGAGGTATTTCCTCATGTTAATCATTGAGTTTCTTTTTAAAAGCATTGTAATGGCAAGGCTTTAGTTTCGCTTTTCTGAAAATCACATTACTCTGGGCTAGATTTGATTTCAAAATTGGCTGGAGAAAAGATTTTATCTTTTTTTGTATTAAAGCTTTACAACGTTAGAGACTAGCCTAGACACACTGGACAAGACACATTAAACAAAGAACGGCAGTAAATGTAAATGGGGAAAAACAGTATGAAACGTTATAGAAACAAACACAGATTTAATATAAACACATTGGGTCAAATTCCGGCCTCTAACTTCCCTGTCAGATGTGACTAATTTCCCTTGAAAAGTGATGGATTTTCAGGCGTAATCCGTGAGCTCCTCTGTCCAAATGTTGGATGAGAAGAACCTGTCTCAGCCTGGATTCTGCATCTCTAGACATTCATTTCGTCAGGAGTTCTGAGTCTTTCTACCCATGTGTGTCAAAGACTCTCAGAGAACATTCTGCGCTGGAGTTGGAGTGATACCATGTTATGCTTTGTATGTAGTGGAATAATACGTCAGCTCTGCTTGTGGAGTTGCTGGTTAGACCTATCCAGGAGATGACTTCAAGGGTGTCTACCAGGCAAGGCCAGAGGGAATTCTTGGGGCTCTCAGCCTGCGTTGCTAACTAGGATGATTCTGAGAGCTCACACTGCTCCTGAGCTTTTCCACACTGCAGGGCCAGTGCCTTTTAGTATTTTTAGAGAAATAGGAATTAGGTCTGTGTGTATGTCAGTGCTGTTGCCCAGATATTTCAGATGCTTTTTTCAGATGCTTGGAAATCCACTACGTACTGGCGCACTGCATTTTTGCATAGGGTCTTGCCAGTAATCAGTTGGCCCATCTCATCTATTTTTGGCCCCTGACATATACATGGATCACGAATAACTATCGTTTGAGAGAAGCCAAATCCAAATGATATATATAACAGTCCAATATAAACCAAACTGCCAAATGCAGCTGTGTAAATCCCGCTGAACTCATGTTTTCCATCTCTTGTTGTAAGATACATAATGAAGTAATTTTAACCCTGCCAAAAAGAGATGCAGGCAAAGAATGTAACATTTTCAGGGAAGCCAGGATTTCAGAGATGCAGAGTTGACAAACTATTATTTTTGAGGCGGCTAAAAGCTGATTTGGCAAGCAGTTGTTCTTATTTTTTCAGGCAGTTGGCATCTCTGCTCATCAGCAAAAATAGGTCTTTGCCTAGAACTTATTAGATGCTAGAATGAAGGGGAATTTGGGAATATGAACTTTTAGAATAGTGAAATTGAGAGCAGAAACAGGAAGAGTAACATACTGATAAGCCAGGGGTGGACTAGTGATCCATGTGCAAATGCAAGCATTAAAACCTTTTTGGAATTAAAAACACCCCAGACCCTCCACTCCGAAACTGTGTGCGGCGTGCACAATTGAGCATCTACAATAGCCGAGTGATGTTTGGCATGCAATTCAGTGCGCAAATGGCTTGTTTTCAGTTTCACTGGGCACTTGAAATATTTCTGCTTACTTACATATGCAATTGCGTGCTGAACTGCATGTCAT
Organism: Mesoclemmys tuberculata; assembly: GCA_007922155.1. Classification (NCBI taxonomy): domain Eukaryota; kingdom Metazoa; phylum Chordata; order Testudines; family Chelidae; genus Mesoclemmys; species Mesoclemmys tuberculata. The sequence continues at coordinate 55,994,472 of ML675610.1, read as the reverse complement.
TGCACTCCTAAAACGCATTCTTTAAACAACTGGCTGTTGAGGGATGTATAATGTTGTTTGGCATGTTACGTTTACAAGACTTGTCCATTTACTCTCCCATCTTATATAATGCAAACAGGTAACAAAGAACATCCCTGGCTTCTAAAAAAAGCAACAACAGTGTAAGTCCACATCTTCCATTCTGGCCGAGCTGTGCTCAGTGGAGAAAAGTAGGAGGTTCTGAGGTAAAAGTGGCTTTAAGACACACCTTTTTCCTCCAGTCTTGGAGGTATCCTAGCATCCTCAGGACTGCTCTGTCTTGTGCTGGCTGCCCAAAAATCCAAGGAGCCATTTTGGCAAGTCAGATAGGGATCAGCTGGGTGTAGGGGTGGCCTGGCCATGCTCCGTTTTCCCCAGATCTGTTTATGGCTGCTTTGCTTTGCCAGAATTACCAGCGAATCTGGCTCCAATCTGCTCCTAAATAAGAGAGAGATTTTGAAGTAATTAATTTCAGCAGTAAGTCATGCCAGGACTACTGTCAAAAGTTGTGAGTAAGGTATCCCCACAGCAGAGGAGTGTAGTTACATTATTTAGAAGTGCATGGTAAGGTTTCTTAATGAACTCATACAATCTTTACTTGGCAAGGGGGGTTGAACAGGCTCCATTAGCGTTCTTCCTGCTTATCTGAAGTATGAGTGAGGGCCTTTTCTGTAAGCTTTTTAGTCTCTAACGCTTGCCTGTCCTTTAACTTCTTCTGCAAGGGCGGGAGTGGAAGTATAAGCAATAATAGTGTATCAGGCATTTACTAGGCTGGCTCAAGTTCAGTTAATAGCACTCAGTCACTGTAAGAAGGAACAGTATCAACTGATTAACAAGGCCTACGAAGAGGCACCACTCCCCCTGCATTATCTTCAGTTTCAAGTTGCAGGCTAATGTTGTTAATCAGTCCATTTATTTTACATTTTAGTTTTGCTGGCAAGAGTCCTTTTTACTGGACCAAGTCCTTCCCCTTTTATTTTAAGGCAATTCGGCTTTTTGTTGGTTTTTATTTTTTCAGTCTTTGGCTGCCAACTGTCAGTGTATTGCATTCCTCTTTCCCCTAACCGCTTCCCTTCCCATTGACTGGAATGAGGCGTGCATCTCCGCCAAGACCACTAAATGATGCTGGCCTAATAGATTCCTATTTCTGTCAGCTCAAGACCTGTGCTCCTCAAAGGTCTATGCTGCAAGTGCATTGGCATCCTGTACTGCTAGCAATTACTGTATGAGCAACCCATGATGTCAATTGGGTAAGACCTGCTGTACTGTACGGGCATTAGGATTTAGCACCATCCGTATGGCAAGATGCCATGTGAAAAATGCTTTTATTACTTGGCTCGACTGATGGCATTGATAACCTAAATATAGTCAGCTTTGTTTATTTCATGGTGCATTGCTTGGGACTGCTTACAGCCTGCAAACATTTGCCGTTTTTTAAGTACAGAATGGTTCTCCTCTGAGGACATCCATTGGGTTGCAGATGTACATCGCTCAGGGAGGGTTCTCTTAATCTATTCTGCTGCTTCCCACATAAACCATTATGGCCAAGACACTGTGCAGGAAGGGTGTCCAGCAAAAATATGTCCAGCTTGGACTATCCTTCTTTGCCTCATAAGATGTTTGGATCCTCTGGCTTGCAGTTTAGTGTAATAAAACCAGATTTGTCTCCATGATAATGGATGAAATCTGGAAGGATTTGAATGAAGATACAGGAGAAAGGAAGTTGGTTAGTTCATTGTAGCATAAGGCTACAATGTTGCAGTGTTAGCTTGTTATAATCATTTGAATGTTTGTGGGGATTTTTTTTAACCCCACTGTTTCCCAAATCATTGCTACATGCAGGCAGGCACACAACATCCATCATGGTTACTGCCATATAGAGTTTGACCTCACAGACATTTTAAATGCCCCGAGATTGAGAGCTGCTTTTAAACACCCTCCAGATTTCACTCTGTTAAAAAAACAAGCTTCTAGATGGTAATATATGAGAGAAACACAATTAAAATTGTACATAGAATTTACTGTGACATCATATGACAAAACAGAAACATATATTTATATCTACACACCCGCACACACACACTTTTATTTCATAAACTTTTAGTAGATTCTTTGGACCAAGAATGGCCTCTACCATTTCACCCACAATTTGGGACAGTTTTGGCCCACATCTATTTCTGCATGAAGGCTGTTGCGCATGCAAACCTGCCTGCCATCTATGCCTGAAATTTCAGTTTGAATTTATTTGTCATTATTTGCGTGGAAACAAAAATATACACATGGAGTGAAGTGTATACAGAAAGTTGTGTGTAAAATTGCACATGCAGGCTTAGAGGCTCCTTTGATAACTCTCTGAAAAGTAGAATAGGTAATATAATGAACTTCAAATTTATAACAAGCATCTTAATGGTGCCCCATTGTGCCATTTATAAAGAGATTTTAGGATTCTGAAATATTCTGGGCTAGGTTTTCCTTCTGTAGTCTCTAGGCATAAGCAGTTGGGAGATGAAAAGCTGGTTTTGTCTGAAATGATGCTTCATTTTCTGAATGGGCTGAACAGACTAACCTGGTTTGATTTCCAGTAAAGGAAGGAGGGATATGTGCATTTAGGGCCTGATCTAATGCTCTTTAAAACAAACCAAAAAATTCTCATTGATTTCACTGGACTTTACTTCTGGCCCTTAGGGCTTGAAATGAGACCCAGGAAATCAGTCTTGTCTGCCTGGTGAAGGGTGACCATCAAGGTAATTTCTGTTTAGGGCGGCTAATCAGCATTGCACTATGGTTTAATTTTTTCTTGGGGTGATGAGCCCGTTTGAAAACTGGACTTGTGGTTTCTCAGGGTGGGTGCCCAAACTTGAGGCACTCCAGATGAGTGGGCACTTTTGAAAATGTGGGCCTTAACCATTTTTTTTCTATCTGTAAAATAGGGATGGTGGTACTTGGCCCAAGTGGGTACAGCTCTATGGAGGAAAGGGGTCTATGAGGGCTGATTAATAGTTATTTTTAAACAATTATGCTGCATAAATGGAGAAAGTGCATTCCCATAATATTAACGAAAACATACACCAATGAAGACATTTCTGAGTACATTTGGCTACTGCACACCGCACGCATACATTTCAGTAAAGACAGCTGTAATCTTTGCAAGCAAGTGTGTGATTTCTTTAAATGAGAATCATGAATCATTTGCTATTTTCCTCTTTTTAAAAAAAAGTCAGAAGGGGTGAAGAATACCAGGCTGTGGCTAGCTGGGTGCCTGCGTTTTGGTCTGTATAATGGAGTTGCTGATTGCTGGCTTGCAGTCATGTCTGATCCCTCAATTTCCTGCTTCTATGCTCTCGTTCCATTGTGGAGATTTCTAGCACTGTCAGCCTCTGCTTTAGCTGGTTCCTAAATGGATTCTTACGTTCGGCTTTTATGCTTGGTCCTTGCTGGTGGTTCTTAAAAATATAAGCAACGCTATCAGCGAGCTACTGGTGGTCCGCAGCAGACCTTTTATTCTTAAATTGAGTTTCGTTTCCTTTTTGAATAGAAAAGATAGAAAAATCTTTTCTTCCCAGTGAATGCCTGTAGCCATCCACAAGGCTGATTCCCTTTTATACCGGTAACTTAATCAACGTTACTGCTAATTTACTCCTTACTGAAAAGTTCAATTGTGAACAGACCAGCTTCCTGCAGCAACCTTGGGGTAGGGATCCATCCATCCAGAGCTTTCTTGCGCAAGGAAGCTCTTCCCCAGCCTCATGTGTCCCAAACAAAAGCAGGTCTCAGTTGCACTTCTGTATGAGCAAGGACAGCTTCCCCTTCTCCCATTTGTCCTGAAAGGGAAGCAGAGGAGGTAGGAGGAAGGGCCCTGCCCTTCTCCACACCACCCTGTATACTGAAGGGAGCAATTTGTACCATCCTAGTGGACAATTCAGCATGCTGTGCCCATGTGCAGCGAGCAGTCTCCCAGAGAGATTTCACCTCCTGAAGCATAAACTCCTCCAGTTCCTCCCAAGGACTAGTGTGGCTCTGCACACTACAAAGGGCTTTGTGCCATTTGCACAGTCTAGCACTATATAATGTAACATAATACATTGCTTAAAACACAAGCATATGGGAATAGGATTGTGAGAGTGAGAGAGGTTGATTTTTATCTTCACTCATATTGTTATGGATAAAATTAATTATGTGGCACACTTGTACATCTCTTCTACACAGGCATTTGTTTTCATTAGAGGATTCTGAGATACCGATAGTTGTATAGGAGAGCATGAGTTCCTAAAAGCAAAGAAATAAAGTGCCAGAGAAGGTTTGGGAGTGGATAAACCTTCCTCCTTGGATGGTCCAATATATTCTTGTGTTCTGGATTTGTCACAAATATCTAAGCATCAGGTGATCCATGAAGTAATGAGGGGGAAATAGTGGGATTCAACTGGTGCTGCAATATAAGTCATGCATGGTGGAGCAGAGCAAATGTGTGCACTGGTCTTTGTATGGACCATCAGAGAATTAACCAACATTTTGCTTTATGGCTGCCTTTCTATTCCTCCCTCTTTTTGTAAGTCTGATGAGGTAAAAATCCAAATGCCACTGCTGTCAAAAATGTGCTGGTGCTAGCTCTGTTTTTTCTCAGTTCCTACTCACTTCAGAGCATATGGAATTTAAATACTTGCAGGTCAGATTTTTTAATGTGTCAAAAGCTAGCTCTCTGAAACCAATCAATACTTTGATTTCTGTCTTTACCTGTTTGTATTATAGTATGCACAACTAGGGGCAAACTGGAGGGAAAAGAAATACTGAGCCATTGTAGCTTGGCTTTGAGAGAGGATGTGTTTTAAGACATCAAACACACTTTTAAACACTTGAATCTGGGTTGGACCATATCCTTCGCTGTGCACATGTATGTGTGGGTAAGGAAGTGCAGGGAATGTGGGGGGTAGAGGGGAGAGCGTGAGGTGAACTTTGTTTCTTAAAACTTGTTCCCAACAGTTTTGCAGGATGTTCTAAGATTTTAAGTTTAGTCAGTCTTGTCACAGTGCACGACCGTGCTGGTGTCTTTAAGGAATACACAGGCCTGCCTGTGTGAGCTGGGATTGTAAGGATAAATGGGATGCTCTCATATCTGTTAATGGAAATTTAAAGGGTATTTTTCCTGATGGCTCAGTAGCAGGGCCCTGTGGTCATGAAGCTTTGATATTCATGAGCATCTGAATCATGTCTGGGGCTGCTTTTACTGCTGCTGACCATGTGGAACTCCCACTGAAGAACAGCTAAGAACTGGGCCTTTAGGTGATTTCTGGGGAAGGGTGTTTTAATAAATTAAATCAAAAGCTCCCAAGAATTCATGAAGAGAGATTTAATGCATGCAACTGAGTCAATAATTCCTTCACCCAAGCTCATCCTCCTTCTGAATGTTCAGAGAAACGCATAGCGATGCTGTCTCTCCCTTAGAGATCAAGTGGCATTTGGAACGCTTGGAATGTGTGCTGTAGGCTGCTCTCTTGTGTACATTTATTTTCATAGTGCACAATCACTTCTTCCAGGGTGCATTGCAAACACAAGTTAACCTTCACAGAAGAAGAAGAAAAACACAGCAGCAAGTGTCCTTTTCATGTCACCTCCTTTCCAGGTAGCTGCACACTGAATAGTGTGTTTCCTTTATTTGCCCCTGTGGCATTAGTTTCAGAACATGTTGTTATCAACTTTGGATGCTTGTTCTTGCTATGCTAACTATAGGGTAAGCAATAACAGGGACTGAGAGAGACCTGTAACAGAGCTAGAGGTGCTGCTGCACTGTGGTGAGAAAAGTGACCTCTCGCTTTGTTGTTGCGGTGCACCTCTGCTGTGGGGTTTGATGAGGCCGCTGACGAATGTGCACAAGTAACAAAGAGAATGGGGAAGGGACTGTGTTAATACAACAGAAAGAAAAGGTACGATTATGTTCTTTCCATAACAGCAATTTTATAGACCGCCTCTTTCATTCTAACTGATCTCAAAGGACTTTATAGATTGTCCGTGCGAGAAGCATTCATCACTGAAGTGCAGCCACCTCTGGGGTGGAACACGGCCGTCATGTTGTGCTAAGCTATGGTCTTTAAGAAGGGAAGTGAAATAGTTGTGACTTGGATTTTTAGAAATCTGAGAGGGATATTTTGTGTGATATGATCCTATTTTGGCACTCAGCTAATAGCAGGGATGAAACATCAACTACCTCACTTCAAGGATGGGCTTTCATGGAACAACTCCCTTTGAAGAACAACAGGATAATGTTTCCAAAATCCTTGGGAGCCAGTGCCTACATTTTATACAGTCACAGCAGCAAACAGTAAAGCTGAGTTTCTCTGTATCGTTAGCATAGTTCTGAGTTAGATTTAGTTAGCAGGTTCCTCATTACCCAACTAATACTTAATTATTCCCTTATTAAATATAGAAAGCTCACAGCGGGTAGGGAAGGGCTTGTAATGCCCCTGCAGAACCACACTCAGATTCTTATGGCTAAGCACAAAATATAAAAACAGGAGAACCAAGGAATATAAGAACAGGAAACCAAACAAGAGGAGCCAGGACTTGGGAAGAGGGGGCATCTTCCCGCCATTGCCGTGCGGCATGAAGGAGAGCGTTTTCACTTGCAGATTCACAGTATTTTACACTTTCCCACACACAGAGTTGAGAAGAGTAATCACTCAGCTGACCCCTACTGCTGTTTGCATGGCATTGCAAACAGCAGCTTGATCACACTCACTGAGACTGGTGCCTCCTGCTAAGCATTCTGATCAGGACAATGTTATTCCTGCTCTCTGTTCCACTCTTTCCAGCTCACTGCCCCTAGGAGTCGAGTGGCTTTCTCAACATTCTATTATCTAGGAAATAATTAATCTTGTTTCTCCAGTTTTGGTGTCTTGCTTTTTGGGGAGCGCAGGGTGCTTCCTAACAACGATGAAATTTAGAGTGCAAAACGTCAATAACTGTATTTTTTAGTTTTCTTCCTTTCACCATTTTACTCTTGTTTATCTTTAGATTTTACAGCTAGCTTTGAGCAACAGTTCTCAACTTAATGCTCAGTGGCATTGCAGCCAGCTTTTCAGAGTGATATGAGAACGTGTGAACTGTAAAAAGCCTTCCTGCAATTTCAAAAAAAAAAAGAAAGAAAGAAAGAAAGAAAGAAACAGCCATCAGCCGGGGCTGAAATGAGTTGCAAGAAGCATTTGACAATTTGTGGTAGAGTGGTGGGACCCTTTACTGGGTACCGTCCAAAATCATCAACAGACCCTTTCCTTGCCCCAACCTCAAATTCTGAGTGAGTGAGTAAGTAAAAGTCAGAAGGACTATGTGCTTTCCTGTGGCTAACCCACATTTGGTTTAAATTGGGACAAGTTTAGAGAGAGAGAAATCTGCACAGGAGCATGCTTCCAGTTTTCCACTGTGTCCAAAACAAATGTGGTAGGTCGGGTAGGTTTCTCTGTATAAGGTAAACAAGTGTCTCAAGAGACTGAGCTGACTGACAGATAATGGAAAACCAAAAATGCATGACTGTCGTGATGACATCACCAGGTGTGTAGGGGTTATGCCTCAAAAGTATCCCATAAAAGTAAGAGCATGAGCCCCCGTTCAGCAAGATATAGAAGCAGATGCCTAACTTTAAACTCTGTCGATTTCAATCGGGGCCAGATTGAGAACAAGAGTAGGGTGTTCCTCTTATTTTTGGCACAGATGTCAGGAAAGAGATTTTCTAGAGGCTTTCCAGGATTTCTGGCTCCCAGGTAGAAAAAATCCCCTCCCCAAATAAATAAAATAAAATAAAATCCCTGTGGGAAAAATTCTATCCAGACACACACAGCCAGACAAATAACAGTGACCTCTGCACGTGAGTTATTTACTTGCCACTGTGGGCTAGTCTTTTAGGGAAGCGTTTTGTGATGTGGAGGCGATTATCAAGGTCCAGTGTAAACCATGGACAAAGCTGACAATTTCATGGCTCTTGGTCTGGTGCTACAAATATCACATTTCATGGTTTGTCACGGATTAGTGGGAAAAATGTTAGTGTGCAAAGCATTCCTGCAGCCTAAACAGTAATGAAAGATCAGGTGTGTCATGAAGAATCAGCAGTCGGGGCAAATTCTGCCCTCAAGTATACCCTTGCAACTTTGGGACTAATCCAGGGGTAATTATGGCTTGTCCTGCGCAGGCAGTCAGACTAGATGATCTAATGGTCCTTTCTGGCATTAAAAACTATGGATTTGTGAAACCACCGGACATGACTTAGTCCATAAGAGGGAATATTACTTAATGGCCTGTGTTTCTGTATCTCAGGACTATAGGGAGTGCTGTGAAAATCATTTTTTTAAACGTCTTTGCTCCTTCCCCCTTGTTATCTAATGTAATGATTCGTCTCAGGTGGGTTTTTTTGTTTTTTTTTGGGGGGGGAGGGGGTGAAGGGGGAAGGGTTGTGAGCATCCATCCTACATTCTCTTTCTGCCCTGACAAAACATTCAGGAACGTCCCCGCCTCTCCCTCTCGCTCTGTTTTCCCCTTTGCAAGGTCAGGCACTATTTTTCTTCTGTCTTCAGTTTCACCATCTTAATGTGTTATTTCCCCGCCCAACCCTTCTGCTCAGAAAAATCCACACACAAATCATATAGCCACTGTTAAATTTACTCTAAAATCCTCAAATCTGGGCCCATTTCTAACACCGTTTTAGTCCAAATGTGAAAAACTGCCAATAGATGGAGCCGGGCAATTGTAAACAACCCTGAGGAATTATTGTACTTTCATTTGCCTCCTCTTTCTTTGTGGCCAAGGCAGGGCTACTTGGCTTTCTGAGCTGGCTCCTCTCTTCTTTTGAGAAGATTAGAGCAGGTGTGTTTTTAAGTAAAAGGAAGATCATTCAAGTTAGTTTTCTTCATCCACAGAGTCTTCAGTTTTAATCAGAACCACATCTGACTTTTGTATTGTCTTCATTTTGCTCTCAACACACTTCATAGTCATAAGAAAGAAAGGTGATCAATTTCCACCATTTCTGGAAAAATTCCAGATTTCATAATGGGGTAGTTTACAGTGTGTAGTGTTAGTGAGTTACTACTGAAGGTCTCCAGGATATATTCACTATTTATATGCTCCCCTTCTTGTTAATACATGTCGGACTAATAGCCACAAATGATGAAATGGAGCAGAGCCTCCTCCGGTAATGTCTCCTATTACGAACTGGAATATAGGCGTAGATGTATGCATCAACCAGTTGCTACCATAGGATTGCACTTTAACGTCTAATTCTTCAACTATTCAACTCAGCTAAAATGCTTCAAGTTGTTTTCTTCCTTTCTGGTCAGCTGTTCTTTCCTCTTCTTCCAACAAAAGACCTAAATGCTTATATATTATAATTTTGCCAGATTATTGAATGATCTTGTTATTTATATAGTGCTATATAATGTGTGTGAGGCACTTTGCAACAAGTACAAAGACCAGGTGTCTGCCTCAAGGACCTTACAGTATAAATTGACAGAACTGACAGATGAGACGGCTGGAAAAAGGATTCAATAAAAAAAGCACGGTGATTGAGAGGTGAAGTTAGTTAGTCTGCCTCTTGTTTACATTGTGTTGGACCATTTGAATTGGTTCTCTGTTTTTGTTCAGATTTTCTCGTGTGGAAGAAGAGATTTTTTTTTAGAGGCCTTTGGGGTGTGCTCTCATGAGAGAATTGAAGGAGGAAAGAATGATTATGACAGACAGGAGCAGGGAAGGTATTTTAAGATCGAGTGTCATGGAAGAAGCTCTAGAAATATGAACAAGAGGAGGAGAGAGATGGCTCATTGTGGGTAAGGCATCAAACTGAGGTTCAGTAGTTTTCTGTTCAGTTTTTGGTTTCTGCCACACATTTTTTGTCTGACCTTGGTCAAATCACTGAGGCCCAGATTCTCAACTGTATTTTAGCTATGTTGACCACAGCTCCACACGTGCAATAGCTGGATTATTGAGTTTCTCTTGCCACACCCTCGTTGTGATGAGGTAGGAGGAGCATCTACACCACGTAGGAATTTCCCTCTAGGAAGGCTGCCAGACTGCGATGGAGGTCAGAATCTGACTCTTAGCTGATCATCTCTTCTAGTTTCTCAACTGTTTCTCTCTTCTAGTAGAGCATTGGGTGAAACGGGCCCTGCATCTCATGGGGAGGGGCGTATCTAGTGGGAACTTGTCTCATGGATGGAGCTAGAGTGGACAAAGCAGGTAGGCTGTCGGGCCTGGGTGGTTCTCCAGTGGTGTGCACACACATCGCTATGTTTCTTAGGCAGGAGGAGAGGGAGCATGGAGAGTTTGAATGAACATAGAGAGATGAGCATGCCTAGGGGAGGGGAAGATTCATGCAGGTGAGTGGGTCTCTCTACTATGAGGTAGCACATGAAAGCACAGAGGAAGGCCCACCAGTCTCTGAGGAAGAACAGACCCCTGGCAACCTTCCTGACATGAGCCTGCTGTTTTGAGAACAGGGGGAAGGGAAGTAGAGTGTTATTTTCCCCTCCCCCCCTTCACCCTTTCTCCAGCATACCTTCAAGCAGAGGTTCCTGTGTATGGCATTTTGTTTCTTATTTGTTGGGAACCCCCAATCACTGTCCTTGCTGAGCCAATATTTCTATTAAGGGGCAAACAGTAAGACCTGTTCCTCATTTTTTCATATGGTTAGCTCTTTCACCGGGGGAGAGAACAGACTGATATCCTTTCACTCCCAGCAAACTGTGTGGTATGAACTACCCTGCAGACTATTTATTCAGGTGCTGCTGGCTTATCATTATCGGACCTCACATTATACCAACATTAAGCCCGATATGCTTTGTGTTAAAAATGTGATGACATGAAAGATTAACTCTTTCCTCATTTCCCCACCACCCCTTCTACTTCCCCTCCCTCTACATCATCATCCTCATCCTCATCACCCCAAAGCCCACACAGAAAACACTTCTCACAAGTAGCATTTGTGACTCAGTGTTATTTTTTATGTCCGGCTTGCCAAGAACAACAAGAAGCAACCTAAGTGATCTGAAAGCATCTCGAATTTATTAGTAACAAAAACTTTTCATGACTTCATGGCTCCTCCCTCAGGCTCCTTTTTCTTCCCCTTCCCTTGCCCTAGTCAGTCCTTAAGGCTTTACTATGAAGTGTGCCTTTAGTGAACAGTATTTGACAGTTATGGTTTCATGCACAAATGCAGGGGGAGGGAAGAATGCAGGGAGGGGGAGAAGGAAATCTTAGAAACCGTTGCATCAAAGCATTGGCCACTGGAGGAAGGTATTCATTGGTGTGCCCCACAAATGCACCTGGTCTGTCTGGAGGTGATCCAGTGCTGGACGGTTTAAAAAAAAAAAAGGCAACTTTGTGAGTGGCCTCTCAAAGCCAAGGTGGATATAGGGAAATAAAAAGAATCTTGATTCTATGTGCTTCTCCTTCATGTCAGGTGACATGGAACAGAAGGAATTCTGTTTAATTCTGAAGTATGGAATAAGAGTAGGGCCTGGAATAAACTGACCAAAGTCCTGAGATTCAAGGTTAAGGCGAACTGTGTCTTGATCATCTGCCCAGATTGCAAGAAGCTCTGACCAGTGGGTCATTTTGGCTGCCTTCTTTAATGCGGCTGAACAGATACCCAAGGGCTTGCTCCCGCAAAGCTTTGTTCAAGGCTGTCCCAGGACATGCTGAGAACTGACTGAGCCCCCTCCCAGACCTCAGTACATTTGCAGCTTAAGGCACAAGGAGCCTGGCAGGTTTGAGAGCACGTTGCAAGATTCACCTACAACATTTGCTAAAGCATTCCCCCCTATAACAGCAGAGTTTTAATAGAATGTAAAGAATTTTAAACTCAACAACAGAGCTTCCTAGACCTTGGGAGAGGCAAAGAGCAGAATCCTTTACAATCAGTGTCTACTATGCGGTTTGTAAAGGATTCTGCTCTTTGCCTCTCCCAAGGTCTAGGAAGCTCTGTTGTTGAATTTAAAATTCTTTGCATTCTATTATTGACTTGGTCATTACCGAGATGCTGTAGTGAAGAGCCCTATATGAAAAAGCTAAGCTAGATTTGTGAGGGTGATGCTTCTTGCAGTGTGTTATGTATGTAATGTGGACCAGATGGGGGTTTATGTGTTTAGAGAAAGATTCATTCTGGAGAATCAGAAAAACCTGAGTGCTAGTTCTGACATGAAACCCTAACTCAGGCTATGTCTACACGGACGACGGCAAAGTTGCCGCCGTCAGATCGACTTATCTGGGTAGACTGAGTGGTCAGTGAAGACCTGCTCATTCGATCAGGAAGTCGACACTAGTAATCCACCCCTGCAAGTGGTGTAGTGCTGCGTCAATGGGAATGCGGTTCCAGTCAGTGCAGTGCAGTGAAGATGGCACGCAGAAGAGAAGCACAGCAGTCGACGGGAGTTACGCAAGTTTTCTGTGTAGTTTGCATAACTTCCATCAACCGCTGCTGAATTGCCGGGGTAAGTGTAGACCAAGCCGTAGCAGCTTTTGATCACTGACCTAGAGGAGGAGATGGAGCATAGGGCTGTGAGTTATATTGGCCAGATGATTCCCTGTCATCCTTGCTTCCATGAGTGCACATCTATAACAAACAGCCTCATCTTCATGTTTTATAAAAAACCTCCCTCTAAAGAGACACTGACAAGGTTACTAAGTTTTAATGCTAAAACCACCTTTACTGTTTCCCTGGTCATTCCATTAAATTTTGCTTTGGGGATTTCAAAAAGGGTTTGGTTTGGTTTGGTTTTCACTAATGGATCATTGCTGCAATCCTGTGCATGTGTAAACTGAAATCCCTGATTGTAAACAAATGGGTGCTCTTGCTGCTGCAGTGACATTAGTTTGTTTACAGCTAGACACTGTATATGTCTCTGTAGATTAAATGGAGGAAAATACTGGGCTGCGCTGTGGCAAAGTCAAGGGATTCTCAAAGCAATGGTCACTTCAGCAGTATTTTGTTTTACTATACTGTAATAATATGTTTTACAGCTTAACATATGGTACTTAAATAAAAACCAGCATTAATGTTTCATGATTAAGCACTCAAAAGCCAAGGAATAGCATTTAACCTTAACTCTGCCCCCCATTGCATTTGGATTATGAGACATTCATCAATTATCCGCTCACGTACTATTTCTCAAATAATATAATTTATGGACACACATGTTAGTCAGCAGTGATATTGTATTATTTTAAAGGCCAATGAAGTCAATGGGACTTGAAGGCGCTCTTCACTTTGCAGGAGTAAGTCTTCTATTTGAACATTTGAAAGGACATGGTTTTTGTGTTTCTCCATATGCATAAAAGGTGTCAAAATTTTAATAAAACAAAAAACCCAGTTGTTCAATCTCCCCTAACTCAAAAATAGTCAAATAGAATGTAACTAAAATTCCCCATCTCCCCCACCCCCAAATATCCCCTTCAGACAGCACAAATATTAGGTGTTTCAGTCGAACAAAGGGTTGTTTTGTCTCTCTTTCTGGACAGCTGGAGGCCCTTGTATGTAGGAGGCATAGAAAGAAAGAAAGTCTTTTCTCAGCTATAGTGGCAGTGCTGCAATGTTCTGATTTTTGTGTTCATCCTGACCCTTTTCAATATTTTTTTCTGTTTGTTGTTAGAGGAGAGCTGAAAAGAATAAGCATCCCCAATGAAGGGATTTTAGTTGCTATTTTGATTGTGTTAAGCAAAGAGGTCTCTGTCAGGGATGCCAAGAAATAGTGCTGACTTCCTCCGCGTGAGTGGAGGAGAAAGGATGCAAGTTCCTTCAGGGCATGTGAGTTCACGTGGGAGCTGCAGTAGCTGGGCAGTCTTCCTCTGCAGTTTCACAACCTGACACTTACAAAGGGGATGGGAATATGGAGAAAACATTAAAAACCAAGTCCTCATCACAGGAAAGAAAAAAATCCCATTTTGTCTAGGTCTTTAATGAGTAGTAGATGAGGATACTTAAATGCACTATAAATAGGGCTCGGTTACAATTAATATTGCGCTCCTGTATATGAGGGATGAGCAAACCAATGAACATATTATTGTCACATTGTTAACAGAACAATATGCTTGCAACATTAAAGTTGAGCAAACAAGTTGGGATAAAATAAAGACTAATTCAAACCTTTACCCAAAACCAGTGGCCCTCAACTGCAACTGTTCAGGGCATTGAAAAATTTCTGCCACTCTTTCCTCCCTCCCTTTATTCTTTCATTTTTGTGAAGCTCAAGTTCCAGCCAGGACCAGAAGCAGAAATACTGAAGTACAGTGAGAGAGGCGGTTCTTGTGGTATTTCCAATCCAGCTAGAAGCAGGAAGTCTTACAGAGAGGTCATGTCCCTTACAATGGGAATGTTGCCACTCTCTTCATATCCTCTCCCTTCTTATTCCTTCCCTGCCAAAGTGAGAATCTCATCTCAACAGCTTTTCCTATAGCTCCCCCTCAGTGGAACAAATCGTTTCTTGTGTGGAGAGAGAGTCTCATCATCCCGGTGCTACCAGCTCTGGTCATTTTTATAATGAGTCTCATGATTATTTGGTGAATTCCTGCCAGCTCCTGGATACATGTGATTAGGTGAGAAGCTTAGCTTTTCTTTTTTTTAAAGGAGTTTCTAGCCCTCATGACTGTGAAGAAAAGCTTGAAAAGGTGCCTCAAAAGGCTCAGAAACAAAAAGAGCCCCAAGTTTTTTATTTTGTAAAATCTTACAGTTTTTAAGCCAGTCACATGATTTCTGAGGCCTGACTCATGATTTTCAAATGCTTAGATTGGCAGTACTGTTTTCCCCACCTGCCTCAGACAGCTACTGGCCACTTGCTCTCTTCTCATTGCTGCTGGCTCTCTGGTAGGTCTTCCCTTGGCCTGGGCAGACCTGCCTTCTTGTTGACTTTTGGTCACAATGACAATTTGGGAATGAGCAGGATGGGGACGTTGGTCACGAGTGGAGCACAGGCCCAGGGATTCCCCTCAAGATGAAAGTGGGGTGGGTTAGGATTTAGGCCATTCTAGAAGCCAAACCCAGCTCTGCTGCTGAGTCCAAAAAACCCACATCCGGTCAGTGGCTCCACAAAAACCGATAACGTAGTTGAGGGTAAACATGGGTTTACCCACTTCTCATTTGGGGAATACTGAGTTTAGTTTAGGTTAGTTTACCCATGATTCTTTTTTACCACTACAGCACCGACAAAACCCTCTGACAAATTTAACCAGTTTTTAGATGACAGTTGTAATGCAATGCCAATAGATCCCCTCTTAGCTGGCCTGTATGTGAAGTGAACTTCTCATTTGTGCTCCTATCTGTTAGTGATGGTACCAACATATAATGGGGCTGTTGCATTGAATCAAAATGTATATGTGCCCTTTCTTTTGCATGGGAGTAACATCATGCACCCTCACTTAAAATGATGTAGTTTTGATTTTGTTCAAGGATTCAGGCATTTCTATCCTGATCAGTAGGAGCCTTGTTCTAATAGTGATCTCTTCTCCTTTATCTACCTTGGCAATGGACTTATCCTTAACTAGCAGATTTTCAGACTGATGCACGTGAACATATTATAGATCTGTGGATTCTTTATTACAGTGTATTTACTTATTTAGATTTATACCTAATATTAAAAATGCACCTCTTCCAGGCTTTGGTCACCTTTGGATGTAATTACAAAGTACATGACATAGGAAATAAAACTAGCAACTGCCCCCCAACCACAAATCAGAAAATAACCAAGCAGAGAGGAAATCAAACTCAGGACCCCAATTTACTCCCCTGAAGACTGGGAGAAGAGCTTCGCCTTGCCATGTGCCCTGACATGGTTGATAATTCAGTCTGGTTTTGAGACATGTACATCAATGAGTTTTATAGGTTGCATTTTCAAACCAATGCCCTTAACTTCAAGAATATCAGCAAAACTCTGCAGCCAAGACATAAACTATAAATGTGTCTGATGCCATTGAAGACCTCATATTATCTCATGATATTACTTATGGAACAGTATGTGCTTTTGCTCATTGAAGGATGCCAGTTTAAAACAAAAAAAAAATGTCTTTCCAGCTTATCTAATAATGAATATCCTGTGAACAAGGCAAAATAATAGGGTACATTGAGTCCCAAACTTGTGAATTCTGCAGTTAACATCAGTATGTGCTATTTAACTCTGTATAGACATATAAACAAACTTCAAGCACGGTTCTCGTTAGAAAAAAAAGCTCCTAGACATGTGGCATAAAGACTTCAGATTGCTGAATACACCATTATTTTTGGTTTACAGATCATAGCTCCTGAGTTTCCACCACCAACACCTTCTTTAGCAGCCAATTTTTTTTATTTAATTAAAAAATAAACGTTTGGGAGTTTATCTCTAGATGTACCCTGTAAAGTCGGGGTTGAAGTATACAGCTCTTTACAGGTCAGGATGACATTGGTGTAGCTTGAAAGGGTTTCAAGAGTAATACAAGCTAATCATCCCACCAATGTGCAATTCAAGACTATTTAAGTTGCCTTAAGTAACAGAGCCCTTCATCAAGCTGTAATGTGCAAAATATTCCCATACACAAGTGGACAGCAAAATAAGTGGTTTCTAATCCATTTTCTTGAAAGTCCCTTCATTGTCTTAGTGTGATGCCGGGAGAGATGATACAGAATGCAGGACTTGTACAATTTGATTCGCTGTGGAATGGTTCTACACCTGGAACAAAGAGGTCTTTTAATTTAAAATCCAGCAAAGATCTTTTCACTGGAGTATTTCCTACCTGCCTACTAGATCTGTGTAAAGCTTTTCACAAGGGTTAGTGAGAATATTTTTTTTTTGTTTTGATTTAGGAGGGTTCATGGGCCAAGATTTTTGTTGACTCTTTTGCTTTGAACAACCTCAAAAATTCAGAGAAACTTAGTCTGAATAGCTGAGTTCAGCTGAGTTGAACAGACTCAATATAAGTGAATTAAAGAGTTTGCAAAACCATATATCAGCCCAGGTTAATTCCAAGTTGGACCCCAGTTATCTGAAAAGATTCACAAACCTTATAGCCACTTGGTCTGACTTTTAACTAGTTTGTAATAGAACCTTAAACCATGTGAATTTTGTGCTGTTTCAGGTTTTATTGCAAAAAATGTGTATAACCTTACCACCTGCTCCTATCTTGTGGGAACTGTTTTGGCTTGGTGAGAAGTTCTGATGAATGCAGACCAGTTCCAACATACATGCTTCTATCTGCAAGTAGCAAAACTCCAGTTAGGTACCAATTAGTACTAGTTGTACAACTGAGCATTGTGTGTCCATCTTGTCTATAGGAGTGAATGTAGATACCCACAGAATGTCATGGTGAGGTATGCTGTGTAGGAAATGAGTATGATGCAAAACAGTAGTTCCTGGGATAGCGGCGAGCAGGAGCATTTCTGGTTTCTTTCTGTCTCCTTTTCTTTCCCCCTTTGTGGTTGTCTGTACTTTACAGAACTGTCCTTCATGCCAGGAGTGGCTGCATTTATAATACCTATAATGAATGCCATCCCAGCAGTGATGGGAGTAGCTATGCGGAGTTCTGGGGTGACTGAATGTCTTTGATCTAGAACAAGGGTCGGCAACCTTTACTATCAAAAGAGCCATTTGCGGCTCCAGTGTGGAGCCGCAAAACATAGCTTACCACGGCTGAAGAGCCACATGCGGGCTCCGGAGCCGCGGCTTACCACGGCTGAAGAGCCGCATGTGGCTCCGGAGCCGCGGGTTGCCGACCCCTGATCTAGAAGACCTTGCTGGGGTTATCTTGCATCTACTCTAGAGCCTCAGATTTTCGCTTACTTTATTCCTAAAGCTAGACCTCTTTGCTTCTTGCTCTGTCTCCAGACTACATCTTTCATTATATACTTTTCCAGCTACCCACCACAGTCCTTCTCCCAATTCCCCATGGGGGGCCAAAATCACTTTCTCTAGACTTCGTGTCACATGATAGGCTGGGCTAGGAAGCTGAAATGTGGCTGCTGAGATCCTCCCAGTCCCCTCAGCTGTCAGGTTGATTCTGCTCAAGAGCTGGCCTGTGGGAAAGCAGCTCATAAGAGGCTGAGACTGCATGTGCTGTTCTCCCATTGATTTATAATTCCTGGCAGAATGGTTACAGTTGCTGTATTTGAGGAACAGATATTTTGATTAATAGAATAGGCAGGAAGCAAACCACAATTTTCCCTCTTATCTTGCCAGCTTTTCATCTTCCACAAGATTAGCAACAATTGTATCCTAGAGCTATTCTTCAGGAACTGTCTCTTCTCTATTGTCAGTGCAGTGAGAGGATTCCCCCAAGGCAGAGATGCACCATTGAAATGAAGCCATCTTACCTGTAAGGGCTAGGAATTTACATCCTGGGGGGTGAGGGGGGACAGAATAAAAATTAAAAAAACCCTCAACCAAACAAAACACTGATTCCACTTGGCAGCTCTCAGCCTGATTCAACATGCCACTAAGCTGACCAAAAATCTCTTGAGGTCCCTTCCAACCCTAATCTTCTATGATTCTATGAAACTATCTCATGTGAAGAATAAGGGAGAGGAAGCATGAGACACAGGTTGGGTGCACACATGGCAGAGGATTAGTTTGTAAGGGAAAATACATTGAAGGTTGGTGGAGATGGCTTACTCTTTTCCATCTTTCTCATCCAAGAAGTCTTACTTCTTCAGCAAGCATTCCCCTATCTTCCCAACCACAAACCTATTTTCTCTCTGTCAGGCATTTCCCATCCAAGCAACTAGCAGCACTTCATCCTCCTCCCCATCATCTTCCTGGTCCGGTTGTATCTTCTCTTCAGGGCAGCAGCAGGGCCGGGCTGGGAGCTTCCAGGTCCTCACTATTTTAATCCTGGTTTTCTGCTGGTCATCTTGTAGTTCTAACTAGGCTGACATGGGCAGGCTCAAGTTAAGACCAGGTAAGCCTGGACATGTAACTACTGAACAGGCCCAAAAAAGTAATTACTGAAACAACTAACTATGATGAATACGTTAAATAAGGGAGGCAGAAACTAACTAAACTAACTAGTGAGTGGATGAGGTAATAATTTTTTATTGGACCAACTTCTGTTGGTGAGAGAGAGAGCTTTGTGGAGCTCGAAAGCTTCTCTCTCTCATCAACAGAAGTTGATCCAATAAAAGATATTACATCACCCACCTCGCCTCTCTAATATCCTGGGACTGACACGGCTACAACAACACTGCATGTTGTGGATATGTTTATAGTGAGCAAAGAAGGCAGGAACACTCTGAACTGATAAGCTCGCCTTACACAACTTGCAAAGCGATGGGTCTACATAAACATTCCAATTAGAAATATTTACTGATGAGGAACTATGGGAGGTGACAGAAGACTCACCTCCCTTCGTCCCTGTTACAGTTTCCACCTGAGAAGGCCAAATTTGATGGCACTTTTGGGGAATGCTAATTCTCTTTGTAAAAGGATATGCCAGGTATTTTTAAATTGATTTAAATGTGTTTGTAATCCACATCATTAGAGGAAAAAAACAAGGGGCCAAATTGTCTGCTCATATACCTGCCATGCATTCTCGATGGCTTCAGTGAGGTGGTGTTGGGGTATAAGTCAACACAGAATTTGACTGAAAAATCATCCATTAAGGATTAGTCCTTTTTCTGTTCAGTAAGCCTTAATAAGCTGCCTCCATGGGTGTCAAGTCTAACGGAGCTGGTGTCAATGTAATTGTCTTTGACTGGGTCTCCATTAAGATATTTTGAGTATGTTACTGTCAGTGGTTCCAGCTCAACTGGTGGGAGCACCAGCGGAGACCGAAGTGAAGACTCAGCATTTTTACCATCGTGATGTCTAACCTTGGTCAGAGCAGGCTTAAACGGACATGTGAGTAAAAACTCTGGAGCCTTGATCTAAGCTACAGCTTCCATAGCTGCTGTTATTACTGGTGGAGATGAATTTATTGGAGATTATGTATGCTGGGATTCATTTATTTGTTTATTACCCATAAAGGCTTTGTTTACAAAAATCTGTGTGCACCAGCATCGCTGGTGATGTTGTCACAGGTTTGGAACTAGTTTGTTTGATGCTGGAAGCCAGTTGAGTGAGCTCACTCATTGCTTTCTGTCGGTACCACAACAATAGACTCTGTTGTCTCATTGGTATATGCTTGTCTGTTTATGTGCATACATCATCTTTTTGTGATCACGGTCATTTATTTAAAAACAAAACAGATGACTCAGACCAGGTACCTGTGTATTTCAGACACACTGGTGATGAAATAGTCGCAAGATGTTTGTGGAACCCTTAGCATTTGAGAGAGGTTGTGAAAGAAACTGGACTTTGAAACATAACTCTTACATCCCAGGGTTTTTCTAATGACTTCTAATTGACTAATTGACTTGACTTTGGTGAGGAGACAGCCAGAAGCTGAAAAGGATTAAAATAGTTAAAACTTCGAAGCTTTGATGTGGCTGAAATCCTATTAAAATGTGGATAGAAGATTTCTTTAGAAATGTTACATGTTAACCACCAAAGTCTCACATAGTGAGTTGCTCATTTAAAACACTGCTCTACATTTTTTAAATGAACAAAAGAGAGGCAGGAACATGCGGGGAACAGACTCTTAGGACAGTTGTGGTTTTGTTTCTTGGTCGATATGGGATATCCTTTACCTCCTGTATTCAGCAGGCTTGGTTTTCATGAGAAACATTTTTGTTGTATTGGAATATTTTCTTCATGTGTTCCTTGCCCTGTGTAACCTGTGCCATGGCAGAGTTCCATAATACATACATTTTTTAAGAGCTAAATGAAGTTGAAGTCCAAAAATATTTGCCTTCCTTTGTGACCTTCCACAGCAGGTAACTTATTTACAGGGTTTCTGAAATGCTGGACATAAGAGTAGCCAGTTTAATCATGGCAGATCACATAGTCATTTTATTTTAAGGCCTTCTTCAGCAAGATATTTAAGCACATGCCTAACTGTAAACTCATGAGTAGCTCCATTGACATCAGTGAGAATATTCACATGCTTAAAGCTAGGCATGCGCTTAAGAGCCTTGGTGAATTCGGGTTTTGGTGAGTAAAATGTATGTTGTGCAAAGCATTGTGTTGCAGGCCACAGCTTGTTTTCAACGGCGTTTTAGACTAAAACCTGACTGTCTGAGAAATGGTCCCGATCATGTTACTCTGTACTGTACCCATCGTCACACTCAACTGCAGTCTTTTCTCACATAATTCTGGATGTTCATAGTTTTAGTTGTGGCACTATTTCTTACCTATCATAATTTTTGAAAGTTTGGTTATATATCAAGGACAATTTGATTTATTTGATGTAATTGAGTTTTATAGTGGGCTTATTACGAGAGTGAACATTATACAGCTATGCTCTCTATAGTACTCTGCACCGCCCCCCATAGTAGCACTATCAGATCTATACTATGTATTATACTCTTTTATGCAATTTGCATTTCAATCTACTATAAAATTATAGTATTCTGGTCTATACAGTGTATGGCTATACCTGGGTATAATATCTGAATATTATAATGCTTATGAGGAAGTGTATGTAGCCCTCAGTCATAGCTATACAAAGCCTTTTTTATGATAAGGTTGCTAAAAAAATTGTTCCCGCAAAAGAAAATTGTTCTTGTCATTTTTATTATTTTCCTTCATAACACTATACTACCACCGCTGGGAACCAACCCTGTCCAAACAGACTGTGATGCCACTACTGTTATGAGTCTGCCAAGGCTTCCACTATAAGCCCCCTTTACGAAGATGTATAAAAGTTGTCTTAGTGTGCACTATTTTATATTTTAGATGACTTTTTTGGTTTTGTTTAAAAAAACCCAACAAAGTAAGGCCAAGGAAAACTAAATGTAAGTAATGCTAAAGTTCTCACTGAGACTCTCGCTACTGAAAAAACAAGTCAGAGTTGAAGCTACAACTTCCCACCCCGCTTCACTTCAGTGTGTTTGGATCCTGTAAACAATGAGGAGCACTTCCTGGAATTCTCCCGCCATTGCTAGCCATGTTGAGAGTGCCAGTGTGCACAGGCCGGTAGCATTTTTAACATGTAATTTCACTCTGCTTGAAGTATGCAACATGATAGGTAAAATGCTGGTGCCCTGTCTACACTATATACACCTCTATTTTTGCTGCCTCTTGGTGGTGGGGATGGTGCCATGGCAGGAGATTTCCCCCAAAATACCAATGTGAGCAAGAGTAGTTTGTAGAAAGATTTTGTAGAATGGTTAGGACACATCTAATTAGGTTGACCAGATAACAAGTGTGAAAAATCAGGATGGAGGTGGCAGGGAATAGGTGCCTATATAAGACAAAGCCCCGAATATTGGGACTGTCCCTATAAAATCTGATCACCCTACATGTAATGCAGTACAGGAAGGGAAAACATCAGTACGTTTCTAGGGCAATCTTTCCTAGCTTCAGCAGTCCTATTGAAGTCAGGGTATTTGTGTGAGTAAGGGCTATTGCTAAGAGTACAGCTTCACGGGATTGGCTCTGTGTTGTGAAAGCTTATTGTAAATGTGGCCTTACCTTTCGATTCTCAGAGCATTATGCAAGATTTTAGCCACACAACTCCCACTCATTTTAGAGTAAAACCACTTGAAAATGATGTAGGGGGCTGCATTTTCCAAATGTAGAGGGGGTTGCATGTTTTTGCATGAATAATTGCATGTTTATATCTTTGACTCGCCAGCCACCACGTGGCTTAACTGTGTTGCCAAGTGTATATAGTGAAAAAAAGCATCTAACTCATAATGGACCAATTAGAAATCTAAAAGGAATAATCTTCAATTAACAAACAGCAACTGCACTAGTCATTGTTTTGTTGTTGTTATGTAAATCATTTATTAGCTCTGTTCATCTGATCTCTTATTTGATAAAAATATTATTGTAAAATGGAGACATTGGAAAGTGAAGCATGGTTAACTAATTTTTTAATTCCAAAATAATTATAGAAGCCTATAATAAAAAGAAAGAGACTTGCCTGCTCTGTAAAGAATTATGAAATTTGTGTTCCATAGCTACTTACTGTGTTCTTTGTGATGGAAAATATACAATGGATATTAAAAATTGGGGTAAAAGAACAAAACCAGATAGGATTTATTTTTACATTCAGTCAAGTTGCAAGTAGGTTGTGGTATGTGTCTGTGTGCGCACATGCACTGGGTGTGTGTGTCATTCCATTCTATCTTTTGTGGTGACCTAAATGGGAAAGACAGCATTGCTGGCAGGATGGAGTTATTTATATTGTAATCTCTTATAGGAATATTTGGACCATACATGTCGAAACAAATGAGCTCTGCCTACAAGAAAAGGGAAGGGTTTTCCAAAAAGCCTTTCTCCATCTAGAAATACAGTTCATTGGCTGAAAGGAGGAAAGCAAATAACTTATCTTAAAGAAGGGTGATTCAAGTGTGCTCAAAGCCTGTGATTCATCATAGAGAAAAAACAATCCTAGACATCCATGTTAAATAAGAGAAGAGTCAGTTGTTTACATTCCAGTGTTTCCCAATCACTATATTCAGCCTAGAAGTTGTCTTCAAAAGGGATCCCAGTGTACTAGTAACAGGACAGAATACAAAACATTGCTCATTAAAGGCCTGATTCTAACTCCATTGAAATAGTTGGGAAAACTGGGCTTTGGATCAGTGTTTAAATGCCTATGTGTATATTCTGGAGCTACCCCAGAGCGCAGCAGTAAATGATGACTAAATCCTTTGTGGGGTGTATTCGCCTCTTAGTGGGTGACATTCCCCTCTGTGCAGAGGGCCAGCACAAAGCCTAAGTCCAATTTTGAGGAAAGCAGGCACAGCTGGCCAGCTGTATGTGTATGGTTGGGACCGGGGGTAGCATGTTCTCTATATTCCCTTTCCCCTTACTGGCTGCACCCCTATGGAACCACTCCGTAGCAGCCCCTAGGTGGCCCGTATGCATACGGCACATGGGAGTGGCGGTGCGGCTCCTTATCCCCCACCCCACATGTACACTATCTGGCCATGTAAGGAGGTGACCCACGTGTAGCTATGATATCGTGTATTTTAAGTCAGCATTACATTTGTATTTGGGAACTTTATGGCATAGCTTGTCATTCTGTGCTTTCCATAGATTTACTAAAGATCTTGGGCCATGTCATCCCTGGAGTAACCCTAATGACTTCAGTGAAACCCTGCCTCTGGGATAAGAGTAGTCCACTTTCTTATACGTTTGGGGTTTGGTTGAGTAATCTGGTTTTCCATTTTATAGTGAACGTTATGACCATTCCACCCAGAAGTGTAAAGTGAGGCATTTACACTTGTACAGGACTGGCAACTGAGAAGACTTGAGTCTAATGGGAAAGTAACCTTTCCCCACCATGCTCCTTGTGTGGTTTGTATGGCTTCAAAAAATAACTCCGGGAAAGATAATTCTCTTGAAAATAACAGGAGTTTAGTAAGGAGAGTTGCTCTGGGAAAAGCAGTGGGAAAACAAAGATCCAAACCTGAGCACGGATAAATAAACATATCCAGAGTACCATTAAGAGAACACATCTGCACACTATCAGTGGCCAGAGTAGACACAGAGTTGTTTTTCCTTTACTAGTGCAGTGAGGGCTGCGCTGCATGGATTTGATGCCGGTCTAGCCAATTGACATTTCCTTAAAGTTTGGGGTTGGGCTGCATGTTAGTGTCTCTTAATCACCCATCAGCCTGAAATCTTCAAAGATCATGAATGATGTATTTACGAACTTGCCTCCTAAGGGAACACACATAAAGCCAAAACACAATGATTGGCTGGAAACCAGAGGGGTTATTTTTCCTATGTATTATGTGGGCTCCTGTTTTGTGCGACCCCTTCGCCCCCGCTGATGTACATTCTTGGGAAGCCAGAGGATATACTATGCCCCGTCCCACTTTTGCCCCCGCTTCATACATTCTCAAGGCTGAGACCTTGTTCTGCAGAGGAATTACTGAGTGCCGCTCCTTATAAACTGGTCAGAAGATCAATTTGTCCATGGATGTGAGGCCCATCTTTTCTCTTTCCTGCTTTTGCAATGTTCCCAGCTTCCACAGAGCTGGAAAGAAACCCCACGGTGTTTATTCCTTCCTGGAGCTTCATGAAAAGACAGATAAACAACAGTAATAAGCAGATGTGACAAAGACTGTAATGCAGACAACAAACTTCCCTTCTTTTGCTTCTCCTAATGAGTGCTTCCTGAAAACACACCAGCGTCTCTTTACCCCCTCTTCTCCTTCTCTGCCTCCCAAAATAATATTTTGCCCTTGTATTTTTGGGGTTGTTTTAATTAATCTTCATAAAGGAACAATAAAAATATAAGACAGTAAATGATTTACAGTTTGTGTACATTACCAAATTCTGCACATTTCACAGGCTATCCAATAAAATTATGTAATTACACAACTTGACAACTTGACAAAGCTGCAAGACTGGACAGACAATGCAAAATCAGACAATATTGCACAGACATAACATGTTAGGGTGGGAGTAACAATACATACATGTGAATATATATATATAAAAGACATATGCAAATAGGCAAAAAAGAGAAGGAAGAGATGGAGGGCAGAAAGAGGGAGGGGAAAAGCAGAGCGGTCAGGTGGAATGGAAGTCTGGCATTATTTGAGCTATTTCAGAATTCTTTATCCAAGTGTATTAAGAAACAAGATCCGAATTTCAAATTTGTATAATTGCTCTCTATGTTGATAAACTACTCTTTCTTTTGCTAACTCAGAAAGGTCCAAATACCACTGCTCTATTCTGGGCATAAGCCTAGTCCTCCATTTTTGTAAATTTACACTCTTGGTAATCATTGCAGCCCTCAAGAACCGAAGTCTTTGTGATGGCATTAAACCCAGCGTAGTAGGTACTAGGATATAATTTTCAGCTGAGGTTTGGATGCTGAAGTCAAGCGCTATTTTCATTGTATCCACCGCTTTCCACAGCCGCTTGTTGGTTGGACGATCCCACAGTATATGCATCAGGGTTCCTTTTTCTTTATTACAGTGCCAACAAACATGAAAGGACAAGACTGCCATCTTGCACAGCCTATGTGATGTCGAATACACTTTGAAAAGACTCTTTTGCTGTGTCAGGCATAGCCTGAGATCCACAGAAGGATTTTTAACATTTCACAATATGCTCTGCCATTGGGGTTCTTTTAAGGGCTGTTTTGTATTCCTGGAGTTCCTTGTGAAAGTGTAGGAAGGGGAGGTATGATAGCCCTTAAAAGAACTCCAATGGTTCTCCACCAACTCTACTGGTGTGGAGTTCCTCCTCATTAGTAAAGCATGCATAGGACATGTGACTCTGGGGAGTGTGTGAAGCATTTCCAAAGTTCCCAATAGTTAAGAGGCCTCTGGTGTGTCCTAGGCATCTGGACCAAATTGATAAGTTAGCAAATATTTTAGCTGTAAGTACTGCCACACTACTGAGGATGGCAGGTCCTCATGTTGCGCTAGTGTTAGAAAAGAGACAAAGTCCTCATCCGTGATTAATTGGGGTATCCATATGGTGCCCTTGTTCAGCCAATTCTTTCAAATTATAGCTTTTCCCCCAGTTTGCAAGTCTGGGTTACCCGGGGTAGGTGCTATTGCATGATGGCAAGGATAAAATTGGTACCTATTCTCTAGGATAGCTCCAACCATTCGCATAGCCACCACTGTAGGTACCTTATTTTTCTCCACTGGACAAAAAGTGGAACCAAGCAGAACTGCAGGGGGAATTGGTTGTGTTAATACCCCTTCAGTTTCCACCCATGTGCATATGAGGGTGGTAGCATGCTGGAGCCAATCTGACATAAAACATAATAGTGATTTTGTAGATCTGGGAGCCCAACCCTCCCCACGCCCCTTGGCTATAGGTAGCTGGAGATTTTTAAGTGATAGTTCTGGGCGTTGACCAGGGCCTCACAGAAAGACTCAGACTTTGCCCTTTGTGATTTCAGTCCTTTCATCTGAAGCTCTCATATCATTATTAATTATTTTAGATATTATGGGCAATGTCTAAAGGCCCTGAGAGAGAATAGGACGCCTTTTGTGCTAAACACAGTGCAAACCCATGCTCCTTGTCTCATGGTCTAAATAGACAAGACACCCTAAGGGTGGGAGAAAGGAAGGATTATTATGTCCATTTTACAGTTGGGGGATTGAGACACCAAGAGATTAAATAACTTGCCCAAATTCACACAGGAAGGCTGAGTCTAGAATTGAGCCCAAATCTCCTAAGCCCCAATCCAGTGCATTAATAGCATGCTTCCTGACATCATATAGACTCCAGTGTAGCAAGATACTGAAACTCACAGTTAACTTTAAGCATGTGAGTAGACCCACTGATATTAGTATATTCCCTTCTCAGTGCATTTGTATTCATTTTAAAGGGATGCATACATACGCATAGGAGAGGAACTGGCCAAGGTAAATGCTAAATGAAGCTCCATGATGCCGCAGTGTGTGTTGTGGGTGTGTGATATTGAATTATTGAACAACTTTGTCTCTTGACAGTCTTGTAATGAGGTTTATAGATCAGATTTACAAATTGTTTTAAAATGGGCCCAGGGATTCTATGTTGAGCTTTGGGACCTTGTACTATTCACAGTGCACTTTTGTTTCCTCTGTGTCCTCTAATAAGCCATAATCCTGCAAAGTTAAAGTCGATTGTAGTGTTTGATTTCAAATTAATATTGAAGTGAATTTACTGTTGGTACAAAGTTCTGGCTTGACAGCCCTGGATGCAAAAGTTTTCTGTTTCATTAGCACAACAGGTGTTGCATGGATGTCGGCAGTGCAAGCTCCCCCACATCGTCATGTCAATGTACTTTAGTCTGAACTGGAGGGACCACATTAGGTTATCACCCAGGCCAAATTATGGTATCCTGGAATAGACTCAGCCTACAGAGTGTCCCATGTGGCCCCGCTTCCATATCATGGCCCTACCCCTAGGCCACATCCCTACCTGTCCTTGGAGTGGCAGTCAGTGCCAGATTTAAGAGGAACAGGGCAGTTCAACACCTCTTGGAGTGATTGTTTTAGGCTCTCTGCAGACTCTGGCAGACAGTACTTACATTTGGGTCAAGTTTTCAAACTTTTCTTTGCATCCATGAGGGCTAGAAATATAACTGTACTTATAAAATGAAAGCTCGGATTCTGAACTCATCTGTGACTCTAGAACCTCGGACCTTTGCATGGACCTAACATGTTGTGTTCTTCTCACAGTCTCTCCAGAGACTTGTTAGATCAGAATCACTAAGCCATGCACAGGTAGATAAATTGCAAAGTTTTTTTGTTTTGTTTTGTTTTGTTTTTAGTCTGGAAACCCATTTGGCATAAAGGAGAGGAGCCTGCTGGCACAATTTATAATCTGTGACGGTCCCTTCCCTTTGGAAATTTCTCCCCCTCCCTTATCCCAAAATAGCTTGAATTCCCTGATATTTTAGGGTATGCTACACAGTCCAATCTTTCCCTCTGGCTTTTAGGCCCGGGGGTAATTGCGAGGCTGGGTAGTGGTTGGACTCTCTTGATTACATGCGTAAGATCTGCAACATGTATACATCTGCCTCACATGTGTAAGATCTGTTTTGATTGTTATATTTTGGGGCGTGATGGAGCATTCCTTATGTTATGGGTATAGAAATCAAAATAAATACATGTATTAGTGAGCAGCTCTTAGGCAATTGTGAAGAGAGGAGGGTTTTTCCCCCCTTCAATAGCCATTGAAACTTTAGCTTTCTGTTTGCACTGCTTCATTCATTATACACACTTTATACCTTATACCTCCTAAATGTGGGGTTTGTGAGAGGATGTCCTTTAACTGGGCCTTTGAAACCCAGACTATGTCTTGTGGCTCCCCATCAGCAGTGGTAAAATATCAAGGAATTCAATCAACTGTAGTCTGGGCAGAAATGTTAAGGATGTAACTAAAAAGGCAATCCACTAAGCCACCTTGAACCCAAATTTGGGTTGTTTTTATTTTTCCCGATCAGCAACAGCTGCTTCCCTAGATAAGATGCTTTGGGCTGTTACAAAAGCATCCATGCTGCCTTGGGCAGCAAAGCAATGTTAAGAAACCAAACAAAACTATTGGAAAACTTACCTTCCAACGGGCCTCCAGAGTGTTAATTAAAAGGCTTCTCCTGTAGAGAGACTGGATGTAATGAGCTTGAATATGACAGTGATGGAGTCAAACTCTTTTAGGAACATAGGAATTGCCATACTCGATGTGACCAGTGGTGCCTCTAATTCAGTTACCTGTCTCAGACAGGGCCCAACACCAGCTGATTCTGAGGAAGGTATTAAAAAACTCAGTGCAGTTACAGGATAG
Source organism: Mesoclemmys tuberculata (assembly GCA_007922155.1). NCBI lineage: Eukaryota > Metazoa > Chordata > Testudines > Chelidae > Mesoclemmys > Mesoclemmys tuberculata. Next base: position 55,965,172 of record ML675610.1, on the reverse strand, counting down.
CACAGCTTCACAATATTATCTACTCTTAGTTACAGAGAGAACATCAAAGTCAGAGACTGACTCACAGTTTGACCTTATTGTGTCTTTTCTTTCTTATATCTACTTGCAAATTGTAGGTAATATTTTGCAAAACGCTTTCCCCGTTTGTGAGCCCCTATAAAAATAAATGCTAGTAACCTAGCACTGATGGAAACCCTACAATAACACAGCAAGGTATATACAGTATGCGAATGAGGGAAATAAAATTCACTAAGGAAAAAAATTTCATAAAGTCATATAATCATATTCAGTGGTGCAATTAAAATGTGTGTTTACCTTTAGATCAGTAGATGAGGGATTACCAACTCTTCTAGTATTCCCTATTATAAGCATATGCTCAAACCAGTATTATTATGTATAATTTACCCACATGAAAAGAGGTAAAAGAGAACCTTTTAACTGTACAAACAGTAAGTTATGGAAAAGACCTATTCATTCATTTAAAAACTCATTACAATCATAGGGAGACATGATTTATACATTTTAATACATTTTATAGTGTTCCTTTTCCCCCTTGTTATTTCTACTTTCTATCGGTAAGAATATCTTAAAAGAAGAATATTCCTTCCTGTTGATGATGTATTCTTCATTTAGTCAGCATTGATTGTTTAATTTTTTGTCTTCTGTTGCTAATGTGGTTTGTGATTGGAGAAACCCTTTCTCCATTTTTATAAATGTGTAAATAATTGTTCAGACAAAGCAAAAATAAGTAAATAATGTCAACTAAAGTGCAGGTATGCTCCAGATTTCAAGGCAAGTTCATCTGCAGATGGGGAGTACAGAAAGTTTCAATGTGAACTTTTAATATTTAGCGGTCAGATTTATTACATAGGTTTTGGCCTTACAAAATTAGGCCACCACCTGTGTCAAGAGCAATCACTAGCAGCTTTTCTAGCAGCCACATTAGCCTCCTGGTCTGTGGTTGGGAGGAGGCAAAGCAGTGGCCCCTCCTTGTCGTCCTGGAATGCGCCGTCTTGGTGTTGGTTGCTGGGGCCACCACCCAAGGTTTGCACCCAGAGCTGCCTCTGGAGACACGTGGGGCACAACGCCAGAGGAGCAGGTGGCCAATGAGTTCAGGGTTCCAGGCTTTGTCCCCAGGCTTTAGACTCCAACCCGAGGCTCTGATGATAGAGCTCACCACTCACCCCGCCCCATCACCCCTAGCTCCTGCTGTCTCTGTCGGCTCCCAATCTATGCCCCCATCTCTCCTCTCCCACCCCAGGGCTTGCTGGAGCTATTTTAGGGGAAAGTGTCAGAGTGGCCACCAACAAGAGTTACTCTGAGGTCTCCAGAAATGTGTTTGTAAGAATCCCTGCTCTAGACAGTGGCTATAGTACAAAGTTGTGGGCCAGGAAATGTGGTTTCTAGTCCTGGCTCTGCTACTCTGCTACTGACTGACAGGGAGCAAGTCTTTTGATCTCTCTCCTGCCCCACATTTTCACATTCTCATAACTGCACTGGTGTCAAGGATGAAGTGAGAGAATTTGGCATCTGGGGAGGAGTGGGAAGCAGTTAGGTACTGTGAGATAAGCTCATTAGCTGGATGTTTCTGCTAAAATGGTGGGTAGTGAAATAGTTCATAATTGTATTCGTTTTCAGGCTAATAAAACCTATTCAAGTCAATGCTCACTTCAAGCAGTGTTTGCAGACCCCGTGCATGCTCAGTAAGATCAGTTTATACTCCAGTTCAGTTCTCTAGGTTTCCTTGCGATTGTAAGAGCCAGAAACACGCTTTTAAAAGTTAGGTTTTGGAGGACAAATCTGTGATGTGTGGATTCTGTAGCAAATTCTGGGGTCATCAACTTACAGTACCAATGGGCCCTGATAATAGTATTACTTATCCATTATTGGAAATTGATTTTAGAGCTGTAGAGCAACAGTGGGATATAAGCACAAGATATAACTATTTCCCATTACTTTATCAAAAATTATAGGAGAACTGCTGGTATTATACACGGATTCCTCCAGAGACAGGTATGCATCCACCCATTAATGCATCCTCTTTCAGTTGGACAGCAGTTTTTTGTTCCAGTGTATTATTAAACATCTCCTGGCAATGCACAGAGTGACATTCATGAATTTCCTTTGATGTTTGTTCAAGCCTGTTGTGGACAAGTCATGAAGAAACCAGGCCTGTAGACTATGCACGTAGGCTATAGATGCTGGGAATCTCCAGATTCCTCTGCACTGTACTAAGCCTGAAATGTTTCTCCTGAATTCATTCACCTTTCCACTACCCCTATGCTATCCACACGCAGACACAGTTCATGTCCCAAATGTTGTCACGTTTTGACACAGCGTGCATTTCTCATTGTTCTTTTCACTGACTGTGTGGAACCTTCCTGGTTTCATGTATGTTCTGTTATTAACATTGGACATTTTCTGTCTGTAGTTTACGGAAGCTTTGTTGAATTATGCACAGATGACTGACCCTTCCTCATTCCATTTTCATATCTCTGTCTGATTTCGGGCTCAGTCCTGCGAGGTGCTGAGCGCTCTGAGCATTTAAGCATATCCTTAACCTTGAGCCCATTGACTTCAGACCCTGTATGTGTGTTGCAGAGTATCTGAGGTACGCTCTTTCACTACATACAAGTTGATGTACATATTTCCCACACCCATTCAATGTGACACTGTGTCTCTGGACTGGTCTACACTGCCGGTGGATTTCAGCAGCAGTTGACGGGGCACATGGAAGCTACGTAGAGTAGCTTGCTTATCGTCCGTCAACTTCTTATCTTCTACTTACTGTAGCGTCTCCACTGTGCTACACCAACGGGAAATGCCCTCTGGTTGATGCAGCATTACTCTACTTGCAGGGATGGATTAATGCCATCGACTTCTGGATCTATTGAGCCAGGTCTCCACTGCTGCTCAATCGATCCTACAGAATCGATCCTGTGCTGCCGACAATGCCGCTGGCAGTGTAGACATACCCCCTGTCTAGTGGTGGCTGGGACACAGATGGATGTTGAGGTGCCTGCTACAGCCTTGGCTAACAGACTTGGCCCTTTTAGTTTAGGAAATAGTTAAGGAAAATCAGGCATTAAGATCCAGAGGTCCCTGGTTCAATCTCCGCTGCTGACAACCCTTCCAGGTTTGTGGTGTTACATGCAAATATACTACAGCGGTAGCCATATGTGATGTATGAGATAAGTTGTTATACGTTTTTGTATACTGTACCTGTGAGAAATCTCTGCTGTGCCTTTTGGAATGTGCTAGATGTGGGCTGAGGCAGTCCAAGATAGTTGCAGTTAAGGAGTGAATCTCACATACTGTGTTCTCCCGTGGAGACATTACAGCTCTTCTTTTTTTCTTTGATGTTTCCTTTCATCTAAATAAATCTTCCAGACTAAAAGGACATGTTTTCTCTTTGTCAAGGGAAAAATAGAACACCAGCCACATGTACTGTCATCCAGGAGTTACTGAGGTTCTCTGACCAAATATTTGTAATCCATCCATTTAAAACAATAAACAAAAGCCACTTTTCTTCATTTCCTTGCCCCCAATGTCAATGATTGTAAATTTCTGTTTCAATACATAATATGAGTTTAAAAATATACCCGCTGATTTTAAAAAGCTCATGCAACATGGCCAGAATTAATAAAAATGATAAATATAGCACTGAATTCTGTGTTTATAGTCTCACATTAACTTTGCTGGACCAATTAGGTTTTGGGAATTCATAGGAAACTCTCAGAAGTTTGTAAATCCAGATTCTCATTAGAAAGGGGTAAAATTCTGTATGTGTTCCATCCTCCAGATTCATTTTTTTCCTACTATACTTTCTCTTGTGCTGATTTCTGCTTGTGTAGAAACACCATGTCACCCAAAGGGGAAGACAAAATTAAGTCTAATCTTCACAGCGAACCTTTGGCTTGTTGAGATCAATCAATGGATACCCCAGGGTCATATTTTCAGCCTCGTACTAGAGCTGTCTGTCATCTTGCCTTGCCTTCCTGAACCAATTCCTTCCCCACTGAAAAGCACCATTTTGATTTAACGTCCAAACAAGATCTCTCAGAGGTCAACGGGGTTTTTTCATTGTGAGATCATGGCAGGTGATCTGCTTTGAGGGAGATGCCGCCGTGATTTATGACAGACGCTAGCTGCTAGCAGGCAAACATTAGCTTTCCACTTCTCCAGTAAAGGTGTCTGATTGGAAGATAAATGTGCACTATCAGTGTCAGCTTTATAGCCCAAGAAATGTATGCTTTTGAGAGGTGACTGCTTTCTCAATCCAAATCTTCTGGCTGTCCAACTTTCCCCTTGATCAGTTTCTTCTGTCTGATGACACTGCTGAGGCTTATTATTTTCTGCTCCAGCTGATTTCTGGTCCCCCTTTTAAGTTTGTATTCAAACCACAGATTCATGGAGGAAGGAAAATGCCTTTAAAATGCCATGCAGCAGCTCTTACGTCTCAGGGTGAAGATGAGGGATATTCAGGGCTTGATTTCCCAAACACTGTGTACTACTGTGTGCTTAATTTGACTGAGCAATTACCAGGCTTGCATGTGCAAATACCCACTATGAAAACCAGGCCCTCAGTATCTGGCAGCTATACAGATAGCCAAGCTTCTTGCTTTTTCAGTCTTCTTATTTTTAATGAAAAAAGGTGGTGTGGGAAGAGGAAAGTGTGAATTTCAATATAAAATGCCTTTAAAAAATGTCCTGTGCAGGCTTGCCCAGTGATACTACTGCTGAGAGCTATCACAGTCATTCAGGGGACGAGGGGCTTTCTTCGCCTGTCCCAGTCCCCTGCCATACTCCAGCAGTGCCTGGGAACGTTGCAGTGGCCGCACGCACAGAAGTTTGGTTCTGCCACACTCTGTTTTAATCGCCACCAACATCCCTGGCTGATTAAAGACATGAGTGATAGCGACTGACTGAGGGCAATCCTGTCCAGGTTCAGATGAAAGGATAGTGGGGGCCTGCAGGGGAGAGAAGGGAGAAGGCATCAAGCAAAGGAAAGTTGGAAGGGGAGGGAGGCCACAGGGTTTTAACAAGGCCAAAAGGTGGAAAGGAGGGGACGTTAGCTACAAAAGTCTGACCAGTAGGGGCAAAGGCCATTTCAAAACCGGCAGCAGCAGCAAAAGCAATTGTGATCAAAGTAAATGTGTGAGAAAGTTCAAATAGTAAAGGAAGGTACAGTAAAACCCCCCACAAGTGGTTGAGATATAAGAGAGTCCATTATTCCCAAAGATGGAATTGTTTAGTGTTTCCCAGGAGGGACAGGGACCTGGACCCTCCTTGTAATGTCTCTTCAGCTGGATTGGGTGGTTTCTGTAACTGTGGTGACCTTTCCTTCGCAGCTGGCCCTCCCCAAGCTCCACCCAGGTGCCATCAGGATCCAGTCCAATTCCTCAGGAGCCTTCGCATGCAGTGAAGCAGGTGCCATGTTAAAATCTGCAGCCTGGTTGGTAGATCTGAATTTGAATTGTTTTTTGTGAAATCTTTCCCTTTTTCTTAAAAAAAAACAAAACAACCCAGTCCAGCTCCTTGCAGTCTTTTGCCGATGCTTTGCCTGAGGGGCTGTTTGAGAAGGCCAGTTATTGGCTCCTGTATGCAGAGTGCACAAGTGTGCATCAGGCGTGTCCTTTGCTCTCTATGGCTTCTTGTAGAATAGCAAGTCAAGGTCAAGTGCTTGATCCTGATCTTCAGTTTGTTCAATGACCTGGGCGCAGGATATTGAAAAGAAAAACTAAAGCCCTGAGGCGAGGCTGGTCGTTGATAGCGCTGCTCCTCTAGCACAGTGGCATAAGGGCAGAGCTCATATGGGCAGGAGGCAGGGCTTTCTCAGAGGCCTGTCCCAAACCGGGGAATGAACTCCTACAGGAACTAAAGACCATCACACACCTCGCCACCTTCCACTCCAAGTGCATGGAGCATTTCTTCAGTCTGCCTACTCTAATATGAGCACATGCCGAGATGTACTTTTCCCCTAACCCAAAACAAAAAGCTACTCTGCACACACAGTTCTTCCCCTGGAGAGAGGGGCTCAGATACTCCGGTGAAGAGGGCGCGGAATTTATATTGACTAAAAGAAGGATAATTTAGAAGAGATGTAAGGTAGGTCAGTACTTTGATAATGGATATTTATCCTTCACATGCATGTCACTGAGCTCTGATTTTAATCGCCTTGGGATCTTTGAGAGAGATTCAGGAAGAGATGTTTCCCTGGAGGACAAAAAAGGCAGATGATTCTGACAGCTGCTTAAAGTGGAACATGCATTAATTTTTAAAATGTGTACATGTTTGATAATTTATTGGTTTTAATTTAGCCTCAAAACGCACTGCACTGGAGCACAGTGAAGTAGTTATGTTGCTTGTACACTAAGGATTGCCAGATTTATCCCAACCACAAAATCTCAGGCCCTCACTTCCCGGAACTCTTGGGCTGAGTTGACACCTGCATGACTTCGGAGGGTGAGGGGGGCTGGGAGAAGGGAAGAGGAAATGGAGGGGGGGGGGAAATAATACAGTAATATTTTTCCCTTTGCAACCTGGTAGTGGAATGGGATTTCCTGATGGGAAACATTCACCTGCGAGTGGTGTAGGGGAGGACAAGCTTCCCTTTTTTTAGGGTTTCCTCATCTATTTAATAAGATGTGTTGTCTCTGAGAGGTTGTTAGCTGCAACTACACAGGCCTGCGTTGTTCCCTCTGTCTCCTTACCTCCTCTTGCCTTGACACACCCAGCCATAGCCAGTGGTTCCAGACATGCCGTTTTTCAGTAGCCTTGGTGGAGACAAAGTTTCCTGCTGAAAGAGAGTAGGAAATTTTCTGATGCGCCTGTTGTGAATTAGCCATTCTGCCCTTGGCCTCTTCATTCAGTAAGTGCCTGGCTAACAAATATTTGTCCACCGCAGCAAATCCATTATTTTAAATCTGAATCAGGAGTTACAGTATTCTTTAAAAGTATTCACTGCCCATGTCTGACACAAACTAAACAGCCACTGTGCCATGCCAACAGGCTGGCTTGAGAAGGACATAAGCAACTTGTTTGCAATGTAGGAACTTCAGTTACATGAAGTCTTATGAATTCTGAAGCAAAGACTCTGGTAGAAGATGAGTAAGGCTGTGTCTACATAGAGAACTTATAGCGACTCAACTGTACTGATGCAGTTGTGCCACTGTAAGATCTCTAGTGTAGCTGCTCTAAGCCAATGGGAAAGACATAATTAATCCACCCCCCAACAAGCAGCAGTAGCTATGTTAGTGGGAAAAGCGCTCCTGCTGACATAGAATATTAGAGTTGGAAGGGACCTCAAGAGGTCATCTACTCCAACCCCCTACTCAAAGCAGGACTATCCTCAGCCAAATACACACCAGCACAGAGTGTAACTTACGTTGCTCATGGGGGTGGTTTATGCACACCCCTGAGCGACACAAGTTATACCAACGTAAGTGGTAGTATAGACATAGCCTCAGAACTGAACAATACCCAGAGAGAGAATCTTTTTCCACATCATGAGTAGGCTTCTGGATTTAAACATACACTTCCTAGTACTGGAATGCCCTGCAGACACTTAATGTGAGGTTTTGTGGTTTAATACCAGTTTAGTTTTATATTGCAACAGAAAATGGAAAAAAAAAATCTGTTCCTGAATGGGGATTATTGTCTTGATTATGTAAATATGTATTTAGCTATATTTAAAACGTGTGTTATCAGCCTCTTTTGAGTCGTTGCATTCTCTCCTGTAAATATGTATTTAGGGCATTTTAACATGCAGATTATTGCTCTGATTATGCTAATTCAGATGTAGACTGAAAATGCCAATTCCTTCATTTTTCCAAAAAAAGGGTGAATTTGATGCATAAGAAACTAAAGAACTAATAGCAGCGTGGAAAATATTTAGGGCAGGTGCTGTGTAAACTTTCTAGAGCAGCTATGCCAATACACCTAATGCAGCAATTTTGCTATTCCAGTTCTTGGTTTTCCCAGGGCAAAGAGTCCTTTCAACATGACTGTCATAGGTGATTAGTCTAGAAACTACCAGACTGACATTTGGGGCATAATTGACATGTTTTCTGCATATGATAATCCGGACCACAAGAATTTCTGTATACTTCTTCAGTTTCATCCACGTTAATAATTTAAATATTAAATATTTAGGATGTTAGTGGAGCTTCACCCATTTAAACTAGCAGAGATGTTGACCCCTAATTTTTTTTAATGTGTCTAATTCCTTTCCTCAATAATAGCTTGAGGCAGTGAGTTCCACAGATTAATTACATCAGTTGACTACAAGAATAGAAGGAAGCAGCTCTGTCATTATATATAGCTTTCTACAGTGCCCAGGTATTTCCTGGAAGCTTCTTAGTACAAACTGGCATGTTGGGCAATACCAAGTCCTTCTCTTGGGTCTCATTCACACTAATACCTGTTTTAACCAGCTTCCGCCTAGCAACACCTCCACACAGTATTCAAGCTGCCTGATCTCCAAGGAAGATGCTATTCTGAGGATGGAGGAAACCCTGGTAGGGGTTCTTTATTGCCAGTAATAAAATATTTGATGCTTCAAGGAGTAGTTTCTTCATCGATTCCTTGAAACAGGGAGGGAGGTAACTTGCAGTGGAATTGGCTTATCTATTAGATGAAGAAGCTGCTTTTGTGGGGCCAGGCCAGCTAGGACCAGCTGCTGCCCTGCTCCCTTACTAATGTAGCTGCTAGGCAAACAATAAGCCCAGCTGCACTGCTTTGGAACTGACAGAATCGCAATAGCACCTGACTGGCTGCTGGATCAGCAATCCTGTTTATAAGCCTGGCACCCACAGCGCAGCAGTGCTGCTCAGCATGTACTGTACCCATAGCTGCACTTCCCCTTCTGCTTCCAGCCTGCACCTAGTCCTTGCTCCTGTCCTGCCCCAGCCTTGTTTCCCGAATTCGGAACGCACGCCTCCTTCTCTGCCTGCTCCGGCTCCAGTCCCCATTCCCCTCCGGCGTCTGAGTTCTGGTTTTGATCCTCAGCTCCATCTCTGACCTACGCCTCGGTTTATCCTCTGACTCTGGCACTTGGCTTCTGTCCCTGTGGTACTGACCCGTCGCTTGTTCCTGGACTCGGCCCCACTGGACTCAGCTCTAACCGATAGGCTGAACGCTTCTTCCAACCACAAGACTTGACCTCCCATGGCCTGGTACCCTCCAGTTTCAGCAGCAGCCACACAAAGGCTAGGGGCCTACCTCACTGATGGGGACACCACGAAGGCCAGTTTTTCTCTAGAGGAGCTGCTGGAGGCCATACAGAACTTGCAGGTGCAAGGGTCCACCCTGCAGGCACAGAATGCAACGTAATGCACCAAGGTGACTTTGTTGGCAGCTCTGGTGCCAGTCTTCCGGAAGCCGAAGGTCCTGCTGACAGACAAGTTGAATGGGGATTGTGGTCTGTTCCAAGGCTTCCTAAACCATAGTTGGCTCCTATCCTTGCTACACGCTCACTCGTTCCTCACTGACCAGGCCTCCCCACTTGTGGAACCGTCCAGCCTCCCTTCTGGGCTAGTTGGAGCAGTTCATTTAGGCCACGTTGGTTATCTGTGGTGACCTCCCACGACACCCAAACCACTGTAGCAGCCCTACAAACGTCCTTGCTGTTTAATGGAGAAAAGAAAAAGGAAAAAGAAATGCAAGAAACTAAAGAAAGTTTTTTGTAGTGTTGTTTTTTTTTGTTTTTTGTTTTTTTTAAGAAATCACTGTGGGTTCCTTTTCAAAAGGAAACCTACAATAATATGTTCTTTAGAAAGTAGGGCTCCATGAGACTATTTATTCTGTATGGTTTTCCATCATCATTTCCATATGTTGTGTTCTGAACTCTCACAGCTTCATGGCTCTCTGGCTAAGCTTGGGATGGTAAATGTTTAACTGAGGGAACTCCCCTTCTGTTTTCTCCTCTTCCCAACAGTCTGGAAGGAATTATTGGACTTTAGATATAGTGTTTTGTGGAGGGGGAGGAGTCTACTGCAGTTCAAGACCTGGGGGCAGATCCTTAACTAGTGTAAATTATAGTAGCTTCATTGACTTCAATGGAGCTATGATAATTTATACCAGCTGAGGATCTGCCCATTGGATGTGGCTCATTCTTCCTTTTTGTTACCGTTCAAGGGCTGCTGGGATGCTTAAATTAGTGATGGGGAAGGAGAAAATAAGAGCAATGCCACAAGCCAGGACTCCTTCTTGCTGTTTGGAACAGATGAACATTGATGGAACTGCTTTTCATTCTGAAGCATTTATTGTTTCATTACAGCTGCCAACCATAAGTTAAGATACTTTATGGGAATGTGGTGGGAGCTGTTTTCATTGGTGGTTGGCTTTTTCAGACAGACATTCCCCCCCCCCCCACACACAGCCTGGGTTTTGTATTAAAAAAGAAAATATTAGATAATGGGATGGCTGCTTTAATTTTCAGTATCTCAGACAGGATCCCCCCCCCAAAAAAAATTCCTTGCTGTCTTCCATAAGCAAAATGTACATTTTTTTTTAATTGAAACATTAAAGTCCATTGGCTTTAAGGAATCTTCCTATCAATTCAGTGGACTTTGGATCAGGCCCTAAGAAAGTATTCTAGTGAAAACATTAACAGTGATAACTCGTTGTTTTGAAAGAAAAAGTTGTTGTTGCCATGTGATCTCTTCAGTGAGGGGCCTTCCATTTGATTTTTTTCTCCACTCAAGACATTGGAAACGTACCCTCTTATACCCTTAACAGTCTCTTTCTCTGCTTTCCTGCACTGACACTCTTATCTCTGGTAGCTTGAGTTCAGATGTCAGCTGGGAATTCAAGCTTACTTTGGTACTCAGATATAGATCTTGAGACAATTTAAGTCTAACTACCAGAGATTTTTAGCCTTGGGGGAAAAAATCCTCTTCATATAGTCCCTGCCTGTGGTAGGGAGTGAAGTACTGGGGCTGGGCAGAGTGGTACCAGGAATTTACAGGGTTTATGTGATATTTATTGTGCATTGCCCTAAAAACGATTGTGTGTTTTGTTTTGTTTTAAATTTGCTGTGCATCTGTGTGCCTGCACTTTTCTAAGCCCTTGCTGTAGTAGTCCAACTACCTAAAATCAGACAGGGTCAAACATTAAAACTGTAGAATAGGGGACAATACTATATTGGGAGTAGCTGGACGGGAGTGCGTAGTAGGTCCTTTCTGACTGGAAGGCCTGATTTTTAAAAACGACTCAGCACCTAGAATTCAAGTTGAAGTAATGGCTACTGAGCATGTTTGGCAGCTTGGAAATTGGGCCAGTAGGGTGTGTAGCCTGTAGGAAAGGGAATTATTGTAAGAGAGGATGGCAAGGCAGCCGCAGTGCACGGAAGAGAAAATACAGGCAGAAACTGAAACACACAATGTATGCCATAAGTGACCCGTCTGTGCTTACAGTGGCCCACCTGAAAATGCCAATGTCAGGGCAGGCTGCGAAAGGAGAGCAGATTCTCCCAAGGCTTACCCTGAAGTTAGATTCACTAACCAGTTGCAAACAATGCGTCTGATTCCCCCACACTGGTTATCAAGAAGCTAAAACAAGAAGTTTTAGTTGCATTTCAGTTTCTGACTCCCGATCAGCCACTAGGTCCAGTAAAGAGAGAAGTTATGTAAAAACTCTGTTCCCTTTACAAAAAGTTTTCTTGATCCCCAAAGGGTCAGCCACATTGCCAGGTCAATGTGAGTTTGGATCTTACCCGAAATACCACGCTGCCAGCCAGTCCTTTAGTAACTAAAACTAAAGGTTTATTATAAAAGGAAAGAAACAAGCAAGATGAGAGATGTTAAATGGTCAAAGCAATCAGCTACATATAAATGACTTCAAAGTCCTTATATATCAGGTTCCTAGCAGAACTGTGGAGTTTGCAGGCTTGTACAGTTCCTCTGGTGTACATCCAGTACCTGGATGGGTTTCAATCCTTTGCTTCAAAGCTTCACATGTAGAGTAGTTAATCCAGAGGTAGGAAGCAGGAATGACAACAAGATGGAAAGAGATGGTGCAGCGACATTTTAGTCTCTGGTCTTCTGTGTGGCTTGTTTCGAACACAAGCTCACAGCACATGGGCCTGGAAAAGCACTTGCAGGCATCCTGACCACAAGTATGTCCCTACATGTTCTGATGACTTATAGGCTCAGCCATTGCGTCTTTCCCTGGGCTCATTGTATCAGTGATGGCCCTTGATGAGTCATCGATGCTGACACTCATCTGCAAGCGGGTGTAACCCATTAGCACAGCACAAATGTTTGGATATAGATATATCACACATATGCATAACTGACAACACAAAGATGATACATACACAAACAATATTATCATACTTAGCAAATTATAACCTTTCCAATGGTCCCTGACATGGCATAACTTGTATGAATGATTGCAATTTTGTGATATTGATATTCATAATATTATAAGTGGTCATTCATATACCAGACAGCATCACACCGTATTCTTCTGTTTGAAGCTTATGTCCACCCAGCTGGGTCAAGAGAAATTGTCTGTCTCCCATTTGGTGCCTCTGAGTGAGTTTGTTGAGGTTTACTGCGATAAGGACAGATAGTAATTTGGCTTGAAGAAACCTTGAGCCTGGTAGGCCGGTTTACAAACGTTTGCCCATAGGGGATATAATTAAAGATGGACAAAGCAGTGAAAATGAAATGAAGGCCAACCTGCATCTTTATTAAAACTCATGCCAAAAGTTCAAAAATGTTTGGCTAATTTATGATTGGCATTTGAGGCAGAAGTGCCAAAATACCACCAGCAAGATTGTTCTTACAGTATTTCCAATCCAAGTAGAAGCAGATTACCAGAAAACTTGTGACAAAGCCTGTTCTTGCAACATTTTTTTCAGCCCAGTTTTGTAGGCTCCAGAAGCTGTCATGGTTTGGGCATGGTCCAGATAAACATTCATTGTTTTTCTTGTTATTTGTATTGTAGTAATACCTGGGTTCTGCAAGACGCTGTATAAACATCAAGATAGATGTTACCAGTTCTGCAGAGTTCACTTTCTGAAAGCTTCTAAATCTGTTTTTGAGTGCTTTTTTTCTGGAACCTTTTGAGCTGCACCCATCCCTAGTCAGATCACTGTTTTTATGAGTGAGTGAGAAAGGAGAGAACGTGTTTGTCGTTAAACAATGGGAGCTATGTGTGTAATTAATCTGCAATCTGATGAAAAAGATACTCTAAAGTATAGGTCTGGAGTTCACAGTTTTTTAGGAGAGGGAGTTCAGCTGAGTGGTTAGAGTGGGTGATTGGGAGTCATGAAGTCTGTGTTCTATTCCTAGTTCTTCCACTGACTGACTCTGCAATTCACGTAACTCTTTTGCCTCAGTTTAGTCAACTGTAAAATGGGTGTATTGCCTGCTTCACTGGGCTGTCATGAGGCTTAATGAATGTTTGTAAAGCTCTTTGCGATTCTCGGTGAAAGGCACTATAAAAGTGAAAAGTACAGGCCAAATCCTGCTCGTCACATTCATACAAATAGCACCGCTGAATTCAGACAGACTGTCGTGCAAATTGGGGAGCAGGATTTCACTGTTATCAGCTCAGATTTCTCCAGATAATATTTGTCTAATCTAATCTAGCATTTAGCGCCATCATCATAGATGTAATCAGATTGCCATATCAGCTAAATTAGTATGCTACCAACTAGTGTACCATGTCAAGTAAACACAGAGACCTGTTCCTGAGTATTATTAAATGCAGTATTCAAACTGATCTACTAGTAGGTGCTGTTTGCCTGTTTGTGCTACTTACGGGGCAATTATTTTTTGGAATAATGCCACTGAATTGGAAATAAGAATCAAAGATGTGGCTAATGCTGCCAACTGTTGAGGGAGTGAGGTAGTTTGGATGAAGTAAGGCGCCACCCTAATTTTCACTCCAGACTGCAACAAAACAGAACCCTTTCTTGGGTTTTAACTGTGTTAATTAACTTTTACTTTTAAACATTTTTATTTTCATGCACCTTTACACTTGCTGGTTTTAAGCAGGAATTAAGTGAGAAGTTGATCCCATGTGATTTCTAGACTGGTGGAAGCTGGAAGTACCAGAAATCTACCGAAAAAACCCTGCTGTCATCAAATTCCTACTGGTGATGTGTGTTTATGGGTGAAGAGACGGTGCCATAAGGAATATTGGGGAGTTAATTGGGAGTTCATGAAGAAAGAGCTTTTACAGTGTTTATCCTCAATTGGGCAGGCTCAAAATATTGATGCTTACTTGGATTGAACCTCCAATTTATTGAAAGTTTTTTCCATCATTTAAACAAAGGATTCATGACCTATTTGATGTAAGAGTCTGTTATCAGAGAGCTCACTGCTGTTGGAGTGATAGCTCTTTAGTAGACAAATGATGATGATGGGATCAGGAAGCTCTTGGAAAGCTAGTTATCTCCAACTGTTATAATTGTAGTTCAGGGATTCAATATGTTACACAAACACACCAAAATAAAATCTGTCAGTAGATTCTGCAGAAACTGCAGACAGCTCACTGTCTCTGGGACCTCAGAAATGAGTGAAGCAGTTGGGTGGTGGATATCTGACCAGAAATGACAAGTTGGCTTTCTCAAATTATAGCTGTTAGAATTATGTTACAAAGAGTCACATAAATATGCTGGGTCAGATTTTGTGGTTATCAAAATGTAAAAATAAAGATACAACATGAAATACAATGTACTTTCTCTTAGTATATGGAGAAAACGTCATACCAGAAATGAAGACTGGTGCTTTGCCAATGTCCTTGAAATGATTACATGCACAATGCTGCTCAGTTTTAGCAAGTTCTGTTAAATCGTATTTGGAAATGATTTGATAATTATTTCATTTAAATTTTTTTTCAAGATAAGCTTGTTTTTGAGTTCTCATAGAAACCCCTTTGAAATTGCTAATTGCACAGCTGGGCTAATCACATAAAAATGGGTCACATGACATGCTTGGCATATCACTAATTAATACACAGTGATCTAATCTTCACATATGCCCATTTGTGCATTCAATACTGGCTAGTTAAATGGAAGTGATGGCACCTAGTGTAATAATCTGATATTAGTAAATAATATCCTTACAGCAAATGGCATGTTAAAATCCTGAATGGGTGGTAAAAGTTCCAGACTATCCAGAGCCTTTAATGTAATTGCATAATGACATTGGCTAGAATGCTGCCTGCTAGCATCCATTGAATTAGTAAATACGCTTATAGATAAACATGCCCTTAAAGAGGGTGCTTGAAGTTTCTTGCGTACGTTTGCATACCCCTAAATAAAGTTGTAGGCTAGACTGAGGAAGTGATAGTGTAAAGCAGTGTGCAACTCTGAAGAGTAAAGTATAGCCTTATTTTCTCATTTATCACATACGGTTTAGAAATAATTTTGTTTCCTACTATATTAGGCCAGTGTACGTTAACCTTAACATTGGCCTATTACTTTTGAACTGTTGGAAGAGTTTGTCATCTTCCAGTGTCCCAGTGGCAGTCCCTTCCCCATTAATGAAGACTTATAGGGCAGCCTGTCCAGTTCCCAACCAATACAGTATGGTACCAATACACCCAGAGACGCCGGCTGGCAAAATTCACTCCATCATTCTGGGCCTGGAACCAGGCTCGCCGATAGCAATTCTGGGCTCCAGGGCAGAACACTCAATGGCCCCCTGGAAAGGGGTGGCTGAGGTTTACCACTGTGGATGGGTGGGTGAAGTTCCTCTCCCCTTCCTGCTTCTTTTGCCTGCGGCCCCTCCCACTCTTCGCTGCTGCCTCAGGCCTCATCCCCTCCACTGTTTGTCCCGCTTTTCACCGCATTCCTTCCCCCCCCCATTCCTCCACTCAGCCCCTCTCTTCTGCATATTCTCCTTCCCTGCTCAGCCTCCCCGCCACTGTCGTACCGTCCCCCCCCCCCGCGCTCGACTCCCTTCCTCTCTTCCACACTCCTTTCCTCTGAGGCAGTGAATGTGGGGGTGGGGGGGAGTGTGTGACACCAAGTGAGGAGGGATGCAGTGGTGAGCAGGGGTATTGCCTGGGGCAAGGCGCGAACAAGGCCTGGGGTGGGGCCGTGGATGAAAGAGGTAGGCCAGGGCGCTAGCCTTCCCCAGGGGAAGTTTCACCAACTGTCCATAGGCTATCCCATCCACCCAGGCCCTTTTAAATCACCAAGCTCCTCGGCAATTGACCCCTTCCTCACCCCGCACCCCCGGCCACTCTTTGTTGGCGGGCCTGCATGGCGATGCTTTTCAGTGGTTGAATAATTTAAAAGGATAACAAAATAAAAAAGAAGCAGCCCGTAGGAATTAGGAGCCTATGCATCTATAGGAACTGTGTTTCAGTGCCTTGGAGAGAGTTCCCAGTAAAAACCCAAAATTTAAATGGAATAGTCACCTGAAAAGTAATTCTAGTATTATCCTAGACAGAGTAACACCCTCCCAAAACAGTTACTGAGTGCTTTCACAACATATGCAGCAAGTGCATAAGACAGGTGCCTGTCTCCAGCAAGCACCTTAATATCAATTCAGTGCTTTTCTGTAAGGGTCCTGTGTAGCTGAAATATAACGTTCTTGTTTTATGAGGCTGTTGCAGAGAAACCTGATCTGGGATCATTGACCAGTTGCTACTATACTGAGATTTCTACCCTACAGTCCCGTCAAAGGTCCAAATTTGGTTTCCACGGGGAAAATAAAAAAGGTTCAGATGTCAGAAGCTGGTTTCAGAGAAGATCACATTTCCTAACATTTCCAGACCTTAGGCTGCTGTCAAGGGTAGGCCAAAGATGTCCAGAAGCATGTTTGGATAGCTGCAGATATTGCCAACACTTTAGTTTCTGCAGATGACTGTATTCTTTCAATTTTACTAGTTTTTTGAGAGTTCATGAGAGTCGGTGAGTTCAGAAGTTGAAATGCTGGTTGCTTGGAAGCTCTGTTTCTAGGAATTTGAGGACTGCAAATCATAATTGTCACCATTGTAGAGGGAATTCTCCAATAGGCTATAAAAATTGAAACAAAACAAATATGAATTCGACTTATGCTGTTTGTAGCATGGTAGCTCAATTTTGCCATTCTACTGCAGGGAACTTTAAGCATTTCCACGTCTCATAACTGACACTTGCTGAATCTTGTACATAACTGCAGTAGAGGAGAAGGAGACAGGCACATACTTTGTAAACTTTCATCTCTTTAAAAATATTTTCTTCTTCTTTTATAATAATCGCTTGGAAGTTTGAAATTTGGATCTGCTTCTTTATTATCTTTCCTTTTTTCTTTTACTATCTTGGGCAGTGGCATAATATTATAGGGTTACTGTGCTATTTGCAATTATTATTTTTGAAATAACATTTAAGTATTCTTTTATATATAGATTGATCGATAGATATAAGAACTGCATTCTTTTTGTAAGAGCTTATAAAAAGGAAAGCTGACAAATCTTAATTTAACCTGCCAGCCTTGACAGGACCTATGCTAATCAGGACCTATGCAGCACTATAGAAAGAGCACTTTTAAATATACTTAGCTAGCTACTAGCTTAGGTACTTTTATACCCCTGATTAGCATTGTATCAGAGTGCCTAACAATTATTGATATATTGCTACTTATGACACTGCTATGGAGCGGGGCAATATTATTATCCCCATTTTACAGCTGGAGAACTGAGGCCCGGTCTACACTTACTTTCGGGATTTGGCGGCAGTCAATGTAAATCACTTGCATATCTCCTGTTGACTTCACTGCGTCTCCTCTGCGCACTGTCCACACTGAGCTGCGTCAAAGGGAACACAGCACTATGCCACTTACCGGGGTGATTTTCCTGCATCGATTACTGGATCGACTGAGTGGGTCTACACAGACCACTCAGTCAATCCAGAGCAATCAATCTGACAGTGGCGAATTTGCCGCCGTCAGTGTGGACCCAGCCTGAGCCACAGAGTGACTTGTTCAGGGTCACACAGGAAGTCTTTGATGGAGCAGAAAATTGAACCTGGGTCTCCAAGTCCCAGGCTAGCCCCTATCCACTGTTTCTGCTGTTCTGTTTATTTTCTGTTTTGGCTTTTGGAGCAAGAGACAGTGCACACCCACTTAAATCATTGTTTTAAATGGCAGCTGTTCCACAGATCTGAATGCTGCAGCAGGACTGACACTGAGTGAGAGTCTCACATTGGTTTTGAACTGGAATTGGATCTTCAGCCCACAGTCTGGCAGAAGCAGTTTCAGCAGTCTCTTCTCTCCACCTTCTCACTGATGCACTTGCTTTCTTGTTATCCATTTCTTTGATGTTTCCCAGGCAGATTCTCAGAGCTTCTATTATTATTATATATGGCACCACTGACATAAATAACACTTTCCTGATATGTGAGAAGGTAGAGCCTTGCTACAAAGAATATACAATGAAGGCAAGGGAGTGGGGAATGAATGTAAATTAAAGAGAACGGGCTTGAGCAATTAAGGTGGGACACGAGTTGTTAGTTCCGAACATTTAATTCTTTAATTTTTAATTTTGTAATGATTGCACTAAAACATGAGCTAAATTAAAGGACGGGGTAGTGGTAAGTTAACAGAACAAGCAAGAGTGGAATGATAGGCTAAAGAAAGTAGCAAGGGAGAAAGCCTGGCTCCATTGAAGTCAGTGGGGAAACCTCCTTTCACTTGAATGGGGTAGGATTATATCCAGAGTTTTGAGGAGCAATTCAAAGGCAGAATGCAAGATTGCATTGACTTTAGTAAAAGTTTTGGTGTTTTTTGGAATGCAGATCCATATGCTTAAAAAATATTATAATAGGCATGCAAGTTTTGCCACTGCAATATTTTGTTTAACTTAGAATGAGCACTCATTTGGTATTGTGTCCCACTGGGTTGCAGGAGATATTTAAAAACAAAACAAAACAAACCCCACACTTACTCTACAGCCAAAATGGCAATTATGCATTTAAAGGTATTTAGACCAGCTATTCATCTTTGGTGGATTTATTTCGTTGAATTCTGAAGGCATATGCTGTTTTGTCATGCTAAATTATCTTTTCTCTATTGTTCTGAAAATATTGCAGAAAATAGGTGTTTTTGCACAAAAAGTTATTAATGCAGCTGTAGGTACTTATGAGCATCATAAATGAGAACCATGATTTTATCATCCATTTAGAATATCACAGAACAAACACAGATGCAGATAAAACATTTACACGTGTTTACCTTTTCTGTGAAAATATTTTTACAGGAAAGCTAACCATTTTCACAGTATTTTCTGCATGGTTAAGGTTGCATGATACAGTGATAGCATACTGTATTCTTTTTATCATAAAATTCATCTCAATCTCTCTCTCTCTTTCCACCTCCTCCCCCCACCCCAAATCAACTGTTAATGCTGCACTAGAACAGCTAATTATGGCTTTTAGTATGGCCAGACATACCATATATAGCCTTGATCCTCTGCCATTCAAACCAAAGGGAGTTTTACCATTGTCCTCAGTGGGTGCATGATTGAGCTTGGGAAATGTCGGTGCAAATGCCCTCTGTTAAAACACTGACTCTGTGAACAACTCAAATTATTTTTGTTTTACTATCATAGTAACTGTTGAAATCATGTATTACTAATAGATGTCTTACGTTATCACTTTAAATTATCTTCAGTTGCTCTCCTTAGCCTATTAGTTAAAAATAACCTGCAAATGGCTGCAGTGAATTACATAGACAGCATGGAGCTTTGGGCTGTGGATACCTTAACAAGCACAGAGTTTGAGTGGCATTATGGATGCTGATTCTGCCCTTGCCTGTTCAGTTGTACATTAGGACTAACTCCACTGAAGTCACTGGAATTACATCAGTGTAAACAGAAGCAGAACAGAGCCCTTTGTTGCTTTAAGGAGGGACACAGCAACTCCCCATGCAGTTTGCTTGTCAGTCTGATGAAATAGCAACCTGGATGAAGGGCAGCCTTTTCTATCCAACTTTCTCAACACAAAGACACTAATTATGATGCAGTCCACATAAAGGTGTATTAACATAAATTATGAACATAAGAATGGCCATACTGGGTCAGACCAATGGTCCATCTAGCCCGGTGTCCTGTCTTCCACTGTTCAGAGGAAATGAACAGAACAGGTAATCTTCATAAGATCCATCCTGTCTCCCATTCCTGGCTTCTGGCAAACACAGACCAGTTTTTTTTTGTTAAAAGAGATTGTAACTTTCAGTTGAATAGGCTCCTCCTTCAGCAACCACTGAGCTGAATCATCTAGTATATGGAAGGTGAAAAGTAAAGAACAGAAATGGAAACATTCAAGTCTTGTGTTTCAATATGAAGCCTATTGCTGTGTCTACTACTTGACTAGCTGCTGTCAAAGATGATGAAAGGGGAGCCATTTTATTTTTATCTCCAAATCTCTCACATCTTCCTCTTTTAAACAGGCAGGTGTTTGATCCTGGAAACAATGAATTATCTGTGGTGAATAGGTACACTTGAGAACAAAGATTCTTGGCCTCTGGTTGTTTTCACTAAACTAGTCAATATAGAGAGAGTTCAGCCACATTGGTTGCAGGGGAATGAGGGTGGAGAGAGATTTGGCATAAAGAAAACAAGAAGATAGGCTGAGAAAATTCCTTTAATGCTTCTCCTGAGTCTGTCTCTCTCTGTCTCTTTGCTTATTTCCTTACACTGCTAAAAATATCACTTACTTAAAAAAGCTAGGAGAGTTTGACATATTTAGTTCATAGAGACTGCATGACCATGGAATCCTATAGTTAACTCCAGGAGAATAACTTTCTCGTCTTCTAATATTGTCCTTACAGATGTCTGGGTCATTATATCTAGAAATAATCTTGCCAGAGCTTTTCTCATAAATATGGTGCACAGTGAGATTAGTATGAGCTGATGACATACAACCATAGTTCTTGTCTGATGGACTCTGTAAGGGATGTCCATAAAATATGTAAAACATTAGGGGGTGGGTGGATCTTTAATTTTGTGTGTTTGTTTCAGCGTTACACAGTGTTACAAGGAGGTGGGTGAGTCTTGAAAACCGCCAAAAGGTGTGTTACGTAATTTATGGACAACCCCTAAGTTGTCTTTCCTCTAGAGAAATTCCTTGACGGTATTGCCAGCTGGATGCGTAAGTAGAGCCCTGCACGAGTACAAAATGTTTATCCCATCTGATTCACGAGCCGCAAAAATGCTCCATGGATACAAAGCAGATATCCACAGATTTGTAGGGCTCTATGCATAAGAGTTACCATGCTCTCAACCTCAGGCAAATAAAGGCTTCCTGCTGGATAGAGGCTGTATCTATGAATCTATGAGGCTGTTGTTATGAGCCGGCTCACGCTTCCTTTGTGTCCCCATTTTGCACGATTAGTTCAGATGTAATGAGTCAGGTTAAAAATCTTGGCATCACTTTTGATTCTCTCCTTTTCATAGCAAGCCACGTGTGGTTAAAAAGTGAGTTGTTTCTCTTCCCAGTTGCCCATTCTGTGCATGCTACCCCATAATTTATCCTGTGATGACCTCACAAAAACACCACCTCACACTTAGTTGATGTGATTTCCTCTCAGCACTTTGCTTTTTGGAGCTTGTTGTGAATGCAGTAGCACGTTAGATCACTGGCTTGAGCTACTGTGACTTTAAGATGCCACTTTAGCTGGTGGCTTTTTTTCTTTTTTTTTAAAGTCCTTAATGGCATAAAGCTCTGCTATATTCAAAACCTTCCTTTGAATATTGACTAGATGGGAATCCATCAGACTGTACCTATTCTTTGGGGAAGCCACAATTACATCTCAAGTTAGCAGCCAGTCATGCCTTTAATGTGCTGGGCGCTATGGTGGAGAACTTAGTCACTCCCATTCTTAGGGCCCCTCCTCCAACACTGAGAAATGCCTTAAATATATTTGATTTCAAATGTGTTTCTTAGTTTTGCCACTGTTGGGCCTGTATTTATTATTTTACTTTACTCCCCGTTCCCCCACCCAGGTTTTCAGACACCCTCAACTGGTTTTACTTGTTCTTGTTTTGAAAGAGTGCCTTTTATTTTAATTTGTTATTGTTTGAGCTGTGGAGAGATGCTATCTTGTGGTGGAAAAAAGAGACTGTCATACAAAACACGAACTGTGTGGTAATGACAGTTAAAGCTTCTTTGGGCTGGGAAAATTGCCTAACGGATGCCATGTTCAGTCTCTAGTTGAACTACAACCTCTGTGTGAGCAGCGTGGCTGTATCTTAACCACGTTATTGATTCTCACAGCATTTCTCCAGTGAGGTGAAGAAGCAAACCTGGCTGTTTATTAGCTGATCAGCAATGTGCTGTACCAGAAATACAGTTTCTCTCAGTCTTTTGCTTATCTTAACATT
Organism: Mesoclemmys tuberculata; assembly: GCA_007922155.1. Taxonomy (NCBI): domain Eukaryota; kingdom Metazoa; phylum Chordata; order Testudines; family Chelidae; genus Mesoclemmys; species Mesoclemmys tuberculata. Next base: position 55,942,846 of record ML675610.1, on the reverse strand, counting down.
TCACAGTAAGCTTACAGACTAGAAGAAACAATTCTGTTGAAGTTAAGAGTGCATTCTGTACCGCTTAATATCATAAGTCCTGAATTTGGGGATATAGGGCCCAGTCCTGTGAGGTGGTGTGTGCCTTTAACTCCCGTTGCCAGCAGTGGGCTTTGAGGGGATGCAGAACTTTGCAGTGTTGAGGCAAACCACCAAAGCCAGGGCCACAGCACTGAAAATCGTTCTAAAACCTTTCAACCGGATGAGATTCATTTTTGGTATTGGCTCCTCAATCCATATTTCAGCACCCATCCAGAAATGCTGAGACCCAGCAAATTCAACTGACGTGAGTAAGAGCTAAAAGGTGCCCAGCACCTTTTCTATTTGGGCCCCTCTCTATGGATTTAGGAGTCTACCTTAAGATACTTAATGTTGCCAAAGTTTGGCCTAAGCCAGTTTCCTGCTTTAACTTCTCTTACCTAATTAACCGATAACATCTGCTGCTCCATTTTATTCTGATGTGTGGAAGTTGCCTTGGGTCTTGTGACAAATGTCAGGTAAGCAGCAGTTGAGAGGTAGGTATGTATGTGTGTGCTATTTCATCCTAAAGCTGAGTAACAGTAGCATATTCCCTTCCATGCACACAATGCTTTTGTAGAGTCCTAAAATTCATGTACAAGAACAGACCCAGACAAATCCAAAAAGTATCCTGTGCAAACTGGCAAAATCCAAATGACCCTTCATTCCCAAAGACATGCGGTACGTGCAAAAGAACTCCAGGGTTAATTTCTTCTTATTGTGTGCAAGAAACCTCCTTAGAATGGTATTTGTGTATTTCTTAAAAAGGCTGAGCACAGTAATATTTTAGAGCTTTTTTTTCATCTCTCCTCTAGGCAGTGTGAATAAAGTGAGAGACAAAAAGCTCTCTGTGCTGTAAACTGTGATCTAAAAATTGAGGGGGCTGATATGGCGACTGTTGGCACATGTTGCAAACGTCAATTCTGTATCAGTTTCGTTCCAGAAATGAGGTTTTAGTTGGTGTGTTCCCTATATTAGCCAGTACCTGTCATTGTTATAGACCAGTGTTTCTCAGACTGTGGGTTCTGACCCAAAAGGGGGTCGCAAAGCTATTGTAGGGGGGTCAGGAGGGCAGTGGCTGCTGGCTATGCACCCAGCTCTGAAGGCAGCCCTGTTACCAGCAGCAGCTCAGAAGTAAGGGTGACAGGGAATGGATAGAGGTCATCCCAGCCTGAAATATTTTCAAAGGGGGGCCCAGCAAAAAAAGTTTGAGAATCCCTGTTATAGACTAAAAAGAATGAATAATGCAGAGGCCTCAGGTGGGAGACAGGAAGTCAGTTCACATACCTGCCTTATGCAGTGCCATCATCTTTATTGGATATCGTTCTCAATTCCCTCCATCTCCACCCATTCAACAAGCTTTGTTTACATGGCACAAGCTGGAAGTGTTACCGACATAAATACAACACCATCTTCTCAAGCAGAGCTTCAGAGTAGCAGTGGTGGTTACTTTTTCCATTTGGTATTGTTTGTATCTAATCAGGTATAGGGTTGCCCCATTCAGCAAAGCTATTTCTGTTATCCCTTTTGTGTCTCCTATAGTTATGCTTGACTTCTTCTTTGTTCTTTAATAAAAATTAGTTGTTTCATCAGATAATTTTTAAGCCATTTTTTTAAAGTGGAGTAGAAAATGTCTTTCCATTTCCATTTCTTTTTGTATCAAATTAAAAAGTCCTCTCTTGATTTCCAGTTAGTCTTTTACCTCTGGGTTTCTATTTCCAGATTTTGATCACTGGCTCTTATTTGATGAGAACCTGCTTGTCTTTTGTGCTCATCACTACCAAAAAAGACTCTGCTTAAGCTAAACTTCTATTTTATGGTACATTGTCATCTTCTTTATTGTTGTCTTTGATCTTTTCTTACCAGCAAACTCTGTGCTGATCAGTAGTGTTTGACCTAGGTTTTGAGCATTATTTCTTCTTCACTGGGATTATTTGTATCATGGATTTTGGGGTAAGATCCTCAGCTTGCGTAAAAATGAATAGTTGCCAATGAAGCTACTAACTGAGGATCTGGCCCTTAGCATCTATTTTGTCTAGGCCTAAGAATTAATTTAGAAATGGGCAGAGAACATTTTTTATCTAGTTTGGTTGTGGCTTTCAGTTTATCATGGTGCAAGCGGGTGGCCTTTTGTTTGAGGTTAGAACAAGTGCAGTAGCTTTTTAAAAAAAAAATATTTTCACAGTCACATGTGTAGCATGATGTTCTTTTGGGGCAGAAGAGAAAGGAAAAGAGAAGTAAGGTATATCCCTAATGTAAATTAGGGCATCCCCATACCCTACCAATGTAGGGGTGAAGAGAGCCCCTCCTCAATTCCCACCCTGCCCCCCAATTCCCACCACACTCCTTCTCTAACTTGGAGTTGATGTGCATCATTATAGTGATTTGATCACATTTTGAGTTAATTGCCAGTGGAACTTTGCAGCAGGCTTCCAGCTGCTTTTCACTGGAGCTGAAAAATAAAAAAGCCAAACTTTTTAACAGTCTTCCCTCCCTTATGCCGGTGTGCAGAGGACAGTACATGTGTGTACAGTGTAATTTAATGAAGGCCTAAGGGAGAATATTAGCACTTCTGAAAAGAGCTCAGGGAATTCTAGTTTTTGCTCTGACAACTGAAGGCAGAGAAGAGCTTTTCCTTTCATGTTTGTTTTCAGTACATAAATCGAGTGAAAGCAGTTTCCCAAAGGAGGCGAGGGGGAGAGTACCATCAATTTTAGCATCTCTAATCTGCTGCCTTAATTTCATACTGTTACGTTCTCACGTGGATTCTGCTAATGATCCTGTAGGGCAAATCTCACCGTTAAAGAAAGAGATGTATGTCTTGTAGGTAGGAGAAGGGGAAGCTTGCACGTCGGGTGGGCTGGAAAAATAAACAACTTTACAGTGGTGAGCCCTAGCATTCAGGGATCTCCGTTTCTTCTCCCCTCCTTTCCCAGCCTCCTGTGTGGAAGTGTGAGTGCAGCCTACTGCTGCTGTGTGCTGCTGCTCAGGCCATGAAAGAAACCGACATGGAGAGTGATAGGGCAGAAGTCCATCTGTTCTGTACTCTTTTTAAGATCTGAAGGAGGGGAGGGGAGGCTGGGGAAAGCTCTTTCTGTTGTCTGTTGGGCCAGGACAGTCCCAGGTTTTGAAAAGCCAATCCAGCTGAGACGTGTGTCCCTCGCCAGCATTCAGGGACCCCTGGCAGCCGTGCAGCAGGCAGCCATCTGTGGCGCTGTGCTTCGAGTATAGCCATGCCTGGCCCAGTTGCTCTGCGGAACCTTCCCCCACCCATTGCTGGCTGCTTGTCTGAGCTCCACCTCTGCAACCATCTCTCAGCTGTGCTACTCACGCAGAGGCTGGCAGGTGGGCATGCTGGAGCCAGAACAGCACCAAAGGTCAGCCCCATAGGAGAAGGAGCAAACAGGGAAAGCCATGGGGTGGAACAGGATAGGCAGTGGTGGAAAAAATGCTGTCACTGGAGAGAAATTTCATTGGGTACACCCCCATCCGCACCCCCAAACAGGCAATTTTTCCAATGAGCTTATGGCTTAGGGCCATCCAGGGTTTTTAAATGTGAATTCTGATTAATTTAATGTTATTTTTTATCTGCCGTTTTCTGTCACCCATCTAAGAAGCAAATAACTATAATTCACCATGGGGGCGTGCATAGAACTGTCCAGCAGCAGAGGCCTAGTGGGGCCTAGACCTCCCTGCAGCTTTCGCAAATTGCCTCTGTTGAAATTGTTCACCTCTTGGCATCTGGGTAGTTGATCATGATACACATGGCATCTATATGTATTTAGCCGCCTGTGGGAGGATTTGAAGTGGGGAAAGGAAAGCAAGGATTGCCATTCTGCCGAGCAGATTCTCCGATTTACTCCTCCATGCCATAGGGCGGCACAGAGACAACTGCAAGAGAAAAAGGAATAAAGTTTCCCTCACTGGTGGTGTGGTGGTACATGTTTTGGTTTCATTAGCAGCAGGGTTGTTGGAAAGATTATGTGTAAGGGAAAAGAGTCGCCTCTGTTGTCAGAAAGCTAGAAATTGAAAGCTAAGAAAGAGGCAGGCATAATCGGGTGGTACGGGATTAGCTGCTCTATCTGTGATGGCACAATAAAGTTAGGATCTCCAGAGGAGTAACAGCAGAGGCCAAATGATTAAGAAGAACTTTTTACAATGGCTGCAAACAAGTCACCCCTCACCATGTTACATAAGTGATTGTGCTGCAGTGTTGTACAGCCTATGAGGGAATAAACATATACTGCACTCATAAACAGCAAGGTAAGCCAAATTTAGCCAGCACTGCTACTGAGATGATTATTGAAAGGCAATATAAAAGAAAAGAAGAAAACACATTTTTGTAAACTCTGGGGCTCCTGCTTAGATGTCCCTTTCTGGCTCTATGATTTATCAAGTGAACTAGCAGTACAGTACTTTTCCCCCCAGGAGTGGTTCAGTGTCATAGGTTTTGTTTTTGTTTTTTTACTGGATAGGATAGATAATCAAATCATGTGCTTCAGGTTACACTAATTGGTCCAGGGGGTCAGGAAGGATTTATCACCTTCCACATCCTCTCAGCTCTGCGCATTATGGAGGTTTTTATCTCCTGAAGAATCTTTTATTGACCATTATCAGGAGACTGGCTGACCAGTGGTAGCTTCTAATGTGGCAAATCCTATGTCCAAATGATCCCCCCAGCTCAGATGGGAGACATGTTGGGAAGTCAGTGGGCGGAAGCTTGTACCACTAGGGCCTGATCCAAATGCAGTGGAGCTCAATGGAAATCTTTCTGTTGACGTCAGTTGATTTTGGATCAGGCTTCTACTCTCCAATGTAAGTAAAGGATTTAAGTTTGCCAGCCTGTTCATCTGGCACCTTCCTTGAGCACTAAATTAATTAGAATAATATTTGAAAATTACTGGAGCTGTGTGGCTGATCACTTCGAACTCAGAACTGCTTAGTGTTTACCAGACTTTCTAGCCTGGTAACAGACTCACGCATAGCATTGAAAATCTCTTCTTCAAATATGCAACAATTTTTTCTTTCTCACTCTCAAATTGGTTTCTTGCCAAGAATATGAGTGTGTGTGTTTACTAGTTATATATATATTCTGTCTTACACACACTTCAGCACACATACACACATGCAGACCATGTGTGTCTGCATTTAACAGTCTAAATTAAGTTTTTGGTATATGGTGTAAGTATTTCATTTGGAAATTTACAGTTGTGTCTCTGATGTACTGGAGATGACAGTAAAGATACTACAGTGATTGGTGCCTTGGAGTTGCATATAAATAATATATAATAGGCCTAAGTCAACTTCACATTTAGCATCAGGTTACTTGTTTTAATAGTATTTCAGAGGCAAGGCAAGAGTTTAGCATAATTAAAATGCTTCACTGCTGCTAGTTTTAAATGTGCTTGTAATAGTTCTTAATTAAGAATGAAGCATTATCATGTGGGTGGAGAGAGACACATGGCACAAAAAGGTTTTAAGTGGCCAGGCTGTAATCTTTGTCTTCAAACTTGCTGTCCCAAATTTAAAATTCAAAAACCCCTCCCAGACACACATACACACAGATACGCTTGTGCATCTGTGTACCCATGCTTTAGCATGAGGAACCCTTAAATTAGTAGGATTACAACTACTCTTTCTAATCCTTTCGCTTAAAACAAACAGGCTTTAATCAGCAACTGGGAAGCCTGTGAACTGAAACTTAAAGCATGACCTGAGATTAAATGTTAAAGGTCACCACCCTTAACTGTGGAACTAATAACCCAGGTGGTACTGAAAGCTGTAGTAAGAAACGGTTTTCCCCCTCCTACCAAGTACACAAGAAGGGCACTTTGTTAGATCAAAGAGATTTTCAGCACAATCCTCACTATAGCCAATGGTTTTGTGAACCTTCTGAGGTAATAGAGAAGGCAAACAGTCTGAGGCTTGATCTACACTACAGATTTATGTCGGTATAACTACATTGCTAAGGGGTGTGGAAAAACCTCATCCCTGAGAGATGCCGTTGTACCAACCTAACCCTTGTGTAGAGATAGTGCTATGTCATCAGCAGGGCTTCTTCTGTCGACACAGCTAATGCCTCTCGGAGAGGTGGAGTACCTATTCTGATGGGAGAAGCTCTCTCATCAGCATAGGTAGAGTCTTCACTAAGGGCTTGTCTTATGCTGGGAAAACTTTTGTTGCTCGGAGTGTAAAAAAACAGCCCGCTGAGTGACCTACATTTTTCCAGCATAAGCACTAGTATAGACAGCAGTATGTTGGTGAGAGAGCTTTCCCTCAGACATAGCTACTGTACCTCGTTTAGGTGGTTTTATTATGTCAGCGGGAGAGCTTTCTCCCACCAACGTAATGCGGCTACGCTTGCGCTGATGCCGTCAAAACTTATGTTGCTAAGTGTGGGGGGTTTTCACACCCCTGAGCGAACATTTTGCCAACATAAGCCCTAGTTTAGACAAGCCTAAGCGCTACAGTGGCACAGCTACACTGCTGCAGTGCTGTATGTGCAGACAAGCCCTAAGGGCCTGAGGGCTTCAAGTCTATGCTCTTGAGGAATGGGCAGCAGGGGAAAGGGTGAGTAGAAAAGAGAGGACAGGAAGGTAATAGAAATAATTCTACTGTTCTGAGATAATTTCCATATTAGGGTCAATTGGTTTGCTTTGGTAATGTAGGCTAATAGGGTTCTTGTTTTGTTTTTCCTTTGATGGAGAGTAGAAACAGAATATCAACAATTTAAAACTAACCGGCTGATGATATAAAAACCCATTTAACTCTGTGGTCTAGGAGGTTTTACCAGAAAGTTGAAGAAGAAATGTTGAAAGGGACAGCATGTTAGCTCATATGGGTAAAATGAAATACCTGAAAAATATTGTTGACATGAAAATAGGTTGAACTGTAACCCTTGTTTTCATAGTTAGCCACACTTTGAGAGCTGTGGATCTAAACAGCTACATAAAAGCAAGGTATTATTCTGATCTTTCAAATATGGACCCCACACTTCTTCAAGTACCAGAACTCTTCAACAATAAACACAGCTGACCCTTTACTGTTGAGGAGTTAAGGGATTTGCTCCAGAGATCACATAACCTCCCTTAAGAGTCTGGACCAATCATTAGAGCATGGGTTATCTTTATAAAATGTAGGATTTACTGCCTGAATTTGTTGGAAGGACTGTACATCAGGAGTTGAGAGAAACAGATCCACCTGGCCAGAAGTCAAGCAAATTGCTTGTTTTAATGAAGGAAGTGATTAGGTCAATTGGCAGCAAGTTGTGTTAGTTGCTGCACCACCAAACTCTGAGGTGTTCCAGCACCACCTGCCGTGGCCTGAAACACAGGGGTGCAAAATGGCAGAGCGATGGAATAAATGTTAGACACGTATAATCACATTCAGAGTATGGGAACAGCACAGTAGAGTGAGCCTGGGAAAGTGAAATTAACATTACAACCCTTTTCTAAGTTGGGGATGTTCCACTAGACTGTTTGCTCAGCATTTTCTAGTTTCAAAACACTTTTACAGGCTAACTAATTAGACTTTTCACATGATTCATCCAACTGGAAAAAAGGTTGAAATTGTCCTCACTTTTGCATCTATCTTAAGTACAATCGTTTAAAACAACCTAGTGCCCTGTGCAAAGAGCAAGCAGAAGTGATTTGGGCCTGAGGTTTGTGAAGAGAAGAACGTAACTGGAAGGCAGGATTTGAAGCACCTCCTCAGCTGATGGTTATAGAAGTTTCAGTGGCCTGTTCCATCTCTCTCTGTGGTGTGATTGTCCAGTACATCCAAGTACGTTAGAACTGGGGGGCACAACACTGATGCCAACCCCCACTTTGCTTGAGAAGAAGGTGCCGCAAGGCTCTCTCAGACAGCTGCAGAGTGCCCCTGGGCAGCCTCTCCATGGTGTTAATACTGCAGTTTGTTTGCTTCTGCTACAGTTAGAGCCACACAGGGAAATAGGCTTTTTCCCCACTGTTAGCCACGAGAGAGCAGGTTGTCATGTAAAGTGGCAGGGGAGATAGACTTGAGTTCATGTTCCCAGGCCCTTAAATGATGGTTGAAATGGAAAATGGAAGCGATCCATGCTATATTTGTCTCTGAGGGCCAGGGAGACGAGGAAGGGCAGGGGATGTTGGCTACTTTGCTGATCTAGTAAGCATCTTTTTTGGGGGCGGTGGGAAGGTGTATATAAGATGTTCCAATAGCAAATCCCACTAATAGCAACCAGAATAAAACAGGACCCAAACCAATCAAATTACTGATCATACTAATGGAAATTATGACATATTATGAAACATTGCTTTACTCTGACAAATATTCAGTTTAGTGGCATGTTTATAGAGTTCATCTTAGGCACTCTATAAATATCCCTGCCAAAACAAGCCTCTGGATCCCTGCAGGAAACTCTCCAAATTTCTGGAGGAGAACAGCAGCCTTAATCCCAATTTTTCCCAATAAAGGACAATTATTTTTAGTAAGTTTAATTAGACCTTAGCTGTCCAGTGCCTTGCTGTGAAACCCTGCTAGGGGAGAAGTGGAGTTTTTTTCTTTGCAGTGTTAATTTTGCTGAAAACTGACACAAATTGTGGTATCCTACATGACCAGAGATTATAGAGATGATATGGTGGTCAGATCTGTTAGCGGAGTTGTGATAAAGCATTAGAGAAGGCTTGCAGGGAAAAGACAAGGCAAAATGGGGAAGGGGGAATGCAGAACGAGCTGATGCTCACTATGGAGAAAAGAAGAGCATGAGATAAATATTAGTGAAAAACACTGGGTCCCATTGTATATCAGGGGAAAAATTACCCCTTTTGTAGTGACTGAGACTCTGAATTATCTTTAAGAAGAAAAAAGGTGTAAGGACAATTAGAAAGTAATGAAGATTATAACAGGCCTAGACTTCCCCATTGTACAGATGTTGGACATGCCGAGTGAAATCCTGCCCCCAAAGAAGTCAAAGGCAATACTCCCATTGACTTCTGTAGGGCCAGGATTTTACCTTTTGGATTCTGGCTAACAGCAAGGATCTTTGTGATCCTTGGGCACAAAGAAGAGTTAGGCACCCAGCTCTCGTTGAAAGTCACAGAGAATCAGGCACCTCACTGCCCAATGTGCCTTTGAAAGTGTCTTTTTGTATTTAGTAGGCCTTGAACAGAACACACCGAGCCTTTTACAAGTGTCCCATGACCCTTTTTAAAGGCCCCACTTTAGCGGCTCCTCTTCCTGGTTGTCCCAATGTAAATGGGACAGTGAGACAGTGGCCTCACTTTCAGCTTTAATTGTAAAGCAGCATGGCTTTTCTTTAGCAGAAAAGCCTTCCACCAGTGTGTTTAAAACATATGAAAAATTGGTAGCTACCTTCACTAAACAATATTAAAGTTGACACCAGAATTTTCCCTAGACTGCTGTTAAACCCCTTAAAGATTCAGTGACAATATCCCTAGAAATAAACACCACCCACAACCCTGAAAATAAAATATCAACATTTCAGTGCTAACAAGGCCTAGAGCAAAACAAAGCATGGCCTCTGTGTCTGTTATGCATTAGAGGGCCCTTGTTCTCACAGGTGCAGATAACCCCAGGACCTCAGGTTGACATAGCAGGTCTTTTTGTTTGTAAGCATCTGGCCAGGTTTTTCAGGCTAGTGGACCAAACCCCTGCCTATCTCTGGTTCTCCACCACATTTTGAGATTCTACCCTCTGCCCATTCCACAGACCCCAGCCATCTGGTCCCGCACACTAGGTTGGGGGAAGAATGATTGGACACACAGAACCATATATGTGTTGACAATATCTTTGTGGTAAACTATTAATTATTATTTATTTATTTTATCATAGCATTAGGTGCCCTCATCATAGACCAGGACACTCCTGTGATAAACTGCTCATATCCTTGTACAGCACCTAATTCTTTGTTAAATCAACCTGCCAGACGAACATTTTTCTTTCCTCCAAATATGGACTTTCTTCCCCAAGTTATACTGCCTCAAGGGGGGCAGTTTTCAGTCCTAGAGTTGTGAGAGGTTTAAAGTCAGCTAGGTCATCATAACCCTGCAGAGCTAGAAACTGGAGCTTTATATCACTGGAAGGGCTGGGATTTCAGATTCTGAGTAATACACAAAGCATTTGCTCCGAACCTTGTACTCTCCCGAGAGAAATTCTAATGGTCTGCCATTTTCACACATAGAAAAGCTATTTTAGAGAATCTTTAGCAGCATTTTAAATTTTACATTTAATCTCTCTCTCTCTCACGCACACAGAACCTTCTGTGATTGAACTATATTGTAATTAAGGGCCCAGTCATGCAAACGCATACTGTTAGGCATGATGCTTATTGCCACAAGTAGCCCCACCTAGGAACTAGATGGGTTCACATGCTGGGGCACCTGATATTACAGAGGGAGGGACACAAGAAACAATGGCAGTCAAAGTGTTTAGAGCTCTGTAAAATAGTGTTTCTGTAACATACATGGACCACATAATGGTGGGATGTGGTGTCAAAGTTTTACTGACATTTGTTTGGCATAGCCTGAATAATTTACTTGTGGGTTAGGTATTTATGAGTAATGTGGTTGCCCCAAAATCTTGCAGATCAAAGTTTTGTACCACACCTCACCATCATGTATTCCCGATACACATTCCATGCCTCCCTAATTATGAGAGTGCACTTAAAAGACTTGCCTTAAAAGTGGTGGTACTGTACAGCTGTCAAAGCTTGAGATGAGATGTTATATTTATCTCCAACCTACAAAAATGGTTACTGTGAATGTTAAATTTGCAAGCATGATAAACTTTTTCTTTAAAAATATTTAAGACATTTCCGTCAGATTTGTTTTTAAAATAGACTGTGCATAAGCTAAAATGAATAGGTGAAGCTATCAAGGGTTACCCTTTTTTTTAATGGTTCTAAAAATGTTTACTTTGCATTCACTTGTGGGTTTCCTAGTTTTACCTTCAAACATTTGCAGTCACAGCCTTCAAACTAGTTTGGGTACTCAGAAACCCATTTTAATTATCTCAGCTGTCAAAGCTAAAAGTGTTTCTATAAAATATCAAAAAGCCTCAAATCGGGATGAGGGGAGTATTCGGTTATATTTAGTCTACAGTTCATTCTCTGTTTGTGGTTCTTTCTCTCCCTCCTTCATGCAATCCTCTCCCATAGCTCCCCAAGGCAGGAATATCTTGGTATGAAAAGTATTTGTTTATTAAATGGAGTGTGCTGTCTGTCTGGTGAGCCTTACCACATACTCAGGGTTTAGCTGATCGCCATATTTGGGGTTGGGAAACAATTTTCCCCCAGGGCAGATTGGCAGAGGCCCTGGGGTTTTTTACCTTCCTCTGCAGCATGGGGAACTGATCACTTGCTGGTGGATTCTCTGTACCTTGAAGTCTTTAAACCATGATTTGAGGAGGTCAGTAACTCGGTCATAGGTTAGGGGTCTATTACAGGAGTGGGTGGGTGAAGTTTTGTGGCCTGCGTTGTGCAGGAGGTCAGACTAGATGATCGTAATGGTCCCTTCTGAATTTAAAGTCCTATGTGTGTGGTAGAAGTAGAAATATACATTTGATTAATAAAACATGACTCCCTCCTCACTAGGATGGCTACCCCTCCCTTGGGAGGAGGGATCAGCTGAGGAACCAAATCAGCAAATTCTGAAATTTTGTATTTGTTTGCTCTGTCGGTTCTTCCATACGTGGCCTTTGCTGGTTGACTTGAATTAAGCAAGGATTTCACCATCCCTTGGTGGATACTAGTGCCAAACACTAACACTTCTTGATACTTTCACGCAGGCATGCCTACCAAGAGGGGCAATTGCCCAGGGGCCCTGTGATTTAATAGGCCCCAGGCCAATGGGGAGGATAGATACGTATCCTCCTCCTCCTCCATGCAGCCCCTTTCCCCGATGCTCCTGCTTCTCGTGCTCTCTGCCCCTCTCCTGAGTTGAGCTTATTTATTATGTGCCATGCAGGTTACCGGGTGGCTGAGGCGGCAGTATCTGCTACTCAGCTTCCTGGGTTCAGCAGTAATCTCCATGGGGTGTCCAAGGGACCCAGGAAGCTGAGTTTCAGATACTGCCTCCTCAGCTGCCCTGGAACCTGCAGAGCGCATAATAAATAAGTAAAAACTTCCAGCAGAAGCCCACTCGGACTTCTGCCATCTCTTTCTAGGAGGGTGATTGTTATGCCCTGGGACCCAGAATTGGTGTTGGTGGGCCTGCTTTCACCCACAACACCTGTAACTTCTTCAGACCCTTCCAACAAGGAACTCTGGACGAAAGGTGGTTCAGATTTCTCTTTGTGCACCAACTCAGTAAAAGCATCTCACTGGTTCTGTTTGTCTCCTCAGTTATCGTATAACGAACAGAGATCCTGAAACCTACACCACAGAAGTGGTAATCCTCAATCCAAGACGGCAACTAGTATCACTGTCAGAGTTAGTTAAGATGATGGGTTTGACTCTCATCGTTGATCCTGGGTGTCAAGTCCCACACAAAGACTGGGATTTGTATCCCGTGGGGACTTGCGTGGGAGTGTGGCACTGGTGTTACTGCAGTGTAGGAGGTACTGTCCTTTGAATAAGCCCCACTTAAAGATTAAACCAAGGTTGGCCGTTCACCAATTGGAAGTTAAAGATCCCAGTGCAGTTCTTAAGGGGAGTTGGGGGTAACTCCTTGTCCTGAGAAACATTCTTTTTCATTAATAAAACAGATTTGTAATTTATTAGGCTGCACATGAACTATTGGAGGTTGCAAAATGACAACCATGTGTACTTACATTGTCACTGCATTACCATGATGCATCAGAGCAGAATCCTGCAAGGTACTGAGGCCCTTCCCATCTCATCGACTTCACTGGGATTTATAAGAGCTCAGCGCTTTGCAGGATCGGAACCTTTACTTTGTAAAGCATGTTAGGCTATCTCGTGTATGGAAGGGGTTTCAAAACAAAATTCAGTTCTTGTCCATCTTTTCCAAGCATAGCGTTATCCCATAAACAATTACCCCAAATGCTTTTGAAGCTATCTAAATATTAGTCATTTGTAAATCCAAATTCAGTACAAGGTAAAGGGAAGGGGGACAGGAAGAATGTACAGTGGCATCCTAACAAGCTTCCTTTTCAAATCACGATAGCTTTGAATGAGAACATTAAGGTATCATTTACTCCATGACCTGGCTTCCCACAGAGAGTATGGCTAATGACAGACCCCTTTGTGTGTTCGTACAGTAACTACAGAGACTACTAAAAGATTTTATGGGCATAACCGTAAAAAAGGGCCTGTGGGCCAGAAGTGATCTTATAATTAACTTCTGTTTGTGTGAGTGGAAGCACCTGCTTTACTGCAGTGTCTTTTTAAAATTATTAGTTTCTTAATCCACTATCTGTTCCCAAGGCACTTCCTGTGTCTTTAATGATTTATCAGTGTTCCATGCACATGTACATACATGTGCACACATATCAAGCTCGGTGGAAGATATTCAGAAAAAATTGCAACAAAAACCATTAAAGATATCCATGGTATCTTGCAAGTCATCAGATATGCAAATGATCTTCTGTTTGAAGACAGTAATACAAGTGTTTGTCAGAGTGGACATAGAAACAATTGGTGACATTATAGATTTCTTATCCCACAGTTTGAATGAAGGACTTGTGCTTTTAAAATCCTTTGATGTGTCCTCGTCCCCTCTTCCCTTTTTTTGCTTCTGTATTAGTTGTATTATTTTAAAGTCTGTTCTGCTTTGTGACTCGCCTTACGATGGTAACAGCGTGTAACTGAAGCAAAAGCAATTGAAAATGCTAAGGACAATTCATCCCAAAGCATTAGTGCTATAACAATCTTCATTGCATGGTTCAGTCCTCTCATTTTGAAGCCCCATGTTCCTCTGGATCCCACACAAAGTGCTGCTGATGCTATGTGCATTTTCACAAATACGTCTTAGCAGTAGGAATGTTGAATTCTCAGATGGAATGCCACCAAGCTACTGCTATGATTTCCATCACACACAACTGTGCAAAGGGGTACACAAACTGTACAAACATTTCTATTTAGGTTTTGTATGTGTATATGCATTTAATATATATAATGCACACAAAAATACTTTAAAATAAAAGTAGGGTAAATTTCTGTATGTAGTTTTTTGATCTTGCAACCTTGACAGTGTACTCTAAAGTAAGTCTTTTCTTGTACCAAATAAATCAATTCCACATCATGTTGCTTTCCTGTTCTTCTGAATTTTTTTGGATAGTTTTTCTAACATTTAATGACCAACCCCAGCTTTCTAAACATTCAGTAATTCGTAATAAGTAATATACTATAAATTTTTTATGAATAAAATTGGAAGGAAATGAAGATTGCAATTCAGCTAAAGACAAACCTTACCAGATAAACTCATCTTCCAAAATTCCAATTTGATTTTGGACACTGCATTTACTGAATTATTTTGCCTTAAACTTCCAAGAGGATTAAACTGCCTAATTTGAAGCAAAATTCACTCATTGATCTAAGAAAAATGCATAAATCGGTTCCTGTTCTGATCTCTTGGCATTGTCATACATGTTTCGCCTCCATATATAATATACAGTAAACAAGGGCATAATAAAGTTTGGATCTGAATCAGAACGTCCATGGAGTTTGGAGGTAGTCAAATCCAGAGTTTTAGTTTGGGCCCATCTCTCTCTTTCCCCTCCATCAAAGACTGTAGAACTGATTAACACATCATCCAATATAACTGAATAAGCTGGCTAGTTAAATATTTTGTCGTGTATACTAAATTTCTGTCTTTCAAAAATCTTAACTTTTCTGTTTTCTCTTTGTAAAGAAACAGATTCTGACATATTTCTAAAGGGCACTGAATTAAAAATGTGCTTTAGAGAATCCTCTTTTCTCATACCTGTTTTAAATTCTGCTCTCCCTTTTCTTCCCATTGCATATGCCTGTATCAGTTTTGTCATGATGAGGATTCTCTGTAGCCAGCAGAGGGCATCTCTTTTGGTTTCTGATAAATCTTTGTTCCGTAGCACTTTAAAGACTAACAAACACTCTTGTTAGTCTTTAAAGTGCTACATGACTCTCATTGGTTTTGCTGGATACAGCCTAACATGGCTACCCCTCAGGAACTGATAAATCTTTGGAAAAAATGTACTTTAACACAGAAAAATCAGTGCAATCCTGAAAATAGTTCCCTCTCTTTATACTGTGATTGTTTAAGCAAAGCAGGGTAAATATGTTTATCACCAGCCGAACTTGGGTTTCCAGTATTATTTTTTATTTGACAATCGTAGCAAAATTCTTGTTGATTGCCACGAAAATATCGGAAAATAAAACACGCTATTTTTGACATATATGGAACGTTACTTCAGCGTAAACTGGAATAAACCTCTTTGCTTCATTGGAGGCATTCTCTCGTTGACCATATAACATGCCTGAGCTTTGCAAAAGATGCAGTAGATGAAAATAAAGGCTTTGTATTCTTCCATAACTGTAGAAAATGTCTGACTTCTAAATTTGTTTAAAATGATCTAAAAAGAATGTGCACCATGAACTACATGCTGTCAAAGTGGTTATATCAACACTGCAAAATAAACAAAATAACTCTAGTGAAGTGTTCTTCTGCCTCCGCTTACTAGTTGACAGGAGTAATTAGACAGGGGAGAAAGAAGGTATTTACTACAGTAATTGCCTAATGCCATTGTTTATTCAGTTCCTGCAGTGCACACTGAATTAGGCTGTGAATTAGAGGCTTAGGTGCTGATCGTTATCAATAAGAAGTATGGGAAGAAAGATAGCTGTCACAGTTGGTAGCCTTTCACCTCTAGGAACGCGAGTTAAGATCTGGCATAGCTCACTTGTCCATATTCCAAAACCAGCATATAGATTGGCATCAGCGATCACACTGCCAGTCTTTGCTCAAGAGAGGCCCAGAAGTAGACAGCCAAGCTGAAATTTTAAAAAGTCTCCAGGAGTTCATCCTATAATCAGCTTTACAAAAAGTAAATAAATCCGTGTGCTTTTTAAATATGCAACACTATAATTCTCTTCACAATGAACCCCATTGGGCTGTTAGCTCCCAGTGGCCATTTTAAATGTATTTGCTTTTTTTGAGGGGAGGGTGAAAAGAGGTGTGATTATCTCATCTGAATCCACTCCTCTCCATCCATCACTCTATTTTTATGATCTTGGGGTTATTCTTCCTTTTCTAGTAAACATTCTGTCTTTTGTCTGGGCCTGCCATCAGGAAAGTGCACAGACACATTGGCTTTAGTCTGTTCTTGCTGGAGAGAGAGGGAATAAACAACCTTGGTATTACTGAAGTGGAAAGGTTGAATTGGAAAGGCCTGTGCGTTTTTTTCATGAGAAAGTCTCATTGTCAGGAGATCCTCTGAGGATATTTTAAGCCACCTGCGCCCTTCACCTTTCAGAGGTACTGAATTGTTGACAGAGCTAAGGGTTATGCCTGAAAGAGGATTAAAAAGAAAGATTGAGTTAATTTTCATATTAAAGGGGTGAAGAACTAGAACAATGTTTTGATTTCTTGTAGCTAGACAATTGACAGGTTTCTTGACCACCGCAGGTGAAATTTCGAAGAGAGACACTCCTGACTTTGATTGAGCAGAAGCATTATATTTTGTATGCAGTAGAATTTTCAAAAGTAGTGGCGCCATCCTGTGTTGGGTATGTGAACACCCTCTCTATAAAAAGTGGTAAAAGCACCTATAAAACTCACAAAACGAATGGCAATTTCAACTGTGAATTTCTTCAGATGGAAAGGGTAGCGATAATGTAAACTCTGGCCCCATAGCTGGTATTTCCAAGACATTGTTTCAAGGAACATGTAGAACTCCTGTATCATTTCCTCCAAGTAGTAGCTAACTTTGTTAGCACTCAATGGTCTTTGGAAACAGTTGTTTTAATTATTTTGCTTTCTCTCTGTGTAGTGTCCCACCCAAGCTATGTTTGATTATTTCAACTCCTTTTCAACCACAGCTCGTTGTTCTATTGGATGGAAGTGGAAAACATTTCCAAAACTGAGCATGTCATCTGCTACTGTTCGGTGAAAAAGCATATCCCCACTCTAGAGGGGTTTACAGCTTCCATCTGCTCCATAATGTGAAAAATATGTGCAGACCCTCTTGCTAAAGAGTCATTGTGCTACCAAATTGCATAAACTTTGGACAGTCAGGCATGTTGACATTTGATTTCAGGCAATCAAGCTGTCACTCTGCAATTATTTCATTAGGTTCACAAATAATTATTCGAAGGGTGGTCTGAAAGCCATGTTATTGGGACTCTGAAAAATATCCAGCTCTTCATATTCCACATGAGCTTTGTTTAGATTAAAGATGGCATGGATTTGAAGCTATAAAATATAGGGTTCCAGTGGGGATATGTTTCTATGGGGATATGCACACAAATAGTACACATTAGCTGCACGGGCAGTTATGCCATGATCTTCATCTTGTGCAGGTGCACATCTTTCTAAGGTGTAAGTATGCGTCTGTACAGATCTAGTCAGACATTAAATAAGCAGCACTCTGTAGCCTCATCAACCTGGTGTCAGGCTTGCTTTAATAAGTGAGGGAATAAAATTCCTCCTCTTTTGCTTTTTTGTATTACCATGGAATGGCTGTTAGCCACCTTCAAGTAACAGTTTCCTCCAGAACTCCTAGTCCTGCCCTATTAATATAATCCTGTGCTATGCAGTCACCAGTGGAAGAGAAATCAGATTAACACACAGGCAAACGCGTGGTCTCTGTGTCGTTTGATTATGGCAGGATATGCTGAAGGGGAGATGCGGTGGAGAATTAGAGGTGGTGCTTTCTGAAACCGTGTAAGAAACGATAGAAAAGAGAATGAAACCCCATTCAGTGGAGACCAGAAGCGGAGAAAGCCTTCCACAATCCTTGCTTTGCGAACCTACACACAACAACTCAGCATGCACCCAGAAACGTCTGAGTTTGCCTGCCGAGTCCATAGCAGCCGTGTTGTGAAACAGCTGACATGCTGAAAAGGTATTCAGAGGTATCTGGGTATTGACATGGAATTGCTTAAGTGTCCCCCCTCCCTGGGAGTTGCCATTCTCACCTCGAGTTCTGCTGCCAGGAGAAGCGTTTTAGAATGGAGTGTGCTGTCCCACAAACCAGGTGTGCCCCCACAAACATCTGACCCTGGACTGCTCACCAGTGTGGGAATGCACCTGTGGGGAATGAAACTGTGAAACAACATCTCTGTTCACGGTCTGTGGGATGTGTATCCTTTTTGGAGCTCCCATCCGCCTGTGGCAGCTCATACCCACGTTTCTAGCCGGCAGGGCTGCCAACCACCATACATTCCTGCATCCCAGTTGAGCTGCAGGCAGGAGGTGTAGTTACTCCTGCCAACCAGCTTCCAGGGGATGCCTCGCTCTCTCTGCTCCCACTGCTGGCACCCCAGAAGGCAGCTGCAGCTGGTAGGGATGGGCAGGCCAGGGGAGGGGATCCAGTGGGGGGATGGAAGGGAGACAGAATGGTCATGGCAAAGAGGAACGGGCTAAGAAGGGGTGTGGGTAAAATGGGGGCTGATGGGGCGAGGAGAGGAATGGTCCCCTCAACCCTTAACAACCGCAGCCCCCGGCCTTCTCTTTGTAACCCTTACATTGACCACGAACGTCTCAGGCTGTGCTCCAAAACTCCTCTGCACGCTTTCCTCCACTCTCTCTCTTCCATACTGGCTCTTCTATGCAAACTTATCCTCCTCCCCTCGATAACCTGTACTCGAATGACTTCCCCAACACCTCCAGCTACCCCTGGTGCCTGCACCTCGCCTCCCCTTTTTCTGAGATGAGCGGGGAAGAGTCTTTCTGGCATTTTCACCTATTAGTCCAGGGGGCCTCAAACAAAAAAGCAGTGACTGTTTCTCACTGTTGAGAAGTGTCACGCTTGAAGCTGCACAAGGCTGAGCACTTCGGAACTGGTCGAGGAGCCACACAACATTTTCATATCTAATGTGACTTTTTCATTGCCAGTTTGACAGAAAACATCAGTGGAATTGTGAATTTCAAGGATTTTCAACCATCATTTGTGACCTAGGAAGATGCTGAGCTATGGCCACAGGTCTAGATTGGTAACCCCAGCTCTGCAGGTTGTAATCACTTACAATGGGACTGCTTAAATAACATCATGAGGGTGATGATGATTAATGAAAAACCTGCAGTGTGGGGGAAATGAGCATCAAAACAGCCTCCACCACCAGGACCAAGGGAAGGCACTGTTGAAAGGTTTATCCAGAAGGCTGTGAGGGAGACCATGGAAGGGAAGAGCTATGTCACTCCCCCCACCCATCATGTTATCTGTGGTAATCACCATAACTATCTTTTCAGGTGTCCCTTAGGTTTAGTGTTCAGATGACCACTGGGTCATGAATGAAGGAACTACTGTAGTGAGAAAAGGTGAATGCTGGGGGAAGGGGTTTTTACAGTTTGTAATACTGAAGAATGGAAGAGAAAAGATTCCTTGTCTGATTGTTGTTGTTTTTTTTGGCATATAGTGTTTTAATTACTAGCTGTAAAGCCAGCTGGTATATTAATCATCTCTGATTGTTGACTTTTGTTGACCACTTTTATTCAAAGAGAATCAGGACTGGTTTGTTGGTGGTTTTTTTGTTTTTGTTTTTTGTAGTTTTCTTTTTTTTTTTTTAACTGGTTGCATTATTTTAGAATGAATTGTACTGACTGCAGCAAACTCCACTTAAAACACCAGACCCTGACAGCGGGACCTAAACTATTGCACTTACTCCCACAAGCGATAAGAGTGACCTCCCCACTTTCGGATCTAAATTAAAAACTCACCTCTTTGGTTTCTCTTTGCCTTAAGTTGTTTATACTTAAACACAACACTCCTCTCTCATGCGCACAAACCACCGTAAATAAATTATTTTTTGAAAACCACATAAACCAACCAAGCTATTTCACTTGCCAATAAAGAAGAAAAGGTGATTCTCCTTCTTCCTGTTTTTAAGTATTTGGGAGAAACTTCCATAGTAGGTAGATGGGAGCCAAATAAATACCTATCAATTAGAAAGCTAAATGAGATCAAATGGACAGGATTAGATAGCCCACAATGAATTTTGTTTCCGAAACCAAACTGAGTTTCATTGAGGTTGTATTATTGCTTAAGTTACGTAGCCATTCGGTTTGCCTGAACACTTAGCCAATATTTTTCAAAGGGGCCAAGCACATGCTGCTTCCACTGAAGCAAAAATAAGCCCTTTCAGTAACCCTCCATGCTCATAGCATTCCAGACTTCCTCTTAGCCATTTCCCTGCTCTCTCTCTACATCCTGGGCTGCTGTCTTCTATGATCATTCCATTTCTGATATACCCCTGTGCCCCGACTCTTCCTGCTGGTTCCCTGGCCTCTTTGCCAATGGGGAGAGAGAAGTTTGCCAAAGAAGTTCAGCCTGTGAATGGCACTAATTGCAAACGGTGTTTGGAAGTAGCTAAAACTGTGCCCCCCCTCAGGCTCCAGGGACCTCTCCATTAACCTCAGTGTACTGTGGGCTGGCACATTTTGTTCCACAGCAGTGTATGATACGTACAGAACATTACAACCAGTGGCTAGTATCAAATGCCTTTCTTATGTAGATTTTGTTTTTATAGAACAAATGTTAAAACTCATCCGTCTGGAAAACTTTCCTTTGTGATCTTGGGGGAGTCTCTTACACACTCCAGGCCTCAGTTTCCCAGTCTGCAGAATGGAGGTACTGCCTGCCTCATGGGACTGTTGTAAAGATTAGAGTTAATCAGTGTTTGTAAACGGTTTTGAGACCTTTGGCTGTAAGCTGCTAAAGGCTGCAACGAAAATTAATTAATTTTTCTTTTTACATTATTTTGTATCTCTAACAAAATCTAACACTTGGGTTGGGTCCCCAGCAAGATATGCTGGTTTACAACAGTTGAAGATCTGGCTCTTTCGATTTGACGTAGATGCTGAAAGGCTCCCCTTCACTTCCATGGGAGATTTGCATACGTACCCAATGGTAGAATTTGGCCCATTTTCTCTGCTCTTTGTTGTGAAATGTCCTTGCAATGGGCTGGGCTTGTCATCATAGTGCCCCTTCATGCTGGGAGGCACCGTCGCAAGGGGTCCCTCTCTCTCTGTCTCCTGCCTCTCGCTGTACCTTCAATGGCTCTGCTCTCCAGCCAAATCACTCAAAGTCCCAAAATAAATGCAATAAATAAATCAATGCAATCCTGAACAGTAGCCCCACATTAACCTATACAAAAGGTCCTTCATTCCCCTTAGCCTCAAATCTAAACAATAAGGTTTTTGCCCCATGCTCAAGTTACATCTCTTCTTAGTTTTATCAGAGTGCTGATTCCCCAGGCTTTACCCCTCTGGGAGTCCAAATGCAACATAAGTGACACTGATCTTCTGCCCTTCCTGGACATGTATTCAGTTCCCTTATCCTTGTAGGCCCTAGCTCTGGGCTCTCTCTCCCTGTCTCTAGAGTCTACTCTGCTCCCTCCCTGGGGATCTCCTCTATTCCTTGTTACCATTCCAGAACACCAACCCAGCACTGCCTCACCCCTTCTTCCAGGAGTCCACCACAGGAATTAGCTTTATTCTTGTGGCCCAACTTTCCAGCTACAGCCAGCCCCAAACTGCTGATTTGGCTGACTCCAGCAGCCCCTTTCCTTCTGCTACTGGCTTCTGCCCCCTTCTAGAGGACATTACCCTTCCTTGCTCCCACCCCAAGAGCCAGCTTGAAACTGCAGGACTCTACAAAGGCACCCACCAGGTCTCTTCCCTGAGCTAACAACTGGAGGTCCCTTGCTGCCTCCATCCCTCAGGGTTCTGACAGACTTCCTTTGGGGCTCTCCCAGTTACTTCCAAACCCTAGCTCAGGGCTTCTGCTTCTAAGCCCTAACCTGGGGCTTCTCCCCTACCGTAGCCTACACTGCTTTCTGTGAATTCCCCCTAGCCTGGCGGCTCAGGCCTTTCCCAAGGAGAGAGCTCTTCTTCACTCCTCTAGGATTCCCCCTTCCTCTGTGAGCAGCTTCCTACTCATAGAACTCAGCTGCTCCCACCATTTGGAGCACTGCCTGCTCCCAAGTGTTGTTTGCAGGGTCACCATGGGCCAGTTGGCCCTGATTCTCCCTGAAAGGCACTGGCCCCGTGACAGTCCTTTTATCCCTGTCATGCTCACGTTCTGGGAGCTGCGTTTTGGGTAGCTATATAAGATTCAACTGGTTTATTTTTCTCGACATTTTTCTTCTTTGAATGAATTTTGGGGTATTGAAAAGAGCCAGGTGTGCACCCCCAGCAAATGAAATCCTTCATTCAGCCACTGAACTGGCACGACATTGGCGTGTCTACAGTGCAAGCTTCCCCACCTCTCCTTGCCAACGGGCCTTTTCCCGTAACTGGATGCAACAGTTTTCTATGCATGCTCAGCTTTGGCGTCTCAGTGGACACTGCCAACTGGTGCTAATTTTGGAAATGTGTTTTGTGTACTCTAGGAACTGGACTGAAACCATCCAGTTGTTTCACATAGGCCACAAAGCAGTCTGATTAGGTCATAACAACTGTTGGTCATTGCTGACTCAGACTGCATTTGAACTGATGACCTAGAAGTGATAGCTCGATTGCACATTAAGCCCTGAGCCATCCAGTCCCTCTTGGTTCTCTTCACTTGAAAGGCAGAAAGTTGGTTAATGTAACACCATTCACTGGACGACATGAACATTATAAGTACTCCAGATCATCATTTCCTTGTTTATGTATCAAGTTTCCACAATATAAATTGGGACATAATGGCGGGGAAAGACCTCAAATGGGGGAAGAAAGAAAATCAGATGTGCAAACAACTGCAGACAACCCGGGACCAATTCTTGTGGTGGAAAGAATGCTGTCTAGAACCTTAGTTTCTTGTTTCAGCTTTCTTGATGTACAGAGTTCATTGTAAGGTATGTGAGATAACAGCAGTAACGTTTGGGAAAGAAAGAAATTTGGATGTAAATGAGACAAACCTCAAATCGCAGCTCAGCTTGCGTGTTTGTCTTTGTAACAAAGATATGTGAATGGCCTTCCTGCGAACACTTGTAAGACTGTCCATAATTCTTTTTGGCAATAGTAACATCCTTTATAAAAAGGAGGAGCAAATGTCTCTCTACATAAGGAGCAGATCCCATGATTGCTGTAAGTCTCTATGCAGAGTAGGTACGTTTTGCTTTCTGGAAGCTGTGCTGGCAGCTTCTTTTGGAATTGGATTATGTTTACAGTACCCAAGCGTGCTGTAGCAGATGAAATATAAATAACCGAGTTGATTCAGAAGGCTGTAAAATAAGTCTGTTGTTAAAAGTGTAAAGCCAGAATGTACGTTTGCGTGGTGAAATATTTGTTGTTTTTTCAAAAGGGGTCATTACTTCAGTTTTCATGTGAATTTTCATTGTGTAATGGAACATATTTTGCACATTTTCACGGTTTTTTAGTTAAGTGCTGGAACAGAATACTGAACCTGTGCTATTGGTTAATCCACAGCTCTGCTTAATGAAAAGCATTGCTGATTATACTCTCTCAGGCTGTAGAAACATACAAGGCAGGGGTCAGATACCGCTAACTAGGTTGTACCTTCATCTAGTGGGTATCCAGGATTGTACCTTCATCTAGTGGGTATCCAGGATTTGCACAAACGCAGGCCTCACTGCTGTAGAAAGGGCCAGTTGCTTAACAGGATCTCACACGCATACTTTCTCCCTCAGTGGGTCTCTTCGATCCTGTATACATGCAGTCTTGCTCCTAGTTTGCTTTAATGACTCTGATTATCAGCCAGGGTACCTATTTTCTTGACAAGTTTGCAGGGTGAACCTTCCCAAACATCGTTCCCTGAGTATTGCTTGTTGATGGCTAGACGGTCAACGTGTGTCCCAGCCATACAGTAAAGGCCACTGGAGGTTTAGTGTTTGGTCTCCTCAAGGCACAATACCATTATTTATTCCAAGAACATTATGGTCACAGGGTGGATGTTTTCCTTTTCCATCCAGTTTTGATGCTTCTGGGGTGATAGCCCTTCACCAATCAGTGTCTGAGACAAATTAATCCTGCGTGACTTTTTTTTTTTTTTTTTAAAGTCTAACTTGGACTTTAATTTAAGGGTGGAGGGGTTCTAATCACAGTGGAAGGATTTACTAGCTTATGCCAGATCCAGCATGGGTTAATTCATTTTAATGCTGATTGGAAAACAAAGTCAATCTTTTCCTGAGACACATGCCGTATTTAGTCAGGAAGTGATAAATAATTCCATTTGAAGTACATTTATCCTAAAAACCAAAAGAAACTATAGAGTATAAATAATTTGTAACCCTAATCTGAAGATTTCTTGTCGTTTTTGGCTTGTTTGCATTCTCTCTCCAAAAAACTCACCGTGAAAAGTGAATTATATGTTACTTAATTTTTTTATATAAATAAATAAAACTACACAAGGAGATTTGTAGTTCATTTGCACGTGCTCTGTCTTCTGATTCCTAATCCAGTGCCCTTATAATGTGAATTTTTCACCTTACAAGGGAGTTCGCTCATTGCTATTTCAAACACCAATGTAGCTGGGAAACATTTCTGTCACCAGTGGAGCCTGCAGTGGATGGGTGCTGCTCTGAGCATGGGTGTCAGCAACCTAGATGGAACAGCAAAAACAAGAGTCCTGTAGCACTTTAAAGACTAACAAATTTAATTTTTGCAGGCATAAGCTTTCGTGGGCTGCAACCCACTTTGTCAGATGCAGGGAATGGAAATCAGATAGGGGGCATATATATGCAGCCAAGGGGAAGAAACAACAATGGGGGGCAGGAAAGGGGGTAGGTAATAGCAAAGTCCATGCAGTTAGATGGAACAAATCTTGCAGCAGTTTTGCAGCTGTTCAATAGCCTGGCTTTCTTGGATCAAATCAACATAGATAGCTTTTTTATGGTAAAAAAAGTGTTCTCTCCTTCTTAACACATAGAGAAACTGAGTAAGGCTGGCTGGGAAATGGTAGGTATGTTCCATAGAAAATTATGAACAAAACAAACATTTTTTAGTTTGATGTGAAAATTTTCACTGAGTTTTTTGAGGAAACAAATCAAATCAAACTTTTTCTATTAGTTCAGATTCTAAGTGATCATTTTGTTTTGAAATTAAATGAAAATGTCTTTTCCTCCTGAACATTTTTGTTGGAAACCTTTTGACCCACGCTCAGAGCTGTGAATGAATGTCTTGTTCAGCATGACTCAGAAAATACGTGTAAGACTAGAACCCAGATATCTGACTGCCTAACATGCATTCAATGCCAGGGCTGTGGGTGGGGGCCATCACAGAGGTGTTCTGGCAGTTTATCCTGGTGTTGCACTGAGGATGTTTCCCAGGTGCCATCTCCACCCAGTTTATAGCTCTTTTATGCCACCAGGGCAGCATACATGAGTTGTAAGTCAAGTGAGAATTGGGATCCATATTAGCAGCTAATTTGATGTTGTTTTTGATCCCTTGATTGTAATTCTACATTCAAGGAATCCAGGGCTGCAATAAATAATTTATGGTGGTCTTTCTTGCTATTCCCTGGACATCATCCTCATTTTTCCTTGGGTTCTGGTCCCTGGCTATACCCATCATCCCAGTCTCTGTTCTTCAGGGACTGGCTTCCCTTCTTTTCTCTCTCACCACCCATCTTCGGCTTGTTTCTCTTCCTTGTTCCTCAGTGCAGCAGACTTGCTACTCAACTCAATTTTACCTCCATTAGCCAGTCTCCTTACTGCCCTGTCTTCATGGTCATGTTCTTCCATGGATTGTCCTCCTCTTCTGACAATCCATCCTCCGGGTCCTTCTGTTTGGCTGGTGTCCACAAAACTTAAATTGTCTGTACCTCCACTCTCCTCTCCTGCATTGTACATTCAAATCCTCATCTGAATTCTGTCATCGTCTCCAGTTGCCCCTCTTATCCTTGGATCTTCTCTGCTATGAGCTCTACAATTTAGTCCAGGAACTGATTAATAGATTATCTAATTCAAATGAAAGGGGCGGGGGGGTATTTTTTAAAGTTAGGTAGACTGTAATTTCACAGATTGGAATTTGGTCAGAATACTAGGCTAACACCTGTAGTTTTGTGAAAAGTACAGGGGATCTTTAATGACACAAGTAACCAGGCCATTGGTTTTACATCTGCAGTAGTATGAAAATCTGCATAGCCATCAATTCAGTGCTCTTTAGTACTGTCGAGGGTATTGGTTCAGGACTGATTGAAGGGGAGTAGTTCCACTTACAAAGTCATCAGTGCCACTTCCTGTAGCACACAGGATTACTTAGGAGGTTTCCAAGATCAACTCTGCTTATGAGATCGCAGTCCGAGGTAGTATGGCTACAAGCCAACTGGGAATTACCCATTCATATTAACAATAATTAACGTTCTGCTTGGCCAAGCATATTCCATCCAGGTCTCTGTGAAAATCCTTGATAATTTATGTTCAAATTTTTCATCTTTCAGCTTAACAGAGAGTTAACTTTTGATGTTACTACTGTTCTGTCAGGCTATAGGCCCCCAAGACAGCATAGGTGGAATGTCTTGTCTAGAAGTATATCCAGGCACATAGAGTCCAACACAAGTTTATCGGCAGAGCACCTGCAGTCTATCATCCTCTGGAACAGCTTGTGCACAGCTGACTGATCCTACCCGCTGTGTTTGGCTTCTTGGTTTAGCAGTATGGTGGCCCTAAAGGGACACTCCAGCATGAGTGCACCATTTGTTTACTTTAGGAAGAGTTTCTTCACAAGTAGAGAGAGAGAATTAATTCTATCTTAAATAAAAGATAGATTCTGGAGAATGCAGGAAAATCTTCATGTACAATAGGTCCTAATTCGTGATTCTGTACACCTGGTAGAGTAGTGTCCCTTCTTATGACAAGTACTGTAGGCGGATTTCGTGTAATGGTTGACCTGTGCAATCATGCCTAATGCCAAGAGTAAATCCTTCAACTTTCTTTGCTGGTTAATTACAAAAGTGATGTGATTTAATTACAGTCCTGTCATAAGAACTCCCAATGGATCCCTGCACCACAAATAGAAGTAATTTGTGGCCATGGTAACACATAGCTTTGCATGTTATTACGGCAGGATTGCTGCACAACAATACTTTGTGATGAGATGTTAATTGATGCACATCAATACTGCAGCAGTGGAATGAGACTGGTGATGGAGTCCTTCAGTCTCTAGAGGCAGTAGTGTTCACTTGGGATAGTTGCTGTTTCAAAAAGTCAGAGCACGTACATTACTCGGGAATCAAGTTCAGCTCCTTTTCCAGTAAGAACATTCCAGTTCCAAAATGAAGAACTGAGAGAATGGGGATATATTTATTTCAGTTTTAAAAATTCGGAGACAGATTTGCAGCGTGTGTACGTTGGCTTAGATCTACTGAAGTCAGCGGGGCTACACTAACTTACACCAAGCTGAGAATCTGATACTGTATGATATAGGGTGAGTTTTAGTGCTTGTCAATGTTAACGGCACTGTATAGAGTCAGGCATAGTGAATGAAAGAATTATACCACATTGCTATCTCTGTTAACTCACTTTATCCTGTATAGCCTCTGTAATGTGACTATTATTATCTTATGCATAGAACACCAGAGTGTGCAAGACCCTTTATAGACAAATGCCCTGGAGAGCTTACAGTCTTGCTACCCAGCTGGAGATATTTCTCTGAACTAGCTTGCCCATGATAGCATCACATCATTTTAAAGTGCGTGTGTGTGTGTGGGGAGAGGAGGGGTAATTCCAGTCCCTTCGAGACTGGATAGAAGATACAAAGGTATCTTCATGTACACAGTTTATAATTCTTAAGAGGTACTTAGATACCATGGTGATGATAATAAGATGACAACTCAGGCCTGGTCTACACTTACCTTATAATTCATAGCTTGCGTAACTCCCATTGACTTCTTAACTTCCGCTGTGCATGGCATCTTCACTGCGCTGTGCCACTTGAGGGGGTGGTTTAAACAAGTTGACTTCCAGATTGACTGAGCGGGTCTTCACTGACCGCTCAATCAATCCGGATAGATCGATCTGACGGCCGCGAATTTGCCACTGTCAGTGAAGATGTACCCCAGTTAGATACAGAGTAGGCTACTCATTATATTAACTCCTGTCAGAGTTTGGGTTGGTTTTAAAAAGACATGTAGATCCATGGCTTATCTGAATCATCCTAGTATATAGATGGGAAGCTTTAATCTTGTTGGGGAGCCCCGGTTAAATTGTTTAAACGTGATTTCAGCTAACATCTCTTCTAATCCAGACCCTGATCCTACACTGAGACCTACGAAAGCACAGGGATGTGTTCACACAATTCTCAATGTGTGATCGGGGCATAATTTGGTTAGCAAGCATGAATGGGGCCAACCGGTGTTAGAATGGTTTTGAGAAAACATTTTAGCTGGAATCTGTCTAACCCAAGCTTAAGTACAGTGACTCATATCACAAGCCTAATATAAACGAAGTTCAATAACAAGACCACCAAATCTAGCTCACTAAACTACTGCAAATTTGAACCTAGCCTTCAGCGATAGAAAGACAGGTCATCTTCTCTCAGACTCTTGAGTAGGGATCCCACTGAAATCCATAGAACATATTCACTGCTGACTTAAGTGGGTGTAACTCTATTCCTTAAGATAGACTGAATTTGCCCTAATTTATGAGCCCATCACTCCTTAAACCGTGCTGCAGATTCTCATGGATTTCACAGAACGCAAATGATTCATGAATCATGATTATTATTTTTAAATAGTGTTAGGTAAGAATGTTTATATGTTCAGATATCGGACCAAATCCAAGGGGCTGAGTACTTGGCTTCTATTGTAGAAAATGGCCGCTGAGCTATTCAGCAACATATATTAATATACACTGTACTTATGTGGTAATTTCTAGAGTCAATGGGTTATTCAGGATTTACACCCACGCAACTGAGAGGAGAGCATGGCCCATATGAAGCGTGTACATGTGTGTGTGTGTGTGTGTGTGTGTGTGTATGTGTATGTATACATACCTACATGAATATACTGCATTAACAGAACACATTACTCTATATGGGTGCGTGCGTGTGCGTCGGGTTTGTATGTGTGCTGGGGGTACATGTATAGTAGATGACATGCCACTTTTAAAAGTTCTAATTTATTCAATACCATAGCTACTATTCAGGCAACCGCGAAAAGCATGTGTTTTGCAAAGGTTGAGTACAATGCCTACAGCACAAAAAATCTGCCAGGTTTTGCTCATTTGAAGTAAGACCTGTTTATTGTGCTTCATCTTGAATTTTAGTATATTATTAAAGAAAAAATCTCTTCTCTTTTGCTCCTCCAACTCCCTCCCTTTACCGTCCTTCAGTTCCAATAGCTGGAAAAGTACCTTTGTAGCTTTAAACAAGTATCTGTGGTAGCATAAGGGTTTCAGATCTGCATTGCTGATTGGACAGCTGCATAATCTACTCTTGGCTAATAAGCACAGTGATATGCAATCAGCTGGAGGGAAGCGAGGAGTCTGGGTTTTTTGTGCTTCTGGCTCTGCCTTGTAAATAGGTGGATAAAGAGGGGTTTAAAATAAAAAGCAGGCAGAATGCCCTTACATTTTTTTCCCAGTGATGTTAACATATGCTGATGAATATTACCTGCGTAGCAGCGAGCAGGTTGCTGCAGTCATGTGCTGATGGAACAAGGAAGTAGCGGTAGTTCTGAATAAATCATTTATGCATGCGCTGCAGACTGCGCGTCAGGGGACGGCATTAACAGTGGCGCACTTTCAGACAAACAGAGGGAAAGGCTTTCACCCAACTTTTTACTGAAACCTTGGAGGAATAAAACAGGTCAGTGGTGAATATCAAATTAACTTCTGGCCATCTTCCAAAATGATTTGGCCTACTTAGGAATCATCAGGAATGAAGAAAGCTTTGCTTCTTCACATCCTGATTTCTCCAGGGAGGGGAGAAAGGAGCGCGCGCTCTCTCTCTCTTTCCCTCTCTCTCTCTCACACTCACACACACACACACACACACACTGATGAAAAGAATATCACTCAACCATCACAAAATATACTTGTCCCAGGCTAGTGAACAGGTAGAATTTTGCAAGGCTGCTCTTACTGAGAGCAACAATTACAATGAATGAAGGATATTTTATTGCCCTTTGTAACATGCCAGGTCTCATTTTTTGTTTTACCTAAAACATAGGATTTGTTTGCTGAAAATAAAAGTTTGTTTTAGGCTAAGTATGGATCCAGAACAGCAGATAATCCAAGCATTGGGGACAACAGGCTAAACCAGCTGTATGGTTGGTTGAGGTCCCATAGGAAAAAACTTGGGCCACGTCATCCTCTCCTAGAGAAAAAATCTGAGAGGGAGTTGCGTGGAGATGAGAGCTCTGTAAGGTTCCCCTTACTAACCTTTCACCAAATCGTCCGATTCCACAGGTGTGAAGAGAAAGCGATTGACTCACCATGCCTCAGAATGAGAATGAGGGTTAGCCACTAGAACCTGCAGATATCATGCCATCTATATGTATAACACCATTTGCCATGGGGGAAATAGTGAGAACTGTATCTGGATGCAATCTTAGGGCCTTTAGCTTAGTTATCAGGACAACTATCCTGATTAAAAAGGCAGCTCAAAGACAGGGAGAGTTTCCCACATTAAGTTGATATGGCACAGTTACTAGAGCTGTTTGAAGCAATGTTAGATAAGTTTTACAGAATGAGTGTGTAAGAGTCACTTTGCTTCATGCATGGATTGGATTCAGTAGAGTACGAATAGTGATAACATTTATTGACCAGTTTAGATATTGTGTATTAAAGAGGCCATTGAAATACAAGGTTAGAGTATCCACCCATCATTTCCCCCTACTTACGACCTTTGTTTTCCAGCCACACTTTCCCTTTATTTCAAATAATAACAGATCTGGTCACATTTTTTATGAAACATTTTTGGATGATGAATGGCTTTTGTTGAAAAACGAGAAACAAAACACCTATAATTTTCCTAAAATGTGTGGATTTTGGTAAAAATTTTTGGTTTTTTAAAATGACACTCCCCCCCCCCCAAAAAAAAAAAAGGCTTAAAATTTTTTGGGTTTAGTTTTGCATTGAAAACCAGAACATTTTCCCCAGGAATGTTTCATGTGAGACTTTGTGGATCTGCAGGTCATACTGCAAGCTGTATCCTTTCTTGAAGACTCTTTCATGAGGGGGTGGATTGAATTGAACGCGAGAGGGAGAAGGGAGGTTAGTACCTTTCTTGTTTGTTTCCTGAGTGGGTCACTCCTTAAATATAAATTTGTTTGTGTCTTTACTAAAATGGTAAGTAACCTAGAGCATTAGGGCTCTTATGATAAATTATATATACATACAAAACTGTTGACAAACACTAATGAATCTTTCCTTAAACACCCCCTTTGTAATCCTGCTTTTAGAGAAGAGGAAGCTAACACACACAGAGCCTGCTCCTGCTCCCTTTGAAGCTAGGGTGACTATTTTTTCAAAAGCCAAAAATGGGACGTGTGCAGGAGCCCCGTCCCCTCCATAGCCCTGCCCCTGCTCCTCCTCGTCCCCCTGAGACCCTGCCCCCTGGCCAGGCCAGAAGCCAGAGCCAGGGTCATGGGAAGAGCTGCCCAGGGAGCCCAGGCTGCTGTGGGGAATCCTGGATATTCCACCTGCCCTGGCCAAAAGCAGTCCTTGGCCCATGTCCTGGGCTCCTGGGGCATGCCGCCCAGGGCAGGTGGAGGGTCTAGGGCTCCCCACAGTGGTCCGAGCTCTCTGGGTGGCTCTTTTTACTGCCTGGCTCCGGCTTCCAGCCTGGCTAGGGTCAGGGCTTCAGGGAGGAGCAGGGGGGGCCTGTGGCAAGGATGGGGGCTAAAGCTCACCTCAGCTCCCCCTGCCAGGAAGAGGCTGGCTCCACCCCTGAGTCTCAAACAGGTGCAGAGTAGTGCCACAGGGAATCCAGGACAAATTCTGTCCCGGAGCCAGTCGGCCCAGGACTGGGACTTGAAGTCAGCATTACTGGACTGTCCAACCCAATTCAGGATGGGTGGTCACTCTGACAGAAGTCAGTAATTGTTGGTTATGCACAAAGATGTAAGGGCCACTTCAGTCCTGTCTTTGCTGGAGCAAAAGAGATAAGCACAAAGTGCTGAAGAAGAAAAGAGTGAAGAAAAAAGGTCATATGATTATTAAGATTTATTTTAGTGATGCCTAGGACTCTTGTGCTGTGTCTTCTGCAAACACATAGGCCATGTCTACACTACAAAATTGTCGATGTAACTTATATCAGCATACGGCCACCACCGTTATTAAATTGCTTGTGCGTGTGCATGCGTGGCTCCTTGTGTCAGCGGTGCATGTCCTCACCAGGGCACTTGTATCAATTGTATTGTTAGTGTGGAGTGTTGTGGGATGGCTCCCGAAGCCCAGAAACAGTCGATGTAAGCAACGCAGCGTCTACACTGACGCTGCATCAATCTAATTATGTTCACCGTGACTCTATGCCACTCGGGGAGGTACTGTTGCTAAATCACCATAGAGAGCCATTTTACGTCAGTGGGAGCCAAAGTTAAGTGAAGACACTGTCACAGCTAGGTTGATGTCAGGCAGCTTATGTTGACCTAACCCTGTACTGTAAACCAGACCTAGTAAGAGACAGGCTCTGCCCTGAAGAGCTCACGGTCTAAATACACAAGAAATACGAAGGGTGGGAAGAGAAACAGAGGCACAAAGAAGTGAAGTGACTCACCTAATGTCACATGGCAGGACCTGGAATAGAACTAGGTCTTCTGAGTCCCAGTTCAGTGCCCTATCCACTAGACCACACTCCCTCTGTGCAGCCTGTCAGTAGTTTCTGCTGAATTTATTAAGATTGAATAGTAATGCATCTAAGACATTATTATGTATCAGTTGCTTTTTGACTAATTTAAATCAAAGTCACAATTGTTTTATGAACAAGCCAAATTGTCTGCTGATGTCAACCCCATCGAAATCAGCCATACACCCTTTTGCACCAGCAGAGAATTAGGCTCATCATTTTCATTTAAGCAATCCAATAAGGCTCCAGCATCTTTTAGTTTTTATCTGAAATTTCAGCCTAAAAGATCATTAGGAAGAAACAATATATTGGAAGGACAAGGATTTAAATGAATTTGCCTGCAACAAAAATCCAAAATCTGTATTTGACCAATAAGGCTGACTGTTTGCTGGAGTGCCCACATATGCTGTAATGAGTTTGCTCTAACTCAGTGGTTCCCAACCTTTTTGGCTTGGGGACCACAGATGTCATTTTTACAACCCTGAATGGCCACCAGTGTCAGCCAGCAGTCCCCCGCTTTCAGCGAGACAGAAGGAGTTCAGCAAGGAGGCTGTATCCTTCCTCGCTGATCTCCTGTCCCCTTGGCTGCAGCAGGGAAACTGCACGCATCCTGTAGCTCTGGGCACTCCACCTAGGTCCCTAGGCAGTGGCTCCCTTCTGCAGCCAGAGGGACATGAGATCAGTGCTCCCCTCCCTCTGGCTCCAGCAGGGACCTCAGCATCTATGGACCCAGGCAGAGTGCTTTGTTGTGCTCCTTGCTACAGCCAGAGGGAGGGAAGAGTTGATCTCCTATCAGTAAAGAGCCTGCACTGGTCTTGTAGCCCCATGACAACATGCTCCGCCTGGGTCCTGAGGCAGCAGCTCCCTTCTGCAGCCAGCAAGAGGAGAGCGGCAGGTCACTTTGAAAGATACCACGGGCCATGGATTGGGAACCAACCAAACTCTGACATTACAATGAATCCTTAGTAAAGTCCCTGGGGTTGCATTGGTGTAACTGAAGGCAGAATTTGGTTCATATAGTATAATGATATGAATAGCCATCAATGAGTTGTTTATTATCTATCGTGTAGGGTTACAACAGAGTTACTGTTAACCAGGCTTTATGAACTGGTGCCTAAACAGCCAGGAACATTGGTCTTGTTTCAGACTTGAAAAGGAAAACAAACTGTAGGAAAGTAAGAGGCTCACTCCTTCACTAGCACCTACTATGTCATTGCCAGAAACCACAATGCTCCCTGACTGTCTCTGTAAATGTGTGCGCTCATGGCCCACGCAGAGCAGAGCATATCTGTTGACAAACTCCACTTGACATATGGAGTCCCGGTTTATCTCTCAGGCTCCTCTCTGTTTCCTTGTTTCTCTTCAAAGACTTTATTGGGACTGCTGTAGCTGATACTGTAAATATTTGTTGGAACAGGCAGACAGACGTGTTGAAAATAGAAAAACCTTCCAGTAATGCAGTGTTCATTTTCTTGGTTTAAATAAACAATAAGGGAGATTTTCATAGAGCTGGTCAGAAAATGGATTTTCTTTTTCCTTGTGGAAAATTTTGATGTAAATGAAAAAAAAAATCATTAACTTAAAAAATTTTAAACCAAACATTTTGGCTACAAATTTTCAGCTAAATGCTGAAGTGCTTTAGTTGGGAAATGCCCTTGTGGGACTTGGACTTTGAGTGCCTGCTGCCCCCAATCTTCTCATGGTTGAGGCTCCCTGGCCAGACGACATCTTTCATGATGCATCACAGTTCCCCTTTGCTGAGCCTACGCAGTGCCTCATAGGAGTTTCTGGTTACTGTGGAGCAGAGGAAATATTGTCTGGCCGGGTAGCCTGGCCCTCAGAGGAGAATGGGAGCATGAGGCACTGAACTACAAATCCTATGGTTTTCAGGTGGAATGGACCAGTTTTTGGATGTTCTGCATTTTGATGAAAAGCAGACAGTTTTTGCAATAGATTTTCAGTCAAAAGCCCAATTTTCTGTCAGACAGCCTTTCTGACAGAAAATTTGCAGTCAGCCCTCAACTTTAGTGCTCCTGAAATGAGGAATTAATATCACTGTCTTAAAACCGGGATAGACTGTGAAAGCTCGACCAAAGCACCGCCGTCCTGACCTGCAACACTCTGCTCACCTAGCTCTGAACTCCTGTCCAAACAGGTGGTTGGTTCGCTGACGTGTACAAACTGTGCTCAGGATGAGACCATCCAACTTCTTTGCACTTGTGACCTCAGCCAAGCTTTGCAATGGGTCTTTTTTTCCAAAGGTTGGAGAAGCTAGCTCACTGAGCCACCAAACCCTCAATTATATTTGAACATCTGGTTTGATTCTCTGCAGATAAATAGTAGCTTTGCCACTAACAACAAAAACTTAATTCACTGTAGTTTGCTCAAGCACTGAGAGCAAATATTTTTTCTTTGCCGTTTGGGGTCATTTTGAGGGAAAAATGGGATTGGGAATATTTCAACCCTTTTAAAATTATTATTGCTTCCTAGAGAAAATAAAATGTAAAGCACGTTTTCCTTCCATTTGTGTGATTATTTTTATGGGGAAATTGCTGCCCCTGGAAGGAAATGTTGTTGACTAAGGATCAGGAAAGATGATATGAGTCAATTTTGTTTTAAAGAAAACAATCAATTTTTAAATCATGCCTAAATAAAGCCTTATAAAAAGGCACAATCTGCTTCTCTTTCTCTCTTTTTCTGTTTCATTTTTCCCCCCTAAAGCATTGCCAGGGCTTACACATGAAAGGAGGGGGGAGAACAGTCTGAGAGTATTGCAATTATAAGTATTTTAGGAAATGTCCATGGCTGTATAATCTGCTGATTCCACTTATTGATGTTTGGAGGGCTGAAGTTTCTATCTAGGTCATGTTCTCCAAGGCTGCTGCCTCTATTACAGCCAGACCTTCTGTTGACTTGGACTGTCTTAATGCATCAAAGAGCCTCTGCTATGCTTCAGTTCCTGTTCTGAACTCAAGTTGCACCTTTCAGCTCTTGCTTAAAATCACTGAGGTGGGTAACCTAACAATGGGAACTCAAGCATTAAGCAGTTATTTTCTAATTCTCCAAGAAGAAGAAGAAGAAAAATTCTTGTCACGTTGTTGTTATATATTTTAAAAATCTCTTCTAAATCCCTTCCCCACCCTTTTTTCTTTTTAGGATTATGCACAACATAATCCAGTTACTTGCATCAAACATTATGAGAGGTGAATCATAAAGAACAGTTAAGATTTTTTTATTAAAACATAATTTTAAAAGAGGGGCAGAGGCTGGTAAAAAATAAAAATATGAAAGCTGTGTGGGAATGTTTCCATGTTGCTGTACAGTGCAGTAATAATTAATTAATAAAACAATAGCTACCATTTCGTGATGGGGTAGTTCATTTGTTCAACTAGTGGATTATATGTCTGAATTGTCTTATTTGTTTAATTTAGGTTGGGGCAATTACTCTTCCTTCTCACTGTGTTGTACAGCATCACGCACATGGATGGTGATCAAAAATAAAGCATTCGAGAATGCTCAATTGATTACTCTCCCGAGAGGCCTATTGAAGAAGACATTGCATTGGGAGGGTATTTGAAATTCGTGCTCTTTTATTGCAGTGTTTAGAGCTGGAAATTGCAACACTGCTTTGTTTCATAATGTAGGGTCAGATTCTGCTTCCTGTTACATCAATGTAAATCCAATGTAATTCCAGTGACCGGAAGCAGAATCTAGTAAATGTTGTATAATTGCTTCCCTACCAGATATTTCTCAGACAGCTGTGCTTAGAGTAGAATGGGATACAATGTGTGACAGTGTATA
The DNA here is from genome assembly GCA_007922155.1 of Mesoclemmys tuberculata. Lineage (NCBI taxonomy): Eukaryota > Metazoa > Chordata > Testudines > Chelidae > Mesoclemmys > Mesoclemmys tuberculata. The sequence continues at coordinate 55,906,163 of ML675610.1, read as the reverse complement.
GCCTGGGCAAAGGCTGATTATAGTCACATCTTTTTTCTTTGTTAGTGATTCAACAGTTTGAATTTCCCTTCTGGTTGTTGTGCTACCTCAGTTAATTTTTATACATTCCCACATCTTCCGACTCTTAAAGGGTTATGTTCAGATCTCTTTGCCCTTAAACCACAACACTAACCAAATAAGATCAGAGTCCCATTCCCAAGATTCTTTTAGGGCAGGAAAGTGTTAAATCCCTCGTGTGATGGAAAGTAAGAGCGGTGGGATTACTGTTCACTACTCTGATTTGTCATTCTGCTGGACTGTGAAGAGATTAAAAGGACCAAGTACTTGGGCTAAACCATCTCCACATCAAGAAGGGGAGTCTGGAGCATGTACAGATGTTCAGTCAAAGTCTATGCCATCAGTGTTCCCAGAAGATTATTCTCTCTGACCCTCTGCTCCCCCCTTACTTAAGCAGTTCAGCTCTCACATATCACTGGGACTCAGTAAATACTATGGATAAAAGCAAAGAAGCCTCTTGGGCACTGGGATACTTTCTTGAGAAACGTAACAGAGTGTTCAACCATGGCCCTGGGCTGCTGTGTGCTGAAGAATGCAGGTATTTTTTTTTCATTTTAGAGAGGAGTTCTGACTATAGCTTATTGGTAGGGGAAGGGTTTTTTCCCCCAGTGTCCTGTGTAGAAAAATTTGGTTTCCCCGAAAAAATAATACCTCTCTGTAGGAGTTGCTCCTGTTTTCCATTTTAAGAGCCAAAGAATGCAGTAAAGTTTCAGCAACAGGTAGTTCTTGTCAAACTTGATTTAAAGTGCCAGAACTTTTCAACTTTTGCCCTTGCTCTTTGAATGCTGGCAAGCGCGCTTTTGGTATTTCATTTCAGGATTTTATTTTTTGTTTGCACATAGCCCAGAGATTTGTCTGAACAGTGGATTCACTAAGCATTAACAGCCCTTCAGTGTCAACTGCTAGGCAGGATTACAGAATACAAAGGGGCTGTCTGAGAACTTTCAGCATAATCAGTCTGTCATTAGCCACCAGGTATGGCATGAGGTTGGTGGTTCTCTGCTTCTTTTTTGGCCATTCCCAGTGTTTGGCTATAAATATTGAGTGAAGTGTTTATGGACGAATGTTAGTCATTTGGCACACGTTTCATGCTTTTATTTTTTGTCCCCCACCTTGAAAATCATCAGAAGTCTTTTATTATTAGTGTTATTTATGACAACACAGGTTTAATCACTGTGGTGATATAATCTATGGAATCAAGTTGTATTGGTTTCTGATTTGTTAAATTTGGCTGCTGTGGAGAAACAGCTCCATTTGTTCATCACAGCAAAAGTGCAGCATGGACAGGGTTCTTTGTTATCAAAGGAAACAAAAAATTAAAAGACCCCAGGCAAAACACAGATTCAGTGAAACATTTTTTTGCCAGATGCACAATCAGTTTAATAAGGGAGAGCCATCTACTGCTTCAAAGGAGGGGAACTGGAGGGAGGGATAGCAAAAGAGGAAGAGAGGGATTTGATTTGCTATGCTTGACAATTGGCTCTTTCAACTTTGCTCCTCCACAACTGGAGGGATCTGTGGGGTTGGGTTTGGTTTTGTTGTTAAAAATCATTAGTGTCAAGTCTACTGATGTATAATAAAGATTACACTAATGTGTAAACTTCTGTGCCTGTGAGAGAGAGACTGTTACTAGCATGCAGTTGCTAAAAGGATTAAGGGGAGAGTCAATAACGTATCACTTAAGGCAGTGGCAGCGGTTGACAACCTTAAACTAGTAGAAGTGAAAGCTGTGAGTGCAAACTGGTTTATGCCCAGCATCCAAGTGTCACTGTTTTAATTCCCTCTCCTTATTCTGTCCTGTGTGTGTTAACTCCACCACATTCGAGCTCAGTGGTTCCCAGCTGTGGCCCGAGGGTGCTTTCAAAGTGGCTGTCATGCTGACTGGATTGTGGCCGTTGAGGTGTATTCAGGAGCTCTGATTACTCCTTTTGACACCAGTCTTGCATTCTGGGGGTGTCATGCTGACTGGGTTGAGTTGGGGGGGCATATGTGTTTGACATCAGTATATCAAAATCATAGTAATCTATGGGAGACATGCCATGTCAAGGACTGTTAGAAAGGTTATAATGTGCTGAGTAAGAAGATAATATTTGTGTTCATGTGTGAGGGAAGTTATGGACATCTTTGATATACCTGTATTTCAAACTATGCTGTATAAGACACATCCCAGACAGAGAGGCCACAGGACAATAGCCCGCTTAATGGCCCATCAAGACCTTTACAGAAGCAAAAGACCCAGGAAGGAATGAAGGACATATCTGAAGAGTTACCAGGATTGGCCCATGTGACTCTGGACGCCATTTTGGTTCCTGTAAAGTTCCACACGCAGTATGGCCAGAGGCAGAAGTTATATGAGATCAACCCACAGAAACCATTTTGTCTTTGTTCCTGTCCAGCTGCAGACACACAACTACACACCTCTGAATCAATTCATTTTGCAACTGAACTGAAGGACTTAGACCCATCCAGTACTGGATGTACACCAGAGGGACTATACGAGCCTGCAACTCCACCATTCTTCTAGAAACCTGATGTATATGGACTTTCAAATCATTTCTATGTATCTGATTGCTTTAATCCTTTAACAATTCTGTTTGTTTTTACTTTTTATAATAAACACTTAGTTTTAGTTACTAAAAAAACAAACATACAAAAAGACTGTGGCCCCTCCATGCCCAGGGTAGCCCACTGATAATGCCAGGGTCAGGGCAGACTGTAAAAGGAGAGCAGATTCTCCCAGCACTGGTGGGTGACACTGAAGTCAGACTTCCCAACCAGCCACAAACAGTGCTTCTGATTCCCCCACACTGGTTATCAAGGAGTCACTGTACAAATACACACAGCCCCCTTTACTGCATTTCAGGCTCTGGCTCCCAAACTGCCACTAGGTCCAGTAAAGAAACCAGTTATTTAAACTCTAGGCTCTTTACTAAAAAGGTTCTCTCTGATCCCAGAGGATCAGCCACAATACCAGATCACTATAAGTTTGGATCTTACCAAAATACCACGCTGCCAGCCAATCATTTAGTAACTAAAACTAAAGGTTTATTATAAAAAGAAAAACAAACAGAGAAGTGTTAAAGGATTAAAACAATCAGATACATACAAATGATTTGAAAGTCCATATACATCAGGTTTCTAGAAGAATGGTGGAGTTGCAGGCTCTCTGGTATACATCCAGTACCTGGATGGGTCTAAGTCCTTCAATTCAGTTGCAAAATGAATTGATTCAGAGGTGTGTAGGTGTGTGTCTGCAGCTGGACAGGAACAAAGACAAAATGGTTTCTGTGGGTTGATCTTATATACCTTCTGCCTCAGGCCATGCTGCTTGTGGAATTTTACAGGAACCAAAATGGAGTCCAGAGTCACATGAGCCAATCCTGGTAACTCTTCAGGTATGCCCTTCATTCCTTCCTGGGCCTTTTGCTTCTGTAAAGGTCTTGATGGGCCATTAAGCAGGCTATTGTCCTACGGCCTCTCTGTCTGGGGTGTGTCTTATACAGCATAGTTTGAAATACAGTTATATCAAAGATGTCCATAACTTCCCGGACACATATCACACATGAACACAAATATTATCTTCTTACTCAGCACATTATAACCTTTCTAACAGTACCTGACGTGGCATGCCTCCCATAGATTAATATGGTTTTTGACATACTGATGTCAAATAACACAAATCATCCCTCCCCCTCAAATCCAGTCAGCATGACAGTGGCCAACGGCTCCCCTCCCATGGGCTGCAGAAGGGAGCCGCTGCCCAAGGACCCGGCGGAGTGTGTTTCTGCAGGGCTAAAAGACTGGTGGAGGCTCCTTGCTGCAGCCAGAGGGAGAGGAGATCAGTGTCCCCCTCCTCCAGCTGCAGCAGAGAGCAAAGCACTCTGACTGTGTCCACAGGTGCTGGGTCCCTGCTGGAGCCAGAGGGAGGGAAGCACTGATCTCATGTCCCCCTGGCTCCAGGAGGGAGCCACTGCCTAGGGAGCCGGGTGGAGCGCACGGGGCTACAGAACGTGCGGTTTCCCTGCTGAAGCTAGGGAGACGGAAGATCAGCGAGGAGGGAGGCAGTCTCTTCACTGAACTCCTTTTCATCTGGCTGCAGGGTGGGGAGAAAGGCTGCTGCCGGCCAATACTTGTGGCCCTTCAGGTTTGTAAAAATGATATCTGTGGTCCTGGAGCCAAAAAGGTTGGGAACCACTGCACTAGCTCCTTTCCTGGCATGACACTGAGCAGTCACTGCTGCTACAGTGTAGCACCAATCAGTGGAAGAAGCACTACAAGCTAGATCTGACTGCAGTCCCTACCAAATTGCCACTAGGACTGTTTTATGAAAATGATACTTAGCTTACACAAATGAAGCCCAGTGAAAAATATTCTTCCAGGCATAATATACATGAGGAAAACTGTTTATAAACATTTTCCAGATATTTTCAGAGCTGCTGAGCCAGATAAAACAGTCCCCTAATAATACATGTTTTTAAAAAAATTGTTTTTACACAGGTCTCTGCAGACTTGGTTTAAAAAGCTACTGAAGTGTGATCACTTGGTTTTCTGCCTCAAGTAAGCAGTGTTTTGTTCCAGATGTTGTTGTTAACTGATTCATCTTGTGAGACTAGTTTGTGATCAGTTGCTGTTTCTAGAATTGTAAGCAGCATTAGTATACACTTCTAATTAATATAATATAATATAATATCAGTATACACTTATATAATATACACTTATATTAAAAAAGACAGATTCTATCACGCTGAGGCTTTGTCTGCACAAGAAAGATGAAGCAATTTAACTTAAATCTGTTTTAAAACAGTTTAGTTAGAACTAGTACAAACTTCTGTGAGGACATTTTCTTTTGGTTTAGCCTAAAACAATTCTGAGACCTTGCCTACATGAGAAAATTGCACTGGTTAAACTAAAGGTACAGTTTTAAACTGATTTTAATTAAACTGATGCAAACTCTCATGTGGATATGCTTATTTCCAATTAAACAAGTCTTATTTTGTTTTGGCTTAATTTATTTAGGAATCCGTTTAAGCTAAACTGCAAACTCAAATAGACACACACGGGTTTGTCCCAGTTTTATCAGTTAAATCAGTGCCGCTTTGCATGTGGACAAGCCCTTACTCCTTTCCCCCCGTGGTGAAATCAGTGGGACTACTTGGACTCAGGTACTAATCAATGTGAGTAAAGGTATCAGAATCTGGACCAATAAAATCAGCAAACAAAACCAATATTACAATATCCCTCAGGCTGGCTCAAACCAGCCCATGCAAAGAAGTTCAGAATTACTGTTTAGCTTGTGCTCCAACCTGACCTCTTAACATTATAACTAGGTAATGTAGCAAATGCGTTACTCATCATCTCATGCTCTGGTGGGATCTCTTGCAATACTTAATCCAGGGTAAACTCTGAGCTCTGAATTTCTTTGCTTCTCTTGACTTAGCCATTATGTGGTCTATCAAAAATACAATTACGCTAGTTGCATTGGCATCGTTCTGCTATTGCCAAGCTGTTGTGGTTGTTAGTGGATGTCACTAGGGTTGACCTTGGTGTTGTACTAGCTCAGGAGTGGTACGGTTGAATCAACTATAACACCACTTGGTCCCGTGGCAGGCCATTATTGGTAAGAAGGACAGAGATTGCACCTACTGCTCCATTGGTGTGCAAAGAGGGGAAGCAGGATCCAAGAAGCCTTCTATCACTTACACCCCTCCTCAGCAGCAGGGCACAATTTCTGCCCCGGTATTCCCTGAGATGCTGGGATGGCCTCCCTGTGCATTGGCCAGTGGAGCCAGCTGCATGTGCAGCGCAGATACTCATCAACCCCTGGAGATGAAGCAGCATGTGTGCTATTCCCACTGTTGGTGACTCAGGAAGGAATCCGGGCTTCCAGATGTAAAATTCCACCAGAGGTTCCCGTGGGATGGTGCAGCTCTGTGCTATTCCCACCACATGGTTGTGCCTTAATGGTACAAGTGAGTCCATGTTGTTGTTTTATTTATTTGTATTATCGTAGGACCTACGATGTTGATTGCACTTCCAAAGCAGTAGGAGGGCACATTCCCTCTCCCAAAGAATTTACAATCTAGGGACGAGAGCATTAAGGGCCAAATCCTGACTCGTACATTGCTTTGGGGTCCCAAGAGAACTCTTTTACCATGAGGCATACAAATCAAAGGGCCACTCCAGACAAGCTCCTATGCGCCCCACCTTTCTTTATACTGAGATCACAGTTTTATCCCCCTGTGTATCTTAACCCCACTCTTTCTCTTTGGGGCTTATCCAACTCTCATTATTTCACTGAAAGCCTTTCCAGTCACTTAAGGCCCTTATGATTAGCGTGGGACACAGTGCTGCAAGGGGCACGGCACTCTGGCGCTGGTCCACCAAAAAACAAGCCAAATTCTTAAGTATGTGGCAAGTCCCATTGACTTCAATGCAATTCAACATAAAATGGATTTCAGAATACACTTTTAATTAAAAGAAGACTGGGGCCACTCCACATCTGTGTTTAACTGTAGGTGGGTAATGATCTATCACAATGTGGGGGTGGGCAGGTCTTCTTGTCTAAACCTTGGTATGTGTTGGATATTTTGTCTTCTACGAGGCATAGCACTGAAAGCATAGGCCCGAGACCTCTTGCAGCTCACTGGCGGTCAGCTGCAAAAGAGAGGCTATTCAAATGAAATTGTTTTAATATTAGAATCGACATATCTGATCCACCTGAATAATAGCCTCCAACTTGCTGACAAGTGGCAGCATTTCTGTTGCTGGTGCTGTCCTGTGAGGGAGCCCCAGCAGCAGAGCTGGACCCGTTTCCATTCTGTTTAAGCAATTAGAAAACAAACCTTATCCAGTAAGCACTCAACATTTTGTTTACATTTTAAACAGCATCGTTGATGGTTAAACCAGCATTTAAAGCTGGCCTGCAACTGATTAACAGTCCCTGACCCTGATTTCAGTTCTCTCCTTCATAAATGAGGGGTTGAATAATTCCCCCGCTAAGTAGATGGGCTCACTGTGCAAAATTTGGTTCTGGGATTCGGTCTGAAGTAAGGGCACATGCAGCACGGACCACAGTCAGGCCCTTTGTGATCTTCATGGCAAGCGGTTTGTGGTTACAATTGCAGCTGCTTAGCAATCCTGGGGTCTGCCCTGTGTCTGGGACTGCAGTGTGTAAGTACTAGTAACCACTGCTCAAGCTTCAGGGCTGTAATGTTTTCATTCTCCAAGAAACTTTCACACTGAGGTTTAAGGCACTGAAATCAGGTTCAACTTAAATTTAAAAACAACCACTCCAGTTACAGGAGTAAATGAAGAGTAATGCATTTGCTAGATTCATTCGTAGATTTTTAAGGCCACAAGGGACCATTATGATCAGTTAATCTGACCTCATCACTAGAGCTCTTTAATAGTAAAGGGCAAAACTGTTTCATTTGGGGCTTGGTTTGGATACTTATGTAAAGTGTAGCCCGCTGCCCAACTACGGTTACATGAACCTCTTGAGTCTACATAACTGAGATGGAAATTCCCAAGAAAGCCCATTCTCATGAGATTTCTGGTACTTCAGATCCTGGGTAGCAAATTTGTGACATCTGTCAGTTTAATGGTATTTTTATCATTTTGGGTTCTGATCAGAAATAAGAAATGCAAAAAGCATCCAATATCAGGACCTCAAAAGATCTTTGGTTCAGTTTTAAAAACAGACAAAGAGGGTGGAGATATTTCCCACTTTATGTGAGCCCGTTCTCCCATCTTTAGATGGGTTCCCAGTCTGAGATCATCCTGGCAAATCCCAAAGGGATGTGTCTTCCTTGCAAATTGAGTGCCACATGGGTCAATCTCTGTCAAGGTGTTTAAGGTGGTCTGGTTGTATATTCAGTTTATGTCCATCACTGGCAATCTTGTCATCCACGTGATCACCAGCCATCTAGTGGCATTTGTTGGTACACATGCTTCAGAATTTTTTGGTCTTCCATTCTAATAATAATACCATACTGAGAAAGCTGCCGAAACCAAACCAGTGCTGATGGTGGTGGATATCAGATTTGGCTTTGAATAGCCTTATTTCTGATCTTATCCTGCCACTTGATAGAGAGAAGCTGATGAAGATGAGAATCAAAAGAGTGAATACCATCTGGTCCTGGTGACTTATTACTGTTTAATTTATCCATTTGTTCCAAAACAACCTCTATTGACACCTCAACCTGGGATAGTTTCTTAGGTTTGTCACCTAAAAAGAATGGCCCAAGTGTGGGATTTTCCTTCACATCCCTCTACAGTGAAGACAAATGCAAAGAATTCATTTAGCTTCTCCGCAATGGACTTGTCTTCCTTGACGCCAATGACATAAGCTGAAGATCTCGCCTACTGAGTGTACATTTTATAGAAAACTTCCTCTCTCTGCTTTAGTTTATGGAATGACAGCTAGAGAGCCTTACTTAGTTTATGAATAAGACCCAGATTAGATTTTTAGTTGATGACTTTCCATCATGATTATTTGCTGAATTCTTTCTAAGTCAGTTGTGCCACATGCTTTCACCTTAAAAAAAACCCCTAGACATACTTCTGAACACCCCTGACCTTGTTTTAAATCTGACATGCAGAAACAATTTCTCAATGGTATATGAAGTCCAAATGTCAAATTCTGGTAAGAGGAAGGAAACAAATGTCTCCCAAATTGGGAGAAAAGAGGGCCTCATGAAAATGTTCCACTTCCTTTCTTTCTTGATTGCATCCACAACTAGTCAAGAGGAAACAGTGATTTAGTTTTTCAGTGCACAGTAAATTACTCTTATAATCAACACCCTGTCTGCGTGTTATACTTACCATGGATGGCCTCTGGCCGTTAACCATAGCTGCCAATGTTTTTACTCTTTGAAAGTCTCACTGGTAATTTAGAATTGGATGATTAATTTTGAAATAAAAATGGGCTTTAGAGCAGGTTTGGAGCATGTGCAGTCAAATGTTGAGCCAATGGCTGAAATGGGCTATAAATAACATATATATATTTATATATAATGATGAGTCCTGGACTCAAACAGACGCCAGTCTTTTGTGGTGTTACCAATTAATATGTACTAGTGGGATTTGCCCCTCTGCCCAGGAAAGGAACCGAAGACAGGAAAGGATTTTATTTAATTGAGTTCATGTTCCCAACTCTGTGGAAGTTCATTTTAATGTATACCCATATAGTGACAAACAACCCCATTTCACATTAGCAGACATGTTCTGTGGCTCTCCCACAACAGAAGGAGTAACTGAGCTGGACAAAATAAACAGACCATTGAGCTCCCCCAGAAGTTCTTTGCCTATTATTTGGAATAATAGGGTGGGGGAGATGTTGAGAATATGATGTCATTTGGATCAAAATATCATAACATGAAATCAATCTGTCAGTGCTGCTGTGGAGTATGAAAAGACATTGAAGATGGAAGGGTGAGGTAAAATCAATGGATGGGGGGGTGCTTATGTTGAATGTAACTACTTCTGTTGTACATGCTCACATTGTGCATATGCTTTGTTGATAGGTCACTCCCTTGTCATGTCACTAATGCAGTGCTTCACTGATCCACTGCCATCTTGTGGTTCTTGGTTAAAGTTTGAACAAGGGATGAAAACGATTACAATTGCTTGTTTTCTGTCAGAGTTTTCTTATAATAATTAACAGTAAAAATGTCTCTACGTAGCACTCCCGTTGAAGCATCCAGTGTCTGTACGATACAAAAAGAAATACAACATAATAAAGATTTGATCAATTACTGTCCTTTAAAATACAATACAAAATTAGGGGATCCAGTTTAAAGAAGTGGAGAGAGAGAGCGTGGAATATTATGGTCCAGATCCTCAGCTGATGTAAAGCAGCAGGTTGGAGAGGATAGAGTGAGCTTTTTTTAAAGTCTGAAACCCAGAAGAAGTTTCTCAATGGAATAAAGGCTTCAATGGAGCTATGGTGATTTACGTCAACTGTGGGTCTAGCCCAATAAATATAGGGTCAATAGTTCTGATAAGAGCTGTTTGGGCAGAAATAGTTTTAAGATGTTCTCTAAAGGAGGAGAGATGCTATAAGACAGATTTAAGGGTGCGGAGTGGGTTTTACATGATAGGGTTCATCACAGCCAAAGTGCAATTACTTGCCAATAGTAGATGCAAAGGTGAGCCTTAAACAATGGAGTAGGTCTACAATAATGCCAGGGTAGAGCTGGATGAGATTTTTTGGCTTGAAACTTTTTTCACCAAAAAATGCAGTTTCAGGTTAACTGCAACATTTTACAAATTTGCTGAATTGTTTTGGTCAGAACAAAAACCAAATTTAAAAAAGTCAGGAAAAATAATTGGAACATCACTTTGACATTTTTTAAATAAAACATTTTGATTTTTCAGGGGGGGGTTGGGTTTTTTTTTAGGTTTTACTTCAATTTCATTTTTAAAGAAATGGTTAAAAACTCAAAATAAATGAAATACTCTATTTTGTGTTGAATAAAAAACATTTTTGTTTGACCTGAAATTATTTTTTCCCTGATTTAAAAAAAAAATATATATATATATATATGTATGCTTGGCCAGTGAACTGAAATGTCAGCTATTCACACAGCTTTAAGCCAGGGCCAACACTGTTAAGGGCTTTAGAAAAACAGTGCAAGTATAAAGTCAATCCCTTGCTTTATAGGTATCATTAATGCAGTAGTAAGTGGACCACAGTAATAAAGAACATTCACTCATTAGTCACCACCCACTCTTAAAATCATGGGTCAGTCTAATCTTTAAAGGTATGTTCAGCAACCTGGAGGCCTCTTGTGCAAGAGAGTTAAATAGGCCCTACATTTATTTTAGGCCTCACAACGTGCTGACCCTCCATTTTCATATAAAGACTGGTCACTACATGAGGACGTTGCATTTATGATGTGAGGGGGCAACATCATAGTTGATACAGTGGTACTTGAATATAATGATGAAGCACCATTATGTATTTTTTTATGGTCTGTGGTACAAAAAGTGGCAGTCATGGTGCAGTCTGAGGTGTCATAATATGCATTGATGTGACAAATGGCCGTTAGTGTAGTATTAACTGACAGAGCTTTTTCAGAACAGAATAACCAATCCAGAGTTCATGTCTCTGAGGTTTAAAAAGCAAATTATAGATGTAATTAAATACATAAATTAGAGCCCACCATTTCCTGGACTGCTGACACAGGTTCAGCCTCAAAACAGTAATTGGAAAAGTGATTATTATAATTGTGCCTGGAGCCTGCAACCGGGATAGGGGCCCCATTATGGTAGATGCTGAGCATTCGTATGGTAAGAGACAGTTCTTTCACACAAGGTGCTTGTGCCTCAGCAGACAACACTCAGGGAAAATAAAAGACTGCATTTTACAGAGGGGAACTGAGGTACAGGGAGACCCAAGGTCACACTGGAAGTCTGTGCCGGACCTGGGAACGGAACTCAGACCTCCTCAATTGCTGCCCAGTATCTTAATCACAAGAACATCTTTCCTCAGTAAAATGATCCATTTTATTAGTATAACCTTTCTGTGTACTAGTTTTAGTTGGGTTTGTTTTTTTTTTTTCTTTTTTTAAATTCAGTGACCTATTTTGGAGTAACTTAACTAGACAAGGGCCTTTAAAGGACACTGCTATAGATGACAAAATACTTCTCCGTGATGTCCTTATCATTGGCAAGGAGGCTAAGTCATTTCAAATCATCTTTGAAAGATACAGATATTGACATGGTACCATATTATACCTTTGGTGTTTTTCCTTCAACCTTCAATGTTGTTATGTCTTCTGTACTTGCTTTTGGAGGGAAATGCACATGCAGGTTTAATGGCTCCCTCTTATATCTTACTGCCTTGCTGCCTCTGGTTATTTTGCTGTTTGAGGAAATGTCTATGTGAGCCTGTGGAATGGATGTCATGTAAGACAGAAAAAGAGGGAGAAACATCCCCAAACAGATATAAAATGTACAGCAGCAGGGACTGCAGATCTTTAAGAAATGGAGCCTGGAACTTTGGAGGTCAAGTGAAGGTGGCAGTGAGAGAGTCCAAAGGAATATCCAGCATGCTCTGTGTGCTAAGGTTATCAAGCAGCTCTTGTAATGCTATGCGTTTCAGGGAGAAAAGATTAATTCACTGAATTTTTGGCATAATAGTTGAGTGTGGGGAAGATCAAATGTCAGGGCCTGCAGTCTGAAGGTCTACTGGACTGCTCAGAGAGCTGAGAAAAGTAGGGAACGGCATGAGGAAGAAGGGAAATAAAAAAGTTGACTACAATTATGTCTTTTAACTGCCAATTCCAAATTTCACGTCCAGCGTGAGAAATTGAGTGCCCTCAAGTCTTGCTAAAGTCAGTGGGAGCTGAGGGCACACAGCACCTCACAGAACTGGGCCCAAGTGTGCAGGCATCTCAGGGGCAGGAGGCAATAGCACATAGCAGCAGTACCCAAAATGTTCGGAGAGGGAAGAAAGAGAAAAACGTTATATCCAACTGAAATTACAAAGGGAACTGAAAGATGCAAGAGATAAATTACCAATTAGCATTTGGCCAAGGCATTGGGGTAACTGTTAATCTTACAGAAAGTGCCGTGGAGTTTTCAATATCACAGGAAGTTGGGACCTTTGTTTTATGTCTCGTTTGAATGAATCAAAATATTTAACAAGATGGGAAGGAAAGATGATGAAAGAGGAGAAAAAATTCTTGAAGGAGAGGGAAAAGAGGAGGGAGAGAGGAGATGGGGTTGTAAGTAACAGAATAGGAGGAGGACAATCTAGACAACTGGAGAGAGAAGGTCCTGACAGGCAGTAGTTCAAAAAGGGCCAGCAGACAAAATAAGGCTCAGGAGCGGCGTAACAAAAGACAATATTAAAAATGGACTACCCAAACTGTTACATGTAAATCCGTGTGGTATTGCATATTGTGTACAGAGTATGCTGTATTGTGTGTGAGAGAGAGAGGGAGAGAGAGCTGACTTTGTAAGCATGACATCAGTAGCTTGTTATATTGTTTATTCTGGGGTTTTATAATATTGAACAACCTGCTGAAACAATTATACAAAGAATAAAACCACTCAGATTTCTACTTAAGCAGAGTAAGTCTCTGTTGCTGTAATCATTGTCATCATCCATTTTGTGATTACTTTGTATGTTCACAGCTCTGACTAGGCCCCTTTAGCTCATTTTGCTTAGCCCGGCACTTTGAACATTTCCAAGATAAGAAGCGCTTTTCATCACAAATGGATTATGACATGATTTTGAAAATAATTTTTGTATGAAGTGCTGGCCAGCTAGATGGGGGAGTTAGTGGGAGTAAATCCATTTGTGACATTGGCTGTTTGGGAGTCCACTGTAAGAAAGAAACCATTTCCAACCTATTTTAATACAAGTTTCCCAATCAGAAGACACATATAGGGCCACATTTTCAAAAGAGCTTGTCTTACCAGTTACAATTTTTCAGTGATTATTTCCAGCCTATACATGCAGTCCCATTTCTGTTTTCCTAGTTTAACTTTGAAACAGAAGCCAAATAATGATAGAAATGATTCCAAACATTGATTGATTGATTCCAAAAATGATTCCTTTCCAAACATACCAAAGCGCTGATGTTGGCAGCATATTTTGTACTTTCACAATGCTTTTCATATGCAGATTGCCCAGCACTTTATAAACATTTAACCAAGGATTTTCAAAGGAGCCTCAAGGACTTCAAGGAACTCTGATTTACACCAACTGAGAATCTGTCCATTGTGGTTTGGATTATTCCTGTAGAACACTCCAATATTATCTTTTCGAAGGTAAAATGGCCTCATAGGCCACTACTCCGTATCTTATGCTTTCCGTAATGTCCATGCCATGTTACGTTTCAGCAATTTAAGAACCAAACATTAACCAGTCAAACAGGAGTACAACTAAATTGGCCAATTTTGTTCTCTCTTCCCCTGAGTAGCATGCCTCCTCCCACACCCCATTTCCTTTGATCCCTAAAGAGCCAGCTATGGTTTTAAATAAACTATAAGTGAGGACATGCCGCTGCTTGATGTCTGGCCTGAGATGGAAGTAAAGTGTCACTTCCAATTTTATCTGGGTGCAGAACAAAGAAATCTGTGACCAATCGACTGCACAATGCACAGTGTTTGTCAGAACAGGGAGATTTGGTGGAAAGCATATTTCAAAGCACAAATGGAAGCAATTTTTAAGTGCTGGTGAGGAAAGGTTATTTGACCTGTTTTAATTTCCATTCATGGCATCCATTGTTTTTAATCTTGGGTACTATAGCAGTGAGGGCCATATAAGAACCAGGATGAGATAAGACCAATGTTTTTGGGTGTGAAGGTTACTCAGGCCCTGATCCTAGGACTGGAACTGTGCAATGGAGTGGGGCTCTGCATGAGGGCAGGAGTCTGGCCTTGCAGATTCAAGTCCCATCTGTGGCATGTTTGGAGGGTAAGTTTTTTTTATTCTTTGGATTTAGCTTATTTCAAAGCCATGCTAGGGAAAGCAGAAACAGGATAGCTGTTTGCTTCAATGTGGCACTACTGTTGTAAATACCAAATTAAAAAGCCTTAGCAGTGTATGTGCTAATACTATCTGTGTAGCTATCATCACAGAATGTGTAACTAGGGACTGTAAGTAAGAGAGAGATTTTTACTTAAAATTAAAGTAGTCCCAGACTTACTATGAAAAAGATATAGCAGGGCTCCTGAATTTTAACAGAGAAGAGCTGTTTTCCTATCAAATAGGAATATAGCAGAGTTCTATGACAAATAAGGAATTAGGATAAATTGTTGGGAATGCCTCCAACATTAAACTGTAGTGAACAAATTTAATGGAAGGGAAGAATATAATCTGTCAGGCAGGGTTTCAATTTCAAATCAGGCAAAAGATATTTATGTCCCAGAATGGTAAGAAAGAAAGGCTTTTATTCCTCTAGTTTGTAGGTCTGTGATGACCACCCTTCTGTTTTTTCTTCCTTTCCTGTCCCCATTAGTTTATGGAACTCTTTTTCTTCCTTTCCTTTGTATATATTTGTTTTACAAGTCTCCCTTTTTCATTGGTTCCTTTTGTTTGGTGTGTATCTTGCTGTCTCTCACCTGGTATTACCACCTTGTTGGAGAAAATAAACGGGATTCTATGGGAGACACCTAACCCTCCTGCCAATAATTAAAAAAATAAGTGTCTAGGTCCCCCTTCCACATCTATCTTCAGAGTAGTCAGGTGGATAAATACCAAAACTCAGAATAAAGCAAAACAAGGAATAATTTATTCAGCGGGCAAATAACAAACAAGGTCACTCGGGGATTTAACAAGGTGGAGCTTAACTCCAGATTCTTTCCAAACTTAAACCTAAACTACCCAGGCCCAAAGTTAATAAGAACTACTCAAGGTCTTTCTTCACCCTCCTGGGGTGTTGTTCACAACTCCCAGGATGATGAGCCAGGAACTCAGAATTTGATGATGGACGCAGGAATCACTGCAGGTAGGTATGCTGATCTTCTTGTGTGGGGGCTATATGTGATGTTCTTCCTAGAGGCTTCTTTTCTTCTCTTAGCGACTCCTGCGCATGACGACACCTTGCTGCCTGTAGGGTGAACAGCCCCGAGCTGACTGGTTTGCTACAATTTATTGAGTCCTGTTGCCAGGGAGATCACACTCCTTTCCACCTTACCTTTCCTGCCTTTTTCCCAGAAAAGGTGGGAATCACTGGGAAGAAGACCTCCAAGATGGAGTTGTAGTTGTTCTTTTGCCATTTAAAAATGGCGATCAGCTTAAACATTTTACTCAATTAACATAATAATTCCCACACTGAGGATTTTACCCAGAAGGAATAGGGGACATAACACGAGGGTATTCTCAGCCCAACAACTTTTGGCACTCATTCCTATGGGACAATAGCGAGATACACAACACAACATCTCATGATGCATGTAAGACATTTTTCATTCTATCTGAACTAAACTGTACTTCTGTTGTTGGGATTAGTTAGGTGTGTTGCCTGTGCACTTAGTTACACTGTAGAGCCACAAAATTCAGGACTGCTCTGTGAAATTTTTGGATGGATGGCTACCTTTTGACCTTTCCTTTCATGCAGTTCACGATGTGGCTTTGTGTCAATGTTCTTTCCCCGTTAGAGACTGATCCACAAAGATGATGAGACCTGCTATTACTGTCTGATTGATAAAAATTTGTAATATACCAAAACAGGCTCCTGTCTTACAATAAATTTTAAAAAAACAATTAATTAATCAACAAATAAACCCAGCAGCTAAAACAGCAGCAAACCCCAACAAAATCCTCTCCCCCCCAATAATGAGACCCCCTCAAGCCTCACCAACCTTGGAAGCATGAGTGAATAGAGAAGTCTTAAAGTAGGCATTGAATGTCACCAAATCGAGGGTGTTATCTTACTCCACTGAAGCAATTGGGAGTCTTGCCACTGATTTCAATGAGGGCAGAATTTGACCCCTGAACTATGTCAGACTGAGAGTTAAAGTAGGGCTTGAAGAATGCTGTACCACCGATAACTTATCTTTCACATCGAAGGGCTCCAGCTCACATTTTTAGAGGCCTCTTTTGTGGCCTTGAAGACCCCAGGTTCTCTTCTTGTTTCCCTCGGTGTGTGACTTCTCTGTTAATTGTGTCTGTTGTCTGTAGCACATGGCTTTATTTCAGTGCGTTTCTCTCTCCCTTTGGTTACGTATGCTCCTTTCTTCGTCTCACACAGAACAGATTGAAATGAGGCAGAAATGCAACTCTTCTCCCACTGCATCCTCAGCAGTAAAGAGAGATTATCATTTCGCTCTGTCTAGCTTGCGTGTTTGGCTATGCTACAGGCTCTGGAATAATACTGAGGCTCCATAGCACGTGTACAACTGTTTGGCAGTAGAAGAAAAAAGACAATCTCTCTCACTCAGTCACTCACACATATACACACCAGCATGAATGCGAACGTGTACACACACACATCTGGGCGCTTCTTCCTTTCCGTTCTCTTCAGGCGGGATGGAAACTTTCTGTAGATTGCAAACAGTTTCTAATTTTCTGCATTCAGCTGGTTCTTTGCTGCATGGTATTTCACCAGACGACTATCTCAGTTTAATATTTAACCAGATTGAACAATAGTATAGAGTGTTTAAAGTCTGCAGGTTTACGTTACTTAGTTGGGTTGGTGATTTTGAATCCCAGGAGGATTTCTCATGTTGTCATGTGAGACCACACACAATGCTGTGGAAATATGCATGCTGCCCTGGCACATCTTCTGCTTCTTGCTTATAACCACCTCACCACAGATATGTAACTATTAAAGCAACAAGCCAACATCTCCCATCTCCAAGTGCCTGCACTGTATTAAGATATAAATACCCCTTACCAGCAACACTAGAATGAAAAAGATAGTCAAGCACACAACACACTTCTTCCATCTTCCTCTTCAATGTATGCCCTCTTGGTGCTGTGTCCATTTCTACTGCCACCTGCTGTGTATGTGATAGTATTAAAGGTTCTTCTCCAGAGCACAATAATACACTGCAGGTGGATGCACTTAACCCTTCTGTTGCAGACAGATATTTTTCAGGCTTTTAGACATAATAGCACTTGAGCACAGAGGCAGTCAGGGCAAATGATAATAATCAAAAGATGTGGGAGGACTTGATGAAAGAAAAATGGGATTCCCATGATTATTTTAAATTTCTTGCTTGCTGAAAAGAATTGGGGTGGTACTCTTGGGGCAACATATGTCAGATTCCCTCTGGGATAATTCCATATTGATTCTTGGTTTTGTGCTCATTACTTTTGGACATCATTATCCCGGTAGCCTGTTTTTTTTGTTTTTTTTTCAGGGTCAAAAAATGCACTGTGTGAATTTTGGGAATCATACTGTGTCTGTGTAAGAGTGCTGTGTCCTGAACACTTAACAGGAAAAAACTGTATAGTACTCTACTGTGTATTACATCTCAAGACACTATTCTGACAAGACAGACTTGTAGACAATTGATGTGATTTGTCACTAAAATTCAGCTGAAACATCTTCAGGGTTTAATTTGATATCAAAAGAAGGCGACAGTTCTGGAAGAATGTTGCTGAAAATCAAACTACAGTGATACATTTCCACCGTGCACTACTGGTAATAATTCCTTCCAGGGCAGTCAGTACAGAATGATAATGCCCTTCTTTATTATTTTGTATTTGTGGCCAGTACAATGCTTTAAAGCATACATTAAGTTGTAGGAGATTATTACATCTGTTCTTTATTTTAACCGGTCAGAATATGGTAGTTTATGCCAGATGATTGGCAGGATTTTGAGATAAAAATTATGTTAGGACAATAATAGGGATGCTACTTTGGATAGAAGGTTACTTGAATTTAGTTTGTATTCTCATTTTTAAAAATAAACATTTACACGCTTCACAAGCTATTGAGCTGTACTACAAGAGCTGTGTCTTTGCCCATTTGAAAAGCTCAGGTCTCACAGACAGAAATACATTGCTGCCAGTCTGGAAAAAACAAATAAAGATCAAACATCCATATTTATGATCTAGGGATTCACTAGGTCCCATGAAGCAAAGAAGAAAAGAAAATCTTGTGAAGGGGGAAAAATTCTATTAAAGCACAATAAACACAATATAAAGACCACCCACTCCAAGACCCACCTTTCTGCATATAATTACTCTTGATAAAAGGGGTTAAATAATGACCCAGCATCCCAACTTCTTTATGCATGGATTGAGGATAGTTACAAAAACCAAAAAGAGCGACTCACTATGCAATCAAAGCACGGTGATTGGTAGAATCCTTTATGCAATTGTTATCTTCATTATTGGCACCCAAATATCATGGTCATAGGGACACTAGTGATACCAATGGATCATACAGAAATTATCCAAGTCCCTTTACTGTTAAAGACAGTTGTGAATGCCAATGGAAGGTATCCCAGCATATTTATAGTAGCGTAATTCCCATTTTAAAACACTTTTATTATATTCCAGTAGCACAGGGACCAGGCAAATATGTAAGTCCTGCTTAATATATATATATATAGCAAAATCCATTATAGTTGTAAAAGGTCTATGGACTGGACTGTGGTTTAACAATCTACTGAGAGCATGGGCCAGCTTGCAGCTCAGGAAAATAATAATCTAGTAGGGGATAGTAATCTGCTACTTGCTCCTGTGATGGCTCAGATAAGGTGGCTTGCACATCTGAGGGGGAAAGGCTGAAGCTAAGGCTTCATCCGCGGCCTTCCCTTCTCTGCACACCTGTAGGGAGCAGCAGGTGTGCAACATGTGCTTGGTGCTGCATGCCTGGATTCAAGGTCTAAGGAGGCCATACAAGCACCAGGGGAAGTCTAACTCTTCCTTAGAGCTTTGCGTGGATACACTACTCTTGGAGGATTTCAGTGCCAAAAAAAAGTAAAAATTCTGTGCACCATATTTTAAAATTCTGCATATTTTTATTTGTCAAAATAACACAGTATAATCACGCCAGTTTCAATTATTTTGGTAAATGATTTCAAAATACCTCTTAGCAAGTATGTTGATAATACAGCCAACCAGAATGATTCCCCCAGGAGTACAGATTTAAACAAACCCATATGACAAACCACTTCCAGTTGGAGGGTGCTGGAGAGGTCTGCGTGGTTGTCCCCCCCAGCCCAGACACATGCTGCCCTCCGCACCAGAGCCCAGCCATGGCCCCCACCCCCTTGGCTCAAACACATGCCTCCCCTCCCCCCACAGAGCCCAGGCACAGGCTTGGCTCTGCTCAGCTTTGTCCAACAGTGGACATGGTGCAGTCCTGCCCTTCCTTGCCCTTTGCGAGAGCCAGATATCCCAGGCCCGCTCCTCATTCCCCAGGCAGATGAGGCTAAACCCTGCAGCCAGAGCGTGTGGAGTCTCCATCCCCAACAGGCCGGGCACTTGGCTCACTGCGAGATGGAGAGCTGGCCACTGCAGAGTCCAGCAGGCCCTAGTGGCAGCCAGCAGCTCTGCAGCCCCAATTCTGCCAGGAAAACATGAAATTCTGAACAGAACATTAATTCTGCGCAAAGTCTGCATTGCGCAGTGGTGCAGAATTCCCCCAGGAGCAACACACAGCCTGGACTGCAATCTGGTGCTATAACTGTGTTAGCAACATACACAGAATCACCAATGTGTAATTTGGAAAGAACTGAAAAGAGAATAAAGCAAGGACACAAAATTCTACAAGTGACTGAAGTACCATTATATCTTACAAATGTGTACATTTTACTAGGCAAGGATATGAAGTTCGCTTGTTTGTTTGGTTTTGTTTGAATTAAAACATTTAGTTTAAAATGACATCACAGACAGGTTTTCGTCATCTATCATAAACTAAGAACAAAAATCTTTAACTGGTGACAAAATTTACCTTAAAGCAATGTAGAGTGTAATTGTCCTATAGAGGATAGAACAACTGCACTATAAACAGAAGTTCAGTACATAAACAGAACTGCAATTAGTACATTATATATTTTAATGGGTAAGACCTAAAATAAACCACCAGCTAGTTTGAAAAAAAAAAAAGAGAGAGAGAGAGACAGAGCAAACAAACTGCAGAAGCTATTTTTCACAGCTGTGGGGTCATCAGACAATTAAACCCAGCATAAAACTTCAATTATAACTTGTGTTTTGGGTCTGGGAACCCCTGTGGGAGGCTTTCCAAACCTGCAACCTGGTCAGCAGATTAAACAAGAGTAGGGTTGCATGTAAAGACATGAATTATACACCCCAAGCTGTATGTAAACAGGAATTATATACCCCAAGCAGAGCATCCTATGATCAAAGATGGAAGAGAGCAGAAGACTACAAACTCCACTAGGCAAATTTAATTTACCCAGGCAGTGCTTACATACTATGGAAATGTGTTCTATAGAACATCATTTTAGGAACTGGGCCTTGAAAAATATGTACTGCATTAAATTACCCTCATGACCGTACTCATCACTCTGTAGGTGCATTATCCTGCCCATTGAAGTCAGTTGGAGCTTTACCATTCCGTGGGGGCAAGATCAAGTCCTAGATGCAGAGAACAGGGAGAGTGTGCTGAGAGCCTGAACTCCACTTCCCTCTGAAGGGACATGCTGTTTATGCAGCTCAAAGGACTTCATAGCAGCTTGCTTAGCCACCTAGGTGGTGGTGGAATGGAGGTTGGCCTGGAGGGCATAATGGGACGAGCATGGGAGGGAGGGATCCATTTTTATGTAGTTCGTTGAGAGAAAAAGGAAGAGATTACTCTTCCAAGACTTGGATTCCTGCTCATTGAGGCAAGATGATGAGGGTTTCTTGAGAGCAGAACAAAAGGAAAGAGGGGTGGTTTGGTTTGGTTTGGTTTTCCAGTTCCAGGCTCCTGCACCAAATGTCTTTGGAGGTTCTTGGAAGGGTCCCCTTGATTTGGGTATACTCCTAAAAGAAGAGCAGAGCCCTCTTCCCCAAGGTGAAGTAGTTCAGAGCAATCACACAAAGCCTGGATACAGCATGGCTATGCCAAAAACAAGTGAGCTAATTTCCTTGAAGGCAACACCTAGCCCAAACCTCTTCCTTACAAGGTCTCAGGCTGCGATGGCAACAGTTGCCATAACCTACTGTTTATTCTTCCCAAATGGAGTCCTTTGTTCTCTGACATCTGAGTTGGGAAATAGTAAAATAATTCTGATGTACTTTTTTCTAACCAGTGACATTTAGAGTGTTGTCCCTTTATATATCTGGTCAAATCCAGTTACCCACAGTAGCCAACTTCAGTCCAGGGCTTGGAAAAACATTCCATCGGCTATATTGTTATCTTTAATTTCTTTGATCATTATCACTATAAAAAGCTTATAAACATGGAAATAAAACTTTTTTTCCACTGCATATTGTATGTTAGAAGTTATCTGGTTTGGAAACAAACCGAACTGACAGCAGAAGGGAAAGCAAGTTTTAAAATCTTCAGAAGCCGCCGTGGAAGCTGCTTCTTTGTGAGATTCAGTACAAGATGGCTGCCACAGCCATTAAAAGCTGCAGAAATGTCATATCAAGAATGTACAAAAAGTGAAAGATATTGGACTAGATGGTCCATTGGTCTAATAATCCAGTTTGGCAATCCTGTGTCCCCATATGAAGCTTCCATTTTTAGCTCTTTATTTTCACCAGATTATGCTAGTCTTGGTCCTTGGACGACTATGGGTGGGTGATATTTGGGGATGAAGCAGAACCATTTCTGTAGTGGGTGACTTATTTGAAAAGCGAGAGGAAGCCCACAGGGATATAGGTGACAGCTTGAGCCTCCTCCTGTTGACCTGAGTGGAACAGGATCAAGTCTTAAGCAAGCTCGGCCAGGTGGGGTGACCTTGAGTGCACATGAAATGAAACACATCAGTCATATGGCTCTGTTGGTTTATTACATGGCTGAAATTATTACATGGATAAATATCATCAACCAACTGGCCTGTGTTTTATCCCAGGATGGGTGCAGTCCCTGACTTTTGTATTCTATCCTATAGCTCTCGACATCTTTAATCCGTCTCCCACGTTCCTCCTATACCAAGTCTAGTTACTCTTCTGCTTGTTTTTCTCCCCCTTCCAACTGAAGCAGTAGCCTGGAGCTTGCTCTTTCTTGCTTGCTTTGCTTTGCTCTGCTCTGCTCTGATCTTGGCAGCCACTTTTCCAGTCCTCATTTCTTCCGTTCTCCCTCATCCCTTTCAGTACTCGTCATGCAGCTTCCCCACATAGTTCTTGCTCTGATCACTTCCTTGTAACTCTAATTCTGGCTTAGGCCTTTTGTCCATCTTCTTCTGTCCTCTTTACCTTTTTTCACGGTGTCCATTCTCTGTTTTTGTCCTATGTACAGTTCAACATCAAAGATAATGCAGCCAGTCACTTGCCACCTCTGATTAATTTGCATACTTCATTCCTTTTAGTTGAAATGAAATAAGTCTGGAGAAGGGCAGATACACAGACGTAGAAATAGTCAGACAAAAAGACATTTTCAAGGTCAATAGTACTACAGAATTAATCAAAAAGCCAAGATCTTACTGCACAGCTACTACGCTCTTCAATGACACCATCCACGTCAAAACTGCTAGGGAAACAGCAGTGTCTTTCACTGGGAATTCATTCATTAATTCAGACAGATTCCAGAAATGACAGTGTATATATAACATATAATTGAATATCACAAAAGCCCAACTTGCAGCTAGCAGAGGAGTCGTATTTCATGTGTTTGATGTCATGAGTGGGTTACAGTTCAGTGACATTCTAGCCTTGAAAGATGAATATTTTTTAAAAGTGATTAAAAACACAAGGCATTTTATACAGCATTTTAACCAACAACTGCAATATTCAAGTAGCTGTGAAATACTGTATTGTTTGGTAGCTAGGAAAGAGGGGTTTTTAGACATACATAGTATATGTGAGAGTGTGTATCTGTGGGTGCATGCATGTAATTATGCACAGAATAAGGCTTACAGATAAATATATGAGACCAAGATACAATTCCATCAAGTAGTTTTGGTGATATCCACTCTTGTGACTTGTCCCCAAAAACCTCAAGATGCATCTTGGTTGTGCTACCTTTCTACCTAGTTCTTATTTATTTTAATAATGCATAAGTTCTTTTTCTCTTTGGCGTAGCTCTGTTTATATTCCATATTCCAAAATAGTTCTCTGTATTCTAGCATGGTGAGATAGGAGGTGAGATATTCAAAGCTATCTAGGGGATTCCATCTTTAATGGAAGATATGTGTCTAAGTCTCTTTGAAACTGCTTGGAAAAAATCTCAGTCATGGATACTAATGTGATCTTTGGTATTGGTAGTTGATCAGTGAAGATGTTCTAGAGATTTCCATATGGTATTTTCTCCATTTCAGCACAGGCTTACAATATGTTTTATGTTACTTGCAACAAAGCAATGCCCATTGTATGTGGATGGTAGTTCAAAGGTTAATCCAGGATGCAGTTATTACCAAACAGGAAGTATTTTTGAGATATCTCAAAAATTATTATTATACTGAAATATACTTTCTTGTCTGTTGCCTTTCCACTTTACCCCCTCTTACTTGGATACTCCCACTCATCAATGCTCAGTCCTGTGATTCCATAATTAGCCATATTTCTCTGCATTACACTATATATATTTTAAAACTTCTCCCCATTTACCCCTCCTTCCCGCATCTCAACAACAGCAACTTGAGTTTACAAAGCTCCCCTCGTGGCTTCAAGATGTGCAATAAAACATGGATCACTGTGTACCAAAACCAATATAAAGACGGCAATTAAGTATGACTGAGAGGTGTGAGAGACATATATTTCTGTAACCCCCTTTCAGTTCCATTGCTGACTGGCAATTGGGGATAACAACTGGAGGTGAGCGGTGCCTATGCTCCTAACATGTCAAGGTTGAAATCCGGGCAAGTCAAGGATGAGCCCAATCACTTTAGAAAGTGAGGAAGGCATAAAGCAATAAACAAGCGGTAGGTATGTTAGGACTATTCCCTTAAGAACCTTAAAAGCTAAAAGAATGTTAAAATCAATGCAGATCTTTACAAGGAGTCACTGTAAAGATTTCAAGATTGGAATAATGTGTTTGACTGCCACTGTGGCTCCTGCATTCTGGATGACTTCCATCCTGTGCATCGGTGACCTACATAGCTTCATAGATTCCAAGGCCAGAAGGAACCATTTTTATCATCTAGTCTGACCTTATGCATATCACAGGCCACAGAACTTCCCCAAAAGACTTCCTAGAGCATATCTTTTAGACAAACATCCAATCTTGGTTTAAAAATTGTCAATGATGGAGAATCTACCATGACCTTTGGTTAATTGTCCCAATGGTAATTACCCTAAATTTATGCCTTATTTTGAGTCTGAATTAGTCCAGCTTTAACTGTCAGCCATTGGATCATGTTATAGCTTTCCCTGCTAGACTGAGGAGCCCATTATTAGCTTTCTATTCCCTGTGTAGGTACTTGGACGGTGATCAAGGAACCCCCTAACCTTTTCTTTTTTAAACTAAATAGATTGAGTGCCTGGAGCCTTTAACTATAAAGCATGTTTTCTAATCCTTTATTCATTTTCTTGGCTTTTCTCATCCCTCTCCAATTTATCAACGTTCTTCTTGACTTGTGAACATCAGAACTGGACACAGTATTCCAGGAGCCGTCACTCCAGTGCTAAGGACAGACGTAAAATAACCTCCTTACTCCTACTTGAGATGACCCTGTTTAAGCATCCAAGGATTGCATTAGCCCTTTGGCCACAGTGTCACACTGGGAGCTCATGTTCAGCTGATTATCCACTATCACCCCCAAATCTTTTTCAGCATCATATAATAAAATATGAGCTGCATAATATGTGCCTGGCTTGCACAGCTTCTGAACTGCATAACGTACATGGAAAATGGGAAATTGCAATAATCTCAGCCCCTTCCTTCTTTCTCATTTCCTTCCTCATCTTCCATTCTCTCCTACCTCCCCACTTCTTTTTACCCCAGTTCCATCTTCTCCAGGGATCGAGTGCTAAGATCCTGTTAAGTCAAATACTGAGATCCAGGACTAAGTAAAGCCTGAGTTAACCCAATAGCAGTAATTTCATTTGTAGTTAGAGTGTTTAAATACTGAATGTTGGGGCATTGTTGGTTGTTCCAGGAGCTATGCAGATGTGGCAATTGGGAGGCTTGGGTAGCCTGGGTGTGAAGTGCCATTCAGCTTAGTGGATCAAAGGGGAAAACAGGCCATTAAAAAACTGCAGCCTGGATGGATTCCTTAGAGTAGGGGTTCTCAAACTTTTTTTCCGGGCCACCTTTGAAAATATTTTAGGCTGTGACACACACACACACACCCCCGATGCCATCTCACCCTTACTTCTGCACTGCTGCTGGGGACAGCGCTGCTTTCAGAGTACCCAGCCAGCAGCCGCTACTCTCTGGCTACCCAGCTCTGAAGGGCTCTGGCTATCAGCCATGCACGGGGCTGACAGCACAGCACGTGTGGGGGCTGACACCTTGCAACCCCCTGTAATAACCTCACGACCCCTTGAGGGGTCCTGACCCTTAGTTTGAGAGCCCCTACCTTAGAGCTACTCTTTCCCAGCCCACTGTCGTGCTTCAGATCAGCAGGGCATCCCATTTTAATGACTCCCTACATCAGTAAGCAGTGACTGACTGAATAATGGCCTTGGGATTTGAGCCACTGAGAGGGTTGTGTTGGGGAGAGAGAAACCCCTGCTGCCAGTAAGGGATGGGAGGGCAAGAGGAGGGAAGAAAGATTTTAAAAGAAATAGTTGACTGTAGAAGCTACTTTTAGTGGGGGTTGACAGGTTAAGCTTTCCTTAAGAGCAAGGAGGGGCAGAAAAAGTTAAGTGTACCTAACTCCCCTGAGGTCACATGGGGGTAACTGAGCAGATTTTGTCCTGGGATGAATATACTGTACAGTGTGGGTGAGCTACAGTTACCGTGGGAATCTGAATTTATCAGTCAGTGACTTTTGTGGGTTGAGGGCCAGATTTTCGAAAGCGCTCAGCACTCAGCAGCTGCCACTTTGATGTCCAGGATAGCTCAGGATAGCTCAGCACACAGCCTGGTGAGTGAGCTCTTTTTAAAATCTGGCCTCAATTATGTGATCCGGTTCTAAAAAATCTGGTGACTATCTGGTCCTGAAATTTGTAATCTTTAATGTTTCTTTTCTTTCTTTCAAAAAGGTGGAGTGGTAGAGGGAGAGAGACTCCAAACTGCCTCTGTTTAATGGTTATCTTTTAAATAACCCAGTTCAGCTTTGAAATTCAGACTTTCTTGAGGTGAACACAGTGGGGCAGGAGGAGTTCCGTCTTGGATTGCTACTATTATTTGACTGAAGTCAGTTTTTTGCAAGGTCGATTTAAAAGAGCGGCAGGCTACAGCACATCGGCTTACCTTGTGACAGTTCTGTCTTTGAACCTGCAGACCAGTGAAACTTACGTTTTCCAAAAACTGCAGAAACCAGAGAGCTCTGAAAAGAGGGGAATCCTTATTTTTTTCAGATGCCATTTTCTTTCGTCTCTAATTGCAAGGCCATAAATATAGTGAATGATTTTTGAGTGTGGGGTTCAATGAGATATCTGTAGTTTTCTTCAAGTTAATTGTCCATGCTGATTACCTTTGAAAGCATTGTTGCAAGAATAAAAATAGTTCAGTGACCTCAACCCAGTTCTAAAGGGCTTTAGAAACACAATGCACAACTTCATATGGGACAGTTGTCAGGCTTTGCTCATGGGAGTCTTAGCACTGGACAAAAAGGGATGTTATAACTCCTGATTTAGATGCATTTGCCAGTAGCGAAGGAAGTTTACAGGGTATGGAACAAATTTTACCCTCATTTAAACCTGGGAAATTCCTGTGTAGTCCCATATCCACATAATACTTACCTCAAGCCAGCACTGCTATCTTTAGCATGTTTTCTTGAGCACGAATCTTCATCTAATTCACCCAAATGTTTGAGACTAATGATCTCATTCTCCAATGGAAAATATTAATTAACATCAATATAACAGGGTAGAACATGGGGGGGAACCCTCTCATTTATTCTATTCAGAGGGATTTCTTCAGTCTTTGATCTCGAATTTTGAAACTCTGTGTGGTATTTTATCAATTAATTGCTTGTTTGTGTGGGGGTTTTCCTCCACAAACCCTGACGTTCCTTTGTCTGTTTTTCTTATGAGCATGGTCTTGTTTGTTTCCTATATAGGAGGTTCACCCTTAGGGAAGAATGTAACTTTTGTCATATGACAGTCATTAGATCAGATGGCACTTTTTCAACGCTCCTGACTTCAGTTTAAATTTTTGTTATCAGTGTCACTTAGAAGAACCAAAATAAAATGAGGAAGGGGTCTTCAAAGGCTTTTTTGAGGGATTAAATATGCTACACTAAGAATAAACATGTACTTTATTTTTATTTTGCTGTTTGGGAAGGGCTCTAGTTCTTAAGTGCAGAGACGGCTCTTGTATAGAGGGCGCTGAGGCACGACCCCTCCAAACTGCACAAGCTTGTACACGTGTGTGTGTGCATGTGTGTGTAAGTAACAAAATACAAATCCCAAACCCAGCAGATCTATAGCAGGGCATTCTTCTCCACTGTTCCTGTGGTACATGTGCAGTTATGATTTCCAAGGTCTGACAGGAGGTGAAACCGCAGTAATTTTCACTGGGATTTGGGGTGCTGGATTCACCATCCAAGCCATAAACTGTGGTGGCTGTAGAGCACTTGAACATGTAGTGTTCTAACGGTCCCATGTAGACAGTACAAGCATTCTCTAAATGTACCTAGTTCACGTTGGTGTAGTCCCATTTTAAACAGGACTATGTTAAAGTGCTCTAGGTACCGTTTACAGCAAGGTCTGCACAGGGCAGTTAGAGCACAACATGTTAGAGTGCTGTATAATTTACACCCCTCAAGTCAAGGTCCAGAATGCAGGGACCAGCTTTCACGTGTTCCTCCTGCTCTGAAGTTCACCAACCATCATTGTTAAAATGTATCAGAAATTGAAAGCAACCCTAGAAGAGGAATGCAGCAACATCACAAAACGTATTTCAGTCCTAAGGGGAATTTAGAGATGGCACATCGTTTCCTTCTTGTTTTTTTAATCTGGATCTAGATAAATGAATGATGATACTCAATACATAACCAATGTTCTACTCTAGATACATTTCAGATGCTACAGTATGTAGATGAAGTCACTCATGAATGTGATATACACATTTGTGCACTGAGAATGCTGAAGTTTGATTAGTGAGGGATGGCAGAGAACCACCTCCTTAATATTTGAACATTCAAATATGAAGAACACAAAGAGAACATCACACTCCCTCCAGCCACCAGGATCCCCTTTTCTACCATCACAGAAGAAGGCCTCTTCCTCTCTGTCCAAGAAACCGTTGGCTGGTGCCCTCACAAAGAAGATAGAACCATCTGGGTCAAATTTACAACGAAGAAGCCACTGGGCCTCCTTGATGATCAAAGTAATGGGAGGATGTCTATATTTACAAAAAGATGCAGACTATTTTAGACAGAGGAGATGTTCAAGCATGGTTCTTGATTTTTCCTGCTGCATAACCATCTTCTACTGTAGTTCACAAAATGCATCAAACTTCCAGTCCAGGCTCATTTGGAGCATCTTCAGAGTTTGAGATGAGTGTTTTGCTTAATGCTAACGTAAGTGTGTATACATCTCTTAGGAAGCAAAGATGTTGCAGGATTACTATCACTATTATCATTATGACTAAAGCTTGGAAACCAGAAGCTCTGAGTTCCATTACTGGCTCTAGCCTACGTTTTCTAGGCAAATCATTTAACTGTTCTGTGCCTCAGTTTCACCATCTATAAAACGAAGACGCCACTTCCCTGGCGTAGTGTGAAGAACAAGTCATAAATATTTTTGAAGTCCTTTGGGATTCCAGGTACAAGGAATCAATATATATGTGTGCAAACTATTACTATTACCTATATATAATGCAGATTAGATTTTAAATATGTAAAATACTTCATCTATAGATAACATTGTGGTGGTCTTATTATTTATTTATGGTATTATTGTAGTACCAACGAGCTCCAGTCATGGACTATGACCCCATTGTGCTAAGTACTGCACAATCACAAATGTGTGTGTGTGGGGGGGATTCATTTATATGCATGTATTGCACAACTAAATCTGTGTACACACACCTGTATAGTATATGTGTTATGTTTGTGACTGGTGACATATTCTATACCTATATAACAGTATTAGTAACCTGCAGTACTGAGATCCACAATATGTGTGTGTGTGTGTATAGTTGATGTACACAGGCTTGGAATACATATGCACATACACAGACTCCTCTTTTCTGCCAATGCTGTAGCTGCTGCTGCTGCTGCTTCAGACGCTGCTGCTGTTAGCCTGAGAGGGAATGAGAGAGGATGCAGAACCAAGTAGCTGTCGTCCATTAGACCAGTGGGGCTTACCAAGGATGTTGTGTGGTGTCTCCTGGCCACATCGGGGATGGGCAACTCCCAGTACAAGCTCCAACGCCACCCAAGGAGAAAATACAAAGGTATGAGAAATAGGGACGCCTGTGCCCTTAGTAACAAACAGCCAGGCTGAGCAGCAGGCCCTGCTTTGTGGCTGGCCTTCTGCTTTGCTGCTGAGTTTGTGGCTGTAGTCGAGGAGCTGCAGCTCTGAGTCAGAGGTGAAATTATTTTTAGAAGGGTCCCTTTAGGGATGTTTAGGCCGAAGCTCTTCCGAGCGCAGAGGAGTGTTGGGAGAGCTTATGCTGTGAGCCAGCAAGCTGGCTTCTTCGCACCAGTCTAGTCTGCTGGCTGAGGGGTTTTGCTGCAGCCTCCTCTTCAGCAGTTTGGGAAGGGATGTAAATGTAGTTACAAGTGAATTCTGTATGCTGGGGAAATGTTCTGGATGTGTCCACACTGTCCATCCCAGGAGCTTATGGCATATAGAGCTTATTGTGATGGGAATGCAACTGCCATTCTGGAATCAGTTTGTGTCCTGCTCTGCAGCAAATCCAGGGTTAATACGTTTAGATGGCAGGAGTTTTTTGTAAGAGGCTACATGGGCTCAGCCTTCAAGCATCACTTGGGGCCTCTAGATGACCTCCTCCCCGGTAGCTCCTATTCAGAATTTATTTTTTCTACAGTAGTAGAGTTCGAGGCAGGTTCTGATGACATCACATGCAGGGAGGAGGGAGATAGATTGCAGTCCTAATGCAACATGGATACAGAAAATCACCAGAGAGGGCCCTCTGCTTTATGAAAGAAGAGGAAAAAGGCAGAAGCCAAAAGAGATTGTTTCTCTCCACTATTGCTTCAAACATGAAGACTGTTTGCCTGCTTGAATTCTGCCTTTAAATGGAGCTGGTTCTGTAATGTATTATACATAAGGAGGTTAGAACTATTATGATTTCTTAAGGGATAGACTATTTTATTTTTGAAGTACATTCTAGTGGGGATACTGGACAAGACTTTGAAGAAATGCATCTGCTGTCCTGCACTGACGCAAATTGGCATGGTCAGTTGCAGCACCCAGAACTCAGATGGGACTGGGTCAGTAGCCAGTGCAGGGGTGAGAGGAGCAGCTTGTGCTGTTTTAGCAAGTGAATGTGAAGGGGGTGGGTGGGGGTAGAATCAGCAGTGATGTCATTTTTAACTAATTCCTCACACAGCTGGTGAATGAAGTTAGAGGAAAAACCTGCAATCCCAGAATGATTCTCAGCATTGACTGGAGATTCTAAATGACTGAGATTCCCCACAATGGTAATTTATTTTCACTCGTATGCAGACCGGTTCTTGTAGTTTATTTTGTGTCAAGCAAAGGCCGTATATATGTTTTTTTCCTCTGTACTGTGCGGTTTTGATTTCAGTGTTTGTCTGTGGTTTTTAAAATGCCTTGCAGTTTATCTGAAGTTTTGCCTCGATAGTAGTGGATTTTTATCTGTTGTGTGAATCTTTGTGATTGCATGAAAGAGTTTAGAATGCAGCATTTATGCTGCTAGCCAGGAATCGAGATGCAGACGTTGCCAGGCACAGAGCTATCTGCAAAGGAAATTCAAATCACTGGTGGAAGGGAAAGGGCTCAGGTATTTTGTGGCATTTAATGCTGATGTAAAAGGGAGGAAGACTTATATTCATCTATGCAGACAACATTTGAATCTTCCTTTGGTGACTTCTGTTTGTTTGGGGTTTTTTTGTTTTGTTTTGTTAGCCAGTTTTTATTGGGAAGAATTTTATTGTAATGGAACTGGATGCAAAATGTGAACATAAAATGGGCTTTTCTAATTGTCTGAAGAAAGAATTTTTAATACCAGTTTTCATTGCTGGTCCTTCCACCATGCCTGCCCTGTTGCTGTCTTTCAGAAAATCAATGGAATGGCTGTTCCTTGGACAGGCAGCAGCACGGCCGGCTTTTTCTGCTTGCTTGTACCTGGAATCTTCACCAACAATCAGGGTTTGGGTTTCTTTATTTTTTATAAAGCCATTAAGAAAATTCCAAAAAGGGTAAAATAATCGGGCCAAAATGGTGGACAATTATTGAATGATGATGCTCTTTCCAAATATTTTGTTACTTGTGTAATTTTTGCAGTTTATCTCAGGTTAGTGCTTTATTTTCATATTATTTGGTCTGAAGGCAGAGATCGCCGTGCATAAAAGTCAACTTGTCTATGGTAATTATGTAGGGTTCCTCTCCCATACTTCTGCTCGCCAAGGGATAAGACTTGTCTGCCTTTTACTCGACAAAGGTACTGAAATAACTAATCAAACGAGGCCTGTTTTTTGCTTACTAGAAACTTGTATATCTGTAACAGGTTATAGAGCTATTCAGGTTCTGATGGCAACAGTGATTATCAGTTCAGAGATTTTGGTTCAAGAATGTAGAAGGCAGAAATCAAAATTGAGAGCACAGTGAGCAATGCTGTTTGACAGATATGACGCTTTACTTACAAAGAATACTCATGGCTGTAATGGATTGGGAAATCCATTGTGACCTGTAAACAAGCTTGCAATGAGGAATGTCATGGAGGCATAAGTTCTTTTTACAATCTATTGTGAAGAGGCCAGTGACTGGAGGTCATTTTGAACTCCTCCTTCTGCATCATGTCATGGTGCATTGAGAAAGCAAATCCCCTATGCTCTCCCTTCTCCAACCCCAACCACAACTTCAGTCTGGTTCCAATGGAATGTGCACGTCTTGGAAGCAAAAACAATGTTTTAAAAGTGGCACGTTTTCAGATTACAGGGATTCCATTTTATCCAGGTACATGTCTCTTTGTCACTGGTATCAGAAAGTGCTTATGGGGGTTACGTTTAGGGAGGAAAAGTGTGTCCAGGGTTGGTGGTGAAATGGATGACTCACCAACTTGAGATAACGGGCATGGCATATGGAGACTTCCACCTCTGTGCTGCTAGATTGAATGTGCTTCCGGTGATTTCAGTGTGACACCCTACGCTAGCAGTAAATTAATTCATTTAGAATATAGAGAGAAAATTGTGGGTCTGGGGTGAGCATTGCTTCATCCTGCCTATCTGAGGACTCCTAAAAAGACCAGTGTTGCTCTCCTGCTACTCTAGTATTAGTATTACATCGATTCATTTTAGGTGAAAGAGTCCCAACTGACTTTATCTCGAGACTTGCAGCAACAGTACCCAGGTCCTCTCACTGGCCCCACCAACACATCTCAACCTTGTTTGGGGGGATCCACCCCCAAGGATAGAATGGTTCAGCTTCCATGCTCATTTAGCCCAAGACCTTCATACTGAAACTGTCCCCAGAGGTGTCCAGTAATGTCAGTGATGGTGGTGGTTTTCATGAAGTGGAGACTACTCCATGTAGCTGACTGAAAAGCAGTTTGGGCCTGATCCCCAACCTCCATTGAAGTTTAGTAGCAGTATCTCTATGGCCTTTGAACTTGGACTCAATGAGCTTTGGATCTGGCCCCATAGTTGGTTACCTTGTTTGCTTACTCCAGACCTTGGCCACAAACTGTTTGTTGAATATGAAGAAGACAGACTGCACTTGAGCAACACAATTGATGGTTAAACAGGACTGACACACAGGAACTTTGACTTTTCTCATTGTTAACTTGACAGGTTCTTTCTTCCTAAAATGGAACTCTTATGCTTGTTTAATTTGACAAAGTTTACTTGCTGTTGTAGATAGTTTCAATTTGCATGATCCTTCCTGGAGATGGAAACCAAGATGGGAGGGTTTGCTCTGTGTGGTTTTTCATGTATGATCCATGTATGATGGTATAGGGATAAAGTTTAGGGAGAAGGAAAAATAAATGTGAATTAAAGAAGGTGCTTTATGGTGGATAGAGGTAGTGGCAGAAACATAGAAATAGGTGACAGGAAGGACTGAGGTTCATCCCAAGGAATTCACATGAAATGCAATTGCAAGGGATATGCCCGCTGGTTCCAAGAATATGAACCTTGCTCAATGCTGCAGAGGAAACTAAAAAATAATTCAAGGTCCCTGTGAATATATCCTTGGAAAAATTCATTCCCAGCCCCAAATTTAGCAATAAATTCAAGCCTGTGCATGTGACCAAGAGCCACTAAGGTCAAGCATCTAATTGCGTTATACTTTGAGTTACCATTGCTGTCCAACTAATTCTTTTCCCCCTTGGACTTCAGTAGGTGGGACTGAAGTGTTTTTGGAGGGAGAATGAGACCCTTGCTAATTCAGAAACTAGGTAGTGTGTATGGCTTACAGCTAAACACCTCCTTGTTCTCAACCCTTCTGCCTTCTCTTTATTTTTTAGGCTATTTGTTTGGGTTTTGGAGAAATCCTTTTAACTCTCATGACTATTTCAGTTCTTGGAAATACCGGGAGTAAACTCTCCTCTCCCAGAAGTATGCCCTTGAGGGCATTTTTCTGACCAGAGGGATAGGATTTCCAACACTACTTCCCACATACGGTGTGATCTTGCACCATGTGAATGGGAGCAGGATCAGACCCAGCTTATCTTCATAATGGCACATGGTCTAGCCAAAGAGATTATTTTGGTGTCCTGCATAATTTATATGGCTTCCCCTGTCTTCAGATATCTTGTGAAAAAGATCTTAGCCCTCCTAAGTGGCTTAACAGCTGTTCTTTATCCTGTAAGACAACTGGTAATTGGATAGTCATGTGTTTTTATATAGAGGGCTCCATCATCATTAAAGAAAAACTGCCCCCATTTTGCTCATCCCCATAACAGCAAGGTTCTTATGGTCAGAAGACCTTATTTAAATGATGAAACTGTGAAAGGTATTTTTGAATGTGTTTTAATTAGCATGTGGTCATCTTGCTGAAAATGACGGCCATTTGTGGCACTAACACTTTGAGATCCCTTTGGAAATGACTGGAAAACAACCTGCTGATTTTACTCAACTGTGGGGGAAAAAACAACAGAGGACAGAATTGTCACGTTCTCTACAATCTCCACTTTCCTCAGAAAGTATCAGACTCAAAAAATACCATACTGTGACCCTAGAAGCATCCCAGTGCCAGAAGACAAGGGGCACACAGGTATCAGGTAATGAGTTTCAGCTGGCCTGAACAATTTAGTGTACACCAACTCACTATGGCACTATGGCAAATATGTCACTGGAAAACTAATAACTTATTGATCATAAACATTCTTATGTAATGTAGGTACACAGTTTGTATTAAGAGTTATGGACATATGCTGGAATTATGACTAAAGTGTGTTTAAACCAGGCATGTTGGGGAAGTTCTTAAACAGGTCTGCCCTAGACAAAGGCATGTGTATTTGTTTCTGTGACCAACCTGGTCATCAGGTAGAGACAATGAAGATTCATTTACGTATTGAGTAAACATCTATCCAGTTGAGAAGCAGGGAAGGAGACAGGTTGGTGAATATGCCCCAGCAGGGAAGAGACACTTTAGCTGGGCCATAAAGATGAGGTCTGGACCTCAAGGGATAAGGAATTGAATCAAACGATTGATTGTATGCAATAGAACTGCATTTATAAAAGTATAACAATTGTTATTGTCTATGACACACTGGTGATTAACGTCATTATGAATTATATGTATTAACACTATATAAAGAATTGTAGATGCTCATTAATATGCTTTATGGTCTGTGATCAAACAAAGGGCGAAACAAGGGTCTCCCAGATAGAAGGGAATATCACAGCTGTTTGTCACCAATGAAATTAAGCAAGATGCGACCAAACACAGTGGTTTCAAATCAGCAGTGGGGTGGGAAGCCCACAGGAAGGGGAAAACAGCAGGAAGTCATCCTGCCTCTTGAAATAAGGTCACTGAACTTTGAGAGAGAGAAGCAGACACAGAAAGTCATTTTGGCATCCATCACTAGACAGACAGAAGGAGCATAAGTGGCAGGTATAATAGGCTGGGGGAGGGGGCAAAGAGGTGCAAGCAGTGGATGGGGGGAGGGCCGAGCAGGAGCAGGGCCTGCCTGGACCATCCCTCCCCACCACACCGGCTGGACTCCCCACCACTAGGCAGGGAGGATGGGCGCTCTTTGCTTTCCAGGGCTGCTTTTCCTGCAGCTCTGGGAGGGTGATAGCT
Source organism: Mesoclemmys tuberculata (assembly GCA_007922155.1). Lineage (NCBI taxonomy): Eukaryota > Metazoa > Chordata > Testudines > Chelidae > Mesoclemmys > Mesoclemmys tuberculata. Next base: position 55,870,069 of record ML675610.1, on the reverse strand, counting down.
GCAGCATTGGATCTGTCCCAGGCTGGGTCTGCAACATGCAGATTAGAAATGGCCACCAGGGTCAGGCCAGGCCAACTCCTTCTGTGGTGGCATGTGGAGGGTAGGGGTAGAACATGGGCGGGCCTCGGAGGAGAGGGTGGGGCCACAAGGGGAACGCTGGCGCAGCCCCCAGCCCTCCCCCAAGGCAAGCATCACGCCCATGACAAGAAGCCAGAGCTCTTGCAAGCTGAGAAAGATGGGTCCTTCAACCGAGGGGTTGGAGTGTCTGGGAACTGAATATAGATGAGAAATTTTCTGAGGCAAAGATCTTTCACTGAGGATCTTTCACTTAGTATAAGGGAAGCCAGCACCTTGTACTTCTGTGGAAAGTCCTGACTGATGGAAAATCAGCCATGGCTGGAAAGAAGAATCACTGATGAGAGAAACCATCTTGAACAAAGCCTATACCTTGCTAGATTAAGTTTTAGACTTTATGTGCCTGTTTTCACTTTCATTTGCTTGTAACCATCTCTACTTTTATTTCTTTTACTTGGTATCTCTTAGCCTATGTCCTGTTGTTAATAAATGTTTTATTTTTCCTATAAACCAACTTAGTCCTGTGTTTGAAGGAAGGGATGTATTTACCCCAGTTAAATCTGTAATGTGTTTTTTGTCTCTGTAAAGGAGACAACAATACTTTATTATTCATCTGAATGTGGCAGGAGGGAGCTGGTCATTGCAGAGCACATGGGCTTGGGACTGTGGGTGTCTTGGTCACCTGCTAACATTAACCAAGTCTGATAAGACCACAGTGTGTCTTTGATAACTGCAGGCAGGCTGTTGGATTCCAAATGGTTAAATCACAGCTGTACAGCATACAGAACATGAACTGCATGCTGGCTGTGTGGATGTCTCAGGCACGGAGCCACCGTAGCAGAAGCATTTTGGGATACTTAAGGTTATAGTACAAGTGCTGACACAGCCTCTCACTGGTCTGCATTGCACCCCATGATACTATGTCAGTCACGTTTCCATCATATAGCTTCAGAATAGCATGCCTGTACTCCATATGCAATTGCAGACTTCTAACCAAAAACTGTCACTGCTTTTTTGGATGCAAACTTAATTTGATGTCTTACTGGCCTTTGCTTGCACTCCCTCTCTCTTCCACCCATAATTTACAAAACATTCTGTCCTCGCTCACCTTTCCCAATCACAGGGGGAAGGGAACTGCAGCAATGTCTTGAAATATAGTTATAAATTTAAGAATTGTACCTTAGCTGTGTCGGACCTGATTTTTTTTTTCTTTTGGCATGGCTCAGGCAATCGAAATTTATCTTCCAAATTAAGATTGTAATTCTATTTTGATAAAGATCTGGCAATTCAGTGAGAATGAAATTTTAAGGGTTGCTGGGATACAGATGACTCTGGGTTATGGGAAGGTGTTTGCATGTGGAATACTAATAGGCTAAGGTCGTTCAGCATCCTTATCTAGTCTTTTCCAATAGTGTCTGATAACACTGGCAATCAAGCGCTTGTTTCTCTGCTATTATTCTGGCAAAGTGATTAAAGATACAGGCTGTCTTTTATGAATGAAAAGGTGACACGCTCAACATGAGCAGCACAGATATGTCCCTCTGTTTGATACACAGTGAAAGTTGAGGGACAGGGTATTAATCGTGCCCACGTTATTGAGCCTGAAAAATAAGCCTCCCCTTATTTCTTTGATGTCAGTCTTAGTGTAAGTGAAAGCAAGGGGCCCAAAGATTTAGCCTGGCTTCTGTTTCTGGAAAATGGAGGAGATAGCCCATTCCCCATCCTATAGGGATCCGACTTTAGTCTGACTGAAGTCAATGGGAGGAGAACTGGGCCCACTAAGCACTTCAGTTTAACTTTCTTTCGCCCCTCTTCCTTTGTACGTTCTGACGTTGTTGACTACTGATGTACTTCCCAGAGCGTATTGTGTATCAGTACTGATGGGACCCTCACTAAAAAAGTTAGGGTCTTGCCTGGATGCAGTGGACTGGAGCGAAGTAATTAGCAGTTTGAGATAACCAAATGCACAAGGAAATACTGGTGGTCTTGGTGTCACAGGAAAAGGGAATTTCAGTTGTAGTGAATGACTAATAGTGGGATTCAGCATTGTGACAACACTGCAAAAATGCTATCTAACTTGCTAAACGCTGAGAAACCAAGGCAGCTACGCACCTGTGTAAGGCCGTCACAATTTGGCCCTAACATTTTAGTCGTGTTGAGGAAAAAGAGGATGGTTCTAACGTCTGATAATTCCATAGCAAGGAACTATGTCGGGTAGTGGATGGCTGCTAGAGCCAAGGATGGGAATGAGACGTGGTGTTTTTCAGCTTTAGGTCATTGGTCTGAATGTGACCCAGTGGTTACCAGAAAGTTATTGCTAACTGTTAATCTGTTAGCACAGTGAAGATGCCACGCACAGCCGAAGTGAAGAAGTCGATGGGAGTTACACAAGCTACTCTGTGTAGGTTGCGTAACTCCCATCGACTGCCACTGAATTTTAAGATAAGTGTAGACCAGGCCTTAGTTTACAGCCCCCAACCCTCTTTCGTCAACCCCACACTAAAAAATTCTCCCTTACTTTCTCCGGTGTCACACTATGCTGACAGGCTCCTGCTTGGCTTTCTTGCTCTTTGCCTCTGCCTCTCTCTCTCTCTCTCTTTCTCTCCCTGCCTGTTCTTAGTTTCTGTGTGTTCAGCCCTCACCCACCTACCCAAAACTATATTCAGCCAAAGGCTACTAGCAGGGTTCACACACACCCATTGTCTGAGGGGGGACTTACGTTAATTGAAGGGTGAGTTCATACCTATCGATCTGTATGGAGTTTTAATTCAATTCATAGCAAAGCTGCACCCAGCTCATAACAATATGTTGAGTATTAGATAATCTTAAAAAAAAAATTGAATTGAGGATATGTTGAACAAGTGGAAGAATGGTGTAGTGGATGGAGCACTGGAGTGGGACTCACGAGAAGTGTGTCCAGTTTTTGGCTCAGCCTCTGACTTTCTGTGTTACTGTTGGTAGGTCACTTAGTCTACAGTTCCTCTTCTGTAAAATGCGGATAATAGTGCCTTCCTACCTCACAAGGGAGTTGAGAAGATAAAATCTATTCATGGCTGTGAGGTGTTCAGATGCTAGTGATGAGAGCCATATAAGGAGGCAGACAAGTGAACCCAGTATAAAATATGGTGAAATGCTTTTGGAACACAGTGGTGTAATTTGTATAGACTACAGTCCCCTTGAATGCAACCCCCTACATCTTTGCTCTCTCTTTCTGTATCAATTCAGTGGATCAAAAAGTGCAAAATGAAAAAAGATATTTTGTTGGCAGGCTTATTTCCTCATTTGATTGCTGATAGATGTGGTGATGTTTCTTTTTTTTTTTAAAGTAGCACTAGCTGTGTTCTTTGGGCCCCTGGTAGGTGTTGCTGTTCGCCACTTGGCTCTTTTGTTTTCCCACAAGACTGCGTTAAATGTTGTGACTCATCATTTGCTTTTCTTCTTTGTGCGCTGTTGTGTCCCTTTTGCAGCCACTAAATCTGGCAACTGCTTTTCACTGAGGTGTACATAAGAATGGGTATATTGGGTCAGACCAATGGGTCATACGGAGTCAGACCAGCTCGTATCCTGTCTTCCAACAGTGGTCAACACCAGGTGCTTTAGAGGGAATGAACAGAACAGGTAAACATCAAGTGATTCATCTCGTCACCTATTCCCAGCTTCTGGCAAACAGCAATCACTGCCTATCCTGGTTATCAGCCATTGATGGACCTGTCCTCCATGAACTATCTAGTTCTTTTTTGAACCCTGTTATATAGTCTTGGCCTTCACAATATCCTCTGGCAAGGAGTTCCACAAGTTGACTGTGAATTGTGTGGAAAAAATACTTCCTTTTGTTCATTTTAAACCTGCTGCCTATTAATGTCATTTGGTGACCCCTAGATCTTGTGTTATGAGACAGAGTAAATAAGACTTCCTTATTTACTTTCTCCACTCCAGTCATGATTTTATGGACTTCTATCCTATCCCCCCAAGTCTCTTTTCCAAGCTGAAAAGTCTAAATTTTATTAATCTCTCTTCATGTAGAAGCTTTTTCATACCCCTAATCATTTTAATTGCCCTTTTCTGTACCTTTTCCAATTACAGTAAATCTTTTTTGAGATGGGGTGACTAGATCTGCACACACTGTTCAAGATGTGGGCATATGATAGATTTATAAAGAGGTGATACAATATCTTCTGCCTTATTATCTATCCCTTTCCTAATGATTCCCAACATTCTGTTAGCTTTTTTGACTGCTGCTGCACATTGAGTGGATGTTTTCAGAGAACTATCCACAATGATGACTCCAAGATCTCTTTCTTCAGTGGCAACAGCTAATTTAGACCCCATGATTTTATATGTATAGATTATGTTTTCCAATGTGCATTACTTTGCATTTATCAACATTGAATTTCATCTGCCCAGTCACCCAGTTTTGTGAGATCCCTTTGTAACTCTTCGCAGTCTGCTTTGGACTTAACTGTCTTGAGTAGTTTTGTATCATCTACAAATTTTGCCACCTCACTGTTTACCCCTTTTTCCAGATCATTTATGAATATATTGAACAGTAGTGGTCCCAGTACAGACCCCTGGGGGACACCACTATTTACCTCTCTCCACTCTGAAAACTAACCATTTATTCCTACCCTTTGTTTCCTATCTTTTAACTATTTACTGATCCAGGAGAGGACCTTTCCTCTTATCCCATGACCGCTTACTTTGCTTACAAGACTTTGGTGAGGGACCTTCTCAAAGGCTTTCTCTAAAGCTAAGTACACAGTATCCACTGGATCACCCTTGTCCACATGTTTGTTGACCCATCGAAGAAGTTTAGTAGATTGGTGAAGCATGATTTCTCTTTACAAAAACCATGTTGGTTCTTTCCCAAGCAATTGTATTCATCTACGTGTCTGATAATTCTGTTCTTTATTATAGTTTCAACCAATTTGCCTGATACTGAAGTTAGGCTTACCGGCCTGTAATTGCCGGGATTGCCTCTGCAGCCTTTTAAAAAGATTGGCGTCACATTAGTTATCCTTCAGTCATCTGGTACAGAAGCTGATTTAAAGGATAGGTTCCATCCCACAGTTAGTAGTTCTACAATTTTCATTTTTGAGTTCCTTTAGAACTCTTGGGTGATGCCATCTGACCCTGGTGAGTTGTTATTGTTTAATTTATCAGTTTGTTCCAGTTGTGTATATGTATATAAACTACCCCATTCCTTTCCGATCTTTGTTCTTTTCTCAAAGTATTCTGCATAGGAGCTGGAAAAAACTCCAGATTAGAGCTCTCCAAAGAGAAAAATAAATCTGGAGATACATGGCAGCTTGATTGTGAGATCCAGCTTCCAGGCAGCTCATCATGTCAGCATTGGGATAGCTCTCCAAGCAAGGAAGTGACAAAAAGGCAGCAGTTGTTCTTCTTCCATTAACAGGAAGAGTATTTGCTGAGAAGAAAAATGTCTTTGCTGCTAGCTGCTTGAAGCACTTGCCATAGAAAATCAAGTTGGGAGATGACAGGGAGTGACAGGGGAATCAAGCTGCTTGTAACAACCTTGGCAGAGCTAGTTTAATGAGAAAGAAAAGCTATTGATATATGGAATAGTGTTGTAGCCTTGATATATTATCTACTAAGGTTCAGTAGACATAACCAGATCAGAAGAAACTGGAGCACAATAACTATTTTGTTCTTTTTACAGATTTGTTTCTGCTTTACGTAGCTAAGTGATATCCTCTTTACTGAAACTATGGAGGAAGAGAAAGTAGTTTAGTCATTGGCCTGGCCTACTAAGTTTTTACATCCTGGATCAGTTTTAGTCCCAACCACAATGACAAAATCTCCACTGATTTTAGGGAATGACTTCGGTTTGAAAGTGAAAGAGTCAAAATACAGGGGTCATCTTATGACAACCACCATTTAGGAACAGACACTGTTCAGTTAGTTATACTCTCAATGCACACAGTAAAATGTTCTTGTTGTTATTTATATTTTGGGTCCTGGCCCAAAGGTCACAATCAGAATTGGGGTCTGTTGGGGCAGGTGCTGTACAAAGACAGAGGTAGATATGTTCCTTGCCCAGAAGAGCTTATAACCTAAGAACAGGAAAAGATTTTCCACTGCATTGAATGGAAACGTGTAATTCTTATCCTACATAAGATGGGCCTGTGTCTTTATGCAGGTGGTAAATACTTTAATCTATCTGTTTCCATAGACCACTATTATGGTCAGTGGGAAAGTCCACCTCTCTGTAAATGTACAAGAACAACAAAATAGAAGTCTGCACAGCCACTCCTCTTCGACTAAACTATGGAGGTCTTAGCAATAACCATGAAATCCTGTGAGGAAGTCAAGGTCCCAGAGGGAGGCAACAAAGATTACAGATTGGTATGTTCCCAGACTTATATACCTCTTACACATACTTATATATAACCTAAAATCTTTTTAAGAAATGGAATAAGCATGTTAAAATGTTTTTGTGGACAGACAAAAATCCTCTTGTCACATTAAAACACGAACGAAAAACCTGTAACTACTTAACACACATAGGTATGTAGAGCTCCCAGTGCTGAAAAACTATTTCTGGGTCACACAAATGGAGTAGCTAGCCAGATGCAATCTAATATAGGTTCTGTTATCTTACATGCTAAAATACTCCCTGTGTTATGCTCAGAAGTCATTTTTTCAGATCTGGCAGCCCCATACTCCTGTACTCACTGGATGGTTGTGTGAGGCTTAGGAGTTTTATTCACCCAGAGTTATATCTAGAAACAGCAAAGTGTTCAGCAAAATATGACCAAGAAATAGCCTTCTTTCCCATTGTTATGGAGGACCTCGGGAAAGAAGCATGGAAAATTGCTAGTACAATGCTCAAAGTGAAACACTCATTTAACCTACTATGTGTGTATCAAGTATTATATCAGAGCCAGCATTACCTGGATGAGTTGCTGTAACTGTTAGCTGTAGCCAAGAAATGTATTCTGATAGATGGTTAGATTTATGTTTAACTGGATGTACTGGTTTAATCATGTTAGAGAGAACAAATTGCCAGGCACCACTTGCAAGACCTAGGCTGATGTAAAGAAAAGTGAGTGACAGCAAGTGACTCTGTTCTAAAGCAAAGAATAGACTTTCATCTCCTACCTACTTACGTACCAGTGACTGATGAGTAGTCACACTGCACGTACTAATCCAACAATCTCTTTTCTTATTGTTGAAGATGTATTGGTTATTTTATGGCATTGTCCTTCTGCACCTGCCTGTCCCTATTAAACATGCTTCTACAATTCCTTCTTTAGTTATATAAGAAAGTTAATGATCTAGGATGTGCCGGGTAAGTGGCTTAAGATGGACTAATTGGGCAAACCCCCCTTGTCCATCTTACCCCAGGGCAGTGTAAGAGGATGAACATGCAGGAGCCTGGTGTAAGGAGAGGTGAAGCAGTGGGTGAATGTTGAATTTAATGGGAGAGCAGAACTTATAAAGAAGGAGGAGGCAGAATGAAGTTGGAGGAGGAACAACTAGGGAAGAAGAGAGAAAGTGTTGCAGGGCCAGTCCTGAAGGGAGCAAGGAAATAAAAGGTGCAGGAGAATATAGAGCTTGTGTGTTCTGGGGGGGAGTACCCAAGACCGGTTTCTCCTTCTGCCAAGTTCACTTTAGCTCATATATAGCGCAAAGTGAACTTAAATTGACGGTGAGAGAGTGACCCTGGCAAATTCCCCTGGCTAATGAGCATCTCCACAGGTGTAAAGCTGGCAGAGGTGGCATAACCACTTCCCATGCCAGTTGTCCATCCTACCCCTGGAGTGAGGAGGAGGAGGAGGGACATGTCTGGGCAGAGCTTATGCCAGCAGTAGAAGTTAGAGTATGCTTCCCTCCCCCACCCCCGGGGCTCTGTTTCTGCCAGAGCTGGATGGCTGGGGATCAGAGAGCCAAAACTGGTTCCCTGCAGCTGCCACTTTCCACTGTGTCGGAGCAGAGCTGACACATAATGGTGAATCTGGGCCCCTATTTTCTGTGAGGCATAAGTGTGTGCCTACAAGTGGAGTAATGCAATGTGCTTCAATACCGTATAATGCAGTTCCAGAGGAGAGGACCCATGCTTTCAGTTTAAGGGGGAGGGAGATGGGCAGGCAGTGGGAATGTTCTCAGTGAAGGGTGTTTAACTCAGGAACTCCCTCCCTCTGAGACCAGTCTCTTAGTCCAGCACAGTATGGGATTGTTGACTTTCTTGCACTTTTCCAAGCCTCTCTGGGTAGGTCTACACTGTACATTAAGCCCAGGCTTTGACTCAGGTTTGAGCTCAAGACCCACTTTCATCCACACACAAATCAGCCTGACTTGGATCAGCAAGCACTCGGGACATTGGTTCTAGGACCTTCCTAGAGGTGTGGGTCAGACTCCAAGTCCCGCTGTGTCTTGGGTCTACGCCCTGTCATTTTGCAGCGTGGTTGCAGGTCAAGCCGCAGACCTGAGTCAGAAGGTCTGCGTAGCGTAATATGGATGCGTTAGCAACTGTAAACCCAGGCTAACAGTGCAATGTGGACACTTCTACACAGGCTTGCAAACATCAAGTCCACTAAACCAGATCCCACAGACCCGGGTTTACAGTGCAGTGTAGACATACGTTCTCAGGCTTTCCCAGGGTGAGTAGGTTGAACTGGGTAATTCGGTTGAAGGAGGAGATGCATTTTATTTATATTGGGTTGCAGGAATCTGTTGTTGTGTGGTGTAAAAATGGACATGTGCCTAGAAGTTTCAATAGGTGCTTGTAAATAAATCTGAAAAAAAATACCCCAGAATGTCTGCAGCATCATGAGTTAACTAGAGATGTGTTGAGTAGGTTGTCCTGGGCACACATCCAAGTTCAGTAACTTATGGATCTGCTGAGTCTTCCCTCTCTGGAGCTGTCATGTTGACATCATTCCAGTCAGCATTGTGCAGTGCTTTAAAGTACCTTTTTCTAGAGGTATTGTTTTGGGAAATGACCTGCTCCTGTGCTCATTGAGAGTCCCTTGGCAAGCAGGGCATCGTGGAGGGAGAGCCACAGACACACATTTACGTGTCCTTCATTCATCCGATTTTTAGCTAAGGTTGAAATTTCTCCAACTCCTGTGCCCATTGAAGTCAGTGGAAATGGTGCCATGGGCTTCAGTCAGTGGAAGTAGGATCAGGCCCTTAGAGGCTAGAAACATGAAAGCTGGTCTGTTGTTGAGAAAGTTTGTAAGAATGTTTCTTTCTGCGCCATGGGTGGGATTGCTTCAGCAGAGAGATTTTCCTGGAGGCTGACACGTGGCGATATTTTTCCATCCCAAAGGTGTGTGAATGTGTTTACAGAGAAGGCAGAGTTGTGCTCACTATTGACAAGCTAGCTGATGTGTAAGACATTGCCCTTCATCCCCAGTGGAAATTGTATCTGTTCTCTTAAGGAAACATTTCAAAGATGGAAGGAATTAGAGGAGTGATGACAGGGAGAAAAAAAGGGATAAATTAATCCCAAGTTTCAGATTCAGGGAAAGTTACTGTCTGCACTAAAATAAGTGGAACTTCTCAAAAATTCCATTTTATTCTTGTTGGTGCAACATTGGTGTTGGTGTAATCATTTTAAAAAAAAATCTCATTTCTGGATAAAATCACAGTGTGTGTTAAATTTCCCATTGACAAAAACTTCAGAGTTAGTTTTGTCTAGTAAATAAAATCCCCACCAACAATGACCTCATCTCCACTGGTGTAAGAAGAGATGCTACCATCCACAAAAAATCAACACTTTCTACTTCAAACAAACATGAAGATAAAGTTGTCAGCCAAGGAAGTCAAGGAAACAACCTTTTTATTGCTTATTTTCCATCATCAGTTGAGATTTAAATTGAGCAGTAGAAGCACTGATTACAAATCAGGCCGCTAGCCACTGGAGACCTGCACTAGCTGTTCATTGTGGAGAGGTTATTTTGTTTTTTGGGGAAAATGAATTCATGTGAACGTTGGTTTCTTTGATAATTGAGCATGGCAGCTCTCTTTTGTGGGCAATGTGTTGTCCATTATTTATCGAGTCCAGTGACTTAAAACAATTTGAGGTTGGCCGAGATGCTTTGGTTCATTATGCTGCTAGGGTTTACCCATCGAAAATTCCACCGTCACAGAGATGGCTCAGGGAATATGAACCAGAGCTTCTCCATAAGGTTTCAAATCCAGTCAAGTTTGGAAGTAACCAAACTTCATTGTGACCTGATAGAAAATATTTTCAATAAGCCAAAATATTATTGTTTGTATTGAAGTGGTGCCTAGAGGCCTGACCTGAGATGGGTGGGGCCCCAGGCACTGTACAAACAAAAAGCCAGAGACAATCTCTGCCCCAGAGAATTTAGGATTTAAATAGAGAAGACAGACAAAAGGTGGGAAGAGAAACTGCAGCAGAGAGAGAGCTGGGAACAGAACCTGAGTCTCTTGAGTCCAAATCCAATGCCCTATTCGTTGGACCTGCTGCCACGCCTGAGCCATGCTGCCTCTGATACAGAATATATCTAAACAAAAATGATAGAACCAACAGCCTGTGTTAAGAGGCATCCTCTCAACCCCTTTGCTTTTGAGTGCATTCCAACTCCTATGCTGCTGATTCTTTTCAGATTTTAAGCTTTGCCATAGGAATTTATTTTCATATTCTCTGTAACTCTCCTAGCATACTTTGGCACTACATAGATAAAAGGCAGATGCCTGTGAATTGATCTGTGTTTGTATGATAATGCTTGGTGGTCTCCATCTTAATGAACAATGGTCTTATTATAAAAATCTGTTGGCACTAATTGCTCCCTGTGTTGGTAGATGAGATCAATTTGAATAGACATGAAGATTGACTGTCACACACCCCTAAAGGGGTTGGGGCATATTGGTGGGTGGTGTGTCTGTATATTAGCTATTCAGAAAGGATTTAAGTCTCTAGAGCAGTCTGGCATCTCTTACAGAACATTTTACCCTGCCCAAATGCTACTTTTAAAATATCCATGAAATAAACAGTTACAGAGCAAGGAATGCATAAAGTGGGAGAGATCAAATTAGGGGCAAATCATGAAGTCTTTGCTCAGGCAAAGTTTCCAGTGAAGTCAATCGGGGCTATGCCTCAGTAAGGACAGAGCAAGGACTGCAAAGATTCGACCTGTGGTCTTGTTTCTTCTTTGTGGACATTTCTGAGCGGCTTTTATCTTCTATTTATAAAAAGAAGTGTTTGTACAGTATCTAAATCCATGCATCACCTTTCTAGTTAGATGTCACCTATTCCCAGCTATCTTGCTTAGCCATGGTCTTTGTACCATAATAACAACATAAAGTTCTCTATGAAGACTGTTGCCTAATCCACTGGTAGTCCAAGAAAGCTGAAGAGTTCTCACATAGCAATGACTTTGCTGAGTTTCTTTTACAGGGAATCTGTAATCTGGTTCAGGGAAGATTATTTTGTTCCCCGGTTCCTTGTTTATGCCAACATTTGTATTTGATCTCTCACTGGCTGGCACTAGTGAGCTAGGACCGAAAAGAGGTTATTTTCAATCCTCTGAGAGATCAAAGGCTCTCCACAGAGTTATGTGTGGTTCTTGGCTTTGTCATGAAACAAAGCAAATTCAGCCACTTAATGTGTTAGCTGCAAATATATTAAGAAAAGATTTAGGGAGGGGGATCACTCCAATTTACTGAACATTGTAGCATTTGGAAGATGTGGGCGGAGGTGATGGAATAGCTGTTCTGTTGATTTGCTTGTGTCTGTGTGTGTTTTAAAAAAAAACCAAAACACTCCAGTGGTAAACTAAGACTAGAAGAGTCAGAAGAATTGAGAGTAAACAGGGCCTGGATACATCAGAAGAGCAAAGACATATCTAGATCAGTAGTTCTCAACCTATTTACCATTGAGGGCCATGTATGCAGCTCTCTGTGTGTTATATGGGCTTGCATCACACAATACATATACTACATGTATGGCCCTAAGGATGTCACATGGGCCACAGCTGTGTGCTGATTGGGCCACAAGTGGGCTGTGAGTTGAGAACCACTGATAGAGATAATACCTAGTCCTGCCATAAATGCAAGGGACTGGACTAGATGACTTCTCAAGGTCCCTTTGAGTCCTACGATTCCATGATCCAAATATATTTGCTTATTTCCTGTTAAATATTTGCAAAAAATAAATGGAAACAGCCAAAACCAACTTGGAAAAAACAATAGTTTCAGAGCATTTTGATTCCACTTCACCTACTAAGCCAGAGGATCTCCTTCATGCAGAGAAATACTGGTCTTCTATGCTTCCTGTTAACACTGCGGGATCACCCAAGAAACCCTTCTCCTATGATACACTATTTCTCTTGACATCATCTGAAATATAAAAGTCAGACGTTTAAGAATCATACCTCCTATTAAATTATTTAAATTACTATGTGTCCTCTACTTTTGTTCTTCTTTTCTTTTTCTTTTTTTTAATAAGTGTAGCTCTTTTCCTCTGTGTTTTGCTGTGGGTGTTTTCCTGCGGTTTATTTTTATGAGTTTTCATTAATAGTTAGAATGTTGTTTGGGTTGGGTTACATCCAGTGTTCTGGGTCAGAACCATCTCAGATGTCGCCTTTGAAGATACTCAAGCACAAATCTGCCACCTGTATGCTATGGATTTCCAACTTTGTATTTTTAACAACCACCAATTTAGGTCCCAGGGGTGTCAAGACTATGGGGGATGGAGAGAGGGGGGGGATTATAGTTTAAACCATCTAGGTGCAGAGAAGCTATAACCTTTGGGTGACCACCCTTCTCTAATTGGACGGGACGATCCCAAAATGTACATTTCACGTCCTGAACTGGGGTTAAATGACTCTGGGACAGCATTTGTCTTGGGTTCCCTGTGGCACCACTCCATACCCATCCCAGGTTCAGGGGCAGCACCAGCCTCTTCCTGGCAGGGATGGGTGGGGGTCTGAGGTGGGCCTTAGCTCTCCCTCACCATAAGGACTCCTCCTCTGCTCCTTCTCTTCCCCCCAAAGCTCTGCTGCCAGGTAGGCCAGAGAAGCCACAACCAGGCAATAATAAGAGCTGCTCAGGGAACCCTGGAGTCCTAGACCCTCCACCTGCCCTGGGCAGCATGCCCCGGGGAACAAGGACATGGGCTGGGGGCTGCTTTTGGGTCCCCCATCCAGGGCAGGTGGAGGGTCTGGGGCTCCCCACAGCAGCTCAGGCTCCCTGGGTGGCTCTTACCACTGCCCTGGTCCAGCTTCTGGTCTGGCCTGGGAGCGGGCCCTCCAGGACAGCAGTTGGGGCCATGGAGGGGCTCCTCCATATACCCGTTATTGCATTTTGAACCAGCGATAGGTCTCAGAGGTGTCAAGACTGACTCAGGCAAAATGGCTCTGGGTACGGGTGGGCGCATACCTGACTGGGATATGTGATACCTTTTGATGTTGCGCACACATGCTCCCCACATCCGCACAGCTCTTGCAAGCGTAGAAGGCGGAGGGACCATAATCTTGCCTTTACCCTGATGCCTTTGGGACATCTAACGCTGCTTCTCTTGGGCTTTGTATGCTGGAAGTACAAGAACTGTATGGTAGGTGTGACCGGGTGCCTGAGATGGGCCACACTGAGAATGCCACGCTCAGGACAGACTGCAGGAAATAGGACAGACAATCCCCCAAACCCAGTGGTTTATTCTATAATTAGATTAACCAAAAGAGCTTCTGCAGCACCACTTTGGTTAACCAGAAGCCAAACAGTCCACTTCAGGCATTCCAGCCCTTGGCTTCCATCCAGGCTACTCAATCTCATACAGCGAGAGGTTATTAAAAACCCATTTCACTCTATGTGAGGTTCTTTCTAATCCCAGAGGACCAGACGCATATACCCCAGTCAATATGAATCTTAGATCTTACCAAATATCATGCTGTCATCCAATCCTTAGTAAACGAACTAACGATTTAATAATAAAAGAAAAAAAGAGACTTATAAATGTTAAGGAATCGTAGACATACAAGTGATTGCACAGTACTTATATCAGATTTATAGCAGTGATGGAATAGGCTGCTGGTTTGTAAAGTCTCTCTCTGGTAACTTCCAGAAGGTTCCGGGAAGGTCCTCAGTCCATAGTTCAAGATGTTCCTTCTTGTTGTAAATCCACAGTCCAGAGAATAAGGGCAGGAAAGAGGCAAAATGGAGATTTCTCAGGTGTCGTCTTATTATATCCTCTGCCATGGGCATTGAAAATTACTGTCCCAAACAAAGCCCCCAGCCCCTGTTTTTTGGAAAGTTACTGACCCAAGATGGAGTCTAGGGTCACATGAGCATATCACATGCCCCTACTACGTTTTGCCGAATCACAGGGGATGGCCATTGGCATCCGCATATCCGGGTGGGATGAGTTTCTTTTATGGCCCATTTGTGAGATTGGAGAGCCCTTAATGGGCCATCAACACATAGCTGTCCAGCCTTGACATCAATTCTATCTGGAGGGTGTCACACGTGATGTAGCCATATGCATTAACTTCAGATATAATGATGATACATGGATTTAATCAGGCTAATCATAACTGACAGATTGTTACTTTTCCATTGACACTTACATGATACACTTTGTATAAGATGTATGGAAATTGTGTAACAGTGATTTACATGGTCACTTTTCTTATGCACAGAGAAGGGGGCAGATAGTAAATAGTAGGGGGAAAGGCTTTTTGTGCCAGCTTTCCCCACCATTGTGCAATTTTGCAGGGCCAGCCAGAATCTGCCTTTAAATATATTTCATGTATAACATTTACAGTAGCATGTTTTAGAAAATATATAGAAATGTATAAAAAGGAAAAAACTATTTTCAGTGTAATATCTCGTCACAGATAAGAACAAAGACGGTGAAATGAATGCAAACTCTCATCCCTTGTTCGGTATGGTTTCAAGAAGTGAAACCTCACAAGTTAAATGGCCATAGCATAACATTCCTTCTTGCTGGCGCTTGCCTCCAAAATGACTCTGTGAGTTTTTACGGCCATACCCTAGCTAACCATCTATGAAAGGGAAGTTTGTCTCCTCCTCAGGAAGACCAGATACAGCTTTTTCTGTACAGTGTTGGAATAGGCTGTTACACTATCCTTCAAATCTGCACAAAAGTTATATGCAGCCATAATGGAGGTAAAATATCCTTGCGATAAATAAGGATCATAAGATACTGCACCCTTAGTTGGACCGATACAGTAGAACCTCAAAGATACAAACACCTGGGGAGTGGAGGTTGGTTGTGACTTTGAAACGTTCGTAACTCTGACAAAACTTTATAGCACAGTACCCCGCAGTCAGTGTCTTCTGGCTGAGGCGGGGGGAGATCTCTGCAAAGGTGTCAGCTGGCAGCTCTGCCTGGTTTGCAAGCAGCTCCCTGCCCTATTCCTGTTACTTGCCTTTGGGCTGAACTGGGGGGTCTACAAGCCCCAGCCCTCAGCTGCCTCTTCCCAGGGCACACCCTGCTCAGAGCGCTGTTGCCATGCTCCAGAGGCAGCACGTGGCAGGGGGTTGGTGGCTGTCCCTTGCTCTCCTAGAGGTGTTGGCAGGACCCAGGAGTGCAGCCACAGGCAAAGCTTGGGCCACATCGCTGCACTGGCTGTGGCCCTTTAAAACCCCTCCAGAGCGCAGTGTGCAGGCAGCAGCTCGGACGCTGGCTCCCATTGCAGCTCCAGGCCAGGCTTTGGCTGCAACAGCAGCAGTAGCTCCCGTCCTAGGCCCGGTCTACACGTACCTTCCCGATTCGGCGGCAGTCAACGGGAGATCGCAAGTGACGTAAATCACTTGGGTGTTTCCCGTCGACTTTGCGGCATCTCCTCTGCGCGCCGTCCACGCTGCGCCGCGCCGACGGGAACAGCGCTCCCTTCCACGCAGCGCTGCGCCGCTTGCTGGGGTGGTTTTCCTGCGTCAATTGCTGGATCGACTGAGCGGGTCTACACAGACCGCTCAGTCAATCCAGAGCAATTGATCTGATGGCGGCGAATTTGCCGCCGTCAATGTAGACCCAGCCCTAGTCAGCAGCTCGCTGCAGCAGCTTCTTTCCTGGGCTTGGGCTCAGACTGAGTTTGCGAGCTTGTCCCCCTCCTGAAAGAGGCTGCTGGTGGTGGTAAAACCAGCTTACCCTCCCAGTGTGGTGGGTGGAGAAGGGATGGAACAGCGCCCTTGGCTTACAGGAAACATCGCAGACCCCAGGCTCTGCATGCCGACCTCTAAGATGCAATATGGGTGCAATACAGTATTTGATTGCCTTTCTTTCCCCCCTCTCCTGCTGCCTGATTGCTTCCTTCCAGTTCCACAGGATGTTTGGTTGATGAGTCAGTTCATAACTCTGGTGTTCATATCTTTGAGATTCTAAGGTACATTGCTATTTATTTGTATTATGGTAGTGCCTGGAAGGCTAAATCATGGATCAAGACTCCATTGTGCAAGTTGCTGTACAAACATACAACAAAAAGGTGGTCCCTGCACCAAGCAGCTTAAAATCTAAGCAAATAACTTATTATATGCACTCTGTTGGGTCAGAAAGGACACCTGAAAAAGGAGCTTTGTGTCCAAAAACAGATGCATTTGTAACCCTTTGGTGGTTCACTAAAAGGTATCAGTTGTCTGCTACCTAGAAGAGGTTTATTAACAAGTATGGTGGAGGTGGCACACACTGACCCAAAGCTTACTCTCAGTTACACGTAGGCAAACTTATTAAAGTCAGTGGGGTTGACCACTGTAACTAAGGAGAATTTGACTCACTTTTTGAAAGAAAAAAAAAGATGATCAACTTTCTATCATCTCTTGCTGTGCCAGGGAGTAGTTAAAATATGCGTAATAATATATTATTTACTAAATACAACTGAAATACCTAAACCAGCAGTTAAACAGAATTCAGTGCAGCCAGCCCAGAGCACTGAAAGGACAGATGGGGAAAGAAAAAGAGTAAAATATGAGGCTTTGTTTTTGCTTTTAACAGCTGCGTGGTTGTCATTGTTCTACATTTTTGCTTGGGAAAACGTAGGGGTTTATTTTTTTCACATGCATACTCTATATATCATGGGGTCTGATTCTCTCCAGGGTCCTTACGAGCTCCTACCAGTGCAGACTTGCAGAGGGGAAGGATCGTCTAGTGGTTATGGCTGTAACCCAGGACTGGAGAGGGAGTAAAGCTGGGTGACATTTTGGAGGCAAATAGTTTATTTATACAAAAATGCTGTTTCAGGGCTTTTGAAACCATTCATGAATTCGTGTCAAGTTTGAATAATCTAGTTCGACTCAATTGAAAAAGTAAAAACCTTTTGGTAATGTGGAAATGAAACGTTTTGTTTTGCCGAAATGTTTTGTGTCAACTGAAAGTTGTTTTGATTTTTGTCTTCATCAAAAAAGTTTTTTAAAATCTTGGTTTTGGTTTGACCTGAAAGAAAAGTTAAAAAAAATTTTTTTTTTTAATTGCCAACGAACCAAAAAATCCCATTATTTGCCTAGTTCTATGTGGGAGACCTGGGTTCAAGTCCCTGCTCTGCCACAGGCTTCTTATGTGAGGTTGGGCAAGTCATTTAGCTCAGAGCCTAAACAATACTTAGGCACCCAGCTCCCATTGAAATCCCATTGAAATCCCATCCCAGTGAGCATGGGGCAACTAAAATACTGTTGAGGATCGGGGCATTAGCCTCTCTGTGCTGCTGTTCCCCCTCTGTAAAATGGAGATAATAGCACTGCCTTACCTCAGTGGTGAGGATCAATATGCATTAAAGATTGCAGGGTGCTCAGATACTATGGTGATGGCAACTGTATAAGTACCACTGATTGTTCCAAGTTGAAAAATCCATCTGGAAGGGAACCGGTTAGTTGTATTGTTGGAAAGCAGCTAGTGGGGATGGGGTCACGCAGGCAGTCATGTAAGCCCTAAAAGTGGGTGGCACTTGCTGGGTGCATTTATGTGGCCATTTCTTCCAATGAAATCAGAGGAGTGGCACTAGAAATACTGGAACCAGACTCTGGCCCTCTCCTCCTTGAATTTCCTGACTCTTGTGTGCTTGATTTCTCAACCTTAATGTTGGTTTAATGTAAGTGTAGAGAGGCATGTTAGGGCATTCCTGTACAAGTGTTACAATATTGTTTTCTTTTTGGAGGCCAATGTCTGCCCTCAGTTACTGGCTCATCCATGCAAGCTCATTGAAGGCAATTGGGGTTACACTAGTGCAAATGAGGAAAGAATTTGGCCCATAGGGTTTTACATAATTTCTTTTTATAGAAGGGATCCATCTAATCTTTCTCTTCCTCCACCCTCCACCACCTCCTTCCCCCACATTTGCTCCTCTTCCTGTACCCTCAGATTTCAGGTCAAGCGAACGTTCTCTGACTGTGAAGACTTGGACACTGTCCTCTTCTAGAGTCTGTCAGTGCCACTGTGAATGCCAGCCAGAGAGGCCTGGCTCATGTCCCCCCCAGGGAAAGTTTCTGCAGTGCAGTCAGCACCTTCCAGCCCAGGGACTGAGGGACCAAATTCTTTTTTCAAGTCCCTAATTGCTCTTGAAGTTTTGCCCATATTGTGAAGCTTCTTCCTCATAAAATTAAGGGCAGTTGTTTTCCTTGAGGTCAAACAACAAATGTTCTTTCTCTGTAATGGAGCTCACGTATGATAAATGAGATGTCAGGAGTAATTAAGGATAACGATGGGGAAAACATCAGAAGAAAGACTTCCCTGATGCTCTTCTGCTAGGGACAAAATGTGGCCTACACACTTGGTTATTTTTATTATTCATATTTATTTAACATTTCTCCTGCTCTCTGTCTTTCCTTGCCAGAATTGTGGCATCACCATTACTCAACTTTGGCAAGTGTGAATTGCTTTGGGGATCACCCAGACCTGTAAGGGGTTTTTGTCACCACCTGCCCTGGAACGGTGGGATGCCTTAATGCTATGCTGCTTTGGCTCAGGACCTTGATATCAGTAACCAGCCCACAAGCATAAAGGTCTTCCATCAGCTTAATTACTCCTTGTAGGGTGACACCAATGGCCCTTCCACTCCTGAGTCTCCCCAAATCCGTCCTTCCCAAGTTCTTAACTACCAGATGTTCAGACTTTTCCTCTCTGCTTTGTCACCCCCAAAGGTGTGAAAACAGCCCCCAGTTATCAGTTCACTTTGGCACACACGCTCCAGGCAGAGACTTGTCGGGGGGCAAAAGTAAACAAAAAATACACTTAATAGAAAAGTCACCGATTCAAAGATGAAATAGTAAGGAAAGGCAAACGCATACAAGCTACACAGAAAATAAACAGAGACAACTTCAGGCTTTTCACTTCTACATTAGCTAAATTCCCTTCTCTCATACAAGTTACCTGTTGCCTTTCAACAGTTTCCCAGAGTGCCCCCTATCCCAAGGGGGATCCAACATTCACAGACAGCCCTGCGCCTTTGAGACTGTTCCTCAGTTCTGTATAAAAGCTGCTGTTTCAAGCCTCCCTTTAAAGGGCTTTTTCCTCCCATTTTTTTTCTGTTTACACCTGGTGTGGTGACTCATGCTTATTTAAGGTGAGGACATTCTATCCAGGATGTCTCAAAACTTCCCCATTCACCTTCATGGCCCATCATTTGTCTTTTCCAGTGTTGTACAGCTCTATTTGGTTGGGAAAGCAAAGGCAGATCCTTCCGGCCCAGCTGACCACCATCCCACTGTGAGAGAGAGCTGAATACTGCGGTATCAATTATGAGCACAGTTTTATACATGCACAAGTGCATAAATTCATAACCACATCCTGCAGAGATATCTCATAATGACCATCCATTTCAAAATATTACAAGCTGCCATAAAGAACCTTACTTGATGTGTTTTTTCTAGTACAATAATATTGTATGTAACTAGTAGATTCAGCTGCTTCTTCCTTGGGAATCAAACCCCTTGATCGCCGCTTGGGGTGTCTGGACCCTGATGGTCACAAAAAGCAAATTTGGGGACTGAATGGCTAACAACATTAATAATGGGATATAGGGACTTTCTTCTCTAGGTCAACGGTTTTAATCTAGCCCAGATCGGTACAATGTTACCATCTGATGGCTGTCCACTGTCCTACATGAAATGAGTTGTTGGTCTCCGTCTGATTTTTAATGGCCATGTGTCCAGCTCACAGTACAATCAGCGCAAGTAGTATTAAGTGATACTTTCAATGGTGGTGTCAGCAGAGAATCTGAGGACTGAATGAACATGGAGACTCGACTATGCTTTTGTTCCTCATTGGCGATATCAAGAAGTTGTGAAGACTTCAAACAGAATGAGATTAATCTGTACAAAGCGTATTCAGCAGGTTCTTATCTCCAAATGTGCCAAGGCAGCAGAGTTCTATGTCAGGTGGTATCTTCCCAGTGTGTATTGGCAAGGAGCAGAAGGTCTCCTGTTTTTTATTGCTGATCTGCATGTTGATGTGTGTGGAGAGTTTGCTTGCGTCATAGATACGGATGTGGATGCATTCTGCTCTGATGCTTGCGCGTGTGCTCGCTCCTGAAGAGAGGGTGCTCGATTCAGACGCAGAAGAGAATTACTGAGAAGACAAATAAATATGAGAGCGAGATTAATGTCTTTAATAAGAGAATAGGCAGGAGGGAGTGATGGAAGCTATTGCAGAAATCTCATTAGTCCTATCATAAAAATATGCATAAAATTGTCCATTAAAAATAGTCTGGTAGGGAATATGGATGATTTTATCATTAGAGCCTGAATCTAAGTATTAACCAAGGCAAGTAAGAAAATCACATGAATTCTGCAAAGCCCAACCATGCTGGCATGTAAAATCAGGGTTCTGAGAACAACATCACAGTCAACCCCATCATCCTTTGTGATAGAAGGAGGAGCACTACAGTGACCTGTTGAAGAAGCCAGTGGCTCCCAACCTTTTTGGCTCAAAGGCCACAGATATAATTTTTACAGCCCCGAAAAGCCACCAGTCTCCGCCAGCAGCCCACCCCTCTTCCCCTGGGCTGCAGCAGTGAAACTGCACGCGTTCTGTGGACCCACACACTCCACCTAGCTCTCTTCTGCAGCCAGGAGGATGGGAGATCAGTGCTGCCCTCCCTGTGGCTCCAGCAGGGACCCCAGTGCCGAAGGACCCACGTAGAGCACTTTTCTCTGCTGGAGCAGGGGGAGGAGAGCACTGATCTCCCGTCCCCTTGGCTGCAGCAAGGAGCCCGCACCAGTCTTGTAGTCACACAGCCACATACTCTTCTTGGCTCCTTAGGCAGCAGCTCCCTTCTGCAATCTGGGGGGAGCAGTGGGCCAGTTTGAAAAGCCGCACGGGCTGGAAACCACTGAGCTAAGGCAAACTCTACAGTGGTATGCCCAGATTCTGTATATGAGAGAAATATCAGTGTGGTGATAGAGAAGTACCAAGGAGACTTAAAAGGGTACTTACTGAGTGTGCTACAGAGGTTATGCCCTCAGCCACTGGGGGTGAAAGAATTTCTCTATTTCGCATTAAGCCCCGCAGGCAACATAGAAAAGACAGCGCTCTAACCAGTCCTCTCTGGCTAGAAAGATAGTAGTTACAGTGTGGGGGTGGCTGGGTTAAGAGGGGGAGAATAAGGGGAAGAAATCCATTTCAGTGTGTTGGAAGTGCTTCAGGTTGAGAAATCGATTTGAACTAAACATGTCTGATGCCCTGGAGAGTACACAGATGCCTTCTTTTTTGGTAGGGTTACTATATTTTCAGGTTCCCCAAAAGAGGACACTGCCAGGGGGAGGGGGAGGAGCTGGGAGGGAGGAAGCCAGGAGGGGAGGGTACAGTTGGGGAAGTTGGAGGGGTACCTGTGGCCAGGGTATTCACTGAAGGTGGGGGGCAGTGTATAATAACCTTTCAGTAGGATAGTGTTAGCCGTGGATGAAATGTTTAATTTTATGCACACGCAACTGAGAGAACTTTGCCTGGTCACATGCTTTCCGCAGCCCTGGGAATAGAGCCGGAGCACCTCTGTAGTTTTGCATTTTGCTTACTAAGCTGCTTGCCCTGATGGATTTGCTTCTGCCTCTAACAGAACAAGACTCATAGAAACGGTATGGCTGCACATACATTATTGAATATTTCCGACATTTATTAATAGATAAACAGGTTGCAATTCTCTTCAGTGCTTTCTGCCTCAGTGCATTAGAATGGCTGGCTTGCAGAGGGATTTGTTCCTTGCAAATCTCCGTGTGTTTGTAAAATGGAGAATACACATTAAGGTGTGTATATACATAGATATGTATAATATATGTATACACATGCACAAATGATATAAATGCCGTTTTTATTCCTAGCCTTGCTCAAAGGTTAGAAGGGCAAATCTGTTAGTGAAATACTCAAACATGAGCCTTCTGTCTTTAGATAAACTCTTTGCTACTCATCGTCAGCAGAGTGCATCAAGCCATTGCTGTTCCAGCTGCAGCCGTCTCCTGTTTGAAACAATCTAGGGCACTGACTACAGAATAAGAATAGGCGAGAGAGAAACCATTGAGCGGGGCAGCTTTCCAGGAATGGAGGCTTTCCAGGAATGTGTACTTCTGGGCAGTTATTGTGCCGTCCCTTAATGAAGTATTTGAAACACTCAGGCTTCTGACAAACCATGTTATAAGTTATTGGACACCGTGAGGGAAAAGCATTTAAAACTGCATTCGTATTTGGTCAACAGTGACTGAATGTGGCAGAGTCAGGGAATGGGATTGCAGTGCAGTGCTCTCCACATAAATGCACGTTGCTTAATGGTATAATCATCTTACATGCGTAAGAATCACACGCTCCTGATTTGACGCTCCCCTTGAATTGCATGTGGTGTCACTCTAGTTAAGTGACTATTAGGTAAAGACATAATTCAGGTATCTGTACGCCAAAATGACATCCAAATAACGCTTTCCAATGTTTCAGTCTTTCCAGATAACTGAACACTAAATACTGATGAGTTTTTGTCTGCCCATTAGCTTTTTCCCCCTAAACAGCTGTTATTACCATACATGCGGTACGCTGTAAGGCAGAACAATGTCAGTGGGACAGTTAGAAAATGTGGTTGTGACATAAAAAGTGTCCCTTTGTTATCAAAAAAACCCCTCTGATAAGCTCTATTCAATACTTTAAAACTGGTCTCTTTTCATTTTGGGAGGTATGTGATCAGTAAATACTAGTGAATATTTCTACTAGACCTAGGAAAGTATTCAGTTATGAATAGAGCTGGTTGGTTTATTTGTTCTGAATAAATTGTTGAAATGTAGCCCTTGTTTCCCTTTTGGGAATTGAGTCTATGAACCAACTCTAATTTCTTCACATAAATTTGTTTCTTTGTGAGCATCTGCTCCATAGATTTGGCCATCCAGGTTTCAACCTAAAGAGTTTTCATGAACTGTTGACTTCAACTGTTTAGCTTACTATTCATTATTCTTGGAAGGTGAGTAGTCACTTAAGTCACATGGTATCATTTGTGCTTCTCAATTGGATGATTGAAAAATCTCAATAACAGTGCTGAAGAGTGAATAACTTGTAAGAGGAACAGCCATTCCTCAAATGTTCATGCAAATTAAAAAAACCTTTACACAAACATCTGTGAATCATGAATAAAAAGAAGCAGAAACATGGTCAGTCCAAATAGCTCTTTGCTGTTCCAATGAACTGTTTTTGCGGCATCAGCCCTGGTGAGGACTGATGTCTTGGGAAATCTTGATGTACACATAAATAAAAATTAGCAAACTTAAGAAGGCAAGGTTTCCACAGCTCTGTCATCATCATCATGATGGCAAATCCCAAAAGGATATAGCTTCCTTCCAGATTGGGTGCCACCTGGATCAATCTTTGGTCAGGTCCTTAAGACTGGCTGGCTGCTCAGTCTATGTCCATCGCTGGTGATTTTATTGCACCACCAAAGCTTTTGGTGTCCACGTGATTGCCAGCCATGTAGCAGCATTCCTTATTTCACGGTTCCTAGCAGCTCTTCTGTCTCATGGCTGCTTCTTTCTCTGGATATCTATCATGTATTTGAGTAAGGCGGAGCAGCCATCAATGTGCCAGAAGGAAGGAGAGCAGCAGCTGCAGAAAAGACTGCCATGAAAGATCAGAAATTGCTGATACGTTGCACAGAATGTGGGGCATGCACAACAGATGAGAGACTGTACATTTTGCAGCACTGTAGTCTTTGCCCCCTGGATGCGACAGCAAAGACACAAATACTTAAGGGAAAAATATCATTTGAGACATTCAGGGCTATAAATAAAATTCACATCAGACTGAGCATTTGCCTCAGTGAAACATTTATGCACTAATATGCATGATGAAGTTGGATGTGTTCCCAGATTATCTTGTATTTGAGAGATACTGGTCCTTCTCAGAATTAATTTTCTGTCTTTCTTAAAATATTCTGCATATAAACTTTACAGACAGTAACTTACCATTGACCCACGTGGCAGGCGTGGAAGAGTTTGATCACACTAAAGCTGCTGCTAACGATCCTCGCTAGCTGCAGACAGATGTATGCTAAATTGGGTCAGTAGATAGCCTTGTGGTTATATTGAACTGAACAAGAAATTTGCTGCCTTTACGAACTGAAAAGGACTTGAAAAAATACACTTGCTGACATGGAAGGTCAAAAGCTTCTTTTGAATACAGGGCAGCAGCAGTGGGACCTCCCACCACAACCCCACGCATCTGACTATTGTGGACCTCCAGTGCACCTGGCCACCACATACAGTACTGTAGTGAAAAAGAGTTTTGGTCTGGGGCTTTTTTGTGCAGCCCCTACTCTCTCTGTTCTTTCTGGCTTCTTAAAAATGACTGGCACTTTGAGAGTCATTCTCATTAGAGCCTCTCAGACGAGGAGCTCTGTTCCAGACTCTAGAACAGGCTTACTCATTAGTCTGATCCTTTTTTTTTTTTTTTTTCCTTTTCCTTTTGGAACGTGTATACTTTAAGAAGGATTTGGGCGCTTCCTTGGTTTTGTTTCTGTGGTGCATGTGATTCATTGTGTTACAGCTCTGAGCCATCTAATCCTTCGCACTTGGGCTCCCCGCTCTCACGCTGCAAAAGTCCCCTCCTGGCTCTGCCCTTTTTCACACCTTGCAACAAATAACGCCTGCTCTCTGACCCAAAAGGCATGTGAAATTATTTCCCCCCGATATCCAGTGATGATGGTTCCCCCCCACCACCGCCACCAAAAAACACAAACCAAACCCTAGGAAGTTAAGAAATGAAGGCGCTGAAGGGAGGGGAAAGGCAAGCAAGGGAGTTGGGGGAACCCCCTGGATCTATCCAAATAAATAGAGCAGAAATCTTTCTTGCTTGGCCTTTGTGTTGTTATTATTAGAACAAACACGCTTGAGTGCACTAAGCTGCACTACCTTCAAGCTTCCATACACAGCTCAGTCACATTATGATTTTGAAAACCAAAAGGAGGAGGGAGGATGGAAGTGAGGGGAGGTGAGGAGAGCAGGGCCTATGAATGCTAAAGGCGATCAACTTTGGTTACACCTCCTCATCTGCTCAGGGGAATAGCCATTAGCATGTGTCTGTTTGACTCAGGCGGACATGAAACCATCCAATGTTACATAACCAGCGTACACCCCTGTATCTCATGGGGACTGCATTAAATGAGGTCTTGTTTTTTTTCATCCCACAGCAGATAAAACGATTACAGTGATTCCTGGGTGAAGTGAACATGATAGTTTGAAAGATCCTGTTGTCTTCAAACCGGTCAAGGCAAAAAAAATTGACAGAAATTTTATATTTCATATATCTATACTGGATTTTTTCAGCCTGGCTCCCGCCCTCTGCTGGCCCCCCTCTGTCTACATATGTTAACTGCTCCTGGCACCCGCAGGTGCTGACCGTTCCTGGCTCCCGCTGTTTGCTGGTGCTGACCGATCCTACCTTCTGCAGGTGCTGCCCACTGCTGGCACCTCTCTGGTGGTTGTCAGTCAAGGTTTCCCAGTCTCCCTGGCGATTCGGCTCTTAGTGAATTTCCGCTCATGGGAAAACCTTCTGCTGACACAGAAGCAATGTCCCTGCTTTTAACAAACAAAAGACTCCAAGAGGAATCATTCGTTCTACCATTTAACAGTGGGAGGAGATCATCAACCCACGCCTGAGGGTGACCCTTTGCCAGGGCTAGTGCAATCTCAATAGGAGACTTCTCAGCCCTTCCTCCCCTTGCCATGCTGAAACATTGGGGCTCTGTTTGAGTGAGAGTGAATTTTTTATCAGAATGGGCTAAACACAGATCTGATGCCATTTGTTCATGCAATCGAAGGACAACATTTCATTACCCCTGCAGTTAACACCAGAGTGATTTGTAACACAACACCAGACACATTGACCATTTCCCATCATGCTCAACATCTACTGAGCTTATGCAATATGCTGAGTACTTAATTGTACTCATGCAAATACAAACCCCATGCAAATACCGTGCCCCCCTTTCAGCTGCTGAGCAGGGAGAGTGCCACTCGGACCTTGCTTACACTCTATATTCTATTCCTACCTTCCAGGGTATCTACCATTCCCCTTACCTTCGTGTCATCTGCAAACTTGCTGAGGATGCAATCCACCCCATCCTCCAGATCATTAATGAAGATGTTGAACAAAACCGACCCCAGGACCGACCCCTGGGGCACTCCGCTTGTGACCGGCTGACAGATAGACATGGATCCATTGATCACTACTCGTTGAGCCCGATGATCTAGCCAGTTCTCTATCCATTTTGTAGTCCATTCACCCAACCCAAACTTTAACTTGCTGATAAGAATACTGTGGGAGACCGTATCAAAAGCTTTGCTAAAGTCAAGGTGTATCACATCCACCGCTTTCCCCTCATCCACAGAGCCACTCACCTCTTCATAGAAGGCAATCAGGTTGGTCAGGCACGACTTGCCCTTGCTGAATCCATGCTGACTGTTCCTGATCACCTTCCTCTCTTCCAAGTGCCTCAACATGGATTCCTTGAGGACCTGCTCTATGATTTTTCCAGGGATTGAGGTGAGGCTGACCAGCCTATAGTTCCCTGGATCTTCTTTCTTCCCTTTCTTGAAGATGTGCACGATATTTGCCTTTTTCCAGTCATCAGGGACCTCCCCCAGTTGCCACGAGCGTTTAAAGATAATAGCCAATGGGGAAAAGGACAGAACATACAAGAAGAGTCAAGCACATGGTGATTTGCAAAGATCATGTTAGTTCCCTCATTCCTTGATGGAGGACTTTACTTGCTGCTTGTGAGGACTGGACTGGGACTGAGGCAGCCTGTGGTAGTAATCATCTCGTGTTCCCAGTTCATCCTGTCTCTCCTCCAGGCGGTAGGAGCTAGGAAGTGGAGCAAGGATGCACTGAAAGCAATCAGAGGGGTAAATGCTGGATGCCCACAAGCAGTATCCTTGAAGGAGAAAACCACAATCAAATTTGCAGCTATCTGGGACACCCAGTGGAATCCAAGAATGTCCTGGAAAATTCATTACCGTTAACCAAATCCTGTAGTTCTTATTCAGACAAATTCTGCGGGATATGTCTGTTTGCTTTTAGCTGCAGAGTAAACAGGGGTAAGCAGTATAGCTAGGAAGCGAATAGCTTTCACTGTCTGCAGATATCAGTGCCCCACCTGTATTCATTGTTACCACTGGGGAGGGACATCACTTGGCATTGAACGGCAACCTTTTCAACAGTATAGGTGGCAGAACCAGGTCTTTAGGGAGGGCAGGGCTGTATTCCTGTCGCCACGTCAGACAGATATTCTGAGGTGTCCCTAACTCTGAGCAGGAGGAGCTTAAAGAACTTTGGATGCTTTGCTAGCTGATCAATCCCCACTGAATGCTATCACTGAATGAATGACTTTACTGCTTTCCTACCTCTGCTGGTTTTGGTAATGGCTTCCCTTTCAAGAAATGTTGGGAGATGACCTGGCCTCCTGGGAGACTGACAACAGGGGGATCTCTGATCTGGAGCCTGTGCCAGTGGTGCTGAGTGTGCCGTTTATCACTGTTCTTTTTGAAAAAGACAAGGGGAAGGGAGGAAAAGGTTTTGATGTGTTTATGATTATGAGTACGGTCTTTGATCTGCCCTGACTCCGAGACAGAGTGCTAGAAGGACTTCATGGTTCCATATTTGTGAAGTGAGAACCAGTGAGAGCCACTCCCCCATACTCACACAAACACTGGATAATGTTGGGAGTACTGTGACCTTTATAGAATCATAGAATATGAGGGTTGGAAGGGACCTCAGGAGGTCATCTAGTCCAACCCCCTGCCCAAAGCAGGACTGTCCTCAGCTAAATCATCCCGGCGAGGGTTTTGTCAAGCTGCAGATTAAAAACCTCTAAAGATGGAGATGTCACCACCTCCCTAGGTAACCCATTCCAGTGCTTCACCACCCTCCTAGTGAAAAACTTTTTCCTAATGTCCAACCTAGACCTCCCCCACTGCAACTTGAGACTATTGCTCCTTGTTCTGTCATCTGCCACCACTGAAAACAGCCTAGCTCCATCCTCCCTGGAACCCCCTTTCAGGTAGTTAAAGGCTGCTATCAAATCCCCCCTCATTCTTCTCTTCTGCAGACTAAACAGGCCTAGTTCTTTCAGCCTCTCCTCATAAGTCTTGTGCTCCAGCCCCCTAATCATTTTTGTTGCCCTCTGCTGGACTCTCTCCAACTTGTCCACATCCTTTTTGTAGGTGGGGGGCCCAAAACTGGACACGATACTCCAAATGCGGCCTCACCAATGCCGAATAGAGGGGAATAATCACTTCCCGTGATCTGCTGGCAATGGTTTTACTAATGCAGCCCAATATGCCATTAGCCTTCTTGGCAACCAGGGCACACTGTTGACTCATATCCAGCTTCTTATCCACTGTAACCCCTAGATCCTTTTCTGCAGAACTACTGCCTAGCTTGCCGGTCCCCAGTCTGTAGCTGTGCATGGGATTCTTCCATCCTAAGTGCAGGACTCTGCACTTGTCCTTGTTGAACCTCCTCAGATTTCTTTTGGCCCAATCCTCCAATTTGTTTCACTCCTTCTGTATCTTATCCCTCCCTTCCTGGGAAATTTACCACTCCCTCTAGCTTACTGTCATCTGAAAACTTGCTGAGGCTGCAACCTACCCCATCCTCCAGATCATTAATGAAGATGTTGAACAAAACCGGCCCCAGGACCGACCCCTGGGGCACTCCACTTGTGACCGGCTGCCAGCTAGCCATGGAGCCATTGATCACTACTCATTGAGCCCTTTGCTCTAGCCAATTCTCTATCCATTTCATAGTCCATTCATCCAACTCATACTTTTTTAACTTGCTGATAAGAATAGTGTGGGAGACCGTATCAAAAACTTTGCTAAAGTCAAGGTATATAACGTCCACCGCTTTCCCCACATCCACAGAACCAGTCACCTCTTCATAGAAAGCAATCAGGTTGGTCAGGCATGACTTGCCCCTGGTGAATCCATGTTGACTGCTCCTGATCACCTTCCTCTCTTTCAAGTGCCTTAAAATGGATTCCTTGAGGACCTGCTCCATGATTTTTCCAGGAATTGAGGTGAGGCTGACTGGCCTGTAGTTCCCTGGATCCTCTTTCTTCCTTTTCTTGAAGATGGGCACTATATTTGCTTTTTTGCAGTCATCGGGGACCTCCCCCAGTTGCCACAAGCTTTCAAAGATAATAGCCAATGGCTCTGAAATCACATCGTCTAACTCCCTCAGCACCCTCTGGTGCATTGCATCTGGCCCCATGGACTTGTGTATGTCCAATCCTTCTAAATAGTCTTTATCCTTTGACCAGAGTCATTACTATGATTCGTTCGTTTTATGGGAGAAATCAGAGGTCACTGTGTAACTGCCAAAGAGTGAAATAACCAGAAAGCCTGGATCATAAGCAGGCAATTAGTGGTGTAGGACCTTATAAAAAAGAGCAATAAAGAGCTAGGGGTGTAAAAATATTTTTTTACTTTTTAAATGGGCTGTTGAATATACTGACACAAATCTGCTCTGTTTGGCCACCACAGAACTGCAGAATTCATGTTTGCATACTTATTTATTTTGTTCTTGTAAAGCTAGTTACTGAATACACTAAAGTTAAACTTTTTTCAACTGGGCCCACATGTTGCTGAGAAATTCTGTCCTTTCTTAATGTGTAGCTGGTTTATGCAACTTTCAGAGGAAGTCCTTTGAGATTTCTGGGCAGGGGAATTGAAGTTTCTAGTCCCTCAAAAGTCAGTGTCCATTAAAAAAGTATCTTTTTTGAAAGGTAGCATTTGAATTTGCTCAGCAGGCTTATCTGGTAGTCTCAGTTTTCATGCACTGAAATGCAGTGAGCTAACCAGTGTTGTGAGATCATGAGGGTACAGCATAGTCCAATACAGCGGTTTTCAATCTTTTTTTCCTTTGCAGACCCCTAAAAAAATTCGAATGGAGGTGCAGACCCCTTTGGAAATCTTAGACATAGTCTGCAGATTCCAACAGGTCTGTGGACCACAGGTTGAAAACCACTGTTCTGTGATAACAACCTTTCTCAAAGCCTATAGACATAGTCTGTGGACCTCCAGAGTCTTAACTCCAGAGTTACTAAAACCACATCTAGTAGTTAGAGTGGGTTCTAGTCTCCATTCTGCCACTGGTTCAGTAGGTGACCGTGAGCATGTTACTTGATCTCCTTGTGCCTCAATTTTCCCATTTGAAAATGGAGATAATGATACTTGGTTCTTAAATATCTAACATAGATCTAACACATACATATATCTAGCAGATACAACACAGAGCTATAATATATAGGTAATGATACTGAGGGCTGGTCTACACTAGAAGTGCTACATCAGCGTAGCTGCACTGATACTGCTGTAGAGCATCTGGTGAAGACGCTGTATGCCGACGGGCGAGAGCTCTCCCGTCGGCATAATTACTTGAGCTCCATGAGAGGCGGAAGCTATGTCGGCGGGAGAGTGTCTCCCACCAACATAGTGCAGGTGTGACCCAGCGCTTTAGTTTTTTCTATAAAGCCCTGCATGATCTACAGCAGAAACGTGCTATATAATTGTTAATTGGAGGTGTGATGTAGAAGAAGATGGGAAGAATATGGTCCCTATCACTGGGTGGGAGGAGAGGTGACATGACTCCTTCAGAACCCTCCCTTTATGGCAGTAATTTACCTTCCAAGTATGATGCCTGGCTTGCTATTTCAGATAAGGTGCATGTACCAGTGGGTAAATGTTCTATTCTCGTTTTTGATTCTACAGCTGTCTCTAACCTGGATGTAGAGAGTAAACTGAGCGTGTACTACCGGGCACCTTGGCATCAGCAAAGAAATATTTTCCTCCCTTCAACGAGACCACCCTGTGTGGAGGAGCTGCACCACCACGCCAAACAGAACTTGCGAGCCTTGCGTAGAGGTAATCATTTCCACAGTCCTCTCTCACTTTATCCACACTATGGGCCTGATCCGGAAACCACTGAATTCACTGGAAAGACTCCCAGTCAGTATGCTTTGGATGGGGCCTCTGGCAAATAAAGAAATGGGAAATTCCAGCAGTGCCAAGCAGACTTTGTCCTTTGTTTTGCTGCTTTATTATCTTAAAAAAAAAACAAAACAAAAAAAACGCTTTTTTTAACATTAGAAATATTAGGATTGTCATATCTGTCTTCCCTGTTTTTCCTGGAGGATTAATTAGGCATGTCAAAGCTATCTATTGTGAGCTCTCACTCTTAAGCTGAATGGATGGAAGTGTTGAATTTTAACAGACAGCTTTTCTCCCAAGTGTTAAATGTTCACAAAATTGACCCAAAAAACCACCCCAAACTCTGAGGTTTTTATAAACAGCCAGACTGAAGTTTTCTTTCCTTCTCAATTGTTCAGCATTAAGTGTCGTCTTGTTTTTTATTATATCATTTTGCTGGTTTGAACAAAGTCTTCCCAGGGCAGATAAGACTTGAAGGCCATTGCAGAGAAGAGAAATGTATTATTTGCATCAGTCTTCACTGCAGAGGATAATGAGGGAGATTCCCACACCTGAGCCATTCATTTTAGGTGACAAATCTGAGGAACTTTCTCACTGAGATGTCAGTAGAGGTGGTTTTGGAACAAATGGATAAATTAAACTGTAATAAGTCACCAGGACCAGATGGTATT
The DNA here is from genome assembly GCA_007922155.1 of Mesoclemmys tuberculata. Lineage (NCBI taxonomy): Eukaryota > Metazoa > Chordata > Testudines > Chelidae > Mesoclemmys > Mesoclemmys tuberculata. Next base: position 55,837,931 of record ML675610.1, on the reverse strand, counting down.
CACCTAAGAGTTCTGAAGGGATTCAAATATGAAATTGCAGAACTACTTACTATAGTCTGTAACCTATTGCTTAAATCAGCCTCTGTATCAGATGACAGGTGGATAGCTAATGTGAGGCTGATTTTATAAAAGGCTCCAGAGGCAAGCCTGGCAATTTCCAGAATGGTAAGCCTAGCTGCAGTATCAAGAAAATTGGTTGAAACTATAGTAAACAACAGAATTATCAGACACATAAATGAACATGATATGTTGGTGAAGAGTCACCACAGCTTTTGTAAATCATGCTGCATGAATCTATTAGAATTTTTTCAGGCTGTCAATAAACATGTGGATAAGGGTGGTCCAATGATATAGTTTCTTGGACTTTCAGAAAGCCTTTGACAAGGTCCCACACCAAGATCTCTTAAGCAAAGTAAGCAGTCATGGGATAAGAGAGAAGGGCCTCTCATGGTTCAGTAACTGGTTATAAGATAAGAAACAAAGATAAGAAACATAAGAATAAATGATCAGTTTCCACATTGGAAAGAGTCATAGCAGAGTCCCCAAGATCTGTACTGGGATCAGTGCTGTTGAACATATTCATAAATGATCTGGAAAAGGAGGTAAAACAGTGAAGTGGCAAAGTTTGCAGATGATGCTAAGTTACTCAAGATAGTTAAGTTCAAAGCTGACTGTGAAGAGTTACAAATGGATCTCACAAAACTGGATGACTGGGCAACAAAATGGCAGATGAAATTCAATGTTGATAAACACAAAGTAATGCATATTGGAAAACGTAATCCCTAATATACATACAAAGTGATGGGGTCTAATTTAGCTGTTACTACTCAAGAAATAGACCTTGGCGTCATCTTGGATAATTCTCTAAAAACATCTGCTCAGTTTGCAGCAACAGTCAAGATAGGTAACAAAATGTTAGGGACCATTAGGAAAGGGTTAGATAATAAGACAGTAAATATCGTAATGCCACTATATAAATCCATGGTACACCCACATCTTCAATACTGCATGCAGTTCTGATTACCCCATCTCAAAAAGACGTATTAGAATTAGAAAAGGTACAGAGAATGGCAACCAAATGACTAGAAGTATGGAATAGATTCCATGCAAGGAGAGAGTAAAAAGACTGGGACTGGTCATCTTAGAAAAGAGACAACTAAGGGGGAATGTAATAGAGGTCCATAAAATCACGAATGGTGTGGAGAAAGTGAATAGGGAAATGTTGTTCACCCCTTTATGTAACACAAGACTCAGGGGTCACCCAATGAAATTAATAGGCAGCAGATTTAAAACAAACATAAGGAAGTACTTCACACAATGCACAGTTAACCTGTGGAACTCATTGCTAGTAGATATTGTGAAGGCCAAAAGTGTAACTGCGTTCAAAAAAAGTATTAGATAAGTTCTTGGAGGATAGGTCCATCAATGGCAATTAGCCAAGATGGTCAGGGACACAATCCCATACTTTGGGTGTCCCTAAACCTCTGACATTCAGCTGGGACTGGATGACAAGCGATGGAAAACTCGATACATTATTTGCTTTGTTCCTTTCCTGTGAAGCATCTGGCACTGGCCAAGGTAGGAGGACACATAATGGGCTAGATGAACCATTAGTCTGACCTATTATGGCCATTCTTATGTAATTTCTAATAGAAAAAACAAGCAGAAGAAACAATCCCCTTTTTGTTTGTACATCATAAAGAAGAAGAAAAAACAGAAGCAGGTCATCTTTCAAGTGTTCAATAGCAGCCTTCCTCAGCTGAAGTAGTTTTGCATCAATATCAATAATTCTCTTAGTCTGTTGTTATTATTAATTATAATAATTGACTGACCAGATTTGTGAAGTTGATATGAACTGGATAAAATGTTACACTTAATTACCACATTTTGACCTCTACAAATTCTAACTCAGCAGCAAACTGTGGCTGCAGCATGTCTTAATAGCACTGCAAAGAGTCATAAAAAGGAATAACAATCATAGTAGCATTAAAATGAGAACAGACCATGGTGGGGAGGGGGATGGTTTCCTTAGCCAGTCAGCATAGCAACTGTCCTATCATCACGATAATGTGCTTCTGCCATCTTGTGGACAAGAGAAATTCTGACAACCAAAGAGAAATGGGTAATGGTGTTAGATAACAAATTCTGTTTTGACAACATACCATCCTCTGTATTTAATATTAACTCTGCAGCTTTAGTAGACAGTTTGTCATACATTGTTATATTTTATTTTCGATGGATTTTTATATTGTAAAATGCAAGTATACTCTGAAAAGTGCACCTAAAAATGGCATCATATTTCAATGATCCTCTCTCACTTACTTCCTGTTTCAAATTAGCATTGTTTAGAAATAAAAAGAGATTTTTTTAAGTGCCAGTGCTTTAAATTCAATGTTAGATCAGAAAATCAAGTTACATTCTGCTTGCCTCATTCATCAATGCAGTAATGAAGACTGTGCGTTGATACTTAGCTGACAGTGTTGTTGAGAATGCATTCAGTAAAAAAGCATCTAGCTTGCGCGTCCATTGGTTCTGCATTTTAACAGTAATGGAGCTACTTCTACCCTGGCATCAGGAGCAGAGGGAGAGAAAAGACACCATCCCCCATCTCACACAGATTCCCAGAAGATTTTGAAGATGCTTGAGTTTGGGCATGGACTGATGCTAGAAGAGACTTAAGTATTGAGAGATTTCTAGGCAATGAAAGACTCCTCAGAGCTTGACATTTTCTTGGAAATGAGAGAAACTAGTTCATCTGGTGCCTTGATGTCAAACATCTCAATTCTGGGACAAGTCTTTGCCTCAGCATCCATCTCTTCGGTGCCAATCAAGCACTCAGAACCTGATGCAGCTGTGGAACCAAGGAATGAAATCCTAGCCAGGAATGTTCTTATTTCTCTCACTGCACTTACTGATAGACTCCATACTCTTATTATATCTCAATGTTTCTAGGCAAAAGAAGCTCCCAGCTCCCATTGGCAATCAGGCCTTGGGTCCATGGTATCTCAGTGTTGGCCTCACTACCATTTGGGATGTAATTTAAGTTCCATTCTGGGAGACCTCAGGCTCATTAGCCTCGGATGTAGTGTCTTTTATGAAGCTGAACCTTCCAATGGCCTGTGGGCCCAGTGGAAACCCCATCTTCTTGGACATTTGAGCCATGCGGGGTAGGGTAAATGATGAATCCACCTTTTCTTTACAGTGCATGTAATACTTAGCTTATGGAAGCCTTTCAGAACTGCCTTCAGTCTTCACAGGGACCATAGCTGCACTTTAGCCTCCATGGACTTGCCTACTGATCTTTTTCTCTTTTGATTTTGGTTTTGGAGGGATTTAAGACAAAAACAAATTACAGGTAGGGAATTTTCAGGTATCTGGGCGATGACAATAAATCATGTGTTTTTTCCCCAGGTAGTTAAAATTCATTTTTGAGCCTCCTGTTCTCACTTTTGCTCTGTTTCTTCTTAACTTTGTGTAAGAGATGGAAATAAATCTGCATGTTTACAGGCAATTTCTCTCTTTACCAGTGGAGAGATCATCTTCAACAACCATTCTCTAAATTTTAATTATGTTTCTAGGGGAGCAGTCTCCTGCTGTGATCTGCACTATGGGGGCTGGATGTGTGGGAGTGACCCAGAAGGGTTTTCATCATTGAATCACAGAAATATAGAAGTGGAAGGGTCCTTTTTAGGTCCTTTCTAGTCAAGTCCCCTACACTGAGGCAGGTCTAAGATTTCGACCATCCCTGAAAGGTGTTTATCTAACTTGTTCTTAAAAACTTTCCATGGTGGAGATTCCACAACCTCCCTAGGCAATTAGTTCCAGTACTTTACTACCCTTAAAGTCTGGAAGTTTTTCCTAATGTTTAACCTAAATCTCCTTTGCTGAAATTTAAACCCATTACTCTTTGTCCTGTGCTCAGTGGTTAAGGAGAACTATTTGTCACCTTTTTCTTTATAACAACCTTCCACATACTTGAAGTCTTATCATGTCTCCACTCAGTCTTCGTTTCTTCAGACTAAACAAACCCAATCTTTTCAGTCTGTTCTTGTAGATCATGTTTTCTAGACCTTAGTCATTTTTGGTGTTCTCCACTGGATTTTCTCGTTTTTCCACATCTTTCCCAAAGTGTGGTGTCCAGAATTGGACACACAACTCCAGTTAAGGCCTTATCAGTGCTGAATAGAGTGGAAGAATTACTTCTTATGTCTTGCTTACAACACCCCTGCTAATACGTCCCAGAAAGATGTTTGCTTTTTTTGCAACAGTATCACTTCGTTGACTCATATTTAGTTTGTGATCCACTAGAGCCCCCAGATCCTTCTCTGCTGTACTCCTTCCTAGGCAGTCATTTCCCATTATATATTTGTGCAACTGATTATTCCTTCCTAAGTGGAGTACTTTGTATTTATCCTTATTGAATTTCATCCTGTTTACTTCAGACCCTTTCTCCACTTTGTCAAGATCATTTTGAATTCTGATCCTCTCCTCCAAAGCGCTTGCAACCTTGCCCAGCTTGGTATGTTCTGCAAACTTTATAAAGGTACTCTCTATGCCATTATCCAAATCATTTATGAAGATACTGACTAGAACCAGACCCAAGACAGATCTCTTAGTTGGGATTTGAGTTGCTAATGTTCCAAACAGCATATGATCTGTTTTGTTTAAAGATGAGATGAGCCAATTCTGGGTTTTAGTTTTGTAAAACCTCATCAGTCAAAAAGGTTTGGGCAAGAGGTACTTTGCCTTGGAAGGGGATTTTAATGGGATATGTGAGGAACTTTATGCATATTTAGTAACAATTACATTTATAGCAGAAAAAACAAAGTTACCGTGTGATCTTACTTTCTAATTCTTTGTCTACCAACTCTTCTGTTTCCTTCACAATTGTAGCTCTCACTTGCTGAACCATTAGAAACCAAGCTCCTTGGGGCACACACTGAGTCCTCCTGTTTTTGGAAAGCACCGTGCATAATTTGGGGGCTACTACAGAAATAATAATAATAATAAGGAAGAAGTACAGCCTAAATCTTTGCTGGAGGATTAAATTTCATTATTTATACTGTTATATATATATATATATATATCTCAATAAAGAGATTTTTGTTTAATGTCTCAATCAGAAAAACTGACTTCTGGTTTCTCCTTTTCCAAAACAGAACAACGAAACTGCAGTGATAACAGACAGCAAAAACTCTCAGGGCCCATCTCTGTGGTGGCTCCCCCATTTCCGCACTTCCCTGCAATCTACAGTCAGAAGAGGCAAGAGATAAAGGACCGGCACTTGCTAACAGTAAGCTTTTCCTGCACTTTAAAGCTATAACTTATTATTAGACCTAATAATGATGCTGTTCATTATGACCTTTATCGTCATGCTTACTAATTGCCCTGTGGATTTGTATGGTTACATTACAGTTGACATTGGTCTCTGCCTGATCAGTAGCAAAACACAGTCTTGTTTCCAGTAAACATATTGTGGGTTACATTTTGAAAATTCCATTGAGAGAGAGATGGGCACCTGAGATTTTATTCCCCTTTACACAGGTGCCACAATACTTTCAGGAGTCATTCTTAACTAGTTCCTAAGCAAGGTGTAATACTTCCAAGAGGGAATTTAGTGTTGTAAGTTGTGTCCTACCATTGCCAAGAACCAGGAATTCTAGAATTTCATAACTATGGGAAGTAATGGTACCACTTTACTAACCAAGGTACCTGCAGTTACACACATGCCTACAGAATACTCATCCATCGCTAGTCAGCAGTTGCTTTTATTGCGAATGGACTTTGCTCTGCCATTGTACAGTACCATACAGATACTTTATTGTGCCATTGACTTCTGTGAGTATTGACTAGCTTGAGAACCAAACAAGAAAAAATGATAATGCAATCAGCGGAGTTGCCTTGATTTACACCCCAGCTGAAGATCTGAGAGAGAGAGAGAAAGAGAGAGAGAGTGTGTGTGTGTGTGTGCGTGCAAATTTGAAATTAAATTAGTGATTTTGCGGATCTACCATTGTGAAAGGAACTATTTTGAGAATTTCACTATGCGTGAAATTTTCCCCTGTGCTAAGTCCCAAGTCCCACTTAAGCACCAAAATCAGGCTTACATGGGGCTTAAGTAACGTATGCACTTTATGCTGGCCTCAGCACAGGGATGAATTTCACCATTTGTATAGATACGCAGTATGCAACTGGGCAAGACGTAGTATCTAAGGGGAAGACATTTGTAGGAGAAATAGGTGAATGGTGAATCAAGGTGGTATCACAGGCAGAGCAGAGAAGTCAAAAGGGTCAGTGGTAGGCAAAAGAGAATGGTGTCCAAGATGATGCCAGGTTATGGGTGTGAATTGGTTCAATGTAATAGTTTTGAAAGTATATTGGACATAAAGCTTCCTCAGCTAGCATCAGACGAGGAAAAAGTTTGCCTTTTAAATTGTATGCTCTGTGGACTGAATCTTAGCTGTGTTTGGTAAGGACTAGTAGGTTTAGACATCACTTTCATCTATGTAATACAAAATAATAATTAATGAGCAAGAATATGAGCTCTCTGCTTGCAGAAATTAAATCATGTTAACTGAAGACTTCAGTTGGCTTATCTAGAAGTTCACCTTTTTCCTTTTAAGAAAGAAAGTGTCAAGCCTTATGTGCATCTTGATTGGGTTTTTTTTTTTTTTTTGGAAACTGCCCAGGCTTAAATGTTCCCCGCAGCAGGAGCAAGCAAAAGTTACTGAACACCTAATCCTGCGGGCTTCTAGCTAGCTGTCAATGACTTGCTTTACAACTAATTCAAATCCCAGGTGCTCCCAAGTGCTCTCATCACACAGTTTAGAGCACTCAGCATTCCTGAGGCAGTTGTAAAAGGAAAGGATACGGCAAGGTGGTATGGACTGTGCATGAATACAGATACTGCTTGGCAAACTGAATGTTTGCTCAAAAAATTGTAAGAGCTACTCAAACAGTGGAGAACTAATTGATTGTGAACCCCCCAACACTCCATTTAATAGCATCATTTTTAAAGAAAGTTGAAAATACTGTCAATGGTGAGATTTCCCCTTTCAGTGTGTTACAGCTGCTGGAATAAGCTTGTTGACTTCTCTGTAGAATTTCTAAATGCTTCTGGGAGCTGATGGATAATTTCTGCCATATTGTGCCAATTATTGGTTGCATTGCCTGACCATTAATTAAGTAACAACATAATATGCTTGAAACCCATTAGAATTTTCATACATGGAATAGCAGCGTGTTCTGTATGTCCCTTCCCTTGTCTGCGAGGAATGTGCTAGTGAAAAAAATACTAGCTCATGCCAACAAAAAGCCACTCTCTCTGGAGAATCCTTAAGACTGAAAATGCAAGCAATTGGAAATGAGGAAATGCTAAAAGTTACAGGCTAAACTTTTCAAACTTGGCTGCCTACATTAAGCGCGTACATTCACATTCTGTTAAGTGGCCTGATTTTCAGAGGTGATGACTGCCTATGACTCCCATTAATTCAATGGGAGCTGCAGTAGCTTAGTAGTACTGAAAAACAGGCTATTTACTTAGGTTCCTAACTTTAGGCCCCCTGGTTTGAGCATTTTGGTCACAGCTTTTAATATTTTAAAGTTCAGGCTGTTGTCTTGGCTTCGCTAAACATCCTGTGTGGTGCTTTTGGTAGAGAATAGACAGAAGAAACAGTAGTAAATTAAGGATTACATTTGACAAGGAAAAAAACGTAGAGAAAACAAAATAATATGGGATCATCAAACTTTTTAGGTGTCCCGGGCACGATGTGTTCAAAATTCAGCTTACTGTCTAACCTTTCCACCACACAGAAGTCTAAGTACCACTCATTCTGCCCCTTTTACCGATGAAGGAAAAAAATTGGGAAAGAAAGATTCCACAGAGCAAGAGGATTATTCCGCAGACATGTTCCCATGACAACCCTGCATGTAACACCTCCTACTACTGCCATTGAAAACTGAGATGTTGTGTCATTGTGACTGCAATTAAAACTTTTGTTTCACATTCTTCAATCTTTTCTTCTTTTTTTCTGGTGCCCCACTCACTCTAGTGAAGTGTGTGAAGCTTCAGAAGTTCAGGGTTTGATTTCAGAGCCTCTGGATTCTGCAGAATTGGTCTGGAAATCTCATAAAAACAAGCTTTCTGACAGTCCTCTGGCTGGTCAAATGGGGGGAACACGGTCACATTTTGAAATACATACTGACACATACACAAAATTCAGATTGACTGTAAATACAGTCCGGGCAAAGATTCAAGAGACTTGTTTTCTGAAGTGGCTTTTTCCATCCTTAAACATGACAGCTGGAACAAGTCAGGAATGGAAATGACCCATCAGGTTATTTATTCCCTCTCCCTCCCGTTTCAGAAATATTCCCTGTGGTATGTTCTCCAGTGCTTTGTATACACCAGTTTTAAATGATTCAAAGGGAAACTGTCAAACACATCAAGTTTCTCACAGTTTTGTGTTGAAGCTGTGTGAAACGTCAAAGAAATGCTGAAGGTTTTTTTTAATTAATCAGCCTGTGCATTTCCTATGCACAAAGGGCATCTACCATTCCTCCCCTCTAAGGCCCCTCCCCCCCCAAAAGGAAAAAAGATCTACGTGTACTATTGAATGCAGCATATAAGCACTAAGTGTAGTAACTGCAATCCTACGTTATAGGATTATTATTATGTGCCTTCCTCTGTTAGAACATCATGTGTGGTATGACTTCTGTCAGAAAACAAATCTTATTTTTGTATTTGCCTTGTCAAAACACTGAAGCATTACATTCATCATTAAAGGGCTGACAGCATTTTAACAGATCACACTTGTAATGTTCCAAAGTAAAATAAACACCCACAAGCAGATAAAATAAAAAGTTGTGGAAAGTAAAACATACGGAGATGTAAATTGCGAGAGTAGGCAGGCGAGCAACATTGTGTTTTAAAGCAGTAAAATGGGAGAAAATAGCCTAGTAAGAACTATATTTTAAAATTTTCTGTACCAGTATTGCCTGACTACATGAAAAATATGCTGATCTTTTACTAGCACTTTCTTTCCTCTTCCCAACAAGGTTAATTATTCTATCAATTAAATCAGTAGCTTTGCTCTGGATACAAAAGCCCAAAAAGGTATTTGTTCTGTTCTCTGAAAATTCTATTCTGAGGGAGAAAAACATTGTTTAGCACTGACACAGAGCTTTACATTTTCAAAGCACTCTATGAAAACGAGTTAATTAATCCTTACCACCTGCTGCTTGTGAGGTAGAGAAGTAGTAGCTTCTCCATTTACAAATGGGGAAGCTGAGACAGGGAGGTTAAGTGATTCACCGAGTGCCACAGGAAAAAGTCAATGTCAGAGATAGAATTAGCACGCAGAGATCCAGGTTTCAGCCCTGGGTCCAAACCACTAGTTCACACTTCTCCTACAGCTTATTTTCCCACTGACTTTTGTTTTCATATTTAAAAGTCATAGAGTCCTGTTTTTGAAGAGTTACGTATTCATGTTGGGTGAAGGAGGCCAAGGCAAGCCCTATCGAACACTTAAACAGGATTTAAATGGTGTTTAGGCTACATCCTAGCTCTCTGCACTGGGGTGAATATCAATTTTTTTATATTTTATTCATAAAGTCATCCAGCAAGGAAGTTTCCAACATGCCCTTTTTTTGACCTGTCCAATGGTACAGCAATCAGGAGCTATAAAAAATACTTTATCCCCTTGTTTGCCTTTTTTTAAGTTCTTGCTCTTATGGGGTCAACAGATGTTTTAGGAAATATAAACTGTGGCATTGGTCACACTACTGTTAAAGTTTTGTCAGCACTTCCTCTCTTTGCAGGGCTTTGGGAATCCGCCATCAAGATTTCCTGCAGGCTAACATTTAGCATATACCATTTAAGTGAATTTTTCAACTAATTTTGAGGGGGGAAAAATCAGTGTAGCCATTTCTAAATTAAACAAACATGCAGAGACTAAAAGCTTACTGCTCTTGAAAACTTTTCTGCGCTCACTAAACAGGTTTGAATAAAAGAACACGAGTTATTTGCTCTTCGTTTTATATTTCACCTTTAACCTCTTTGCCATGGGTTCCATGTGTCCTGTGCAGTCACTTATTCTGAAGTGCCAACGTTTCCTGGAAGACTGTCACTTCAAATGAGGCATGCAAGGTGCATGGTACAACACAGACACTGATTTTTGCACAAGCCTTGCTTTACTATTTGCAGACCATAAACAACACTGGAGCCCAAAACTCTTGGGGGGAGGAGGAGAACAAGGGAATCAAGTGGTGATTTGCCACTCCTTATGGGCCAGCTGAATTTCATCTCTCTAATCCCATTGGTTGAGCAGGAAATTGAGTTGGTCTGTGAATTGCCAAATTTGCAAGTGCACAACTGCAGGTGGCCTTCCTAGTCACTTGCATTGATTGGCCTTAAGGTTTGCATCCCCTGGTATATCATACTGCACAGAAGTGGTGCACACCAAAGGGATGCTGAAAATCAGATGCTGTGTTTGTGCAACTAAGATTTTTTCATGGAGAGCCTGATTTTGCAAAGATCTGGCATGTTACACCCATGAAAAGAGTTGCGTTGAAGATGATGGAATCGCTTCATAAAAGTAACAGTGCTCACATGTGTCAGTGTTTGCAGTAGAAGTCCCTCAGTAATTCATTATACACTAAACTGGAAGGGCTTCAGAAGAATCATTCTAGTCCAGTGCAAAAAAAAGCCTTGAAAAAAATTCTGAATTTGTATTTAACAGATTGACTGCTGCCGTTCCTGTTTGTTAATTATGCAAATAAAAAGCACTTTGAAAAACTGCCTCAATGCAAAATTATCTGACAGACCAGAATAGCCCTGGGTGTTTTAATAATGATTTCATAACTAATTACATATTTCCCAAGACAGTTAGAGCTGGTCTTTTGAGTTTGTAAGAGATTTTTAAAAAACAAAACAAACCCACCCTCTCATATGACCTATTTTTAATGCTGACACTTTGTTCTTTCTTTACATTATCCTACCTTTATTTTTTCCACAATGGAGCGAAGTGAGGACAGATTGTCATCAGCCTTTGACTTTCTTAGCTTTTGTCGTTTTTTCTCCTGATTGCAATAATAATTACTTTATTTAAAGACTATAACATTTAAACATAGGAAGGTTCATCTGTAGTTAGGCACTAAGCTCCAAGTTGGGAGATACCCAGCTCTGCAATAAACTTCCTGTATGATCTTGGGCAAGTCAGTTAGGATTTTTCCACTGACTTTGTTGGCTTTGGAACAGGCCCATAATTGCTCTCTGCCTCAGATCTCCATCTGTAAAACTGAGATAATACTTTCTTCCTCCCTTTGTCTTGTCTATTTAGAATGTAAGCTCTTAGGGGTTGGGCCTCTCTGTTACTTTGGCTGTTTTATACAATGGGATGCACTTCTCAGTTGGGTTTTCTATTACAAATAGGTAATAGTGATAACTGCAATAATAAAGTAATTATATTAAGGCATATGCTCAAGATACAGAGATTCACCCACATCTTTAAGAGGAGAATGGGGAAACCAGCACAAATTGAATATACTTTTAGATTAAATTGCAACTTTATAATGTTGAGAGGGCAAAAGAGAGAAAAAACCCAGGGTTTAAAAGGAGGCTGTGCACATTTGGTTATTTGTGTTCAATGGAGAGATCCCATGTGCTGGACATGTATCATGAAATTCAGTTAGACCAACATTTTCAAAAGTGGCTTCTGCTTTTGGGTGCCCATTTTGAGTTGACGTCCTAATTTTCAGAGAAGCTGAGCACCTGCAGCTCTGATTGACTTCAAATGGATTTCTGGGTGCCCAGCACATCTGAAAATCAGGTGTAAGGGATCTGAAATTGGGCAGCCCAAAATGAAGGCTCCCCAAATCAGTGGTCACCCCTTAAAATTTTGCAAAGTGCATCTTTGCAAAGTGCTCAGCACCTGACAGGATTGGGCCTATAATTTGTCCATAGGAAGTAGCATCTGAAAAAGACAGTGTCTGAACTAATTCAGTGTGTGGAATGGAGAGGGAAGTTATTGATGCTAAAAGATGTCAGGTTGATAGCCTTGTCTGAAAATCTGTATTTAGCCACAGCACAGATAAAACACAGATAGCAGCAACACAAAGCTTCCTCAGATTGCCCCACCAAAGTGCCTCATTCTTAATCTGGATGAACCACCTGGAATTGAATGAATAGTTTAGCCTCACGTGAGTTCAGTTCTTGGCCTCTATCCATGGTTGCCAATTACTTGGGGTGAGTTTTTGCAATGGAGTCCATTGGGAGCTCAAATGAGATCACTGACCACTCATCAGATTGCAAATATTTTGAATCACTTTCAACCTTGTCTGGATCTGAATTGGTCATCTAGACAGTGCCTTGACTTGGAAGAAAGCTGTGCTCTTAACTGGAGTGCTAACTTGAGGTAAAATCCTAGTTAAGACAAGGCAGTCTGTAGTTTTCACATGAATTGGCAAGTGGATTTAAGACTAGGCTTTCCCATAATCTTTAACACAAACCTGCTGATTTGGGTGCAAATTACAAACTGCCTTATCTTCTCTCAGATTTTAACTCGAGTTAGCTAACCTGAGGTAAGAACATGCTGTTTTTTCCTTCAAGCCAAGGCTTGAGAGTGGAAACGCTGATGTTTAAGCAATATTGTCTTTTAACATGTTTTTCTACAGCTATTTTATTCCTTCTTTCATTTGTACTGTTTTTTTAGATACCCAGTATTGTGATGTAGTCATAAGAAGTCTGTCTTTATGACTTTATTTCAGTGAAGATCTTTTCTGTTCACTCATTATTAGATCATTGTTGCCAACAGGAGGCTAGCTGCATAAAGCATTTCTAACATAGATTATAGTCTCTTACCTATTAAGCCATTCAGAGATACATCTCTATGTGAATTGAATGCCTTTATCACTGCTGATAATTTTTAGGTCATTAAATATGAATACACTCTTACGCTTTGTTGGCATTTTATGGCTGCTTTTAGCATTGGAGCTGAGCTTTCTTAATTTTTTTATCCACTTAAGGATTTTCAGAAAAAAACCTTGTGACATAATGATTATAACTTAAACTCTTTTAATAGTAAATCAAAAAATTGAAATTGAGCTACCAAAGATTTAGATATGTCATCTTTAGACTGAGCATTATTTACATCCATTATTTTCAGCTGAACAGATAAATCTTTAACTTAATCATGAAATAAGTAATTGACATGTAATTTGGACGAGTACCTTATAATGATTTGGCTTAAATCTGTAAGGAATTGACTTAAACTAAATCGATATAAGATGAAGATGATTGAACAGTGGCCATAAAAGGACACTGCGCCAATTTAACTATATTAGTTACTGAACTAGTTTAGCTAAATCAGTACAGTTTTGGGGTGTGGACATGTCTTTAGGCACCAGGTGATGAGATGAGGATGCATTTGAAGAAAAGGAACCTTTTTAGGAAAGTGAATTTCTCAGCTGGAAACTGAGGTTGTAGTTATAGCTCAATTTACACCTGATACCGATTGTATCCAGAATTGATGTGCTTTAATCAAAAACATTTTGTGTATGTTTTTTTAATTTTATTTCTCCCCCACCCCCATTTCATGTTTTTAGTTTAACAGCACCCGCTCGCCCTCCCCCACTGAGTGTTGCCACATGACCCCGTGGAGTAGAAAGGTATTGGAAAAACAAGCATTCTTAAACTAACAGCCCTATCTCATTCATTTTCTCCCTTTCAAACCTCTAATCCTTTCTCTTGCTTGCTTTTTGCTTCTAACTTTGTTGCACTATCTCAAAGAAATCTTTTATATGTTACTCTCTTAGCAATAAGGAACAGCAACCATGTTTTCTTCTCATTTTGGGTAATATTAATAGGTTTAGTGGACCGCAAGATCATTTTCTCTGATTGACCAGCTTTGAAGGCCTGTATTGAGATGGACTCTATAATGTGGATGATTGCGTTTTATTTTCTTGCAACATTCAGAATAGCCCAATATTTTTCAAAACTGTAAGACACCATCGGAATGATGCCAGAGCAAAATATTTATTCTCTGGACAGTTGTCATTCCTATTGTTTGCAGACAGTAGCTTTGGCAGACAATCAGAGCCTGCAGTCAGGTCACTACACTTTCTTTGTCCAGCAATCCTTTGTTATTCAGGGAAGGAATCAGCAACAAAATGCAGTCTGTGTCCATGTGTGTGTTAGCTTGTGTGTCTCTGTGTGTTTTTCCTCAATGCCCCAAACTTTTTTTGAGGGGGTGGTGGGGGGAAGTTTCCTAGGAAACAAAGTCTTTTGTGCTTGAAGTTTATATGAGCTACTCACGTCTGCTGCTGATCAGCACAAAAGCTGAGGAGGGGAAGAAGGCTGCAATGTTTTACTAAAACTGTATATGGAAAAAAAACTGCTTTTCTCAGGGGAGAAAATACACTGTCTCCTGGGGTTGTGAATGTTTTTGCAGATAACGCTTACAAGGTAAGTGTCCTGGAATAGTTTAAATAAGTGACTGCTAAGTATGATATTAAACGCTTTTGGAACTGGTTTGGAAATGTTGTTTGCCATGCTTTAGATCCTCAACTCCTACAAGATTTGTGGGAACTCTATGAAGAAGAATGGCACAAAAATGATAATTTGGGTGTGCGCGTGTAATACTAGATAGCTAAATGCTTTGCCAAGGAAAGGGAGAAAAAAAATGTCTTAACCACATATGCGCACAAAACTAAAACTCTCGTAACATACTGTGAACAACAACCATAGGCTAGAGCCCCAGTAGTTAACCAGCTGGGGATCTAACTCAGAAAAGAAAGCCAGGCTAGAAAATATGCCCCAGTATTTAGAAAAAGACATAAGCAGTACTGAAATAGTCAAGCACTGATCACTCACTACAGAGAAGTGTATTAGCTGCCAAAAGGGGGAAAGTAGGGCACACATAAAGTAAGGCGTGTGGTTTCCCCCTCCATTTCCAAACAATGGAAACTTCTTTCCACAAACAGAGAAAATTTCAAAAAGGTGTCTTTAACCATAAAGTAGGAGAAAATGTTTTTCACTTACTTTACTTTTAGGTGAAGCTACAATAGCATTACAGTGCTGGGTGTTTATTCTATTTAAAAACACCTGCTGACTTTTATCTTGCTTATTTGGCTTTCTATATTTCCCTGTCTTGTGGTTTGGGTAGCATGTTCTGAAATATTTGTGTGGTTCCTAAATAATTAGGGCATTCAAGCAATTAAAAAAATTAATGGCGATTTAATCACAAGATTAAAAAAAATTAACTGCAGTTAGACAATAACAGAATCCTGTTTCTTTAAATATCTTTGTATGTTTTCTATATTTCCAAACGCAGTGATTTCTATTACAACACAAGACAAAGTGTGAACAGTGCTCACTTTATTATTATTATTTATTACAAGTATTTGCACTGTAAAAAGATAAACAAAAGAAATAATATTTCAATATACCTCATACAAGTACTGTGGTGCAGCTTATTTACCATGAAAGTTGAACTCACAAATGTGGAATTATTATTAATTATTATTACATAACTCTCTTCAGCTGAATGAGCCCCTGTTTGCAAAGAAGAGTGGATTTTACCTCAGAGATTTGACATGCAGCAGGGGAGGAGAGGCTGGTGCAGGGACGCTGAGCTTGTCAGGTCCCTGTTCTCTAACTTTTTGTGCTGATGATCCCATTTGCACTTAAAACAAAAAAAATTGTGGACCCCCTCCCCCCCACTAGAAAAAGTGGTGACCCTTTGTACTTTCAGCCCCAGGGGAGTCCAGGCTTCAGCCCCTCTTGGGATGGGGGGCTCAGGGTTTCTGGTTCAGCCCCACACAGGGCTGGGAGCAGAGCTGTACCCAGAGCTCTGTGCCCAGAGTTATGCGATTAACACGTTAAAAAAATTAACATGTTAATTGTGTTTTCAGTTCATCGCAGGCAACGCCGATTAATTGACAGCCCTATAAATAATACTTTGAACTTCTGAAGCTGGCAGCTAAACCTCTCCTAGGTCAATATTCTTCTTGACAGCAATATCAACACCACCATTTACAGTCAAATTTCTATTAGTAGATTTTCTGTATGCTTAAATCTGCTTGTGTTCCTGGCTAATTAGTAAAAGTGAAATACATGTATATTTTTTCCAAATTAAGAATTAATACTTTGAAAGCTTTGCGCCTCTTGATGCACACTCTCAAATTAATGCTTACATGATGCCAATTTTGTGGTTGTCAGTGTATATGTGTGTACAAAAACTTTGGATGCACATTTACCACAATTTTGTGTGCATATACTAGAGAGGCATGCACAAATGGGTATTTAGATGCCTAAAATCTGCCGTAATTGTGTGCACACTTGCAGCAAATGCACACAAAGAGCATGCCTCTACCCATTGAAAATGTGTCCCATACTCATTTAAACTACTCTAAAATGTTTCCAGTATGTTGAGGTATTTTTGTCTTCTTACTGTATGTGATGTATCCATGGGAATAATAATAATACCGTTGTTCTTCTTCAAGTGCTTGCTCATGTCCATTCCATTGTAGGGGTGTGCACGCTTTCGTGCACGGTTACTGGAACTCTTTTAGGGCTGGCTTTGGCGCTCCCTGGAATCCTGCGCACATGCTGAAGTATACAAGGCACTGCAGGCCCTACACCCCCTCAGTTCCTTCTTTCCGCCTGTGACGGTTGCTGGAACTGCT
Organism: Mesoclemmys tuberculata; assembly: GCA_007922155.1. Lineage (NCBI taxonomy): Eukaryota > Metazoa > Chordata > Testudines > Chelidae > Mesoclemmys > Mesoclemmys tuberculata. Next base: position 55,821,248 of record ML675610.1, on the reverse strand, counting down.
TTGGTTTGCACTACAAATGCTCATTCCCTTTTGTTCTCCTTAATTGTTTGTTGTTTGTCTTAATTAGGCAGATTAGTCCTCAAGTGTTGTTAATAGTGGTAGTTAGTCACTTAGGATAGTCCCAGCTGGGCCTTTGCCGGGAGTAGGGTATGCCCCAGTCACGGGGCTTCAAACCATGCTCCTCCTGTAGGAAGGCCTTTCCGCTGAGTGACCCCCATGATGGTTGCCTAAAATGCCTGGGGGAAGCTCATCGTAAGGACAAATGCAAAATTTCTAAGGCTTTCAGACCTCAGACCCCAAAAGACAGAGAAATCTGCTTGAAAGCCTTTGGCACCAAGAGTGGCATCGGTGAAGCAGCGCGCAGAGTGAGACCGCTCCCCTGCACTGTCCAAGAAAGTGGGGTCGAGCACAGGCCGCACTGAAGCCAGACAGTGGAGACTTGCTCACCGCCACTGGAGCCTAGGTCTCTGCCCAGAGAGAAGGGGCCAGCGTCACAGGGGAAGCCCATGTTGGGACCCCTTGGTTGTCTCAGGTGATCCCCAGAGTGGGGAGGAAGATCTCCAAAAACCCGGTCACCCTGGGTGGAGGGGTCAACATGGCGCTGCTCCCGCAGAAGTCGCTCCAGATTACAGTTACCAGAGCACCCCACATTGGTGTGGCATGGAGCGAGGTCACCCTCCCGGCACCAGTCACGATCCCTGGCACCAGGCGAAGTTCATTCCAGGAGGCGGTGCCTGTCTGGGTTGCCTTCAGAAGGCCGCTCCCCAGAGGGAAGTCAGTTCCACTCCTGCTCCCTGGCACAGAGGAGTTTGCCCACACTGGTGTGGCGCAGAACCCAGTCACTGGAGGCTGAATCAGCACCGGGAGGAAAGCAGCGCCGTAAGTTGTTGGTGCCCAGGCACTGCTCCGGGCGCTCCAGTTCACAGTCAGAGCATGGTTTCCCGTGTTCACCACTCGGCACCATACAGTGGAAGCCTCCGAAGCAGCCCCTCTCGAGAGGCAGCCACCGGGTGAGTCTTCACCATGAGCAAAAGATGCCAGAGTACCCTTTGGCTCAGGCAGCCCTGGCATGGCCTCAGGGGCAGTGGCAACCCCAATGGCCATATTGGGGACCCTGGGATTTCCAGTTGGACCAGGTCCACAGTCATTCAGGTATTTTGGGGTGCAGTCTGCACCACCGGCGCCAGAGAAGGGCAATCGTTCAGCCTCTGACGATGATTCAGAACCCCAGGAAGGGTGGCTTCCAACTTGGGGTTGGAGGCGGAGGAGCTGAAGGAGGCGTCAACAGTCTCTTCATCAGTGGCCCCAACCTCCAAGGGGGTCGAGAAAAAGTACTGCATCCCGGCATAAGGGTTCTAGTATCTTTTCACCCACCTCTCTCCTGGTACTCTGGTGGTAGATGCGGCCAACCAGCAGGACAGGCAGAGACAGCCTGGTTCCATGCCAAAAAATAAAGATAACAAGAAATTGGACCTGTTCAGGAGAAAGGTTTATTCAACGGCAAACTTGCAATTTCAAATTGCCAATCAGCAGGCTCTCCTGGGCAGGGACAACTTCAATCTCTGGGACTTGTTAAAGCGCTTTGCGGATGCTTTGCCCCAGGACCAGGCGCTGGACTTTAGTATCCTCCTGGAGGAGGGTGTCATGATGGCCAGAGCAGCGCTACGGGTGTCTTTGGATACAGCAGACTTGGCAGGCATGTGCAGGTGCTCGTGGCTGCAATCCTTGGGGCTGTCCCAGGAGGTCCAACAGTCCATTCAGGACCTCCCCTTTGGCGGATTGGCCTTGTTTTCAGACCAGACAGATGCGAAGTTGCATGGTCTGAGAGACTGGAGGGCCACGCTCTGATCCCTGGGCCTTTATACACCCCAGACCTCTAGACGCCAGTTCCAGCCTCCGGGCTAGCAATAGCAGAGGTACCAGCCTCAGCAGTTCACACCCTACAGACACAGGGACAGAAATAGGGGACTAGGAGACATCAGTCAGTGCCAGGGTCCTCCTCAGCCCCCCAGCAAGGGTCATCCAGGTGATCCAGTAATCAAAGGAGGTCATTTTGAAGGTGCACCCGAGGGCAGTGTTCCAGCCTGTTCCCTGGATTCCTCCCGTCCCTCCTTGACCTGCCTAGCTCCCTTCCTGTCCAAATAGGCCAAGGTCACTTTGGATCGCTGGGTCCTTGGCATAGTTTCGGCAGGCTATGCCCTCCAGTTTGCTTCCACCTCTCCCAACAACCCTCTCTCCCCGTCCCTATTCAGGGACCCCTCTCACAAGCAACTCCTCATACAAGAGGTAGAGACCCTTCTCAGCCTGGGAGCCACAGAAGGGGTTCCACTGGACATGAGGGGAAAAGGGTTTTACTCGAGGTACTTCCTCATCCCCAAAGCGAAAGGGGGATGGCTAATCAGGGGCAGGTACAGGGCTCAGGTCCCGAACAGTGTAGATCTGACATGTGCCACCTGCTGCCGGGTGGGCCTACTAATAAATGAACGGAAGTCCACATTAAGCGCGGTGCAGCGGATAGAGTTCATGGGGGCAGTCCTGGACGCTTCCCGAGCCAGAGCTTTCCTGCCCCATCCACGCTTTGAGGCGATGTCTGTCATCATTACTTGCCTGTGCCTTTGTCCGACGACAACAGCCAGGCATTGTCTGCAGCTGTTAGGCCATGTGGCGGCCTGCACTTACGCAGTGAGGCTGGCTCACCTAAGACTCAGACCACTTTAGTTGTGGCTGGCCTCGGTTTATGCCCCGAGCAGACATTCCCTGGACAGGGTGGTCACAGTCCCCCCCTAGATTCTGGCCCCACTAGACTGGTGGCAGAGCCCCTGGGCAGTGTTCAGGGGTGGTAGCTGTTCAAAGAGCTAGTCCCCTAGGTCACCCTGGTATCGGACACCTTAGACTTAGGATGGGGGCCCATGTCAGCACAAACCTCGGCACACAGGGGATCTGGTTGCGGGAGGAGAGGTGCATGCACATCAATGTGAGAGAGTTATGGGCTATCTGACTAGCATGTGAAGTATTCCTCCACCTTATTGCAGGCAAGGTGGTGCAGGTACTGACAGACAATACAGCAGCCATGTATTACATCAACAGACAGGGGAAGCCCATTCCTGAGCCCTCTGCAAGTAAGCCATTTGCCTGTGGGATCTGGCAGTGAGGCACAATTTTCACATAATAGCCTTTCACCTCCCAGGAGTGAGGAATGATGAGGCGGACTGCCTCCGCAGGTCGTTCTTACCGGCCATGACTGGTTGCTGCATCCACGTGTGGTCTCTATGGTTTTCCAACAGTGGGGCTTTCTGCAGGTGGACCTGTTCGCATCAGCATGGAACAAGAAATGCCCACAGTTCTGCTCCCTCTGTGGTCTGCAGGCTGGGTCACTCTCCAACGCCTTCCTTCTTCAGTGGTCACGGAGCTTCATGTACGTGTTTCCACCCGTTCCTCTCCTTAACAAAGTCCTGCTGAAAATCAAGAGGGACAAGGCAAATGTTATCTTAATTGCACCGGCCAGGCTGTGTCAGCAGTGGTTCAGCATGCTGCTGGACCTATTGATTGCTCCCCTGCTGGAGCTTCCGAGGTGGCACAATCTCCTGTCCCAGGATCACGGTGACTTACTACACTCAGACCTGGACTCCCTACACCTCACAGCATGGAGGCTCCATGCCTGAGCTCAGATGAGCAAGCCTGTTCAGCTCAAGTCCAGCAAATCCTGCCGGGTAGCAGGAAACCTTCCACGTGGGTTGTGTATCAGACAAAATGGAAGCAATTTATCTGTTGGGCAGAGTCCCAGGGGATTTTGCCAGGGTTGTCGCCAATACAGGCAATCCTGGAGTACTTGTTGAAACTAAAACTCGAGGGGCTAGCAGTGGCTTCCCTGAAGGTCCACCTAGCGGCTATATCAGCGTTCCACCAGCCTTTGGAGGAGAGATCAGTTTTCTACCACCCCATAATGATTAGGTTCCTGAAAGGGGTGGAGAGGCTCTATCCGCAGGCCCATGCCTCCCTGGGATCTCAACCTGGTCCTCTTGTGGCTCATATGGCCCCCCTTTGAGCCCATGGCTATGTGCCCTTTACTGCTGCTGTCGTGGAAGGTGACCTTTCTGGTGGCCATTATCTCGGCAAGGAGGGTCTCCAAGATTAGGGCGCTCACCTTGGAGCCCCCTTATAGCGTGTTCTATAAAGACAAAGTTCAGTTGCTGCCGCATCCAGCCTTTCTGCATAAGGTGGTTTCCCAATTTCATTATAACCAAGACATTTTTCTCCCTGTGTTTTTCCCCAAACCGCACGGTTCGGAGGAGGAGAAGAGGTGGCATGCACTAGATGTTAGACGGGCATTAGCATTCTACATCGAGCGCATGAGACCGTTCCAGAGATCTACAAAACTCTTCGTCACAGTGGGAGATCGGATGAAAGGCTTACCTGTTTCTGCTCAGAACATCTCATCCTGGATAACTTCCTGCATCAAGTTCTGCTATGACCAAGCGAAGGTGCCACTTCCAGGGATAATTACAGCCCACTCAACCACAGCTCAAGCTTCATCTACAGCTTTCTTAGCGAAAGTGCCTGTGCAAGATATCTGCAGGGCTGCCACCTGGTCGTCTGTGCACACCTTCACGTCCCACTACGCCATCGTCCAGCAGGTACAGGACAACACGGGCTTTGGGAGACCGATGTTGCAGGCAGCTCATCCGTAACTCCGGCCCACCTCCAAGGTCTTGCTTGTGAGTCACCTACAATGGGATGGATATGAGCAAGCACTTGAAAAAGAAAAGATGGTTACTTACCTTGTAACTGATATTCTTCGAGATGTGTTGCTCGTGTCCATTCCATGACCCATCCCCCCCGTTCCCACTGCCGGAGTTGGTGGCAACAAGGAACTGAGGGACCGTAGGGCTGGCAGCACCTCATATACCGCAGCATGTGTGCGGGGCTCCAGGGGGCGCCAATCCAGCCCTACAGGTACTGCTAAAGGGAAAAAAGTTCCAGTAATTCTGCACAAAGGCACGCACAAACCTGTAATAGAATGGACATAAGCAACTCATCTCAAAGAACAACAGCTACAAGGTAAGTAACTGTCTTTTTTGAATATCTATAATCCTTCATTGCTCCCCTGTAATCTGTCTCTAATCTCTTTTCTACTGCTTTGTTTAAAAATTAGTCTTGTATGGCTAAACAGTGAATACTGATTTTGAATGTATTCATTTGCAGTCCCATCCACCAGAGGAGGAAGATACAGATGTCATGCTAGGGCAGAGACCGAAAAATCCAATACATAATATCCCTTCTACACTGGATAAGCAAACCAATTGGAGCAAAGCACTTCCTCTCCCAACTCCAGAGGAGAAAATGAAACAAGATGCCCAAGTGATTTCCTCTTGCATTATCCCCATCAATGTCACTGGTACAGATCTCTTCTATTTCTTTTACTTGATTCATGGGTGTTCAGGGCAGAACATTTTTATTATATTAACTGTGTTTCAAAACACAGAACTTTACAATTTACAAGTAAAGACTTGTGACTCAAGAATTTAATTTTGTACACTGGGCTGAATTCCTCCCTCATGAGATCCACTGAAGTCAATGGCATTACATCCAGTATTAATTTGGCCCAGTGTGGTTTTGGTCACATTATAAACTGTTATCTAACACTAAATTACACAGTATGATGTGTAATTTTGTTATGTATGTGACTGGCAACTGGTATTTAAAAAGACATAGAATAGTTCTTTGAATTTAGCTAACTTAAATAATGCAGAGAGCCACTGTGGTTAATCATATGGTGATCATGTGTAACAGAGCAACTAAGGGCAGAGAATAGGTTATAGTACTTGCAGTACTGTAAACACAAGTAATGGTCATGTAGCGTATAAATCGTTGCTTTGAGATTTCTTTTCATGCTACTGAGTTGAAGGTATAGTAATAGTATCTTCATTTATTTATAACTTTTAGTTTATGTTTTATGCTTTATTTAATTTATTTTAAGAATTTGTTTACATATTACTATGCAGCAGGTATATCAATTATTAAATGTGAGGGATAACTTATTTCCAAAAGCTAAAAATAAGTTTCCTTTTCTTTCTGTCTGTCTTTCACTTCCTGTCTCTTTCTCATGTATGATTCAGGGGTTAGACTGCTAAGGTCAACTGAGTTTTCCTCAAAACTACCTTGCACCAATTTTTGATTAATTTAAGTGCAAACTCAAGAGTAATGATTAGAAAAAAAATGCTGTGCACTTAGAGTTAACCTTGTAACTAGAGTTGTGAAAATTTTCAGCTGAAACTTTTTTCCTGTGAAAAATGCAGATTCAGCAACACCAGATTCCTGAATTTGTCAGTTTTGCCAAATTGTTCTGGGGAAAAAATCTGAAAAAAAAAATCGAAACATTTAAATTTCAACATTAATGAAACATTTTTATTTCAGTTTGAAAAACATATCTTTTCAAATTTTCCTTTAATTTTATTCAAAACATTAAAAACTGTTTAAAAATTGTCAAAATTGAATTGAAATATTTTGATTGTCAACACAAAATGTTTGATCCAAATGAATATTATTTATTTATTTTTCAATATACCAAAAATTTGAAAAATTTTCATTTTCAGTCTAACCCAAAATATATTTTTTTACTTTTCAAAATTGAAATGAATCAAAAAATATTTTATTTGCACAGCTCTATTTAGAACATAAAAGTAACTATTATTTATTCCATTGTGCTTTTCTGGTACTGCTATAATCAGAGAAGGGTGTGAGGGTCACATATCATTACAGGACATCAGCAGAAAATAATAGTGTGTTAAATGACAGGATTAATTATAAGCACAATGTGAGGCCTTAAAGAACAAGGTCTCAGCTTGTCCACACCTATTTCCTACTGTCACTAACGTTACACATACATATTTGGAGGAGAGTATACCCCTAGGTCTGGGATAAGTGTCAATTATTCTAGTAATAGAGTTTTTTGTCTGGACTCTATCTGCCATAAATTGGAACCAAATTTCCACTGACCATCTTACAGCCCAGGAACATAAAGGTACATAATCTTTGGGATGTTTAATGTGCATCATTCTCATTAACACTAATGGGAATGATTTGTACACATAAAGGGGAGAGTATACCCTAGTCCACCAGCCACTGGGAGATGACCTGGCACATTTGCCATAGAGGACATGTGCAAATAACTCTCAATTGCTGGAATTATGGCAATTTTAAGCAATTTGATTTTATTTAAAAAAAAAAAAAACCCTATTAATCATTCACATTAAAAAATTACAGTAATGGCGTTTATAGCACTTTTGTTCATTATTAAAGAAAGTTCTTCCTCTGCTTAATACAGGGGCATTGGTGGTTATGGGACATCGGTCTGAAGCCGCTATTACATTGTAGTAGATTTCAAGAAGAACTTTTACAAGAAAGTTACTTTTTAATGTTTTACATTGTTATGTAACGTAATATGTATGTGTATGTCTGTGTATAATTATGTTTAATATAATTATACGCTATTTAACATAGAACCTTTTTTTTTAAGTTAGGATTGGATTGTTTTGTTTTTCCTAAAGATTGCAAACCACAGAAAAGTGTAGTTCCAACTTCACTGTTTATGGCCCTGATCCACTTATTCAAACGTGAGTCTTGCCAACTTTAGAGAGCATGACTTTGCATTTCCTAGAGAAGCCAGACACAGTTCAGTGCTGTATTCTTTGGATGTCTTCTATTTAACTATTTACTGATCATGTAGAAAAACAAATCTTCCTATAGTAACACCATGCAAATGTAAACAAAATGAGGTGTTCTTATCTATTATATAGGGCCAAAGTTTTAAAAAATGAATGTCCAAAGTTCAGCTCTTAAAACCATATTTAGGTACTTAGTTATGTGGCCTAGTTTTCAAAAGTGTTTGTCACCCAGTAGCCACCAGACTTTTATGTGAGGTTGCTGAGTGCTTTAGAAAATCTTGCCATTCTGGAGGTGGCTAAATGTGGATTTAGAAACTGAACTTTAAGTACACATTTATTTAAATGTTGGCTCTATGTAACAGTTAAGAATGTTCTCAAAACTTGTATGTGGATTTAAAATACTAACTTTATTCACCTGTTCTTGAAAATCTTGGCATTAATATATTTCCTTAGCACTTTGGTCTCCTGAGAATTACCAAACTACTGCAAAATGATTTTATGAACCAGGTTTTTTTAGTGAATTAGTTAGTTTGTTTCAAGGAGTCAGAGTATAGCTGACTAGATCCAGGTTATCATCTTGGCTGGTACGATTCGTTGCAGAGGTGTTGACATCATTGTCTTCATGGCAAACAAATAAGTAGCTGTGATAAAGATGCTTGCCATGGAGAATTCCTAACTGTTTTCCTTTTCTTATTTGTTTACTTTATTTTTTCTCCTTCTGTTTCTTTTGGCAATGCAGGCTGTGGAGAGGGAGCTGGAGGTAGAAGTAAAACTGTGATATATCGTAATATAATTTACATAAGAGCTGCATAAGGGCTCCAATATATTTATTCACAGGCTTAATCCAAGCTCACATACCACCACTGTGTTCCAGCCATGAAATTTGTTTACCATTTCTAAAGGCTAATGAGACCTATTTGTGGGTTGCAGGAGTTGGTTTTGACAGAGAGGCTAGTATACGCTGCTCTCTTGTTCATTCACAATCTGTACTACAGAGAAGACGAAAGTTGAGAAGGAGGAAAACCATCTCTGGCATCCCCAGAAGAGTGCAACAAGAAATAGGTGTAGTATAAATAAAAATCTTCAATAGATAGCATTCTAACTGACTTAAATCGCAGGGATATAAGGTGGTAGCCTGCCTTCCAAACAGCTTTCCAAGGAAACATTTATGCTTTTATGGTTGTGGAGTTTGGAAATGATGTGTTTGTTTTTTTTCTTTAATACAGTAAGCAAAGCTATATTACTCAATATGGCCTTGACGTGCCACAGGCCTTACTGAGTGATATAGATGTACATGTTCAACCCTTGTTTAAATGTAATCAGTTACTTAATTTTTTTCAGTTTATTTTTGTTATATAACCATAGTTACGTGCATAAAAAGTAACTAGATTCAGTGAAAGTTTTTTCTTGTGCAAGAGTCTTAAGGTAAAGACGGGACAGATGTTATCCTGCAAGACGAGCTGTCACAGCACCCAGAACAACTGACCAATTGAATATTTGCATTAGACATCTGCAAGTGCTTTCCTGGAAACTTTGTCAAACATTATTCTTATCTATTTTTCATATTTCTCTTCCCCACATTCTTTATTACTGAGGCTGAAATCAGGAGGCCTAACACTGATCTCACGTGCATCAATGTAAATCAGAAGTAACTCTGTGGAAGTCAGCTGTAGTGTAAAATGGGTGTGAGATCAGCATTAGATCCAGGATCTTTATTTCTGAAGCATACATCCGCTCCTGAAGCCAGCCATGATATCTCATTGGTTGCTCTGCAAATTATTATATCACAAACTGAATGGTTTCATATGAGGGAGTAAGCAACCAGAGCCTATTAAACAAAGATCCTATTGTTATGCAAATGCCCTTGGTAGTAAAGAATCAGAGAAGGGAAATTAATACATATACAATCAAAATCGAGTTGTTTTAAATAATAATGTTTGCAAAGCTTTCTATGAGGCAATAGCTCATTAAAGCAAGCTTTATTATTTGAAATACAGTAACACAAACTAAAAAGTTAATATCTATCTTGTCACAGCAAGATCAGCTCAGCGCGAGATCACATTACAGGAATAGGAGAACCAAGATCACATTGCAGGAATAGGAGAATTTCCCATCTTACCGGGATAAGGTCTGCCTTATATGCTTTTTACAGCGAAGTTACATTTGGTACAATACTCAGCAAGAAAAAAGTCTCCAGCAAATATGTTTCTTGGGTTACTCGACAGGTCGTTTGTCAGTAAATGTAAAAATGTATCTCACACCATTTTACATGTACCCTAGATTCTGACGAATCACCAGTAGCGAGAGAACGGAATGTGATTGTGCATGCAAACCCAGACTTCTCCAATACAATCAACAGGAGATCAGGTACCAGGGACTCTGAGTGCCAGACTGAAGAAATTCTCATTGCTGCTCCCTCCAGAAGAAGAATCCGCACGCAGAGAGGTCAAAGTGTTGTAGCTTCCCTGTCCCATTCAGCTGGCAACATTCTGGTGTTGACAGACAACGGTGATGCAGTGTTCACTACAGCAATGAGCAACCGTATCCGATCACGGAGTCTTCCTCGTGAAGGTGCTAGAGCCAGTGAAGCTGGTCAAGATGCCGGTGCCAAAACTTCAGTGTACGAAGCAGAACACTTTATGGCAAGCCAAGAAAGAATCCCCAAAATGGTTAATGATGCCATCAATAACCAGGGTTCACAAGATCACCAGCCTCTGGGTTTAACTTGTTCTCAGCACCTCCACAGCCCAGAACTTAATGGAAGTGAGAGAGGGAGGTCGAGGTTGTCAAGGATGGCAGATTCCGGAAGCTGTGAGATTTCATCAAACTCTGACACCTTTGGGAGCCCCATTCACTCTATCTCCACAGCGGGAGTCCTTCTCAGCAGTCACATGGACCAGAAAGATGACCACCAATCCTCCAGTGGGAACTGGAGTGGAAGTAGTTCGACATGTCCCTCACAGACATCGGAAACCATTCCTCCGGCTGCCTCTCCTCCGCTGACCGGCTCTTCGCATTGTGACTCAGAGTTGTCACTGAACACTGCTCCTAATGCCAATGAAGATTCTAGTGTCTTTATAACAGAGCAATACAGTGATCACATAGATAAGGTTCGAGGTCACAGGGCAAGCTCCTTCACCTCCACTGTAGCGGATTTACTTGATGACCCGAATAACAGCAACACAAGTGACAGTGAATGGAATTACTTGCATCATCATCATGATGCATCCTGTCATCAGGATTTCAGTCCTGAACGCCCAAAGGATGACAGCCTAGGCTGCCCCAGTCTTACAAGTATGGCCACTTACGATAGCTTTCTAGAAAAGACCCCATCTGATAAAGCAGACACTAGCTCACACTTTTCTGTGGATACTGAAGGTTATTATACCTCCATGCACTTTGACTGCGGTCTCAAAGGTAATAAAAGTTATATTTGTAACTATGCAGCCGCAGGCTCTGAAAGTGGCCGGAATGCAGATGTTGCTTCCAGTCTCACTGATTGTGCCTGGCAGGATTATGTAAACCACAGGAGGCAAGGGAGACAGAGCATTTCTCTTAAGAAACCAAAGGCAAAGCCAGCCCCACCAAAACGCAGTTCATCTTTGAGGAAATCTGATGGCAGCACAGATTTTCCTGAGAAGGAAGAACCAAAGATAAATAGTGGGCAGCACATGCTTCACACTTCCAGGGAAATGAAGCTGTCACTCGAGTTTTCAAATACACCTTCTAGAGTGGAAAACTCTGATCTGCCAAGCAAACAGGAACTATCCTGGATTAATCAGAATGACAGTGGATTAAAGAACATTCAGTTTGACACCACAGATATTCCATCATTTAAAGATGAAGGTGCTGAACAATCTCACTATGCAGATCTCTGGCTTCTAAATGACTTGAAATCTAATGATCCTTATAGGTCTTTATCCAATTCGAGCACTGCTACGGGTACTACAGTCATAGAATGCATAAAGTCGCCAGAAAGTTCTGAATCACAAACATCGCAATCCGGATCGAGAGCCACCACCCCATCCCTCCCTTCTGTTGATAATGAGTTTAAACTGGCTTCCCCGGAAAAATTGGCTGGTTTAGCATCACCCTCTAGCGGTTACTCCAGTCAGTCTGAAACACCAACATCGTCTTTCCCAACAGCTTTCTTCTCTGGGCCCTTATCTCCAGGGGGTAGTAAAAGAAAGCCAAAAGTACCAGAAAGGAAGTCCTCCTTGCAACAGCCTTCTAAAGATGGCACTGTATCTCTAAATAAAGATCTAGAACTTCCAATTATACCTCCTACTCATCTTGACCTAAGTGCTCTTCATAATGTCTTGAATAAACCATTTACTCACAGACACCAGTTGCATGCTTTTAATCACAACAAACAGAATATGGTAGGAGAAGCACTAAACCCTAATCCTTCACCAGCCCTTGCTATTACACCTTCAGTTCTAAAATCTGTTCACCTTAGATCAATTAATAAACCTGAAGAAGTGAAACAAAAAGACAACAATACAGACCTTCTCTGCATACAAGAAACAACATTAATGGTGACAGCCATTTCTCCAGGCAAAATGAGGCCTCCTGTAGCTAAGAAATCAATATCACGTCAGTACTCAACTGAAGATGCCATAATGTCCTATATTGACTCTTCTCCAGTGGAGACAGACCCTGATAAACTGCATTCAGAAAACAGTTCATCTATCAGTGTACAGAATAATTGTGATCAAGAAACTGTAACTTCGGCAAATGTGGGTATTTTAGAAGCAAACACAATGAAAGACCAAATGCATCCAGTTGGTGAGCCTTTACCAGAGAACACACAAACCTATAACACTTCTACAGAAGAGTTTCAAAAAGGCTTAGCTGTCCTCACAAGTGATTATGAAGTTAAGATACCTTATCATGAAACAGAACAAGGGAGCCTTGATCCTGTGCAGATTAAGCACGAATTACCTGCAGTCTGTGAACAGAAGTTGGAATCTGAATTTGTGAATGAAACCACATTCCAGCCCGATCCACCAGCTGGGGGAGCAGATATTAGTAATCAGTTTAAGCATCAGTTTGATATAAACCACCATGATGATAAAGTGCCTGGAAATATCACCTATGAATCAGAGATATTAATTGTAAATTCACTTAATGAAAAAGGTTCGGAGCAGGAAAATGATGTTGCATCAGGTATTCCAACCAAAAGTGCCTCTGATGACAGCAGGGCAGAGGAAACACAGGGGAGTGCAGATGATGCTTCACTGAAAGGTCAGTTTTATAATTAACTAACTAATTCTATAATTTAAAAAAATTATCATATAGAGATGATTTTTAGTGATCCCTAAAAATATTGATTCTCAGTTTGAGTAACTCTTCATAACTCCATTTATTTTAATGGATCTATCCTGATTTATGTATCTGTCCGACTTTATTTTAAACATTCTTAGAAAAATATATGTTTTGCATTTTCCTGTTACTTCATTTCAGTTAAGAAAAGAGCACTAAACCATTTATACCAAGAAACAGTACTTTGACAGATGAGTACAATATTTAGACTAGATTATAAACTGTGCATATTGTATAGACAATTCCATTATTAATTGAGCTTGTGAATTGCATTAGCAGTCCTATTGTAAAATGTGGCAAGCATCTGACATTCCTTCTTTTCTTATTTAAGAATCGTCTCCAAGTGATGATTCCCTAATTTCACCATTGAGTGAAGATTCTCAGAATGAAGCAGAAGATGTTTTTGTGTCTCCAAACAAACCTCGCACTACAGAGGATCTATTTGCAGTCATTCACAGGTGATTTAACATTATTGTTACTAGAATCCATACGAATACAATCTTCTCCTCCTAGCTACAGCTAAGCATCAACTAACAATGGCCAAGAAGTGCATACACGCTGGTTAAGTGTGTCATGTTCCCACTTACTAGCTGGACCACATTGAGAATAAGAGCCTACTAGTCTTATTAGCTAATGGAGATACTCCTTGGCTCAAGTGGTGGAGAGTTTTGTTGTTGAAGGTTCTGTGTTCTATTTCCACCAACAGTAAGAGTATTATGGAAGTTCCCTTATGTTACCATAGTTAAGACTGTGCTGTCTTACACTTACAACAAGATTCAAGCTCTTTGTTTTACATGAAAACCGCACTGTATCTGCTCCAATTTTTTAGCACACAATCTCTGAATAAATATTGAACTTTCTGCAGTTTCAAGAAAATCAGCTTCTTGGGTTCCGAATTCTAATCCATTAGAAATCAATCCCTCCAAAATTCAAATTCTGAATCTCACGAGTTTTTTGGTCTCTCTAATTAAAAAACTGCAAAGTGTAGAAAGTAAAAAATGTGTTTGGGGATCCTCTGAGGTTATAATTATTTTGTTAATTAACAAAAAATCAAAATGTTAGGGTTTAAGTTGTGGCGAGCTGAAGGAGACCATTATTTCTGACAACTAGGATCTTCTATGAAGCAGTAGCTTTGTCACAAAAAAGGACTTATGTGAAACTGTTCAGCTAGTTCAGGAATGAAGCTGGTCTTCATAAAACTATAGTCTTCATTAGCGAAGCTCACAGTCTAGCCATATAGTGTCACAAAGAACGGTATTTTTGACCAGGCAGCAGCTACTGTACTGAGGGCCTTGCTCTTTCTGAAATTGGTCAGCCTGATCAGGAGTTGCTTATCACCATGAAAGAAGTAGCTACCAGTGTTGAAGACCCTGTTCTTTGTCAAACTGTTCATCCAATTAAGGAGCAGAACTTCTGAGTGAAATGGCATTTTCACCAAGTAGCCATTGCTGGGTTTGGAGATTCTTTCTTAATCTAAAAAACTGGAAATCTGAAAGACACACAATTATGTGTGAGTTAAGATAACGCCCTATATAGCATACCTTACACAAAATGACAAAAGCAAGGGCATGAAAAGTTAAGGCATCTAAGATGACTTACCTTTTATTCTTTCACCTAGCGATGCATACCTCATCACTAGAACCACCATACAACAAACCACAACATACCCTGCTCTGGTATGAATGCCAGCCTACCAACACCCATCAAATGCTTTGCTTACTAAGGATGCTCTAAATCATGTGGTTAAAAGCTTTGCTTTATTGGTATTAAAGGGAGTGACGAAGGATTATGTGCAGTGGGAGACTGGCTGCATCCCCTTAATTGTGCATTTCCAGACTTTCAAATAGTTGGATTTTTAAAGCGGTGGTGGATTTTTGTAAAGACAGTGCAATCTCATTGTTGGGTGCTAGCTGGGTGCCATTAAAACATATCTTCAGTCTTAACTATTTTTAACATTTGGTTATAAAATTCTACTGCTTGTTTAATGAAAGCCATGAGCTTCATTTGGATTGGTGTATAAGGGCTACAGGAGGGTAGCTCTACGTCAGCAGTTTATGAGGGACCACCAAAGCAGAGCTCCCCTCCTCCAGACGTTAGGAAGTCTGTAGGAAGTATGTGTGTGATAGTGGGAGTTATATCAGCTTGGAATATGGGGTGTTGGACAGTGGATAAAATAGAGGATGTGATGTAACTTTTACACGCATAGAAAACTTAAAGCGTTCTGCTTTTCCCATTCCTGTCCTTATGTACCCTATGTGCACATTCAATATGCCTTCTTTAGTTCCTGCACCACCAGCCTTGCCCTTTCTCTTCTGTCCCCATTTCATGCCTTTATACTCTTCAACCATCAGTGTTCTGTCTCATTCCTCCTCCACAGCACCCCAAATCTGAGATATGGCTTCACGCTACCTATCTGTACATTCTCCAGAGCCTAACTCCAGTCTATGTCCCTCCTAGTCCCTCTTCCCCATCTCTGCGCCTCCTCCTGAACTCCTGCCTTGTCACATTTCTCCTCTCCTATTACCCATATGTAACTCAGCCTAGTACCTAGTCAGAAGAACATTAGTTTATATGTAGTTTATTGGCTCATTCGATGAGCCAAAATGATATGGAATTATTTGCAAAGTATACTATAGCTTTTTCAAAACACCGTAATCTTAAAACTCTGATTTTTATCAAACTTCCCAGAAAAACTCTATGCTGGGATGATAACTGCATGGCAGTGGTTGCCCCTTCATTTGGAAGCTTTCATCTCCTTCTTTCGCTGTGTGCTGTAGCTGCCTTGTTTGTTTTGTTAATTTTTTAAAAGAAGCTTTTAAAGATTGCTTTATTATAATGTTGGATTGCATTGCTGTTCCATACCTTGAATATCTTTATGGAATGAGTAAGACAATTTACAAATGCAATTAGTGCCATCTCTGCATTCTGCCTACTGGCTTTGTTCTTATGAACTGGCAATGATATTGAAACCCAAGAGAAGCCAGTGCTCCAGAATTAGATTTGGAGGGGGGAAGGGGTATTTAATTAAAATTTTCCATCACAACTAAAGTACAACTGCAGTTTTCTAATATCAACTACAATGGCTTATAACACATTACAACTTATAATAGTTAAACCTAAGAAGACATATATATCAATATTCAAATATAGGTTCACCTCCTCTTCTGCAAGTGGGGTAAATTCTGATCCACTGGATCTTGCTGAAGAATGGGAGCCGAAGTAGGAAGAATATCACCTTTTGTTGCCTTATTCCATCCTTCTCCCCAATTAGTCTAAGCCTGTCCATGCGTGAATTGTATAGACTGGGCCTAGCAGATCTGAGTGGGACAGGAGCTACTCTCCGTAACCTAGTGCCTAATGTACATGCAATTCCGAGATGTTGTTTAAGGTTTTTCAGTAATTATTAACCCTCGTTACTTGGTGGGAATTGCAAGGATTCATTATTTAACAGTACTTAGTCCTATGAAACTGTAAAGTGCTATAGCAATGCTATGTATTATTTCAAGTGAATATGTTATTTTGGTTTTTAAAACAGATCAAAAAGGAAAGTACTTGGGAGGAAAGATTCTGGAGATCTTTCTGTAAGAAACAGATTGAGAGCTTCATCTGGGGCCAGCGGCACGTCACCTGCTAGCAGCGCATCACCTGCCAGCAATGTGCCACCTGCCAGCAATGTGGGAGCCCTAACAAGCAGTCAGAGGTCTCCTGGTCTTATTTACAGGAATGCCAAAAAGTCCAACACATCTAATGAGGAGTTTAAGCTACTGCTCCTTAAAAAGGGTAGTCGATCCGATTCTAGCTATAGGATGTCAGCCACCGAGATCCTAAAGAGCCCTATTTTGCCTAAGTCTCCCAGTGAGCTACTCTTGGATTCCCCTCAGAACCCTGATGAGGCTCCCCAGGCGTCAACACCTGAAGCATTATCCCCCCTGTCTCCTTGCTCCCCTAGAGTTAACACAGAAGGTTTCTCCTCCAAGAGCTTTTCCATGTCTGCATCTTCAAGAGTAGGGCGCTCACGGGCACCTCCTGCAGCCAGCAGCAGCCGTTACAGCATACGCTGTAGGCTGTACAATGCGCCAATGCAAGCTATCTCAGAAGGAGAAACCGAGAATTCAGATGGCAGCCCTCATGACGATCGATCGTCTCAAAGTTCAACATAGGCTACCTGAGCTCCAGAGAGCCACGCTGTTGACTGTGAAACTTGTAAACTCTGAAATTACTGGGGTTATATAAGGATGTGAATAATACAGGACAATTCTGTAGTAGTCAAAGCAATTGCAGGGCAATATCAATGCTCACAAGTGTTTGTGTTTATAAGATGCTGGGAAAACAGAAATTTAGAGCTGTAGCTAATGATTATTTTACATTTTCTAAAAGTAGAAACATACGCTACATCTCTTCTGTTTACCTGTAGCTTCATTTATCCTACTCTCATTCCTGTTGTCGCTGTAGATTTCAAAATTATCCAATTTTCACAGAATTAAAAATACCTTATTTTTAAGTTGCCCATTTAGGAACACAACCTCTCACTGTAGTGCTTCCCCAGGGGAACAAATTAAATTGTGCTTAAGGATTGGTATTTTTCTACACTAAAATGAACTGAACAAAATTTCAAAAAAATTAACAGAACATATGTAAATACCATATTTTTGATAAAAATTTGTAAATAGAATTATCAGAAAAAAGTGGACATGTGGCAAATAACTTACTGCATAACAACTTTGTTTATAGAAGACAAAAGTAGTAAAATGTACTAACTGTATTCTGTGAATACCATTTTCATATCAAACATCACATTTACATGTCCACCAATGCCACTTTGCGTGTGATCAAAAAGCCTCAAATCTGAACTGTAAAACTTGTATGAAAGAAAATCTCAATGTTAATTAATGAAATATTACGGCTAATTAAGATCTGATTAATTTTAGAGTAACCATTTGTCTTTCAAAATTTAGCTCCAAACAAGCTAATTGCAGAATGCAGCTGTGAGTTTCAGTGTGGTAATTGGTAGGGATGGAAAGCATGCTTTTAACAGAACAAAATCATTTCTAATGCAAAGCCCAAAGCAATCACATTTGACAGCATCCCTTAGCCCCTTTATTCTGACATTGACTGCATTAGAGAGACTAGATATGAAGAAATAGTACTTATTTTCATATTCTTATTAGGCTATTGGGATACATAACACAGTCATAACCTGAGAACTATAATCTTTAAACATGATTAGTTTCTGGTTCTTAAAGGAAACAAATAAATTATAAGCATGCAACAAGCACCATTGATTTATCAGTAAATATTTGCAATGAGTTTTCAGTGAAGCTTTCTCTTTGTGCTGATGAGATTCATGCTACCTAAATATTTACAGAAATGACACTGTGAAAAATGTAGCTGGGAAATAGGTGTGTGTACGCATTATTTATATTCATTGTTAAATGGGTAATGCTCTGGTTCATTATGCCAGCCTAATACAACTTAGTTTTGTCTGGGTTTGCCAGAAATGCTTAACAGGGTGGGGGAATGGGATAGGGGAGGGAAAGAAGATGAGTCAGAACAAATGCTTTGATAAAAATGAGGGCAGGGAAACAAAAGCTGAATTACTTGAAGTGACTTGAATTTTCTTGTCTTAAACCTGAAAGAAAATGTAGCTGTGAGCTCAAACCACAAGTTGTTTTTTACCTTTAATTTTTAAACAAAATAAAACCAGTGTTTAAAATGATAGGCCTGATTCTCTTTTGTTACACCAATTTTCCAACAGTGTAGCACCGCTTAAGCCAAATAGAGAATCAGGCCCTCTTTGTCCAAAATGTAAACAGTTGGTATTGCTTACAGTAGAACATGCTTTTGAACATGGGACGGTTTAATGCAGATAAGCTTTTAAGATGGAATGTGGCATGCAGTAGGACAGAGTGAGTAGGATCACAGAAAGAACGTACTTCGGTACTAAAGAAATCAAACAAAAGCTGGCTTCAAGCATAAGTAAATGACGATAGGGAAAAGGGATGTATGAAAGGGCTTTAATTGGTTTAGGTTTTACATATACAATGCATAGGGCAGTGTTTTAAAATAATGTTTTAAAGAGGAAGTTTCTATTTAAAATTGGAATGATTTTGGAATGACTGAATAAATTAGAATGACTTAACAAAATTTTGAATGTTATTTTCCATTAGAATACATCCTATTTCATCTAGTGTACACCACAAAAAATATAATTTAGGGTTTCCTGCTGTCCTCCTGTGAGCATGATAGCATATAGTATGTGGGCTACGGTCAGTGTGTGTATGTGGGTATGTGTGTTGAGGGAGGGTGAATTAAATTGGCAAAATGGTTTAAAATATAAGGAAAATCAGGAAGTGTTCAAAGAAAGATAAGTGAGTCAACGTTTTGAAAATAAGCCTCAGTGCTTGTGTTAACAGGCTAGTTAAGAAAACCTGGGTCTAAATGAAAGTGAAATAAATGAATTGGTATGTTTTTAATAGGACGTTTAGCATATCTCAGAATACTTTGTTGGAGAATCTGAGTAAATGAAGTTGATGTATCAGGCCTTATTTGGTCATCTTAGGTAATTTTCTTTAAAATTGATATCAGCAGCACTTAAAGGTATTATGTGTCTTTTAAAAAATCATTCTAAAGTTTAAATACAAAACAGCTGAGTTGACTTTAATAAGTTGACATCACCTTTTATTAACAACCTAGGCATTTAATTTCACAGTGGTACCATATTTTATAAATATATAAACATTTTGACTTGAATTATGAGGCAGAAATATACCCTTTATGTAATGCACACAGAACTATCACATCAAATAAAGTTTTACTTATTTTGTTTAATATAAAATCTATGACAAAGTTTTCTATTTTCTATTTAACTGATTTAAACCCAAATAAAGATGGATTATAAATCCACAATGAAAAAAAGAATTCACAATCATAACAAGTTTGGGAGTCAAAAAAAATTGAGGGAGAATCCTTTAATGATGTATATGTCTTTAAGGCACTCAACACAAGGTTTAGAACAAAAATCCCATCACTCACATCTTGAAACAGGGTACAATACATACACTAGATAACTTGTGAACCATCATTCCAACCTATTGTTCTGTTTGCACTGATGTTATGGAAATGGTTTTGGAAATTATTCAGTTGTTTTTGTGTCTGAAAACTAACTTTTTTTTTCTTTTTTTCTTTTTCTTCTTTTGTGGCAGCATAGAGGACATGGAATAGTTGTAGCAAATAAAGCAAATGTTTGCTTTTGCCAAAGGTCAGTGATTGAGTGCATTTGCTGCAATGGTGGCAGATTTAGAGAAATACTGTAGGTTATGACTTAAAGATTAAAAAAAATTTAAGAAGGTTACAGTGTAACTATTTTGGTACTAGCACCAGTTCATGCTGGCAGAAAAGACAATGGTTTATGGACTTGCATCCATTTTGTATTTTTGTAATATTTGTAAATATGAAGTTTTTAAATTGTTGCAAAGATGGTTTCTTTTGTAAAATGTTTTCAAAGTTTACATTAAATCCAAGCCTTTGTATATTTTAGAGCTGTGCAACACTTTAAGTCTTGTATTTATTTTTAGTAAAAACAGTGAGTTTCATTGTGAACCCCCTTCAAAAAATGTGTCAGAAAAGTTTGATTACCTAGAAAGTGTGTATAGAAACTGCAAATAAACGTGACTGCAATTAAATCACACGTTCTCTTTATTGTCCTACAATGAAATGTTATTTCTAATCAATAGACTGCAAATGTGCCAGTTTGCAAGGTAAGTTTCTAAGTACATTACACATTTCATACAGTCTAATCTTGTTTTTTTTCCTTGAATTCTAACTTTTAGTTCATAGATGGAGGACGAAATCCTACAGTCCTGATCCAGACAAAACTGCCATTGAGTTTAATACGATTTTTAATGGGAGTTTTGCCCAGTTATGAAGACTGCTGGATTTTCCCTTAGTTTATTGCTTGGGAACAGGGGAAGGAGACAAAAAATGATGGCAAGATTGCTTATCTGTGGTAGGAAGACGTAAAACAAATTGCAGCAATGAAAATCCAAGGTGTAACCAAGCCCCAGGCCTGAATGTCACCTGGGAATGCAGGTGGTGGTCAAAAGGCAAAACAGAACATTTAAAAATAAAATTTAAAAATGTAGATTTTTGTGGCCATTTTAAGTACAGTGTGATTATGGTGAGGGAAGTTGTGATCAGACCTCGAATGGATTCATAAGGTGGGGAGGACATAAGGACCCTTCCCCTCTGTTTAATGCAGGACTCCTTACAATGACAGTCCTTGCACTTTAAAAAGAAATACATATTGTGGAAGAAGAGGTGGAAATGATTAACCTTTCTGATATGTGTCAAGAGAAGAATTTTTGGTCTAAGCATTTGTAGATGGCTTTGTGATACTCTGCATGGGTACTTACGATGCATTGGAGAGAGGAACTGAAATCTGCAGTTATGATGTCTCGAGTGTGTGGAGAAATTTAGCATTAGGGAATGCAGCAGGCTTATTTAACATGCCAGACAAGCATATTAAGATTTCCATTATGGGTGTGGTCTTGAAGTAGCAGTTTACATAACATCTGTTTTATTCCGATGGTGAACCAGTTAATGATTATGTTGATCATTTGCTGTTGTTAATGTTATGTGCTCCTCTCAGTCAAGAAATATAAATGAGTAAGAATTGTTGAAAAAGCTCAGTCTGCAAAAGGAAATACAGAATCTGCTTTTCATCTGTTCCCAGGACATGCAATTGGTTCTCTCTTGCTCAGTTGAGGTCAAGATATATATTAGATTTACATTAGATTACAAACTTACTTATGTACTTCACTTTATACACATTGACGTTGATGAGACTATTCACAGGGCATAAAGTTAAGCATATGTGTAAGTCTTTGCAGGATCAGGACCTACATGTGTGCATATGGACTGTACATACTGAGCCACGTCAGGGATAAATTATACTTTTTAGATAGTTTGTCACTGATGTTGTTATAACTGGACACACCAGCTGGTGTGGTTACACATTGTTTTACGATTTCTTTTTCTTTGAAGAAATGCTGTATTGTTCGTTTTTTACCGATTCTTCTGGTGAAGCGGCTGCAAGCAATAGGAGAAGTTGGTATCTGCCATAATTCCCTACCAAGTCCGTTCTTGGGGCAAAGTTGCTCCTTGGGAATTGGGCATTGGTGTTTTTGGCTTGGAAACTCCTGAAACAGCCTGCATCCTGTTTGACCTGTGACAGACTTGTCAGTATTTATAAACAGAATCAGCACCCTGGTCACTTAGACCAGGCAGGGCATAGAGAGTTAGGATAGGAGGTAATTAGGAAGCCTGATTGCATTTGGAAGGTTAGTGAGGATCACTTGCACCTGTACGGAATCTAATGAGTAAACAGAAGTAACAAATGGGAGAGAGCTGCGAGAGAATTCTCCAGGTAGAGGAAGAGTGACTATGTGACCCTGAGGGTGAATTTGTTGTTGTGAACTTGCTTGCCATGTGCCTGCTTGATTGAGCTTTCTAGTGTGGCCAGTTTGAGAGGGTGTGCACTGAGCTTAGTGCCCTGTAAGGCAAGGCTGAGGGCTTCCTAACAAGGCTCTAACTTGCCCTCCTTTGTTCCCTGATTCCTTGATGAGGGGGCCGGGCTAACTCAGGGAGAATAAGGGTTTTAAAAGGCAGCTCCTAAGTACCCAGAGGAGCAGCAAATAGGAGTTTAGAGATGGAGCATGAGAGCCAAATACACCTAATAAACATTCTCTAAACTTAGGCCAATAACCCTCCCCACAACACATACACACAAAAAACAAACAACAAATTCTGCAAAGAGTAAAAATAATATAGGCAGAAGTCCAGCAGGAGGGTGGGACCTAACTAGTTCATTCACTGAATGTAGCATGAATAATAACCTGGCGGGTGGGCACGTGGCATGTGTGTGCATTTGATGCAAGCAACTCATGGCCCTCAGAGATGGAGTATGGGCTCTTGAGAACACAGTGGTTGAACTGGAGAAGCTAAGAGAGAGAGTCTCATCTACGTATCTTTCGATATGGGACACAGTGGAGCAGTCCCCAGTATGACAACCTCTGTGCTGCTGAGGGGGATGAAAAGTCTCTGGGAAGGAGAATATCAAGCTGGAGCGGAGGGAAATGATCCCAGGGTTGGGACCCTACTTCCAGATGACGTCATGGCATCCTTTCACACTGATGATACCTCTTTGGGGGAGGGGACCGTGTTATGAAAAGACAGGTAATAGTAATGGCGGATTTGATTATCAGAAATATAAATAATTGAGTTTGTGATGACTACGAGAACCTTTGGATGAACTGTCTCCTGAATATAAAGGTTGCGAACCTCTTGAGATATCTAGATCGATTTATGTGCCGTGCTCGGGAGGTACATGTAGGTACCAGTGACATCAGGAAAGGTAGAAAAGAGGTCCGGGAGGCCAAATTTAGGCTGCTAGGAAAGTTATTAAAGTCCATAGCCTCCATGGTAGCATTCTTTAAAATGCTTTCAGTTCCACAGGTAGGGCCAGTTAGACAGGCAGAACTGCAAGATCTCAATGCTTAGACAAGACTATGTTGTTTGGAGGAGGGAGGTTTATTAAGGAACTGGGGAACCTTTTGAGAAAAGAGGAGCCTATGCAGAAAGGATGCGCTCGCTCCTCCTAAAACAAATGGAATCAGACTGCTGGTATAACGAAAAAGGTCATAGTGGAGTTTTTAAACTAGGGCCTGGGGACAGCCGACATGCGGAGGAGCACACAGTTTGGATGGAGACATCCCTTGGGAGTAAAGGGGATACTACATGTCTTAGTAAAGAGAGGATAGATATTGATAAAGTCCAGATAAGAAACAAAGAGAAAATAAAACTAAAGAGAGTCCCGTTCAGTTACATCACATGAAGGCACACAACTAAATATTGACAAATTTATAAGTGTTTTTATACAAATGTCTAAATAGTAAGATGGGTGAACTTGAGTGTCTTGTATTAAATGAGGATATGGATGTAACAGGCGCCACAGAAACTTGGTGGAACAATGATAATTCAGAGGTTAGGACACCAACCCAGCTCTTTGCAAGAGTGGGCCCCCACTTACCACCTTTTTACATCACAGACCCATACAGTTACAACTGTTTGATTCAAAAAGATTTAAAAAGTTAAGTATTTACTGCTTCATGTCCCACAAGCACTGAAGCAGATTAAACTTTAATAGTCATTTGCTGTACGATATCCTTCATCCAGACATACCCAGTGTTTTACAGACAGGACTGGATGAAGCCAGGATCCTGGTCCCACGGTATGAGGGGGCCGAGACCCACAAAATTTGAATGGAAAGATTCATCAAGGAAGCTTTAACTGGCCATTTTCTTGCTTCTGAAGTTGTATGTGTGGGTGGGGTTGGGAGGGAGGGGGAGTTCCCATGAAGTGATCTTAACTGGTTTTCAGTGATTGTTTTTCTTTGTGGGATAAATAAATATTTGAGATTGGGTTCTGACATGTAGCAGTAACCTGGATTTGTATATAAGTGAGGGACCTAGAGGACTCAAGTAAGATCAGGACCCCACTGTGGTATAGATAGTACATACACACCGAGGCCTGGTCTACACTGCCACAGTACGTAGCTTGCATATCTCCTGTATACTTACTTATGCTCCCTTCACTTAGCTGCTCCAACAGGAATTGCCCTCCAGTTGACGCAGCATTACTCTTTTCCGGGGAGTGGAGCTATTGCATTGAACAGAGAGCACTTCCGGGATCGACTGAGTGCATTTCCACTGGCCGCTCAATCGATCCCACTGCATCAATCCATGGAGCCCGACACAACAGAATCGGTTTCCACATACCCAGAGAGTAGAAGACAATGTCTCTTCCCTGAAAAGCTTACAGTCTAAAGAGACAAGCAACAGTAGGCCTTGTCTTCACTAGGGGGGAAAAAGGTGTGTTTTACCACGTGTCAGGTAGCACATAACTAAGCTCCAGTAAAATTCTAGTGTGAACAGAGCAGTTTGTAGTTTTCAGACATTTTAGCAGAGTAAGGTAAATGCTTGTTCACACTAGGCTTTTACCATGTATTAGCTAACACAGAGCTGGGAGAGCTGGGAACAGAACCCATGAAACCTACATAATAGGAAAAGGAACCATATCATAAAACGAACTTTAAGAACTGACAATTGTACTAAGAGCAGATTTACACTTAAAATGCTGCACTGATGCAGCTGCACTGATGCAGCTGAGCTGCTGTAGTACTTAAGTAAATACATGCCTATGCTGACTAGAGAGCTTTTCCTGTTGGCGTATTTAACCACCTCCATGAGGTGGCAGCTGTTCATGCGAGAAGCTCTCCCACCAACATATGGTGCTGCCTACACAACATGGGTTAAGTCAGATAATTACATCGCTCAGGGATGTGGGTTTTTCACACCCCTCAGCAATGTAGTTATACCAATATAAGGCCCAGTCTACACTTACCTTCCGGATTTGGTGGCAGTCGATGGGAGATACGCAAGTGACATAAATCACTTGCGTATCTGCTGTCAACTTCGCTGCGTCTGTTCAGCGCACCGTCCACAGTGTGCTGCGCTGAAGGGAACAGCGTTCCCTTCGACGCAGCACCACGCCACTTACCGGGATGGTTTTCCTACATCGATTGCTGAATCAACTGAGTGGATCTACACAGACCACTCAGTCGATCCAGAGCAATCGATCTGACAGCGGCGAATTTACCGCCATCAGTGTGAACCCAGTCTAAGTCTCTAGTGCAGACCTGGTCTTAGTTTCAATCACTTGCTCGTTGTGCATAATATACTAATACATGAACAACAGAATATTTGTAAGAACTATATGTAAGACTTTACCATGCTATTGTCACACACTACCCTGATGAGAAGCTGGGAGAGCCTTCTTATTGCAACTTCTGCAAGTTAGCCAAGCATAGGTAAGAAAGACTCTGATTCATGTGGGAGGGCTGCCTGTTTAATGTGCTTCTACAATGATGAGATAGTGATCTGATCATCTTAGTACCAATATATGCAATGGAATTCTGTTATAGATCTATTTGGGCAATCCTGTTATAAGCAGCGAAACCAAAATCCATTGTTTTTCTTTGACAACTGTGATTCAGTTTTTCCATTTTCTTTAAAGCTGTGTAAACCATGGTTGCAACATCTCTGCTGCTCTACCATCTTTCCTTCAATTTATACTAAGGCTGCGAGTCTGTCATGGAAGTCACTTTTTGCAACCTCTGAGACTTCCATTGCTCAGGTGGCCCTGCAGCCAGCTGCGTCAGCCACTGCTAGAGGGGCTGGCCCTAGGAATCGGGGACCACCAGGGCAGCAGCGATCCCAGAAGTGGTCTGAAAAGCAGCTGGAGCAGTGGCCCCCGAGTCAGCCCTGGAGGCTGTCGGACAGCAGTCCCCGTGGGCCTTGGAGCAGCAGTCAGCCCCTGCCACCAGAAGAGGGACCAGCTGTAAGCTCCTATGTTCCCCAGAGCAGCAGTGTCTTAGCAGAAGCTAAGATTTAGTCTGGGCTATTTATAGTAAAAGTCACAGACGGGTCACGGGCTGTGAATTTTTGTTTATTGCCTGTGACCTGTCCATGACTTTTACTAAAAATACCCATGACTACATATTAGTCTTAATTTATACTAATATAACTGGAAAACTTTAATTTAAATGGTAGGCTTTCCACATCTGACTACACTCAGGAAATTTGATACAGAAAATGTAAACTACAGTAGGACACATCTGAAAAGAACATGCTCACAAACCCATATTTATCTTGGATATAGTAAAATCACCCACATTTTGCACTTTGTGCCAACTTCCACTGTATTCAACATTAAGGTAAAATTTTAAAACAAAACATTTAAAAACTGAAAAAAATGTTACAGGAAGTAGATGTTTACTAGTGATTTTATTCACTAAAATACAAATAGGAAAGCTTACATAACAGAATCATAAAAATGCACAAGTCATGAGCATTTTTGGTAGGCTTTAGTTATGTTCAATCCAAGCCCCACTTAAGTTTTAAT
This sequence comes from Mesoclemmys tuberculata, assembly GCA_007922155.1. Taxonomy (NCBI): domain Eukaryota; kingdom Metazoa; phylum Chordata; order Testudines; family Chelidae; genus Mesoclemmys; species Mesoclemmys tuberculata. The sequence continues at coordinate 55,794,240 of ML675610.1, read as the reverse complement.
CCAATATACAAAGGGCTGGTTTGTCACAAATGAAGTACATGTCCACATAATTTTAATTTTCACTATTCTTCCTTTTACTCAAGTAAATGTGTGTTAAAAATTTAGTATTACGGCATAAGCTCTGTTTCAAAATCATACCTGTGCTTTTCCAAAGGATGCGGTCTTCTTTTTTACTCATGTTACTTTCCTTGTGCTATTCTCACCAGGCCCCACATGACTTTGAGTTGTTTTAATAGACACTTGGACAAGTCAGATGGCTGCATATGTAGTAACATCAGTGCACCACAATTGCCTGCCATTGTGCTGCACTTTAATCACAGCACATAGAATAAGTCTAGCCACAATTTACCTTTTAGAGAGACTTTTGACAGCTTGGTTTCTGCCAAGAAAGGTGAGGTCATGATGTCTCTATAGGATGTCTATATTAAGCAGAATGCCCCAAATTACATCACTTAGTAAAAGGATCTTATAACAGCTCTATGGCGGTGGCCCATGGGGGCCTTTCAAAATGGCCCATGCTTCCCTCCTGCTAGCTGGGAGGCAGGCTGCAGCCGCCTGTCACCTGCCTGGTCCTGGTGCATAGCCGGGAGGCAGGCTAAGCCTACCACCTCCCAGCCAGTCTCAGCAAAAAGCTGGGACCCTAGCGGCTGCCACATGCCCCCTACCCCCCCCCCAGTGCCCATTCCCAGTAGGGAGATGGGCTGCAGCTGGCAGCCTCCTGCCTGGTGCCCACTCCAAGTCAGGAGGGGGGCTGCAGCTGTCAGCCACCTGTCCAGTCCCAGTGTGCAGCCAGGAGGCAGGCTGCAGCCACCTGCCTCCCAGCTGGTCCTGGCACAAAGTGTGGGGCTCCTGGAAGCGGAACCCTGGGTGGTCGCCCTGATTGGCTGTCCCTGGACAGCTCTGGCATTTGGCCTGGGTCCTGAGGTGCTAGGGTCCCTGCTGGAGCCAGAGGGAGGGGAGCACTGAACTCTTGTCCCCCTAGCTGCAGTAAGGAGCCTTGCCTAAGCACCCAGGGGAGTGTGTTGCTGTGGGGATAAAAGATGGTGCAGGCTCCTTGCTGCAGTCAGGGGGCTGGAGATTAGCAAGAAGACACCCTCCTCGGTGAACTTCTTCCCTCTGGGTATGGTAGGGGGATGTGAGGGCTGCTGACAGAGCATCCAGGACTCACCATGCCTGCGGAGGGGGCAGGAATCTAAAAATCAGTGCCTTCCGGTTTGGGCTGCACTTAGCAGACCACCCACCATGACTTAGCTTCCAGGCCCCATGCTTCTGTAGTGACAGTCACTCATCTACAGTGATGCTGTGTGAGTGTGTGACATATTGTGCATCATTTGTAGATATAAAATAGTCAATGTAAAAATGAGCACAGTACCATCAAAAGAATAAAAAAGTCAAAGTCAGAGGACAGTGCAGCATGAAATTTATCTTGCCATGAGTTTAATGGTGAGTGGAAAGAAAAATACATGTTTACGATGGGAGGTGGCAGAAAACCAGTCTGTTTGGTTTGTGGGTTTTGTGTTGAAAAAATTACAGCTTGGAACGGCACTACAACACTAAACACACAGACCTTGATGCAAAATATTCAATCGGTTCTGATTTACGGCAGGACTATGTTGCCAGGAAAGTGCGCTAAGCAGTCAGCAGTCATTATTTGTGAATGAGCAAAGCAGAAGTGCAACTGTTGCTTCCTATGAGGTAGCTCTATTGTTGGCCAAAAACAAAGAAGCCTTTTACAGATGGATAGGAAATCGTGAAGCCTGCCCTAAAAATAGCAGCCAGAATGTTGGTCGACAAGCACATCAAGACCAAGTTTAAAGACATGCCTCTGTCAAATAACACTATGACAAGACACATTGAACAGCTTTCTGAGACTGTTAAGGATCAAGTGGCTTTTCATGTCTCAAAGTGCAAGTTCTTTTCACTTTTCACAATTGCACAACTTTTCACAATTTAATGATCTTTCTGACACAGTACAGGCCACAATTTTTATTCGAGCTGTCAGTGAAAATGTTGAGGTCACTGAAGAGCTGCTTGGGCTTCAGTCAATGCACAGCAACATAAAAGGGACAGATTTCTTTGCTACCATGAAGACATGTGGAAAGAAATACTCTGGACTGGGGAAAGCTGGATCGCATCTGCGCAGGCGGTTCACATGCATTGACAGGCAGACATGTTAAGTGTCTTTCTCTGTTGGAACAATTTCTTGAATTACCACTGTTAAAGTACTATTGCATCATTCATCAAGAGGCATTGTGTAGGAACAGTTTGAATCTCAAGCCTGTGATAGATGTAGTGTGGAAATGTGAAACAAAATTCATGCCACGGCTTTAAATAGGCAAGAATTCAGACAGTTTCCTCTTGACATGGAAGAAGAATATGATGAACTGTTGCTGCACTGAGAGGTCCAATGGCCATCAAAAGGTAAAGTTCTTTCTCGCTTCTGGGAAGTTAAGAATTGCGCACTTCACTTTCTGACAGAAATCGATGAGTTGCCTATGGAAAGTATGTCTTGCAGACAGTAACTGGCTGAATGACTTGGCATTCTTAGTCGATATTACTGCTCACCTCAATACTTTGAATCTGAAGCTTCAGGGAAGCAACAAACTCTTCACAAATATATGTAATGATGTTGCTTCCTTTAAAATGGGGCTGCAACTTTTTATTGGTCAGCTAGCTTACAGAAAGTTTGACAATTTTGAGCATCAGAGAGAGAGAGACCAGTGGACAATGGAATTAACACAGACAAGTATAAGAGTAAAGTTGAGGCACTGTTGGAAATTTTTCAGTCCCGCTTTAGTCAGTTTGAAGCAGAGAACAAATCCATTTATATTTCCCAATGACAAGATCAGTTCACTACAGGAGAAATTGCAACTGGAAATTATAAATCTGAAGTGCAACACTGCTCTGAAGAGCCGATTTACTGAACTTCCAGCCTTCCCACTGCGGAAGATATGATTTCATTTTGGTGAATGCTTCTAGTAACTGAATTTGGACATCTGCATTCTTTTGCTCAGCATTATGTTTGCTGCTTTGGGAGTACCTACCCGTGTGAGCAAGCATTTTCTGCAATGAAACTGATCAAAAATAGAAAACCTACCTGCCTTACAGACACAAATTTGAGTGGTTTGATGTTACTAGCAACCACTAACCTGAAGCCAGACATCAATAAGCTAGCTTCTGGTCTTCAGCCACAGATGTCACATTAGATGAGAGTTGCATGAAATGGGCATACATTATAACTTTATAACTGTTTTTAACAGTTTAATTTTTTTTTAAATTTGCTTTGCACTAAATAAACGCTTACTTTAAATATGTAGTGATCTGTAGTCCTTAATGGTGTATATACACTGTCTACATCAATACATTTTTTTATGAGCTGATAGACTGGTGACCCTATCATTGTAAAAATGATATCTGGGCTGCAGATCAGGACTAGACTCTTCACATAAAATGTGCAGAAAAATCTTTAAAGGGACTGGTAAAGACAAAAAATAGCATCTCTGGGTGAAATGCAGTGGTTAAAATAACTCAGAATAGGGAGGGAAAGTCACCCATTTGCATTACATCTTATCATAACAGAATGCAGCACAAAGGAAGAGAATGAGGTCATGAAGAAATCTATCTGAAATGAATTCATGTCCCCAAGCAGACCAATAGCTACCCCACAGCATGTGTGTGTAGCAGGACAGGGACACATCTATGCTCTCCAATCCATTCCTCTAAATGCTGTGATTTAGACTTCTTCAGAATGGTGTATCATTCAAACAAAACAAAAACAGAGGGTCAAGGAATTTCTCCTATGGAACATTTTGAAATACTCAATGAAGTTTCGTGATTTTTAGATGTTAAGACAGAGTGACGGATGTTGGGGAGACATCTTTTATAGCAGTGGCTCTCAACCTTTCCAGACTACTGTACCCCTTTCAGTAGTCCAGCATACTCCCAGTTTCACCTCCATTAAAAACTACTTGCTTACAAAATCACACATAAAAATACACAAGTGTCACAGCACAAATGGCTTATTTTTCAATTTAACAAATAATTATAAAATAAATCAACTGGAATATAAATATTGTACTTACATTGTACTTATATAGAGCAGTATAAACAAATTATTGTCTGTATGAAATTTTAGTTGTATTGATTTTGCTAGTGCATTTTATGTAGTCTGTTGTAAAACTAGGCAAATATCTAGATGAGTTGATATACTTCCCCACAAGAACTCAGTTATGAGTACCCCTCGTTGAAAACCAGTTGTACAGGAGAAGAATGAAATAAGTGATGACCAACTAAGACGGCGCTGGTTCTCCTATTAGTGCTGCTATTCCATATTCTAATGGCAAGGATGTAAACCCAGAAACTATTCCCACCAGCTATTACTGCTGCTCCCTCTTCAGACTCAACTGACTTCCTGAGCCAGGAATAAATAGGTTCTGGGATGCTCCCTCAAGTTCAGAAAAGGGAGAAGAAAGGTGGGCGAAAGGCTTTCTCCTACTTTTATAACAGAGAAGAGCTGTGTTCTTACTAACTTCATACCCTGAATGACAGGTAAGTGATTCAGACTGTTCTGTGCATCTGGTACAAGTAATTTCTCTGTCTGAGGGTATGTACACACTGACGGCAGCAATCTATCCAGATCAATTGAGTGGAAGTGAAGACGCACTCATTCAATCCAGAAGCCAATTCAATTAAACCACTTCTCTAAAAAGCGTAGTGCTGCGTTGATGGGTACACATTTCCCATCGGCGCAGCTCAGCGCAATGGAGACAGCGTGCTAAAGGGAAGGTATGAAGTAGACGGGAGTTACACAAGCTACTCTGCATAGCTTGCATAACTCCCCATCAACTGCCGCTGAATTTTGCCAGCACAGCACAGGCCTGGGTCTAAGGTGCTAAATAAAAGTAGTAAAACACTTTTTTAAAAAACATTTATCATTTAAAATTATTTTGTGCAAAGAAGGAAGCCTTGCTTTCGATTAATATCCTTGCCCTACATTGATTATATTCAGAACAGAGGACCCTTAGGCTACTTACCTATATTACTATATTATTCTATATTATAGAATAAGCAGCAAGCATGGGAGTTATGGAAATCAAAACTGAAGTTTTACTGAGACAGACAGTAAAGACAGTGTGGGGTAGAACTTGTGGTTTGGCCAGTTTATTCACTTGTCAAATGGGATATATTTCAATTGGCTCAGCTTTTAAATTTTACTATGCCTGTAACCACAGACAGCATTTGAGGAGCTGTAGGGGGAATGCAAAACAGCATAGCTGGAGAGCCACACATATCATTTTTATAGCCCTGAAGGGCCACCCCTCTATCAACTCATAAAAAACGTGTTGCTGTAGACACCACTCAGGACTAGACGTCACTACAGATCGAACGGAAACATTTTGATGCTACGGTGCCCATTTTTACACCGTTTTATACCTACAAATTACTCAGCGTGTCACAGACAAAGCCGGAGCGCAGAGGCGGGACTGTCACTACAGGGGGAAGCACACAGCCTGGCGGCTACGTTGTGGGGGGGAGCGGCGGCTAAGTGCAGGGATTTTGGGGGTCCTCAAGCATGGTGGGTCCTGGTTACTCGGCCAGCAGCCCCCCCACAGTCAGTTCACCCAGGCGACCATGGGGGGCGTGTGGGGGCGGGGGGGTTGAACGTCAAGGCTACATTATCTAATCAGGGCAGCAGGTGCATCGCTGCCGCCCCTTCCCCCCACGGCGAGGCTCCGTGTGGGGGAGGGGCAGCGAGGGCCGCGCCCGGGCGGGACAGGACCCCGTTTGGCGGACGCGCCCCAGTCCCCACTGCGCAGCCGCGCGGATTCAAAACAGTTTGTTGCTGCTCACGTCGCCGAAGCCGCTTCCGTTTCCAACGCCACATTCCGGCCACACCTGCCTGCCCGCCCGCGCGGAGCCCGGCTCGCGCCGCCCGCCCGCCATGTCCGCGGAGGGTAAGTGCCCAACTGCCCCCTGCCCCCCCGCCGCAGCCGCCGCCCGCGTTCGGAGCGGCCCGCCCGCGCGCAGGCAACGCTCCCCCATCGTTCGCAACGGCCCGACCCAAACGGTCTTTGCAGAGCCGGCCAGGCCACGCCCACGATACCCCCACCCCCATTGGCTGGCTCTGACCGACCTTGCCGTTGCTATTGGTTCGCCCGCCTGCTCGTCGCCGCGGCGTCGTTGGCCGCCGAGGGGGCTTTTTGTGACGAGAGAAGGGGGCGCGCGGTGGGTGGGGGCGGCCGCTTGGCTGTTGCCCGGGGAGGGGGCGGCTCGCGCCGCCTGTCGAGGAGCGGGGCTGGAGACGGGATGTGCCACCGCCCCCCGCCGGAGTGCGGGGCTTGGGGGAGGGGGTTCAACGGGCCCAGAAGCGCCGCCCCCCCAGCGGCAGGGAGGTAACGGGGGGTGGAATTCGAACGGGAGGTGTTGCCCCTCCAGCTGGGGGGAGGGGAACCAGCCAGGAGATGCTGCCCTCCCCCGCCACAGACCGTCGTCGTGCTGGCCTGCTTCGCTGTTGCACCATCACTTTCCGGCGCCCTGGCTCGTTTTTAACGCAGCCCCGGGTGGTTGCGGATCTGACTCTACCCACGTACCCCGCCTGCGCCTTCTTCCCCCTCAGCGCCCCCTGCAGTCTAGACATGCGCCTGAGCAGCGGAGCGCTGGGCGCGCGGCGGGGATAGTCGCCCTGCTCTCGCTGTCTGTGCGCAGTGGCCCCTGGTCAGCTGGGAGAGAGTCACAGGCAACTTCCCGTTAGGCCCCGGGCTAGAGTACGGCCAGGGCCCATGGGATCTTTGGAGAATTTAGCTGCCGAGCTCTTAAATTCGCACCAAGTGCGCGCTGCACAGTGATTTTTCAAAGGCTTGTAACTTGGCCAGATTTGTGCAGTGTTTTGTTTTGTTTTTTCTGGGGCAGCAAAATGCACATTCCTGTCGTGAAGTCGGCCTGTTCCCAATTTCAAGACCCTTTTTAAAAGCACGTTGGGGTTACCGCTTCTTACACAGTTGCAAGAAAGTTGTAGCAAGTGCAGAATGATGTCCCCCGCCCCCTCCATTTTAAGAAATGGCTTAACTGTTTTTATTGAAATGTTCCCAACAAGTTAAGCCAGAGGCAGATGCTCGCCATGGAAAACTTCAGCGCAAATGTTTGAAGTTGGCAAAATTGCAAGCAACTAAAAGCAAGGTCTTATAATGGGATGAGATAGGAAATGGAAAGTTTCAATTTATGGAGTCAGTCTTTCCCAAAGAAATTTCCAAAGGGAGTCACCAGCCGGTTCTGAAGCAGCTGTGTTGGGAGTACCTTGTATTTTTCAGTTTTATTTTGAAAAACTCTTTGTAAGTGATCTTCAAATCCCTTATTTTGTGTGTATTTTGCAGTGTATTTCTTGTAATAGTTCTGTGTTCCACTTGCTTTCATCCATTTCATTTTTTCCACTGTTTGAACTGTTTTCCCTCCCACCTTTGCTTTTTATTGCTGCAGTTTGTTTGGGGGTGGGATGTAATGTTTACAAACAAAAAGACTAATTTTCTGTTGGGCAGTGGGAGGCCTACAGCTAAATAGCAAACTTCCCAGACAAGTCTGTTGGAGCTTTCAAGTAACAATTTTTTAGAAAACGTTGCTCTATAAGTCATTGAAAGTACACTATACTGCTAAATGGAGAATCAGAAAATAGGTTCTGAGCCTCTAAGCAGTGCAGAAGGCATCGACCTGTCTTAGTATTGAATACAGGATGAGTGCCTTCTGCAATAATAGCTACTACAGGCAGTGAAAGCTCACCCCGTGTCACATGGCTGTAGTCATGTGACTAGGGCCAGGAAATAAAATCATCTCTCTCACCAGCACTCCTGTGTATCAGAATCTTAGAATGCTGTGCATCTCTCGAGTCAATAAATAGCTTGATTGGTATTGTTTGCTTCCAAAGGTTACGATATCCAGCTGTCCTCAGCCAAAAGAACAAGATGGTCTGATTCAAAACCTCTGAGTATAGGGGAAAATTGAAGGAAATCCAAAAAGATCTCCACATTAAAAATGGTATCTTAACAAAGAATTCATGTGAGTGTGTATGTGTGAGAGAGAAACCCACCTGCATCAAATAATGGTTTTCCTAATTTTGCTTTTATGAATGCAGCACAATTGTTTCTCATGAAAATATGCATCTCCAATAATTTCACAGCAAACTATATGTCAAGCAGGTTCTAACATGTTACAGTATACGTTACTTTTTCAGAATACAGGAATTTTGTATTCCAAAAAAACTATACACATATGCTGTGCACTTTGTAATTCAGACAGGCCATTAAAAAGTGGAAGTCAGTGGGAAAACGTTACTTAACCAATGCCACTGATAGTGCAAGCAGAGCAAAGTGCTTTGGGAAGCACTTCTAGCAGGTGAAAATGAAATAGGAAAGTGACGTAACAGTAGCAAGCCATCAGCTCAGTGGAAACCAAGTCCCAGAAGAGTTTGTGTTCAAATGTCACTACTGACACTAGTAATTTTTGACTGGTCATTCTGATCTTGCTGTAGGCTATAGTTTAAGGTATAATTAAAACACCTGATGCATCTTACTTATGCAGTCAGATATAAAGTTGGATAGTTTTATCTCTATATAAGTCATCATGAAGCAGTCAGTCCTACATTTTTAAATGCTTTTAACTTTCATGGAGAGAGTGATAGTTCTGCACAAAGGCAAACCAGAGTTCTTCAGAAACTCTGTACTGAAAAATGCTGAAGTAACTACAAATAATGATAATAAAATGTTGTTAAATTAAATTAACAAAATCTTGGCAGAGAATGTCCTAATCCATGTGTAGCACTGAACTGTCTATAATAATCTTCCTGTGCTTTGAATATACTATGTCTGAGATGCATTGTATATCCATAGGGTCATATAATGCATAGTATCCTGCTGCTTTACTGAAAATAACTGGCCATCTCCTAAGCAGCATAACCCAGGGTATGTATTGATTCTGAGCAAGCAAAGAGTTAAATGACTGACACTTTCTTTGAACATACATTTACTCTTTAATACATTTCCAAGCAGAGTTTTGTTAGCTTACTGATTTCATTGGAATGACTGGATAAATGATTTAAAGAACTAGCGCTAAATATATTTACTTCCTTACTGTAATACTTAAATTATGATTTAGTATGATTTTTTTTCCATTTCCATTTTATGGTAAAAGTTATTTTTCCCTTGAAAAGGTGCAACTCAAAGCCTATCACTTTTTTTCTTAATTATGATTTTTTTTGTTTCCATGAGAGATTTCAAATATTCCTGTTAATTTTTTTGATTGTGGTCTTAGTTAACATAGTCAATTAATGCTCTAGCCTTTGCTCCCAGGAACCTGGGTTAAAATCTTGGTTTGCATCACAAATTTAAAAGGTTTTGGTGCCCCAATTCTAGTTTCTGTGTGGGGCACATTATATGGCAGTAGTCTGCTGTGTCCTGGTGCTACCGAGTGCTATTGAATCCTCCTTTTCATAAGCATGAAAAAATCACAAACATTTAGAAAGAGAACTTGTTTTTGTAGGTACTGTTGAGTAAATATTCATCTGAAATGTTCTTTTGTTCTAGGATTTTGAAGGCATGGATATTCTAACTTGAATAGGTGAAACATTTTTCTTTTAGCATATATGACCATGATACTTAATAATGGAAGTGATCTATTAAGTTATGAGGTTCATCTCTTCTGCTGCTGTAGGACTGTGTGTCCCAATAAAGGACATATACAATATTTAACTAATGCTACACTTCACTTTTTTAAACGCTCTAGTATTATAAGACAGAATCTTTTAATCCAGTCTATATCCATATATTACATTTTATACAACAAGCCTAAATTAGAAAGTGATTCTGATTTTCTGGATCCTCAACTTTCCCCTTCTAACAACTGCAAGTAGTATGTTACCCAATTGCTAGGTCTCTTCCATTGCTCATGAACTCCATGAGCCACCAGTCTTACCATTAGATCTTGGCAGCTATCAGTAAGGGTTTCTCAGCGAGCATCTCATTTACTGGTAAGCATTCATGGTTCAAATAACAGATCAGGAGGGTTAATGATGCTTTGAGTTTGTTTTTTACTAAGCATCTCAAAGAATACCAAAAACAGCAGAAAAAGTAATTCCCTCTAAAATCATAGAGAGGTCTATTCCTTTAGTAGTTCTTCCCTTTGAACTAAAACTGCTGTGCGTGGCTAAATGTACACTTAGAGAAAGTAATGAGATTATAGTGATAGACCATATTGAATATTCAAAATATACTTCCTTTTTCTGGAAGTACTTGTCATTGTTTTAGGTTCCTCATAATTCAATGGTTTTGATATCACATTGAGTGCTGCATTTTACTGCCACTTTCCACAAGAAGTTCAAATTGTTGATGACTGACTTTAGGAGACAGACAGGGCTGATCTGCAGATGTCTGCAAACTCTTTCAGGTTTTATTTTTTAATAAGTCAGTTTATTGGAAAGATGTATGTCTATTATTTCATATGAAACCATTGTTTAACACAGAATTAAAATAAAATATTTCTTAAAACAGTTGTGAAAGTTTCCAGCCTCTCTTGTGCATCTCTGTGCCATTTATGGCTATCGGTTAGATCAGACTTACCTGTTTAGACTGCAGACAGTTTATTTTATATATATAATAATAAACACACACACACAGGCAAATGTCGCAATTCAGCTAGCAATTCCTAAGCAAGTTCCTAACTTTAATCATATCCATAATCCCATTGTTTCCTGTGATATTACTCATGTGCTTAAGAACCTCTTTAAAAGGACTTTTTAACACATTGAGTCAATGTGTCATAATGTGATCATGCCCAAACACTGTTATAACAGGATCTGATCTTGCCTGATTGGGTAGGCCCAAACCACGCTACTGAACCACCTAAACAGCTTTAAAGACCTGATGGAGAAAGACTCTATATCTCATATTTGGTCTGATCCAGAGACTGGGTGTGGGGGAGTAATTAGATGGGAGCAAAGGGGAAAGGCAGCAGATTATTGGAGTGGGATGGTTAGATAGGAACAGGGGCCAAACAGCTTTATTAATTATGCAACACTGATTCATGTCCAGAGCACAGTCCATACTATGCACTGAATCAGCGGTCCTGTGGAAAAACAGGATGAGGCTAAAGATTGTGTCATATACATATGCACCAGGGAGCCAAGTTACAGTTATACAAGCCGCCTGAATTCTGACAGTTCCTGATTTTTCACTGCTTGACCTTATAATCTTAATGTTCCTTTAACATATTTATATTGCATGTAATTTTTTTAAGTGTTTTCTCAAAATAAAGGAAATGCCAAACTTAACTGCATTGGAAACATTTTGCACCCAAAGCACTTTTTGTGGTTGTGTCAACTTTTGGCATTTTTGGCATACAGTTAGACTGTAAGCATTTTGAGGTTAGGGCCTTTGTCTTTCTGTATGTTTGCAAATTCCACAGTGTCTCTCATGTTGGGATCTCACTCCTATTTGGGTTGAAATGCTACCATAATATAACTACTGAGTATAGAATTGTGGACTGATTTACTTTGATAGTATTGAGCCTAGGTCTTTGTAATTATATTTTCACAATGAATCTCCATTTTCGGGGCCACTGAATTTTAAACATAAAGGATGAGATTTTCACAAGTGCTCATTGGCCTAACAGTTCCCAGTCTGTAGAAGCAGAATTAGGCTGATGCTGAGTACTTCTGAAAATCTCGCCCAAAGTGCTTTATAAGCTTCTCTCTTGTTAACATCACTTAGAATCACAAAGCATGTCTTGGAAGATGACTTAAATCTTTAAACGCTCAAATAGTTTAATTCCAGCTAAGCTATTGAACAGTTCAAATAAGTGGGCAAATAGTAGGTGTGGTAAATGTGCTGCCGTCATCAGAATGGCATATAGAATGGTGTCCAAACTTACTTTTCTTTCTTTCTGTATGTGCTTTTAGATTATGTTTCTGTGAGAGTTGAGGATGATGTTGAAGCTGTGATAATTGAAAATTCTGAAATAGAAGATGCTGAAAATGGACTGTCCACACAAGGCTGTGTGTCAGTGGAACAAAATGCTCAAGTAAACAGTGATGATCACTATATGACTCAACTTGCATATGGTAAATACAGTTCATTTCTTCTGAGAGTTAATACCCATGGCCCATCCTTCTGGCGGAGTACTCAGTGGTTTTATCTTTAATACTATATTCCACATTCTTTTTTTTGTTCTGTGACTCTAAAACCTTAAAAAAGCTATTAGTTAATTGTTTTGATAGTACAGTTTAAAACAAGTGTGACCTGTCTATGCCTAGGGTATCCCACCTAAAAATGCCAAGGTCAGGGCAGGCTGCAAAAGGAGAGCAGATTCTCCTAGAACTGGGGGGTAACACTGAAGTTAGACCCATCACAAACAACGCTCCTGATTTCCCACACTGGTTATCAAGAAGCTACAAGAAATACACAGTCCCCTTTATTGCATTTCAGTCTCTGGCTCCCAATCAGCAACTAGGTCCAATAAAGAGAGAAGTTATTTAAAACTCTATTCTCTTTACCAAAATGTTCTCCTGCTCCCCAAAGGGTCAGCCACATTACCAGATTGATATGGGTTTGGATCTTACCCAAATACCAAGCTGCCAGCCAATCCTTCAGTAACTAAAACTAGAAGAGAGATGTTAAATGATCAAAGCAATCAGATACATACAAATTACTTCAAAGTCCATATATATCAGATTCTCAGCAGAATTGTGGAGTTTGAAGACTTGTACAGTTCCTCTGGTGTACCCCCAGTACCTGGATGGATTTCGGTCCTTTTTCACAGCTTCAGATGCAGAATAGTTGATCCAGAGGTAGGAAGCAAAAATGAAGACAAGATGGAGATGGTACAGTTGCATTTTATAGTTTCTGCCAAGAGGCTTATGCTTCCTTGTCCCAAACACAGCCACACAGCACAGGGTATGGAAAAGCTTCAGACTCTGCTGTCCATAGGCATGTTCTTACATGTCCTGGTGACTCATGAGGTGTAGGCCTTGAGTTCTTTCACTGGATTAGTTATACATTTGAGTTCCCTTGATGGACCATTAAGCAGGCTTGGTGCTGCTGCCATCCTGTCTGGGGGTGTCACCCAGAAACAGCACACATTTGAAATACAAATATACATATTTAGAACTCACAATACAAAACTGATACATACATATAAACAATATTATCATATGCAGCAAATTATAACATTTCCAATGGTACCTGACATGGCATGTATTGTAAGAATCATTTCAATTTTGTCATATTCGTATTAAATAACATTATAAATGGTTACCCCTAATCCAGATGGTGTCACAAGTAATTTTACAATCTGTTTCCCTTTGAGGATCTTCTTCGTTAGTGGTGAACTCAGTGGAAAATGAAGTTCAAGAATTATTTTTCTTACATATACCTAAGAATTCATTATTTAAAATAGAACCTGTTGTAAGAAGATTAGGGTGTAATGGGGGAAAAAAAACAAGACTAGATAAACCTGGCTGCCCGGTAGAGGTGGTCTTTAGCTAAATTAATTGGGATATAATGACAATTCTTTTATGCACTATTCTAGCAAAGTGGTTATTTAAGTGATGGTGTTGCCAATTATAGCTAGCCTCTGATGTTTTGAACTCTGGCTGGGGAAAATTGGGTTGTAGTCTTGAGAGACTTTGCTTGCTTACTATTGGATACAAGATACCCATAAAGGTAGTATGTGTGTTTAGGCAGGTAAATTTGTTGTGTGTTGAGCAAAGCATTTTTTTAAAAAGCAAAATTACCAACTATATGTGGGGAATGGATGAAACTATGTATAAAAGGATTCTAAATACAAGCAACTACAGTGATTGTTGTTAGGATGTACCTTCAGCGATCCAAACCAGCCCCCATGTTTCATAACACTGACACTGTTGTTATCTATTGTTTTCTGCTTGACAGGAAAGTTTATTCTTGGTTTTTTTACCTTTCCACTTGAAAACGTACTGATATCCCCTCTCTTTCTTTTCTACATCTCTCCCCAGCTCTGAAGCGTGTTTTCTTTGTCTTTGTTTCAAACATGCCAGGTCATCTGTTTGTGAACCAGTAGTCACAGACATATGTCAGCCCAAGTCATAGAAGATAATTTAACTATTATTTTGGGATCAGCAGAAGGAGCGTGATGAAATTTTGTGAGCTGCTCCCCCTCCCCCCAAAATGGTGGGTGGGTGTTATTTTTAAATAGCAGTGGAATAAGGAATTTTTAAAGACGGCTGTCATAGTAAGAGTTGGTAACTATTATATTAGAGAGTGTTTAACACTTCCCATTATAATCCTCTGTTTTCAGCTGATAACTGTCATACTGTCTTGAGTGGTTAACAACTGTGAGTGCCAAACTCAGTGCAGACTATCAAAAAGAAGGGCAGAATCCCCAAAATGATTGTATTTTTTTATAATCAGATTTCACCAACTTAATAACAAATATGAACTCCCAAAGCACTGTAACAGTCTTAACATGGAGTCACAGACAGTCCCTTTGGACATTGTAGTCTGTCTTGCCACCCAGGCAAGCTGGACTATGTGATAGATGGTCACTTTACACCAAAAATCACAACAATAGTCAGGTTACTCCCAGATCCAGTCACTTACCCCAGGTCAGTTGTATCAGATCTCAAACCAAAGACAACAACTGTAGCCAATCGTGTAATAAACTAACTACAGATTTATTAACTAAGAAAAGAAATAGAGTTATTTACAATGTTAAAACAGGAAACATACACACACAAATGAGCTACTGTCTTAGATTTAACAAGGTAACGTAAGCTTCTATAATAAGCCACTCTATACAACCTTTAGGGCTGACCCATGACAAGCAGCATAGGGATCTCTTCCTTATATTTAGGAATCTTTTCCCCTCAGAGTCCAGGCAACATAAAGAGACCCAGTCAGGAATTTTTATCACATTCACCCCAGAATCCAAGCTAATAGGATGGGTTTATGCATAGGTCTCCCCTTCATGGGGAGAGTGAGGAATGCAATCAAGAAGATCTCTGTCCTTTGATGCTACACAATACCTCGTTATCCTTCGTTGGGCCATCTTGTGTGCTGGAGGAGCACTTTACCTTCATTAATGCTGCTTTTCTTGATTGGTGAGTTACACAATTACAGAGATTTACAGTACAAACCCTCAATATAACTTTATACCATGGGATACAGATAGCATAAGTAGGATTAATACATGTAGAATCCTACAAACATTCCATAAAGTTTAAACACATTCTATTTTTAACTGTGCTAGCCCACAGATGAGTCCGACTGGTTTCCAGCTGTGCATTTGTCAATGTTCACTGAGGCCCTGGGCCTTTGGCATGAGCTGGCACTTGGTCTGCCAGCATCACAATAACTTTTCCAGACTTAACCATTGGGACTGAAATTGTCTATGCTTGTTCTCTGCAGTAAGCTGATATATTTTAATAAAGTTTCAGCAAAAGTTGTTCAACTATTTTCAAGAATGAAGTTATTTTCTAGGGGTGTGGAGCGCTTCACAGCACTCTGTCCTTGATCCCCTTCGCTTATTTCTGTGTGCTTCGTATCTCTGAGAAATCTCATCTACAAATTCAGCTACCATTTCTACACTGATGACTCATAGATCTCTCTCACCACTGTCACCTTCTGTCTAAACTAAAGTCTCGGTTTGTCTCTCTCAGCATCTCCTTGAGGATATAGCCATCAGCTCAAATTCAACATGGCTAAAATGGAGTTATTAATCTTTCTCCCCAAGTTATTCCCACTACCTCCTTTCTTGATCATTGAGGACAAGACCACCATCCTACCTGTCATATAGGTCCATAACCTAGTTATCTTCAACTTGGACCTTTCTGTAGGTCCTCACATCCAGGCGATGTCTAGATATTGCTGATTTTTTTTTCTGCATAACATCTTTAAAGTATGGCTTTTGCTATCCCTCCATACAGCTAAAATTCTCAGCATTTTACTTGTCAGCTACTGCTACATCATTCTCTCTGGCTTCAATAAATGCAGTTTTGCCCCTCTGGTATCCATTCAGAATGCTGCTGCAAAAATAATTCTCTTAGTACATCACTTTGACCATGTCATCCCTATCTTTGCATCCCTCCAGAGTGGCCAATGCTATGACCCTTTATTGCCCATTTATTACATTTCAAAACAGACATCTTTCTTCTTTTTCCCATGCTGTTGCTCAGGCTTGGGAGGAGCTCCCCATAAACATCCATAAAGCCACTTCGTCGTCGTTCTTCCAAGCCTTTCTTAAAACTCTTTTTTGCCATGATGCCTGCAAAAAGATTGACAATGGTTAGGCTGCTGGTGCGCTGAGACAACTGCCTATCATGCTAACGAATATTGTCTGATTGTTTCCTTGTATTCCCCCATCAGTTTGTCTATATCCGTATTATCACTTCTTGTCTTATATTTAGATTGTAAGATCTTTGGGGTGCAGACCGTACTTTTGTACAGCACTTGGCGGCACAATGCAGTGTTGGTCCATGACTATGGCTCCTAGGTGGTATTGTAATATAAATTAGGCAGAAATAGGTAGTTCTTCTAATGTTTTTTCCTTAGCTGTTTCTTTCAAGACTTTTTCTTTAAAGAGTTCTACTACTTTCAGGGTTTGAGGCAGGAACTGGAAATTTGGCAAGGGACTAGGCTTGGAGGCTGAGATGTGCCTTTCGCTTTCCCTTTCGCAAATCCACAAAATTTGGCAGAGCTCTAAGCCACTGGAAATAGGTATTTACACATGCTCAATAGACTTAGCTAAAGGGTTGCTGTAAAGTACCAGAAAATTCCATCTGCATGGACAGATTTAATCCTGGTATGTCATACCTTTTGAATGCTTGACTTTGCAAACTTAGCATAGTATTTGTATATAATTGCAGTGTCACCGTTTTTGATGATGTAGTGAGAGACTTGATAGAGCTTCCATCATACAGGAATTGTCTTATGATTTGTGGGACCTCAGGTTGCTGAGGGAAATTAATACATTCCCACTGCTTGAGAGGAGACATTGGTTAGGTCTGTGATTTGCTGAGTCAGTGCAGAGCAGGAGGGGATGTGCTAAGGAGTGGGGGGGATGTGACGCGCAGTCTTTTTCATTGCTTGTATTGCAAGCCACCCATACTACTTTAAACTGTGTTTCTGGGCTTTGTGGGCTAGATCCCTAAGTGCCCAAGCACCACTTGATGCATCTGTGAGGTGTGGTCACTGGAGACCTTACACCCCTTTCTCCATCATACCCCCAGTCCTGTTGCAAGTTGAAGCAGCCTCATTAGTATTAATACTTTACAAACAAATAATTAAGAGAGCCCAGGGATTGCAATGGGAGATCATGGCCCCATTGTGCTAAGCACTGCACAAACAAATAACAAAAAGAGAGTCCTTGCCCCAAACAGCTCATGTTTTCACCAGCAGGTGAAATACAAAAAAATCAACAGGGGAAGCACAACATAACAAGGAGATGATTATGCTCTATCTTGCACTGGCTGATAGCTCTCAAGGAGCAGTACAGTCAGCTGGGATCACATAATGGGCCAACCCCTCCCTTTTCTGTCCCTATTTTTAATTCCCTTTGTACCAATTCAGAAGCTACTTGAAATGGGCTGAGGATCTGGCCCTCTAATTTAGTTGTAAAGTTCAGGATAAAATTTGACATGATTCTCATTCAAGAAGCAGTAACTTTTTTTTCCCTGTCAGCCACAGGCAAACTTAATTTAGTCATGTATAAGTTACAAGCGTATTAAAACAGAAGTTTGCCAATGTAAAGCATTTGTTTGCAGTTCTACAGTTTTGTTAAATGTTTATCAAACAACATCACTTTAGTTTGCTCTAGTCTGGATCGTCAATTTTTTGAAACAGGGATTAGGACCAGATCTTTTTCTTTGCATGGCACTTCACAGAGATAAACACACTCACAAATTAAAGATAAGAGGAGTGAATACCTAGGGAAGGGAGAGATGAGGGTAAAGCTAATCCAGACAATGTGAGGTGCATTGCATTGTTAACAATACGTTTAAATTCTGATTTGGGGGGGACGGGATTTGTGTGGGTTTTTTAACTGGAGAAGGAGATACGGCAAGAACAGAGTTTTGGGTAATCCAGGCATGAAAGTTATCCTTGGAAAATATGGTAAGTAAAGTGGGTTTTGAGGAGGAGTTAGAAGGGAGAACATTTTTAAGTAAATTTAATTAGAGGATAAAATGGGCGAATAATTAATGCTTGATAGTCAGGGAGTAATTAATCTTAAATGGACAGGATGCTGATGTTTTAAAAATAAGCTGCTGTTCATGCTTTTCATGGCAGATACCTAATTCATAAATTCTAAGGCCAGAAGGGACCATTGTGATCATCTAGTCTGACCTCCTGAACAGCACAGACCATAGAACTTCCCTGAAATAATTCTTGTCAATTCATTAAGAGTGTTCTAATATGTTTTCTTTTCACTTTGGCTTTTATAGGAGGCGAAGGTTTGTCAGTACTGAGTGAGCCAGGGGTGTCACAGATGAGCCATTCTACAAGTGTGCAGAGAGATGGTCACAACTCAGAAGAAATGGAGTTTGTTCTTTTGCATAAAAGACGACGACTTGCCCCCTCTCTGGTGGGAAATAGCATGGTATGTGTATCTAAACAAATACTTGCTCTGCTTTTTCAGGCAAATTGCACTACTATTAGCAGTTCCAGTTCTCATGTGAGAAGATTGTCTTATATGCTTCCCCCTTTGGGGGATTATTATTATTTGCTTATTACAAGAGGCTCTTATTGGGGTTGGAGCCCCATTTTGCTTGGCATTGTACATGCACAGAGGAAGAAACAGCTCCTTTCCTGAAGAGCTGACAATCTAGGTTGTTCCTGGAAGCAAACCTTTGTTATGCAAGCTCAGGTTCTTCTAAAAAGCAGTATCCATTAGGGACACTTCCTCTTCTTTCCACAGGGTTCCCAGGATATGAGAGATGGAGTGACACCAGCCACTCTCTGGTTTTTTTTTTTTTGACCGAAGAGCAAAAATCATTGGGCAAACTGTGCCCAAAGATAGATCACACAGCTCTCACGTTGATGCATATCTGTGGGCAGAAATTGGTTCATTGCATGGAACTATGTTTTCATAGCTGAAGAACATAAAAGAAAAAGTTTACATTTTAAATATCCACCGTCAGTGATCTCATCAATACTAAAAGGGGGTGCCAGTTTATATTTGAACTCTGCCACTATTACACATTACATCATTTTTCATTTGACTAGTATGACAGAAATTTGATGTAATTTATTTTAAAAAAAGGAAAAGCAAAATAAATAGTTTATGCTTGGCAAGAAAGGTTTCCTGCACTTTACCAGTAAAATGAGTGGCCTTATTTTAATTTTTACGTTTTTGTCCACAGGGTGGCACTGTTGATTCCTGTCTACAGGAGATTTTCATATACTATGGGCATGTTTCCTTTGCAATTAAAAACCCACAGCTGCCCCATGCCAGCTGCCTGGAACTCATGGGGCTCAGGCTGTGGGGCTGTTTAATTGCAGGTAGACATTTGGGCTTAGGTTGCAGCCCAATCTTTGGGACTCTCCCACCTCACATGGTGCCAGAGCTCAGATGCCAGCCCAAGCCCAAACATCTACCTGCAATTAAACAGCCCCTTAGCCCAAGCCCTAGTAAATTGGCACAGGCCAGCCATGGGTTTTTAGTAGCAGTGTAGAGGCACTTCCACAGTCTCTTTTAATGTCACCTGCATGTTTCGTTGTGTCTAGTGTTTTAAGGAAAGACCGTTTTAAGTAAGAAGAGTCCTGGCCCTAGCGGTTTTGTGCTTCACATTAATGAAAGAAGAGCTTGTGTTTAAACAGACAAACAAAAGATCTTTATTTTTAACTTTTGACATCCACTTTAGGATTACACAGCCTAGAGCCTACCCCTAGCTTCAGTAAGTAGCACTCTGTGCTGAAAGCATTCATGAAGCCCTGCCTTCCTATGGAAAAGCCACCCTTTAGCTTTCAGCCACATCCTTGCATAGCAATAGTAACTGCTCCAATTAGTGCTTACAGGGTACAATGACAGACTGTGCCAGATCAGGTTTACCCCAACATAAAAGGGTTTGTCTGGGTGCCTAGTTGCACTGGTTTAAACAAATGTGTAACTTTTTAAAATGGACTTATTTAAACCAACACAAAAGGCTTTGTAGGCCTCCTAAATTGATATTAAAGCTAACAAATGTTTGTACACTGTCTAGCACAACGGGGCCCTGGCCTCTAAGGGTTTCCAAAATACAAATAATACACTCAATCAATCATAACTATTTAAATTGATTTAAGACAATTTTCATATACCACAAGAAGAACAACTTAACAGGGGTTTGCACTGGTTCTAACTAAATCTATTTAAAAATGGATTTAGGTTCACCCTGTTTACTTATTGGCAAGGCCTTAGATGTAAAAAATTAAATCTTTGTGAAGCATAGTCAGCAGAAAACAATTGCGGTGAAAACATTACCTGCACCCTACATATTTCTCCTTTATTTTAGTACATGAGTAATTGACAGTCATATTGACTAGTAACTGACTACAAACACAAGTGAAATTGAGCAGCTTTGTCCTAGCGAAGAGAAATGCAGCAAGTAAACCTTACAAGATGTGAAAAGTAATGTGGATTTTGTTTCTCTTTACTTTTTAATAAACTCAAGTGTCAATAAAATATAATCCTTATAGAGGAAAACTGACTTGACAGCTTACATGTCACAATTACGATGTGATTAATCCTAGAACAAATATATATTAGTCTGCAGTGTTTGAAAACATCCTCCTCAATATTTGCCACTTGTAATGTATTGAGCCAGTGCTTTGAGTTCCTGAAAAATGCATAGGTCATCTAGACTGCTTTGTGCCTTGTATTATGTGATTATTCCTAATTTTACATGTTTCTTAATTATTTTTTTCCAGATAAGATCCAGGGAAACTGAATATGAAGACAGTGGAAGTGTCATTTATGAATATGAACCAGATTATGAATGTGTAAGTCTTTTTTTATTGTGTTTTGTTTTGTTTGTAACGACTGCTGTATTGGGGGGTTCATTACAAAAATAGTTTTGTGGTGCTTTATTTTAAACATGATATGAGATCTTGAGGTGGGCATTTCTCTGTATATGTTGCTGGCTGCAAACCATCATGAATTTAAGTTTCAGTTTAACTTTTTTTTTTTTTTTTAAACTGGAACAGGGAAGTGTTGTGTCTGAAGCATCCTACACAGGAGATCAGCAGAAAACCCTTATGGAAGTCCTCAACTATTGTCAGGTATCACATTTTTCTCTTTGAAATAGTTTATAAATCTCTACAAAAACAAGGTAAAATTATGATACACTTGTGTCCCATAAGCCACTGTATAATCCATTTGCACCTTCACTGCATCCATTTGTTCATTTCTATAAATTTCACTTGACTTACCTGTAAATGCATTTTGCTAATTTTTTATTGCAATTTCTGTATGTAGCAACTGAGCCTTTTATACTGTAATCAGCCTGAGAGTGTCTCCAAGAGTTCAATATTAATACACTATATGTAATGCATAGTCCCTTGATTTACTTCAAGGGATTGCAAGGTAATGGGGAATATTTGGCATGTCGATTTTGAAGGCTTCTGAATTTTGCTTTTGGAATATTTTCTTATTCAGAATCTTGATATTCAGGCTGCATTCAGAGAATATATTGCTTATGTTATCTGAAGTAGTAACTGGCAAGCTGAATAATTGTACCAGTGAAGATAAAACTAAATTAATCCCTTACTCATACAGGTGAGCAGTTACAGTAAAGTAATGAGTTGACTCTGTCCTTTAGGGAACATCGCTTTTTGCAATGACTTATCACCAAATGTTAGTTAAAATCATGTGTGTCTTACTGGTTGTATGAGGGCTGCATGAGGAGGTCATTGTATGTTGCTTTTAATACACAAAAATTTAGGCTTCTATAACTTCTTATTATGTTGAGGGATTTCATAGTGCTTTAGAGTCTGTCTTCATGCAGGGCAATTGTTATTAGGTGCCATCAACTTAAAATCTAGTCAATTTTATTTTTTAAATTTAAAAGTAATTTCAAATTCTTCACCTGCCCTGTCAATATTTGTGGCTTTATAACCATATTTTTCTATTCTTTTTCTCAACTTCTTTCTTCCCCCGGTTGTTGTGACAGAACCACACAAAAAAACAGGAGAAACTGACTGTTATGGAAACAGTGACTGACCACCATACTCTGAAAACATAACTTGTTTCATTTCTATTCATTTAGTTCAGTAACCATATGTGTTGCTTGTAATAATGTGTGGGCTTTTTAAAGTTGTATGTAACAGTTGTATGTATATACGTTTAAAGTTGTATGTATATATGGACAGCTGTCAGCCTTTGACCTCCTGTTGGATTTACATGGCTTTTATGTCTGTGAAATTTTGAGGTCTTTACAGTACTATTACTTTAAAACCTTCATATCTGAGGCTACGTCTACACCGATGGCGGCAAAGTCGCCGCCCCCAGGTCGACTTATCTGGAACCACTGAGTGGTCAGTGAAGACTCGCTCAGTCAATCCAGAAGTTGATATTATTAATCCACCCCCGCAAGTGGCGTAGTCCTGCGTCGACAGGAATGCGGTTCCCACCAGCGCAGTGCAGTGAAAATGCCGTGCAGAAGAGAACACAGCAGTCGACAGGAGTTATGCAAGTTCTTTGCGTAACTCCCGGCGACTGCTGGCAAATCATGGACTTGGTGTAGACCAAGCCTCATTCTCAAAGTAAGGCACCGTCAATTTTTAAATCTCTCTGGGAGACCAAAATTATTGATCTTGAAAAAAGACTCAAGATCAGCCAAAATGTTCTGGGCTCTTTCAACCAAATAAGTGGTTTTCAAATTCTGTTTGTATTTTTTCCTTTGAGTGTAGTCAATGGGTGTGCAATTGACTTCAGTGTTATATATTTTTTTTTTTTTTTTGTTTAGTCTTGGAGCTGAAACTATTGCTCCTAGATCACCTATACTTGTCATTTTACTTTGGAGTGCGTATTCCTCCAAGACATATTTCTCATCAGTGATGTAGAAATTAATACCTCATGAGCTATTTATCAGTATCTTAGCAACATATTTGGAAATAAATATGTAATGCTATTTTTAAAGATTGCTAACTACCCATAAAGCGGTGTTGAGCCTATGATTTAAATGTAATATGGCACGTCAGATAACACATAATTCTTCTTGTGCAACTATTTTACTTCTGAGTTTCCTTGATGTCTCTTTAATGTGAAATAAAATGTACCGTTGTATCAATTAAAAATCAACTGTATGTTGGATTCAGTAGTCAGAACAATCTTTTAGGTCCAGTCATGTGCAGGAGGATGTTAAAAGAGCAAGAGTAAGTCTTTCCCTGAAATTAGATCTTTCAAAAGAAGCATGCTTTTCTTAAGCTTGAAATTTACCATATGGTTATCTTTCCTCCTTGTGTATAAGTAAATCAGCCTTTAATACACCTACTACATGTATTTATTAGCCTCTGAATGGTTGCAAAGTTTAGATTTAAGTTAAGGAGGGAACTTCAACTTTAATAAGACTTTCTTGCTTTTGTCAAATTTAAATTTAATGCTTTTTATTTACTTTTCCTCTAAAAATAGAAATATTCTATTACTTTCACATTTATTGCCAGGCCATGTATGATGCCATTCAAAAGTTGGATAAGAAATTTGACCTGCTTCATCGAAAGGTTTCAGAAATGCAACACACTCGGATGAAACCATTGCTCCTCAAACCTGTGAGTGTTAAAGATCTGAAATGTTCACAGTCCCTTTACAAGCATGAGTAGAAATTAGAGGGTTAAACTCTCTCCTCACCATCCATTGTTGTTAAAAGTGGGTTCAGCATCCATTAGAGCCAGCTTATTATTTATTTCTTGGCATTTGTGAGCTCAGTCCTGTATCGGTGTAGTCTTGGCGAGAGGCCCCAATCAAAATCAATTTGCCAGGCTAGGTGCTATTCAAATCCATCCTAGCTGAGTGCTGTAATTACTGTGCTAAAAGCTATAAAGTGGGTACCACCACTTCCTCTTCCTCCTCCTGCTTTTTGATTCAGTCCTGATCCCCTGTGCAGGGAAGATAGGTGGTGTCTTCCCCTGCTTCATGGGTCACACTGGGCTTAGACAGGAGATAGACGTCTGGACACCTACAATGAGGCAGCAGCGTGCACACCCCGAGGCAGAAACATGGGCACCTAGGGAACTTTTATCCAAAAAATGTAGGTGCCAACTGAGTTTTTGTACCCATAGGGTTAGGTGGCAGCTGAGGGGGAGTTTTGTGGATTGCAGTGCTGCCTAAAACTGGGACTTACCCATCTAAATCTGGGGTTTAGGTGCTTAAATCCCTTTGTGGATCTGGGCCTTAGTCATGATTTAAAGACTCCAAGTGATGGAACGTACCACATCCCTTTATGATCTGTTCCAGTAGTTAAATTATTCTTAACATTAAAAATTAATTTGTTTTTGGTTTGAACTTTACTGAATTCAACATTCAGGCTTTGGACCTTGTAACAACTTTGTCTGTTAAACTAAGGAGTCCTCTAGTCTCAAATATCTTCCCCTTCAGTAGGTAATTATAGACCATGATCAAGTTGTCTCTTAAACTTCTCCTTAATAAACACAATAGATTGAGCTCCTTTAGTCTCTGATAGTAAAACATATTTTCCAGACCCTCATTATTTTCACTTCTGATCTCCCCTGTTTTTGTTGGAAGAGTTGTTGGGTATCTTGGAAGAGGTATATTTTTAGCGTTTACTGTGTAACTGTTGCATAATAGTCTCATAATGAATTCTTTCTCCAAAATGTTTATTATTGAAATTAAATAGGTGTTACTAAAAACTCTTTCTTCTTTCAAAGCAGACTAACACAGCTACCCCCCTCTGGATTTCTTCTTTCAGTTGCTTAGTTTTATTCACTTAATGTCAATATTTCACAAATCATTTCCAGTGTGCATATGAAGCCTTCCAGACTAAATAGGACCTGAACTTCTGTGTCAAATAAACAGAAGAAAAGGTGTCAGGCTCAGACGAAACAAAACTTTTCTGGTCTTCATACATCGTAAAAAAGCCAACCAAAAAAAAAAAGGTGCAAAATCAAATGTTTTTCCTTTAACAGCAGCAGGCGCATCAGCTTATAGCCCAAAGGCTGGTGACACCAGCTGACCAAGATTTCATCAAATATTATACAAAAGCTATGCCAAGTACCGTCTGCTAACATATATACTCTGTTCCTCATTAGCTGTTTATTTAGCTCTTGAAGGAATGTTATGCTAGCAGGTGACTGGAAGCATTTTAGAAGCTGGATGCAAACGCAAGAGAAGAATGCTGTGTTGGTGTCTGGACACCAAGTGGAAACCAGTGACAATAGAGATGGAAAAATATGGAATAGTTAGATTGATGGGTAAAAGGTCAGAGCTATCTTTATGAAAAGGCTGTAGTTAATATCACATGCTTAGGCTGAGATCTAATCTCTCTTGTTCATGAAGGAAAAAACAAAACAGATTCATGCTGTTTTACCTTAATTATTGTTTTCCAATCATATCATATATTTGCAGAGGCCTGTTGGATTTACATACAGAAGTTCCAGTCATTTACCCCATGGAAAAATTAGAGTACAGAAACCAATGGAAAGGGAGTCAAGTCTTCATCTCTCTCCCCCAGGACAGGGAGATCATAGCCCATCAGTGAGGGTTAGGCTACAAAAGAGCCATCTCCAGACCAACTCTGCAATAAAGCCTGTTCAACAAACTCTTCAACTTGAATCGCAACAGCCTGTGCTTAGGCAAAGCCCACCCTTACCCACGATAGTCTCCACTCACTCACTGCATCCACCATACACAGTGGCTAACAGGATCCCTGACCTTCCTCCACAATCAAATCTTGTAACCACAGTCGTGGAAAGCACCGCCAATGTAGCATCTTCAGCAGTGGGTTCACCAATGGTGTCATCAGTGATGCCAACCACCCCTGAAACCAGTTTGGGGAGAAACACCATGATGATGAATTACAGGGCCTCTCCGGGAAGTACGAATATTAATAAAGAGCTGCCATCTTCTTCTGTCTCTATCAATCCTAGTTTTGGTGAGTTACAAATAACATATGCTCACTGCAGTGGAGTGGAAAAAAATACAGTGAATAAAATGCATAAGAGGCTCCCTTTTTTTTTGTTTACAAAAAATAAAAGCAGCGCTGACTATCTCATTTTGCATTTTAGAAGTGGATTAATAGTTAGCTTTATTCAGAAAGCTTTATCGAGTCTGCATGATACATTTTAACACTTGAAGTCAAATAAGTGATGCAGTGGATAAGACAGAATCTGTCTGGGCAAAAATAACATTGGAAAAGAAAGCTACTAGAGCTTCCCCTGGATTAGTGCTTGGGGTGTGCTACAGACCATCGGGATCTGATTAGATATGGATAGAGACCTCCTTTATGTTTTTAATGAAGTAAATACTACTGGGAACTGTGTGATTATGGGAGATTTTAACTTCCCAGATACAGACTGGAATACTAGTGCTAGTAATAATAATAGGGCTCAGATTTTCCTGGATGTGACAGCTGACACATTCCTTTACCAAATAGTTGCTGAACCAAAAAGAGGAGATGCCATTTTAGATTTGGTATTGGTGAATATAGTGAGGACCTTGTAGAAGAACTGGTATTAAGGGACAACCTAGGTTCAAGCGACCATGAGTTAGTTCAGTTCAATGTAAACGGAAGGATAAGCAAAAACAGATGTATGACTAGGGTCTTTGATTTCAAAAGGGCTAACTTTAAAAAATTAAGGGAATTAGTTAGGGAAGTGGACTGGAATTAAGAACTCCTGGATCTAAAGGCGGAGGAGGCTTGAAATTAGTTCCTGCAAACTAGTTCCTGGGACTACTAAGCACTGAGGATGGGGTGGAGGTTAAGGATAAACTAGGCATGACCCAATATCTAAACAAATACTTTGCCTTAGTTTTTAATGAAGCTAAAGAAGAGCTCAGGAATAGTGGCTGGGGGGCTAATAGGACTGAGAATATGGAGGTAGAAATTACCACATCTGAGGTAGAAGCCAAACTTGAGCTGCTTAATGTGACTATATTGGCATCCAGATAATCTCCATCCAAGGATATTAAAGGAACTGGCATGTGAAATTGCAGCCCATTAGCAAGGATATTTAATTAATCTAAATTCAGGGGTTGTACCCTATGACTAGAGAATTGCTAACATAGTTTCTATTTTTAAGAAAGGGAAAAAAAGTGATCCAGGTAATTACAGGCCTGTTAGCTTGACCTCAGTAGTACGCAGGGTGTTGGAAAATTTTTTGAAAATGAAAGTAGTTAAGGACATCGAGTTTAACGGTAATTGGGACAAAATACAACATGGCTTTACAAAAGGTAGATTTTGCCAGATCAATCTGATCTCCTTCATTGAGAAGATAACAGATTTTTTTAGACAAATGCAGTAGATCTAATTTACTTAGATTTCAGTAAGACATTTGATATGGTTCCACATGGGGACTTAGTTAAATTGTAAAAGATGGGGATTAATATGAAAATTGAAAGGTGGATAAGGAACAGGTTAAAGTGGAAACAACAACAGGTCATACTGAAAGGTGAACTGTCAGGCTGGAGGGAGGTTACTAGTGGAGTTCCTGGGGGATTGTTCTTGGGACCGATCTTATTTAACCTTTTTATTACTGATGTTGGCACAAAAAAGGGGTGTGTGTTAATAAAGTTTGTGGATGACGCAAAGTTGGCAGGTATTACTAATAAAGAGAGAGACTGGGATATCATACAAGACCTTGTAAACTGGAGTAATAGAAATAAGATGAAATTCAATAGTGGAAAGGGCAAGATCATGCATGCAGGGACTAACAACAGGAACTTTTGCTATAAACTGGGGATGCATCAGTTGGAAGTGACAAAGGACGAAAAGGACCTGGCAAATTGGTTGATCATAGGATGACTCTGAGCCGCCAATGTGATGTTGCTGTGAAAAAAGCTTATGCGGTCCTAGGCTGCATCAGGGAAACTTATTTCCAGTAAAGAGCGGGAGGTGTTAGTACTGTTATACAAGGTGCTGGTCAGACCTCATCTGGAATACTATCTGCAGTTCTGGTCGCCCACGTTTAAGAAAGATTAATTCAAACTGGAACAGGTGCAGAGAAGGGCTACTAGGATAATGCGAGGAATGGAAAACCTGCCTTATGAGAGGAGACTCAAAGAGCGTGGTTTATTTAGCCTAACCAAAAGAAGGGTGGGGGGAGATATGATTGCTTTCTATAAATTCATCAGAGGAATAAATACCAGGGAGGGAGAAGAATAGGGAAGCGCTAATGTGGACACAAGAACAAGTGGATTTAAACTGGCCATCAGGAAGCTTAGACTTGGAATTAGACGAAGGTTTCTAACCATCAAGGGAGTGAAGTTCCAGAACAGCCTTCCAAAGGGGTTTTTTGCAGTGGGGGCAAAAAACCTGCCAGCTTGAAGACTGAGCTTGATAAGTTTATGGAGGGGATGGTGTGATGGGACAGCCTATTTGGCAATTGACTGATCTTTGGCTACTAGTGGTAAATCTGCCCAATGGCCTGTGAAGGGATGTTAGATGGGATCGGTTCTGCGTTACTACAGAAAATTCTTCCTGGGTGTCTGACTGGTGAGTCTTGCACACATGCTCAGGGTTTAACTGATCACCATATTTGGGGTCAGGAAGGAATTTCCCCCCAGGGCAGATTGGCATAGGCCGTGGGGGTTTTTCACCTTCCTCTGAAGCATGGCGCACAGGGTCACTTGCTGGTTGATTCTCTTTACTTTGAAGCCTAAATCATTATTTGAGGACTTGAATAACTCAGTCTTAGGTTAGGGGTCTATTACAGGAGTGGGTGGCTGAAGTTCTATGGCTTGCATTGTGCAAAGAGGTCAGACTAGATGACCATATTGGTCCCTTCTGACCTTCTAGTCTGTGAGTCTATTAAAAAAGTTGGTATGTGCACTAACACACATACTTAGTTGATCCTTTCATGTTGCTGATTATTCCTATGCGCAGAATAATGGCACCTTCACAAATCTTAGTTTTATAGTAAACATAATGCATGAGGATTGCATAAAAATGAGCCCTCTTCTTCTTTCACTATTCTACTGATAAAAGCATTGTTCATGCTGTGTACTTACGTTGCAAATGTAACAGAAGAGCTAGGACTCCCTGAAAATACAGTGAACTGGTATGTATCAGTAAAATCTCAGCAGGCATTACAATGGGGGTGCAGCATATTAGAGTTTCTCTAAATCTAAGGATTTCCTTGGTAATGCTTTCTTGTTAAAACTAAATATTCTCTTGTATAATAAATACTTACAATAATTATAAAGATACGCCATCTATAAAGTGAAGTATGGAACATGACTTACAGTATGTGCTGCTTTTGGGAAAGCAGCTTAATTGTGTGTAAGGAATGGTAATTCTTGAATGGGACAAGGCAAAGGTTCGCTAATGTTTTCATTCTGTGGACTGTTTTCTAAGAGGGAGAGACCCCCAAATCCTCCATTGTTTAGTTTTTCAAAATATTTAATTCTCTGCATCACCAAAAACACCTCCATGAGCCATTATACTATAAGAGGCTATAGGCAAGCACACATAACACAGGCAGATGTTAAATTCCTTTATAATCTATTTATACTGAGGCAGTTTTGGCATTTAAAAAAATAAGTGAACCTGAATGTGATTGAAGAGTGATATAAGTAATGGGTGACGTGTTCAAAGATGCCTCAACTTCTGTTTGTGTACACTTGATAAAATGGGCATTCAAACCCCATATCTTTGTGAGGTGTTTTGAAAATGTGCATGCAAGTATCTGCACATGCACAACATAGGTCATTCTGAAAATTTTGCCTACCGTGCACTTAAATGCTTTTTTTAAAAAATGCTATTACTATTATTTAATCAGTTTGAGTGCTTGATATGAATGAACTAATAATGCTTATTCAGTCAGAAGATACTGACAGAAGCTATTTCTGCCTCTCCTGTAAATGCAAAGACAGATAATATACCAAAATACCTAATTTTGGTAATGAAAGGTTAGGAAATATGAGTTTACTATGTCATGAAGGTAAAGAGAGAAATTGGTTTGGGGAAGAGCGCCTTTTTTAACGTGTGGTAATCCTTTTTAATGTTTTTGCTTTACAAAGAGTATGTTGGTGACCCAAAGAGAAATGTTAAAGTTCTTGGAAACTATTTGATGAAAGCTCGACAAAAGACCAAACCAAAGTACGCAGCACGCTACCTAGTTCGTGTCTTGTTCCCCAAGGAAACATTGCTATGTAGCATTATGGGTGTCAGTGCACGAGGGCGCAGAACATTGGATCCTAACAAGGTTGCTGCGGTAAGAGGTATGCTAACTTACAAAACTTATAAAGTTCACTTTTCTTCCTCTAGAGTTTTCTTGGGTCCTTAAATTATAAGCCTTCATTATGTCCTTCAGTTTTGCTTTTTGTGAATCATTATCCAGCAACCTGGTCCCAGCTTTACCTGGTAGTGGATATTGCTTCGCTCTGCACCTTTGGGTTTTGAGGGGAATTTTTATATAGTTACCCTCAAATGCTCACTGTAAACTTTTCAGTATTCAGGTAGTTTCTCTGATTACTCATAATTTCTTATTTTTCCCATTCATCAATCATAGCTGATCATATTAATTTTATAATCTGAGGCCCTACCACACATAGGACACAAGTTTATGGACACATCAGCATTTTTCTCCTAACTTCTCATTTCATCCTTGTTTGAAAAGTGGTAAGTGGCAACATTTTGAGAAATGCCCTTCCCAGCATGCAACGCACATGCACGCATGTAGGCACACCCGAGCTACTCCTTTTTCTAAGACTCACAAATCAGACATTCATTGTAGTTGCAGTTTTATTCTGTCTTGGTAGAAAGCAAACCACAGTTCATATGAACAATAGAATGATGTAAGTTAGCCCCTTTGCAAGTACTGTCATCTCTGTTGATAGTCAAGTGGTTTGCTTGGCCATACATCAACTAAGGAATATTGAATAATGAAAATTCTCCTTACTACATACAGGGAAGCTTTTCTGATGCAACTCAGTTTTGTAATGTGATGCAGAAGTATACTTCTGTCTATCTTGAAAGTACCAGTCTACCATAAATTTCCTTAATATAAGCTAAAATCTAAAACTCATTCACAGACTTTGGTAAGCACTTGAAATTGATGTCATTGTGTTCTTATTTGAGTAAAGCTCTTTTTAGTGCTGCTTTATTATCACATAGTTTAAAAGAATTCCTACGTTTTGTGTGCAGAATTTCTTGCAACTCATTTTCCAAATTATGATCTGAGTGAATATGGAAGAGACTGGAAAACTTGTATCACAAACGTCAATGCCATGATCCGCTGCTTACGCTGTGAAACCAAAATAAACCCAGTAAGTCATCTCAAGGTGTAATAGTTATTAATGACCAAGTAAATGCTTTTTTATAGAATTAGATATATAAGTACCTCACCACATGAGCCCCATAATTTAAGACACTTTGGGACTTATTTTGTCATGGTTCAACACAGTTTCACTGATTCCAGTGACAATGGTATGTGTGGAACAGTGTTAACATTTTTATATTTATAAAATATTAACCAAAAAAACACACACAAAATCCTAAAATGAAAATATGTTAATATTTGCCTACAGTAGTAAAATTTGTTGTAACTTGTAGTAATTTTATAGAATAATTACCAACCTTATAAAAGTTTAAATGTCTAGTTATTAGAAGTGGTCTGAATTATTCCCAGTCACCTAGCCAGTTAAGAACATGCATAAATCTTTGCAGAATTGGGGCCCAGTACAGCTAGCTGCCCCTTTCACCCTGACATCTATCATTAGTGCAGATTATCCCTTGCTAGAATTTATTTTTAAGAGCTCCTCAGTAAGGATCAGTTCAAACACACTT
This sequence comes from Mesoclemmys tuberculata, assembly GCA_007922155.1. Classification (NCBI taxonomy): domain Eukaryota; kingdom Metazoa; phylum Chordata; order Testudines; family Chelidae; genus Mesoclemmys; species Mesoclemmys tuberculata. The sequence continues at coordinate 55,762,292 of ML675610.1, read as the reverse complement.
GTAACTGTCATGCATGAATACTTACTTAAATAATTTAAAAAAAAACAAAACACCTGTAGCAAAAATGATAGATAAAAAACTGTTACTAAGAAGTATTTTAAGTCTTTGTTTTTCAGTATTAAATTATTTAAATAAAATCATTTGCAAGTGCCACTGTTTGGTTAAACTAATGGAAAGTTTTGACCCTTTTGTTTTTCATACCGCTAATATTAGGGTCACAAAAATTTATCTTAAACTACTGCTGGACAATAAACTGTCTCCATGTCACTGGAATTTATTGCCAATTAATTTATTATCCATCAATGTTATTACAAATTGAATGAAAACTCCCTTGCTATCTTAACTATCAAACCCCTTCAGTAAGTGTCCTTCCAAAATAATGTGCACTGACTTTAGCAATGTCTTCTGTTTCTCTGAAAAATTGAACAGTAAGATCCTTTCTAGGAAGCCTTAACAATTATTTCACTCCCACATCCTGTACTGTGCTCCAATAGCTAGGGGCTCAAAACAATGTTGGAAAAGTGACTTACAAGTTAAATAGTAATTTTGTACAGAATTCTATGATGCAGTTGTTCAGCTACCTATAAATGTTTTCTTGGCAAGTAGTGACTTTGAGATTTGTATTGGGTGCAATAAAAGGATCAGAACTACTCTACCTATACTATAGATCTTCCAGCCTCTTTAATTCAAACCAGAGATATCATCTGTCTTCGTATTGTTCATGGATAATGGTCACAATTCCACCCAAAATATGTTGGGCATGACCTCCAGCATTTCCCATTTGATCCATTTTTCCTCTCAACCTTGCAATCCTTGAGTCTTCAGTGAGTCAAGGTTATGCTTCCCCAAGACTGTACTTCCACTGTATACTTTTATAGGCCTTCCCACATCCAGTCACATATTTCCAGCCCTTGCATCACACTGGAATTTCACCCCAGAACACATGGAACTCCATGCAGCTCAACTTCCAAAGTGCCTCATATTCCATAAGGACTTCAACAAGTGGCTGACTTGTGGCTCTTGTCATTGAAACATGGTTAGCAATTTCTCAAATTTGTGGAATCTAATTCTCAGTAATGTGGAAATCATTTGACATACTTACTGGAAAACTGGTAACTTCTCCCAAAGCATGTGTTAACACCATCTGTGTGTTTCAGGAAACTACTGAAGGGAAGGAGAAACCTGCCGACACTCCAGACACTTCCATTTGTGTGGATTTAAATTATAATGGGGACGATAATGAAGTCAATTCTCAAACCTCTCAGAGAATGACCAGCTCAACAACAAACAGACATCAGAATACCACATGGGATAAAGTCCCAGAAATGTTCCATGCACCTTCATCCAATAAACTACAGTCTTTGGAACCAATGGGTAAGTTAGGAGACTTTCATCCTCTGGATTAACATATTTTATTCCTTGGAAGGACTATTTTTTTTTCACCTGATGAAATAACACTGTACAGAACCAGTCCTAAAGCAAGTAAGGTTGTAAAACTAGCATTGTTAAAAGCACAGCAAAGGCTTCACCATGCTACTGTACAGCAGATCAAATATATATTTAAAATATTCTTTTTAGCTGCGTTGGATGGCTTGCAAATCTAAGTCATCGTGTTTAAAACATGTAGTGGTCCTCACATCCGATGTTCTAACTGCCTCGGAATTATTGCAACCAAGATACATGGAATGTTATGCGTTACTACATGTAAGCCTCCTCAAGGGGCAACTGTAAGGGTCCCACAAATAGCACCTTGATTTTTGAGGTTCCCATGATGCTTTTTGTAAGACCAGGGTCTTGCTTCATGTCCTTGACTAAAATTTTTCTTCCTTTCCTCCACATTCAGTATGTTGCACACTGATTGTCTGCTTTGTTAGCTGTCGTTATTGCATCCCAGAGCTGCTGAATTTTAGTTCTAGCTACAGTGGTTCATTTCATGAGTGTGCACATATCTTGTATAGTTTGTCAAGTGGTTTGAGATCTTTCTGGATGAATGATGCTGTGTGTGTATGTATATATATTAAGTTATTGCTTATGGCCTATGTAAGTAAGTGGGGGGGAGGGATTGTGTCTTGTACCTTTTTAGTATAATGTCCCTTGAAAGCATGGTAAACGTTTCTGCAATGAAAATAAAATATTTCTCTCTCCAACTTCCTCTCTAGAACATCTTGGGAATCCATGGCGCAATGTTCAGTTGCCCTTTTCAGTTATTTATGTAGCCAAAGGGAAGTCTCGGCCAGAGTTATCAGCTCGCTATCTGATTCGTCATCTCTTCACAGAAGACGTACTGGTGAAAAGCAATGTGTATGGTAATCTGGAACGTGGCATGTGTCCACTGGATTGCAACAGGATCAATGCTCTCAGAGGTATGCACAGAAAAACTCTCCCCAAAAGATGGGCTGGAGGTAAATGAAAAATACTAACCTTGTATCCCAGTAATAAACGGTGTAGCTTCAGAAACATTACATGAAACTGCCATGAGATTAGAGGCACAACCAATGGGAAGAATGGAGGGGAGACAGTTTTACCCCCACTCCTGATTTCTGCAAGTGATCAAAAAACAAAACAAACAAACCCTATCCACATAGTATCTTCCTAAGCCATCTAGTCAACTTTTATATATTTCAACTTTTCCAATAACTTTAAAAATAGACTTCATCATCACTCTAGCATCTTAACAGTGAGCTTGACTGTATTCTTTACTGGTAGGATGCACTTCTGAAGACTAGTTGTGTCTAAATAAAACATGCGAACAAAATGGAGCTTACATAAACAATTGATAATAACTCCTGACTTATCTGCTTGTTTATCATTAGACTTTCTTCAAGAGAACTACCCATCCTTTGATCTAAAGGAAACTGGATATGATTGGAAAGCATGTGTGGCTGCCATAAACAGTACCATCCGCAGTCTTAGACATGACCATAAGAAGGCTGCAACTGGAATCAGAAGGAAAGTCTTGGCTGCACCGCCATCAAGTGAAAAAAGTCCTCCACAAAGCCCGACTTCAGTAAAGCCGTATGAAAGCGACACTATTAACCTTACAGATTAAAATGTTACATGTCTTACAACCATGTGACATCTTGCTGCAATCACGTTGTAGGTTGTTCAAAATACTATACAGAAACTGATCGTGTTGGGTTGTTCCCAGCACTATATAATATACTCCACGAGGCCAAAATGGTGGAAGACTTGGGGTCCCTCCTTTCTTGAGCCAATGGCATTCATGGCCATCGCAGAAATGACTTACTCCATTCATGCTAGTTTGCATGATGGTCACTTGTCTAACAAGCATCTATTTTCAGTGAAATACTGGCCGCAGAAGAGATCATTTTGCTTTGAGGAAGTATCCTGCACATCAGAACAGGAACAGGAAAATGATTGTCCCCCTGAACAAAAGCATAAAGATTCACAAAACCTGTCTCGGTCAAGCTTGTTAAGTTTGGGGAGGGAAACTTGTTCTAACAGCTGGATATTATAATCAGAAACATTTATAACAGAAAGAAGAGTGTGATTGGTTTTGCACCACTGTGAGCTGTCAAACATCTTGGTTTTTTCCTCCCATGTACAGCTGGGATTTTGTTGTAGGATAAAGGAACATGAGGACAACTACAACAAAGATAATCACTGATAAGTAGTAGTTTCCACTTCCCAATGGTTTGGCTCTTGTCTGGAATGAATACTGAGAGAATATTTTTGTATATATATTCTGGTTCTCTTTACTAAATATAAATTACAAAATCTATCCTTCTGAAGGGATAATCAAGGACTAGCCTACCCACATAAGCCACTGTTCAGTACTTGTTACATGTCCCCCTCTGTGTCTAATCCACAGAGGATAGAAGTCTGCTTGATCTTCCGGCTAAAGAATGTGCATCCTGATCCATCAATGAAGTCAATGGAAGGTTTTCCATTGGTGTCATTGGGCATGGCATCAAGCCATCGGTCCTTTAGCTGAAGCTAAAGAGAATCATGTATGTCCTGGGTTCAATCCTGGGTCATGACTAAGATGACAGTTCTCACACCAGTCCAGACTCACCTACAATAGTCACAGCTTTTAGGTTTCTGGGCCGTTTGTGTGAACTATCACGCATATTTGCTCCGTTTTTTGTAAGTTGTTAGTAGTTAGAAGCATTTGACATCCTAACCTTACAAAGTCAAACCCTGAAAGGAGAAAATGCAGGATCTAATTGTTTGTCTCCAAGATAGTCAGGATTGCTGGAGCTTTGTCCCTCAGAAATAGTTACATATATTCCATATATATTCCTTCCCCTCCCCCATAAGATTTTATAAACAGTATGTTAATAAAGCATCTTATTTTGGAAATTACTTGACTGTAGTAGCCATAATAAATATATGAATAGAAAATAACTTCCCTTCTATTTTTTACATGACTGTGTATACTCATGATACATTTCATTGACAACCTCATTAATTTCATTCATAAATTTAAATTCAGCAGCAATAGTTGGACACACATTTACTTTGCAGAAGAGAAAGTTTTCTGTGCCTGGCCCAGAGCTGTTTCAGTTACAGCTGTTGCATAAGGAATGTGGTCTATTTCTTCTGCTTGCGATAATGAAGCTACTAAAATTTAATTGTAGTTGGTTCCCAGATAAAATGAGATGATAATTTCAAAACTGACAAAAGATGGAGTTCAGAAGAGCATAACTTGTGTGCCAGCTGAAGAAAGGAAATGAGTGGGAAATTATACATCTGGTGCTAAATTCAGACGAAGATGTAAATGGTGGTGTAACCCCAGTGTATCTTGCGTGCCAATGGTAGGGGTGTCTGCTTTATCTTACACATTCTTGTTGGTTGCTTTTCTGCAGCAGTCTCATCCACTTTCTTTGCTGTGCAAGGTATGCAGACTTGCTGGTATGTAAATGTACACCACCATATACATCACATCTAAATGTAGCCTATACTGTCCAGACTGGTTGTAGAAACATAAATTGGGAAGGCTCACAAAAAAGAAAGGCCTAAATTCAGCTTTGGTGAAAGCTGATGTATATCTCTTTGATTAAGTTGTCTGCTTATGCCAGGACATAATTTAGCCAAATCTATCATTTCTAAGATAAGGGCCTAGGGGTTTTCTTAATAAAAGATAAAACAGTACTGAATTTCCTTTTAAGACTATTGAGTAGTGCAGCGGGTTTTTTCCTCTTATCAAATCATTTGTTTCCCAAATTTCTGGTATTGGGGTTCAAAAGTATTTTACTTGTTTTCATTTTTACTTCTGTTTATAACACAACTACCTTGCTTATCAAACGGTATGTATAGTATAAGATCACTGCACAACAATTTTACTGCAGGTAAAAATATATAATGTTCTTGTGAAACCAGTAACTTGAGATAAAGGTTATTCCATTTCAGATCTGGTTTACATTATGCATGTTCATGAAACATTCTTTGGAATTAAATGCCATTACAAGAACTGTCACGGCTCATCTTGCAGTACCACATTTTTGTATACTGTATCTATTGTTATATTACAAGTTTTTATTTATAAAACTGTTATTCATAACCCATGTCTGCTTAAGACACCCATCTAAAAACTGTGTGTCCATCACCATTAGCAAAACGTAACTCCATAGTATATCTACTGTGCAATCAGAGATGTGATTGCAACTCATGCAGGTATACCCGAGCGAGGTTTAGTCTAGCTAATGCAGCAATAAACAGCAACAAACTGGCGACACTGACCCAGTGTGAGCTAGCGATGCTATTAAGTACCCAGGGTTCTGGGCACTCTCATAGCTCATGCTGAAGCCAGTGTCACTGTATCTTTGTTGCACTGTAGCCGCACTAATGATATTAAAGCTAGCTCAGATATGCCTACTCAAGTAGCGACTGCACCTCCAGTTGTAGTGTAGACGTACCTGTAGATGGGGTTTTTGTGCTTTCATTTTAAATTTTAAATAATATGGCCAGTTTCTTCATCTCCTTCTCTGCTTGCACCTACTTGTTTTAATCATGTTGTTTGGTCCCATGCTGTTTTCCCCAAGTACAATAGGCCAAATTCTGATATTTCTGCATTGTAAACCTGGAAGAATAATACTGGAAACAGTGGAGCTACCCCAGATTGACAGCAGTTTAGCTGAGATCAGAATCTGCTTCATAGTTAGGTCCCAATTTCATAAGTTGTTCAATGCAGCCACCAACATGTAAAACCCACTCACTTCACTGGGTCTCTTTGTGGCGCACAGGTCCTTCCAGGTGCAGCAACATTCAAGATTGGGTCTTTCATTACCATTTAGGCTTAAATTAATCATTTGAATGAATTTATTTTCACGGTAGATTTTATGCCGTTGTTTAGTCCTCACATTTAACATTTGAAATAGAGTTCTTGTTTATGACCAACAAACTATCATCACTCTTCTTTAGGAGCCTCCTTGTAAAATATCAACAGTTTCAGAATGTAGCATGTAGGTTTTTCCAGTTACAAAATGCCAAAAATGCTTAGATTTTTTTTTTCAGTATTTGTAGAGAATTCTTCCACTGTCATTCACAGATGTTAATGTCAGAATGACATGTTTATAGATTAAGCTAACTAGCACTGAATTCTGTTAATGTGTATACCTCTATCTTCCATTTTGAAGAGACCCGAACAACTGAACAAAGAATAATAATAGTTTCCTCATAATTGTACCAATTTTTGCTAACTTTTGTAAAATGTATTTTGCCCTTAAGAAAGAATATTTTACAAATAAAAGTAGAATATATTTGCTCCTTGACTGATGGAATGTGTATTAAATATCAGTATTTTGTGTTTGGGGACAGTGGTTGAGGGGTAGATTTACCAGGAAAGGAGGTTTTGTTTTGTTTTTTTGTTTTTTGTTTTTGGTCTCCTGTCAGGGACATAGGCTTTGAGACTAGCTGGCTTCTTCTGCACATACTGTAAAAAAAACACTGATAATTTTGGCCATCAAAATCATAGGTAATCAGATAACACATCAGAAAGCCAGTTATATATAAAACAGGACAGTATATCAATACGTGTGTCATCTTAGGCCTTGTCTACATGAGAAAATTGCAGTCGGTTGACTAGAGGGGTAATTTTAAACTGGTTTAGAAGCCAGAGCAAACCCTTGTGTGGACATACTTGCTTGTTTGGGGTTAGCTTAGGTCAATCAGGAATCTGTTTTAAGATAACCCAAAACAAGCCATGGTAAACTAAAATAAATCCGCAAAGTGGCTTGTACCAATCTAAATCAATTGAGGGAATTAAATTAAACTGGTGCAACTTTCTTGTGTAGACAAGATCTCATTCTGAAATTATTCCAAAGTCTAGTTTCAAAACTAAATTCAAGGCACTTGTTTCAGCATCTTTATATATCAGACTGAATGGCCAGCTGACATGATTTAAGTCCAGAGACTGCTGTATGTCTACTTAGTAACTATTTAACATTTAGAAAACTAAAACTGTTCTTGATGCATCCATTGTAGATGTGTGAATGATGTTGAGTATAGTATTTTCACATTTTAATGCAGTCCAATTTTTAAAATATAACATGGATTTGAAAAACATTCAAGTTTGAAGAACATAAAGGTTTAGCCATGGAACCTGGGTTTTGCTCATATGTTACCCTGAGAATGAAGAGAACTCTTTATCTGAAACTTTCTAGACTGAATTTACAGCTTAACATTGATTCTACAAAAATACAATGATACAAAAGTAAGTACAGCAACAAAATTTGAGCCTGATCCTGCAATCCCAGCTCAAAATATTGACTTCAGTGGAAGTTTTGTATAAGGCCTGCAAGATCGAGCCCTACAGCATTAATTGTCAGATCCCCACCCTCATTGAAAAACCTGGGGCAGGAGCAAGAACAACACGACAAATATTCTCTCAATTTCCAATATGTCATTCTTGAAAGAAAGAACCCTTCTAGAAAGAAGGGGGGAGGGTCTTCCTCTGAATTCTTAGATTTTGGGGGTCCTGCTGGAGGTCATAGCCATTCACACAGGGGCTGTTTGTCTCCAGAACAGAATGTGGGTGTCTTCCTCCAGCTCCTGAACAACACAGCTTCATTGCAAGTATGTTACCAGACATGCATACTCACCACAGCCCCTAGAATCTCCCACCATCCTGCCAGGGGTGGGTATGCGCGTGAAAGGGAGAGAGAAAACCAAAGAGCATAACACATTCATCCACCTCCCCATGCATAGCAACCCCAGTAAGGTCTCTCGGACAGATGTATGGGGGATTGTGCTGTGGAAGAAGGAAGAGATCTGTGTGTTGATGGACTGTATGGAATGATCCAGTTCTAACTCTTCCTCTCCTCCATTGCAGGGATGTATGTGTTTTTCAGAGAGCAACTGGGGAATGTTTTTCCATGGCAGTTGGTTGCATTCAGTTATGCAAGTTTCAAGGCATGTGTTGAAAATATCCAGCCCGTAGGTAGACTCAGCTGTAGTAGGCATAACTCATTCCTTAGACCACTACCCTAATATCAATGTATCAAAGAGAAATCTCAAATTAGTTACTAAACAAATATGATAGGCTTTGTCATTGCGTATAGAGCCTAAAAACCAATGTTATCCACTAAACGTTTTAGTTAGTGAGTGTATCAAAGGTAAAGGAAACCATGGATCATAGGTTACATTCTGACACATGCAGTGAAAGATGGTGTCCACGTCTAGAAGATGAGCGAATATAGCACAGATCAAGGCAATATAGGTTTAATGCTGGGCTTGAGGTGCATCAATTCTCAATGGGTAGTCAATCCCTAGCACTCTGGGTCCAGTAACAAGGGTACTAATCGTGATGATGGATTTTGTGATCTTTGTCACCAAAAGGTATCATTGCAGTTCTCTCTCTTAAGAACAGGACTGAATATCAAAAAAGGGAGTGGCGTCTATACCCTGAGTGGATCTAGCAAGAAAGCAGTAATAAATCATGTTTCATTTCAACAGCAACGTGCGGCTTCAACGGTGAATTTAACTTCAAAATTTAAAACCACAGTCACATTTTCAATGGCCAAAGAGCATTTAGCAGGCCATACTATTCATTGAAGTGTGCAACTGTTTTTACCAGGTGTGTAGCTAACCTTCAAAAGCTGTTCCACATGTACTGTTAAGGTCACTGAGTCGTCAAAGGGGCGTAAGGTCCTTGTGTCTCATACAGGTTTGGATTTTCTTTGTTTTGGGGCCAGTGCATGTTCTCCCTTAGCATTTGTTTGGTTACTGAGGGCACAGAAGGTGTTCAGAATGTGATATAGCATGGATACAATATTTTGCACTTTTTTAGTGCTGGCTTGTGTTCATGAGAATTCTTTGATGTAGCAATCACGTTGTACGCTACTTCGCATGTGTAATCACTGAGTCAGTTTCAGCAAAGGGTGCGATGACATCAGGGCATGAAGCCAGCTAACTGCTGACTTCAAATGTACTTTTTGTTGTGAGTTTGATTAGGTGCTTAAGCTTTACATTTATTTAAAACTTGTTTATAACTTCATGTTAAAATCTTTTATCATTTCAATGCAAGGTTAAGTATGGGCATATTTACTATTTTTTTGTATTCCCTGTCACACTGAAAACAGATGGAGTGCTGTAGTTAGGATCTTTTAGAAAGACATAAAACCATTAGATTAACAGTACCATCTAGAAGGGCCTAAATAATGTATAGGCCAGTGCCAAAGGGCAGGTTTTTTAATGATCATGAAATTTTCTAATCTCCTGTCCTTGGACACAGAAGTTGCCAACTACAAATGAAAAGGTACAGTACTAATGAAATACTATCCTTTTGATACTTGTTATTGTATTCAGTGCAATAGTTTACTTAATTTAGGCGTTGTCTGGACTGCAATGGAATGGTGTGGTCTTAATATGTTGTAATAAAATCTGACCAGTCTAGTACAGCCTTTTTCTTTTAGTGTAGTTGGTCCAATGAAAGATACTACCTCACCCAACTTGTCTCTCTAGTGCAGACAAGGCAGTGCGTATGTCTAATGTGCTGAACTGGTTATGTTAAAGCCTAGGTACCAGGTGAATGTGCCTTCTCTAGACTAGATTATTTTTTACACATTAGCACGTGCTAACATGCTTTCACCCCCTAGTCTAGACAAAGCCTTAGGGCTGATTTGCACTGCGCATTTATGTGAGCATTGTTACATTGCTCGGAAGTGTGAAAAATTCACACCCTTGAGTGATGTGGTTAAACCAACCTCACCTGAGTATAGACAGCATTAGATCAATGGACTCATTCTTCTGTCAACCTAGCTACCACCTCTTGGGGAGATGGGTTACCTATGATAATGGAGGAAAACCCATCCCGTTGGTGTAGATAGTGTCTTCATTGCAGCGACATCACTAGCATTTCAAATGTGGACAAGCCCTTAATGTTTGCAGTAATCCAGACCGTTTCTTTGTGAAAACTGTTTCTTCATGGGGTTTGACCCTGCAGGCTACTGAGGTTGGATGAAAGAAATGCAAAGAAGCAGAGGGCTAGCACCGGGTAGGCCTGACCCGATGACCTTTTCTCACAACTGTAGTCCATTTTAATAGTTCTCATTTTTCAGAGAGGACCTGCATTTTAAGTGCAATCCTCCACATGCAAATGGTGACCCCTAAATTGCATGTGAAATGCTTCCTGTGAAATACTGACCACTCTCAACTCCACTTGACGTCACTAGAAATTGAACAGGGAATTAGAATTATGTCAAGATCTTCATGCCATCTGCAGTATGGACTGTCGTACAAAGTGTGCCAAAGAGCCGATGCTAGGCGAGATTGAGAATAGAAGGCATGAGGGTCTGCCATAGAAATGCTTCCAGAAGTTGTCATGTATTTCAAAACCAGTTATTCCATGCTGTGTGGTGTGAGGCCTTGTTTTTGAATAAGCTTAGGCCTTGTTCTTGGGCTAAGTAGAAGCAGCCATATTAGAAGAGGTTGCAGCCATAAGCTAAGTAGTAGGTAGTCACATCTTCACATTCCTGAAACTACTTCAAAACAATGTAGTATCAGGCTGTTAAGAAGGTGCTACTGTCTCAATAGTACCTACCACCAACAGATTAAAAATAAAACCAAAAAAAACCCCCAGATCTTAAGATGCTTAAAGAAAACTTTGCTTGATAGCATTCTGTCTGGAAAGGAATCACTTATCAACAGTTGTGGTTGTAAACATTACACTTGTTGTTTAGTCTTTATGGCACCCAATTCTCTATTGTTTATCAGAATGATTTCCGTCTCATTTATTAATTTTTTTCTGTCTGTTGCATAATTAAGATAACTAAATGTGATCAGTTAAGGTAGTCAGGTATGATTGGTTAAAGAGTTATTTTGCAGTATGTTAGGATTGGTCAAAGAATTATTTCATAATACAATTAGACAAGGTGTAGGTAAGCAGGACTCAAGTTTCACTATAAAAACTGGGGTCCAAGAGGGAGACCAGCTGGGAAAAAGAAGAAAAGGGGAACAAGACGAATAAGAAGGAGAGATCTAAAGAAAGAAGAAGGATCCGCCTTCAAGACACTGCCCAAGATCAGAACTGCTAAGATCCTCTGCACAGCCGTGACGTGCAGCAATCAGAATCCAGATGAGACTGACCTTGCCTGGCCAACAAGGAAAGTCTGCCTGCGCCTGCCTGATCAGGACTGGTGAGCATAGCCTTGTATGCTTAGCATGGGTACTGTGCTTGGTCATTGTTAATAGACAGAGATTAAGGTTATTACTGTGTAAGACTCTCTCAGTGGTAAAAGATCCTGCAAACCCACAGTAGTACACAGCGGGAGCCCTATGAATTTGGGGGAGGGTTTGGGTACCTATATTAACCAGGTTAGTTTCACCCGGAGCCCTACAGACTTGGAACGGGTGACCTTGAGCCCTAAAGTGTGAATTGAATAAGGGTAGGTGCCCTGTCCCCCTGGAACCCTGCAGATTGGGAAAGGGTGGAGGGGTGCCTTTGAGCCTTACGGTGTGAATTGGGAAAGGGTGGGAATGCCTAAATTTACCGGGTTATGCCTTGAGCCCTATGGACTGGGATAAAGGTGGGGTACCCAAGTGTGTGGGTAACAATGCCTCATTTAGTATTCTGGGCACAGTGTTGTTACTGGCCCATTAGCCTACTGCCTTTGTTGTGATAGACACTAACAAAGCACAGTGTTCGACAGGTGCCCCAGTGGTGTGCCCTCACAGCTCTGGCCTGTAGCCATGCAGGATGGGAGCCCTCAATCAGGACAGCCATTTTACCCAGATGTCTCCCAGTTCATCAGGGTTTCTCAGTTAAGAGGGTTCTATGTGGTAGTAAAAAGACAGCTGTGTTTTGTCTGTTTCAGTATTTTTACTATTCCTGGTCTAATCCCATGGGTTTTGAAACCCAGCAGATTGTTTGTTTTCCAGTAGCAGCCATGGCCCAAGAAGTTAACATGTTTGTTGGCTTGATTACTTGACCCCTGTTACTTTCTCCCAAGCTGGGAAACACAGCACAATTACCAGCAGGACCATTGGGCCACATATCATACAGAGAGTATGCTGACGCACTGGTTCCTCATTGTATAAGTTAGGGAGAGGATACAGACTGCAGCTCATACAAACCTTATCGTAATAATACCTAGTTCTTGTATTGCCACTTTCATCAGTAGATCTCAAAGTTCTTTACAAAGGAGCTTGGAATCATTAGCACCATTTTACAGATGGAGAAACTGAGACAAAGAGAAGAAAGTGCATACGGTCACTTAGCAGATCAGTAGCAGAGCTTGGAATTGAGTCCAGGTCTCCTGAGTTTAGTCCAGTGCTCTACCTACTACACCACACTGCCTCCCATGAAATGTTTCACTGTTGCTTTGTTCTCACCTCTTTCTCAGAGACCCTCACTCAGGTGTGCTATGCACTGTTCAAACATAACAAAGAGAGAGTCCCTGTCCCATGCAGCTCTCAATGTAAATTAAATGTCTACAATTAAAGAGGCAAATTTGGGCACGTTTGTTTGTCTGGCCCAATGGAGTGGAACAGTAAAGATGATCTGTGATATGTTGCATTATGGGAAAAGCTCGACAACAAATATAACTGCGTAGAAAGAGATGGCTTGGTTACTGGCTACATAAAAGAAATGGCTTGGTTCACTAATCTGGAGTCATGGAAGTATCCTTGATCTTCCTTCTGCCCAGGGTCATTGGAATCAGGAATCTTCACTGGGGTTTGGCAACAGAGGAGCATAGCCTTGGTTATCTGATCTACAGGACAATTCCCTTTCCGCTAAGCAGCTATGCAGGCAGGAAATTTGGAAAGAAAAGAGAACTGGAGAAGCCATTTAGGTTAACTTGATAACCTGTTTGTATTTTACATGCAAAGGCTCTGTTTCCTACGTCTTGGTTAAGTAAGTAGAAGAGAAGAACGAGCAAATGCGATGCCCTGATGTCGGTAGCTTGAAAGTGCAGAATATAGACACACATTTAAAAAAACATTGTCAAAGAAGATAGAGAAACTAGAGTGAGCATTGCAGTAGTATAACCCTTTCTGACTTCACTGACCTAACTTATATTTGGCATGTAGTTATCTGTAAAACCATTTAAATTAAGAGCTAAATAAAATATTTAATATGTTAAGAGATCAAAAGGTAACTTTTCATTGTAACTATTTTCCATTTCCTTTGTCTCACTCTGAAGGAAGATTTAGTTTCCCTTTTAATGCATGTGAGCTCCTAGAGAACAAATTAGAGAGATTTAAAAAAACCCACTATTAAAAGCTGTCTTCAATGCATTTCAGAGGGTTCCTTTCAAAATCCTAAGAAGTCATTTCCAATAAAATGTTGTTCTCCCTTTGCACGCATTTGGATTATAAATAGGGCTTATTTTGGCTACTGATTTATCTCTGTTGGAAAATGTAAGTACACTTGTGATAACTACCTCTTTTTAAAAAAAAACAACATATTCAACAAGTAGCCTTTACCAGTCCCTTTTGATGTATCAAACCCTGTCTAGAGTAGCTGTTCGGCAACAGCAGGTAGCAGGCTCTTTTCTTTTGGACACTTTTTCTTTATTTTAATAAATACATTTTAGTGATCATGGGGGGACACAAGCAGGGAAAGTTCCTCACTATCTTCCAAGTAGCAGCAGAGAAATAGTTTCACACAGAGGTCATATCTTCAGTGTGAAATTTTCTTTTTTAAAACCTTATGACAGTAATATCTATGTATGTTTCTCTCTAGCCAGCCAGAGGGCAAAGACAACACATTCATCCCACAAAGAAGCCAATGTTATGACTTTCTTTATTTTTGTGGCTATTCTGTATTTCATTTTGAATATACAATGTATCATGTGCAGCCTCTCTCTCAGAAGCCAAGGGAGAAAGGCTACTCCTGGGGCAGGTCTGAAAGCCAATGTGCAAAGGCTTTTGTTTGGGTTTGAGATGTATTAATTTAGCAGTTTGACTGTTGCATACTCTGGCCTGACTTTGCAAGCAGCGGCCCAAGTGCTTAACTGTGCTATCTCACATGGGGCTGCTCATGGTAGTAAATTTATGCATGCGCGTAAGTATCTGTAGGATCAGGCTTACAGCTGAGTGAAGCCATCAAATGTGAACCAAAAAATAAATTCCCTCCTAAAAAAGATCAAGGTGAACAAATTTGTGGGTCAGGTACTGTCTGCCTCTGTTTTGCACAGAGCTGAGAACATTTTCAGCACTTAAATAATAATAATTAATAAATAATAAATAATAAATTAACAAACTGACCTTCCAAAAATACTGAAAATCTGAGCTCCAAAGCATTGAAATGAGATGTGTTTCCTGTGCCTTGTCTTAAACTGAGCTGTTTGCTGAGAAGCTAATTAACTATAGGCCAAATTCAAGCCATTGCAAAGAAAGATACTGTCACCATTCACAGCCATGGAGCTATTGAAGTGGTGGCAAGTAAGCTCTTTTGAACAGGGACCGTCACTTTGTGCTGTGTCTGTACAGCACCGAGCACAATAGAGTCCTGGTATATGACTTAGAGGTGCTGAGCACTACCACAATACAAATAATAAATAGATTAAGCTGTGTTTTAGAGGGCCTGATCCAAAACTCATTTAATTCAATTAGAGTCTTCCCATGGCTTTCAGTAGACTTTAGATGAGACCCTTAATAAATAGCTAAATATTTACAAGTGGTATGTGTATATTTGTATCGAAGATATTATTAGTTTGCACTTCTTTGGGGCAATCACTTATAGCAGAACTGCTGTGTCTTCAACGATGTGCACATTTGCAGATGTTGCATGTAATGCAAATCTGATACCCGCCCCTGGACATGGTATAATCAGGAGCCTTCAACAATACCCCGAGACACTTGTTTTGACCAATTTCCCTACCACTGAAAACCTCTTTTTCCCTTTGTTTCTCCTGGATTTATGCTATGCCCATCCCAGTTTCTGAATGACCTCAGTCTTTCCTCTTCCTCAGTGGATTTGAGCCCACACTTCTCACCTCTTCCCTGTCTCTCAGTTGCTAGATCCCTAAGCAATTCTACTCACCAGACCAACTTTGTAACCTTCTGCAGTTCTGTGCCCTTCAAAAAGCCTAACCTGTCTCCCAAAGAATTCAAAGCTAATAGGATGACTGAATTATATTTATTATATAGGCATGTTTCCTTTACTTGTCATAGAGCCCCACTCTCCCACACACATACTGCATTTCTCTTCTCCCTGCCCATCCCTAACATTCTGTTGCTTTTAAATGATCCCCTGCTGAGTCCCCCCAAAACTGACACACACAAATCAGCTCCAACTCAAGCCCTTCCTTGTGGGATTTCAGTGAGACTTGCTTCATGGCGTTTTATTCTGCTTGCCTATCTGGAAGTGCTCTGATAATTTCTGAACCCCCTTTGGTTTCATAAGATTTAACCTGCAGCTAGAAAAGGCCAGCTGGGCAATACTGTTCTTTAAGCAAATATAGCTCAATGAGTTGTGCCTTAGTAATTCTGCTTGTCTGAAATCTCCAAATTTGTGTTGGAAATGAAAGAATCATAATAACAAAGGAGCTTTAGCAAACCTAGAGCCTTTGGTTTTTATAAAAACAAAGAGGAGCCTTTGTCTGAGATCTGGGGGGGTCTTAGGTTACTACAGTAAGATTGTTTTCCCAATAGTGTATAATTTAGCTTACTTTTAATAGGACTTTTAGATAAAAATTCAAAGAATGGCATGTTCTCCACATAAGACAATAATAATGAGCAAAATTTCTATATATGGGTATGACTGTATAGGAATTTTGCATATAAGCTTGTAGTGCATTGTAAAAGTAGCTGAAAATACATTGCAAAGGATTTTTGTAGAAGGAAATAAGACACAGTGCTGAAATAAGCTATGTAAGAAAATGCCCTTGAAAAGAAGAAAAGTTATGAAATGAAAAGAAAAATGGAGGGGGAAAAAGACAAATACTAGCGTAGCCTTCAAAGTACAGACTCCATTTCATATCTGTACATAATGGTCATCCCTTCCAATAGGAAGAAAAATTGTACTGAACCTTTTCTGCATTGAAATGTGCAAAGCTTTACCAGTTCAAAACAGATGCCCTCCTTGCTGCATTCCCTTCTATTGTATCCCATCTCCAAAGCCCACCTACTGGTAGGCTGCAGAAGAGTGTTCATTGTCTGACTTCCTTTCCTTTGCCTTCCCAAAGCCAGGTGGTATTTCCTGGGAATCTCTGTAAGGCCATGACGTCTACTATTCCCATGCACTGTAAAATAAATACAAGAATAATAGGTCACTGTTTAAAAAAAAAATCTCCTAAAGAAAGTGCTTTCAATAACATTTCTTTGTAAAGGAACCTGTGAAACCCTTTATATGAAAGTATAGATCCTAGGTTGTAAAGAATACCAGTGATGCACAGCAAGCTATGTACTCTTACACTCGTTTAACATTCCCAAGTGTACCAAATCTAATCTACTTGCTTGCGAGGTACGCCTTCACAGTAACAGTTTGTAGTACAGTAATGCCTGCTGGCCCCCAAGTGAGATCAGGGACACATTGTGCGAAGTGAGGAACATGCACATAAGAGACTCATCCCTGCCATCAAGCAGGTACAGTCTATATAGACAAGGCTGGAGGCAGAAAGCATTATCCTCATCAGCCTGTTTACAGATGGGGACCTGAGACACAGAGATGATGACTGGCCAAGGTCACTCAGGAAGCCTGTTGTAGGGGTGGGACCTGAATCCAAATCCCGGAGCCCCACGTGGGGCCAGTTACCTAACCAGAAGACTGACCTAGTATCCTGATTGTATTGTTACTCTTTTGATTGTCATTGAGTAGTCACTGTAACCAATACAAGCAAAAAACCCCTACAATGTGAAACAAGTATATTTATACAGCCCTTGAGTATGAAACAAGCTTCTTCAGTCTGGCCTCTTTTTTGTTGTTATATAATTTAGCCAGGAGAGGGCGCTGTGATGATAAGGCTGCCTTTTAGGGTTTGGGGTTTTTTTTACATGGAGTTCTACTGAGAGCTGACTTTGATAATGTCAAAGGTATTATCTTTAATCCTAGCAAAGTCAGAGGGAGTTGAGCCCGTGCAAGATCTTGCCCTAGATACTCTCACCATTTCCTGCAGACAACATGAGGAATAACATCCTGTGTTATGCTTCTTGAACAAAAGATTTTTCAGGCGTTTGGGGATAAGAAAGAGAAAGCACTGAAAATATAGTGATATCCATTTGAAAATGAGAGGAAGACTTTCTAATAACTTCTCCCATTGGGATGTGAATTTGCTATCCTGGCAACATAAATCAGATACTTTATCCATTAGCCTACACAATCTTGGTTTCAGTCCAGCAGTCTCTACAGGTATACAATTAACCATGGGGGAAGGGGGGGGCCTCTCCTACTGTTACCTGACTGTAATGCGAACATATGGAGTATTAAAGGGGAAAAAAAATAATGTAAAAAGTCAAAGCGTTTGGGCCACTGAGTCCTGGTCCCTAGTTCATACCAAGATGTACCTGTTTGTGCAATCTCATGTAAATCCGACTTGGTTTTGTTGCTTCATGTAAAAAAGGGGTGAGACAAATGTCCCCATGTTTATCTATAAATATTTTTGCAAGAGGAGGCGCTCACTGAGACAGTTTGCAAGCGTGAGTACGTAGTGGTATGCAGAAATGCCAGAAGAATGGTTTGATCGCTTGGAATGAACAAGAGAATAGCTTGGCTTGATCCTGTGAGAATAGTACAAGGAGTAGGGTAGTGCTCTCTGTCTATCTTGGCCCAGATCACTAACATGATTCTCAATAAAAACACCTCTTAAAAATAAATCTGGGTGTAACCAAGCCTAAGAGGTCATTGATTAGGGGCTACATAAAAATGTTTTAAAATTGGCCCAAATACACATCCGTCCAGGAAATGAGAGAGGCCTCATATGAGATTTCATTCTAGTCTATCTGGTACAAAGCATATATTTTAAAATTTGCCTAGATACACATTTATCCAATAGACTTGAGTGGCTCCAAATTGGTTATTCAAGTGTTTTTTAATTAAAAAAAAAATCCTATCTAATTATGTGCATTTGCCCAAGAGACAGGAACAGCTGCAAAGGAGCCAATCTGATTTCTCTGATAAATAGTCTGCATTTTATTTATTTATTTATTTATTAAGTGTTCATAAAAGGTGCCAGATTGTGAGCCCTAGAGAATCAAATCCTCTGTTTATGGACAGAACAGGCAGCCGCACTTCTAGCTTCCCCACACTGCCCTTCAAAATGCCTCAAATCTGACAATAGAAGCACCACATAGTCTAAAGGCAAAAATAGGATCTCCCTCAGAAAGGGGGAGGATGCCAGATGGACGGCGGACTACGCAGGGGAGCAAAGACAGCAGAAAAAGAGGAATAAAGAAGAAGAGTCAGCATAACATGGAGGAGGGGAAAGAGGGCGGCCAAGAGGATGGGATGACAATAAAGAATGAATGAAAGGGAATGAGCCACTCAGCAATCAGACAGGTAGTGTGATCTGTTCCCTAGCTCACTAGCCGGGGACTCAGGAGAAAGGCAACTACACAATGCTGTGTCCCTGACCTCATGTCTGACGTTGAACAAATTTCTGTGCTTCTCTTTCCCTTTCTACCCTTTTTCTAGCCTATTGAAAAACAAACAACTCCCACATACTTTTCTTATTTTCTTTTCAGTGGATTGCCTAGAATGCCAGGTGATTAGTAGAAAATTATTATATTTTATAGTCTGTCATTATCCATTTTGAAAGAACAAAAAAAAAGGCACTGTAAAGTACAACCCCCCGCCTAATTACAAATATGAAATCTGTTGCATGAAGTGACAAAAGCAGGAACATTTGGGGGACATATTTTCAGACATCGGCTCTGCTTCACCTGCTTAGCCATGAACCCACATACTTACAACATACATGCACACAAAAGGCTATCGGCATGCATAGGTGCTGGAACTGAAGAGGTTGCGGGGGGCACTGCTGCACCCCCTGCCTCAAAGTGGTTTCCATCATATATAGGCATTTACAGTTTGGTTCAGTGGCTGTCAGCATCTCCACTATACAAATTGTTCCAGCATCCCTGTCTGCATGTGGCAGTGCAGTAATTGGATTAGTAATCATTTTATTGGCACACGGAAATGCATGTGTGGATGCACAAATGGGCATGTGCAAAACTGCATGTAGAAAATTAGAGGGCTTTTTCTTTAATTTAGCGTCATAGGTGTGATTTTCAACAGTGCTCAGTGTTAAGGGAACTCTGGCCCTATTGTATTCATCATTAACATCAGTTCACAGGGAGTGGAGTTAGTCTAGCACTGAATAGTCTTACCGTAAAGAGCTACAAGTTCACCCTAATGAAATCAAGGGGCGATGTCAATGGAAGTTTTGCCATTAATGTCAATGCAGGGAGGCTGTCACCCCTGGTCTGCTTGTAACACCGTTATGCTTGTATTTCCTTTCTCCATTTTGGTATGAATTTCATATGGAATATTTTCTTTAACACCAAATCGCTTAGATTCCACTTTGAGCAGGCGGAGGTTTCACTCAAAATATAATAGGAACATTGGTGTTAAAGCTGGGTTAAAAAATTCACCTTTTGAGATGTTTCAATCGAGGAGGGAAGGGACAAATTTTCCATGACACTGTCTCTGTTTTGCCCGTTAGTCAGCGTAAAGAAGGAGGCTTAGCAGGTAGTCAGTCCTAGAATGAGGGCTGGACGTTACCGTTCTGTTCCAGCCTCGGAGGAGTGGCTAAGCATCAAGTCAAGGTCTAGTAACTGCCCTTGGGGGGGGTGGGAGGGAAGCAATGTTGGTGCTGTGACAGCTATGGTCATTTCCTACAATACCCTGGACAAACCTCACTAGATTAAGTTAAACTGTATTGAATTTAGGAGTTCATTTACTAAAAATGTAAAGCTTAAAGGGGTGGTATGTCACTTCTCTAGAGGGGAGCCATGGCCAATGTAAACCATTGGAAGGGTTATGTGCTTCAAAGGCTAATTTTAAACAACATGTCAGACAAACAAGTTAAGTAGGGTTCCTAGGAAATACCTGGGGGAGGTGAATGCAAATTATCATTGCCAGTTATGCAAAGACCCAAATTTAGGAACAGTTGCCTTAAGAAGGGGATCGTTGTCTAGCTGATGACGTATTCACGTCTCTGCACATCAAAGACTCCAGGTGTCTAAAGGAGTGACTCTAAGCCAAGAGTCCTTAGCCAAGCCATTTATGAACTGGTACCACTGAATAACCCCTGTATAAGCTTTGAAGGACTGCCCACCTGCCAGAGCCTTCGTTGGACCTGTGGGGGAGTGGTGATTTCTGGTAAGCTTATTAGCATGTGTGTAGGTCCTTTTATTGTTTGAATGTGTTTTATTTGTAGTACTTTCTTTGAAAAAACTGTGTGGTATCTTGTAACTGTGGGCACTTATGCTGTGTAAAGCAAAGCAGGTCTGCTGAGGCAGTCTGATATGGTGGGAATTCACAGTGTAGGCAGGGACCTGTGCAGCCTGGACCAAACCCAGTCAAGCAGGAGAGATACACAGGGTCTCTGCCTAAGAGACATGACAGTTCAGGACCTGGGAGCATTGAGTGGGAGCCCTCGCTGGACCATGAGCAGGAAATACAGGTGCAATTGCCCTCAGCTGTAACAGCAGCATTACACCATACAGATCCCAAATGGATTGATTCACCAGATGAGCATTAAAGGAGCACTACTCATTAAAGGGTGCCACTCAGTGAAACAGCTGGAGTATGCCTAGAGGCAGTTTGCATGACTTGTTAATGGATTATTTTAGAAACTGACTGGGTGCCAGGCTCACTGCTTCTGAGGAAGTAAATGTTTAAGGCAAATTAGTCAGTGTTTGTGTATGCATTTTGTTTGCTTGCAAGAAAAATGCAGAGTGCAGATTTTTTTATACTTACAAGTTGAATTTGGTGCTCTTAAAAATGAGGAGAGTAACATTTGCTCTCTAACGAAGTGTTGTGCAAACTCAGGCAGAAAATCTGCATAATTCGCCACACACCTCTGCCAATGCACCTCAATGCTGGCTTGTAAGCGCCTTGATTAGTTCAGCCTCAGGTCTCTGAAAAGGAGATTTTAAATCATGGCAAATTGTGTAGCCCTTTACCATTAACCCATCTCCTCAATATATAAATAGTATGCCTGTTACTGTCATGGCCACATTGCTTTAGGTTAAGGAGTACTGTAGTTAAGGTTTGCCTTGTGTTCACTTCAGGCTATAACCCGACAGACAAAGCGCCATCTGTGAATTCCTTTCCCACGACATTTAGAACTATTGGTTTTGGCAAACGAGAGCCCTCTGGTGTGAATTCTCCTCTTTCAGCATTGGGTAAGCAATAACAATTAGCATTCTGAAGGAATTCTGATTTGATGCAACTTTAGTTCAAAAATCCAAAAGCACTTTGGTACCTAATGCCTGTCTCTTCAGTGTCACCTGCTGGCTGAAAAGTGGCTGAAAAGTGTTGGATTGCTGCTGGCTGAGTGCCAGCCTATCACTGGATTGGTGAAGTAACAGGACAAGGTGAGGACATTGCAATGAAAGGCTGAGGGGATGGCCATAGTCCAGAAACCCAGCCCCTAGGACAGAAGAGCAGCTGGTAAAGCTCCCTTCAGTTGAGTTCACTTTGCCACAGGAGCCCATTCACTGGCAAAATAAAATAAAATAAAATGAGTCCATCTGGCCACATGAGAGAGAATGACCAAGATAGTAAGGATTAACTATTCAGGACCAGCCTGAAGGGCAGCATCACCGTCAAAGGAGCCTGAAGAGCTCCCATCCACAAGGTCAATAGTGGTGGGGTTGGGGGAGCCAAACAGCAGCCCCCAGCGTCCGCCTCCCAAAGGAATTTGAGTATGTTGTTGGTGTTTTGATGGAAACGGGAGTCTGGAAAAAAAGAAAGATACAGAATGAAGAGAATAAGAGTAGGACAGAGGAAAATGTCTATGTAAGTCATGCTTGACCTAAGTGGCAAACCTCAGTGAAAGATGGCCATTTGGGCTTTAACAGCACAGGCAAGAAACAAACAGGTAACCTGGGATGGAAATGCCTTTTCTTTATTTCAGGGAGGGCGAGGGAAAGGAATGTGAATATGGCGGTATGTGGGGAGCAATTGAGGAGTGAGCAGTGAGGAAATATAATGGGCATTGCTGGACATGTTTTCACATAACTTTGCTTTTAAAACATATAGATCTCTACTTGACCTTGGTCTTTTGAAAACAAAACAAGTACATTCTCCCCATTTTGGAGTGGCAGGCCAACATGGATCCTCCTATGGATCTGTTTAATACTGGTAGTGTGTGAACTATTTCTATACTTCTTTATATGATTATTGTTATTTATTTATTAGTATTACAGCAACACCTAGGTGCCTTATCTGGAGCTGGGGCCCCATTGTGCTAGGCGTTGTACATACACAGAGTAAGAGAGAATCCCAGCCCCCAAAGAGTTTACAATCTAAATAGACCAGAGACACAAAGGGTTGGGTGGGAGGGATGTGACACACACACTGTGAACAATGGGGGGTCTGCAAATGTCATGTTAGTGCCGACTTTTTTTTAATGTTTAAGGAGCGGGTTTTGTTTAGTGAATCCATATTTAAAGAAAAAATATCTGGCAAACAGTATGTCTCTTTGCCCACTATAATGAAAGACACTAGCACAGCGGTTCCCAAACTGTGGTATGCATGCCACCGATGGTACGCAGGCCACCTCCCGATGGTATGTGTCCACCTGCTGCTGGGAGGCTGGCCAGGAGCCATTCTAGCACTGGCTCACCCCCAAGTAGCATGGTGGCCCGACCATTCTGTCCCCCTTTACCCCACAGACACAGCAGCTGGCCAGGAGCCACTCCAGCGCCAGCCCCACCCCCAAGCAGCGCAGAGGCCGCTCCCCCCTCCCAGACCTGCCCCTTCCCCTCGCCCCTCCAGGTGGTGGTACTACAGGTGGTGGTGTTTTATGTTGGTGGTACACAACATGGTAGAGTTTGGGAACCATTGCACTAGAATGCATATGTGAGAGGGCAAACTTTAGATGGCCCTGGATCCTTAACTTGGAATTGCTAGACTTTTCTGAGTATTAAATTAGAACAATAGCATTCCAGTAATGTAGGTTTCTGCACCGTGTGTCCTTAACTGCTGCACAGCTCCATACAAGTCTTTCTGGAAAAACAGCTGCTGTCCTTAGTTCTAGAGTTTAAATCTACGTGCGTGACATTTGTGCTAAGGAAAAAAGCAGTGGCAGCAGATAGCCTTTTCCATCAGAGACACTCAAAGAATGCTGCAACATTACCGAATTCAGTTTACAATGTCCACATGAGGCAGGGAAGCATTATTAGCCCAGTAGGGAAACTGAGGCACAGAGCGGCTAAGCGACTTACTCAAGGTCAGCAAAGCTAGGGATAGATCGCAGATGCCTGCCAGTCTTGTGGTTTAACCACAACAAAATAACGAAATGTTGCTCTGTGGGTTTTCAGGGATGTGAACGATCAGAATATGTTTCCTGTTTTTCTTTTTTTCTTTTAATCATAGAGCACTGTTCACGTAATTGCCGAAGAGCAACTGCTAGCATTTAGTGAGCTTCACTGCACGAGTCAGTCAGTCTATTGTGGATCTAAATGGATTTTTCTCATGTTCAGGAATCGCTGTCTGTGCCCCATGCTCACAGAAGCGGTGGTGGCACCAAGCAGGGGTTGTCAATGTAATAATATGAGCCAGGAGCCAATGTGCTGGAGACATGTCTTCCACACATGCTGTGATACCAACCTGTTCACGGGGGCCAGCGCTTTCAGAAGGGCTCAGCAACCACAAATGGTGCCAGATTTTGCAGGAGTTCAGCTCCCATTTAGGCACCTCAATAAGAATGTGGAGCCTTTCCATAGCCTTCAGCTAGCTTTGGATTGGACCTTCAGTGGCCAGCCTTTCTAAAAGGCTCAGAGCCAGCACCCAACGTGATGAGCTCATATGACAGTCTGACTGTAAGTGTCACAGTGGGAGCTCCTGGGTGCTGACCACTTCTGAAAATCTGGCCCATATTAGATGCCTATGCAGGAGCTGAGCTCTTTGAAAATATTGTCTCAGTTGTGGGTGTTGGGTAGTTGAAAATCTGGTCCTGTGCTCTTCTGAAAATGTGGCCCTATGTGCTATCTGATTTAAATCTGCTTTGATGTCATTGAATAAGATGCAAAGGATGCAGTGAACTTTTATAATCAGAGAAGGAGCTGCCCTAAAGCCTCTTCATAAAATTCACACTTGCAGGCATAGGTGAGCCACCAAAGTAAACTAAGCACTAGCAAGCTAAGGCTATGTGTGATGAGATGTCTACCCCACACAAGACTGAAAGGGTTAAGATGGACAGGCAGGCCAATTCACTCCACAGCTGCAACTGGAGGGGGAGCCAGTGAGCAGGGAATTGATTGACAGCAGACTCAGCTGGGCGGGAACCTTTGGTCTTATAAAACCAGGAAGCTGGCAATAGAGGGTTGCTGAGAAAGGTTGCAGCCACACCCTGGGAAGAGGGAGGTGGGCTTGGAGCTGGTACACCCAGTGAAAGGAGCAGAACCAGGAGCTGTGGAAAGGAGTAACAAGGGCTGTGGGAAAGCAGCTCGTAGCTGCAGGTGTAGGGTTCCTGGAGTGGAACCCAGAATAGTGGGCAGGCCTGGGTTGCTCTGCTGGCTGTTGGAGAAGTGACACCATAAGGGCAGTGCAAGAGAAGGCTGCCTGAGATGGTATGTGTGGAAAGACTTTGGGTAGCCCCCAAAAGAGGATGCTATGTAGTGATCTGGCTGAAGGGCTGAGTCACAAAGAGGAGGCTGGGGTTCATGGAGCGAGAGGGGCTGCAGGGCAAGACAGGATGGATGAAGATCCTGCCAGAGGAGGGCTCAATGCTGGGCAGAGCTAATCCCTAGGATGGCTAGGAGGAGGCACCATTTGCGGTGAGTGGACCCCCTGTCCCAGTATGGCTGTACTAGAGCTTGAAGGGGTAAATTCCAGCTTGAGGAGATGTACCCATGACATGAACTCTGATGGAGCTAGTGCACTAAAAACAGAAGCGTAGCTGCAGCAGTTTGAGCAGCATCAGAGGCTAAACTGCCCCAATTACAATCCCGTGCAAGACTATAAGTATGTACTCTAATAGGGGGTTAATATCTATCTATCTATCTTAATAACACAATGTACCCAATTACTTGGGGAAGATGAGCCAAGATAAGCCAAGCACTGATGAACAGTGTCCAACATTTTTAGCAGTTCAACAGAGCACCCAAATATACATCTCTTCAAAGTGGGAAAGTTAATTAAACAAATGCTAGGAGCGGAAAACAAAATGAAATTGATATTTCAAATTGGAACTCTCTGTGCTGTGCAAATAAGCAATGCAAACCTAGGTGATTCTCATCTGTTTCCATTTTTTCCATTCCTCATAGCTTAAAATTGAGGCCAAATTCTTTCCTCAATGTTACCCAAGAAGTCAGTGGGTTGTACTGTGTAATTTGGGCAAGAATTTGGCGCCTGGTCTCTAAGCTTGTTTCCTGTTTTCTGCATGTGTTTTAGAATGTCTTTTCCCCTTCTGCACCCATCCAGCACATCTTGTATTTCCAGATCTGCTTCCTACAGTTCAACCTTTCTTGTTGCTATTGCTACTGCTTCATTGATACAGTGCTGATCACTAACAAAAAACACCCCTGTGTTCAGCTCCAGAAAAAACACTACCAGATGGTGGCTGTTCCAAATGAAAAGACAAAAGTCTGATTAATTGTAAAAGCATCTGCGGTGACAGCATCTTTCTGAAATCCAACCACATACTGGAAACTACGTATAAACTAATGTGGTTCTCCCCGTATCTTGACACTTGTGGAGTCTCTTAATGCTATAAAATTACTTCTCAAGTCACTGAGGTTAGCGATACTGTGATAGTAACAGATGTATTTTATAAGGCTAATTTTATTGATCTTGGCACATGTAGGCTCAAAAAACAGCACTTTTCCATTGAGTTGATGGAGAGTTGGCATGCCTTACGTTCCATATTAATGTGAGGTAACAGAACCACAGAACATGCAAAATCATTAGCGCTCATTGTAGGAGATATTGTTTCCAGTGGAATGAGTGGTTTGTTGTGTGATATGGATTAACATGCCAGGTCTCACTGACCTGGAACTTGAGTGTCTTTTACAGTCCCAGCTGTGCTTAACTAATAACACATCCCCACTTTACTCAAAGCAATTAACAAGTTAGAGAAGGAAATGGAGGTTTTTCAGAGCTCTGGAAATAAAAATGTAAGAGACAAAAGAATGTACTACTAGTGAAAGGTGATAGATTGTCTTCTCTAGAAACTAATGATGGACCCAAGACAAAAACTGAACTCCATAGCCAAAGTTCCTCAAGGTTCAGGAGTCTTCGTTTTGTCCCATCTCTATTAGTAATTGAAGTTCTCCATTTATCCACAGAACAGGTAAAATACAGCCATCAGCAGCATCAACAATGCAAGTTTCTGCAGCTTACCCTGTCACTGTGCCTTTTTTACTCTGCTCTGGCGAGAACCAACTGTACTGCAATGAGCAGGTGGTTCATTCCTGAATGCCCCTTCACTCATTGAAGTCTTTGTTGAAATGGTCAAGGAAGGTGCATATTGTGTTGATGGTTTTGTGATGTAGACACCTGTCCACTGGAAACTGGATTCATTTCAGATCAGACACTGAAGTGCAATCAGACAGCAATGACTTTTGGTCCCTACAACCTAGGCTGAACTTGAAAACACGGTCCAAAATCATCCAAAAGTGATCAGAAAAAGTACTTACTCCACAGACCGAGCTCCATATAAACCCATGAGTTACATGATGTTTAAAGAAAGTAAAGCTATTAGCTGCGTCAAAAACTCCCTTGAAGTTTTCTATTGTATTTTAAGATTATTCTTTTAACAAGTTACTTAAGTTTCACGTCAGCAAAGAATTTAAGCACATGCTTAAACATAAGTTCTTAACTTTAAGAACGTGAGGAAGCCCATCCCTATTTATGCCTGTATTCATCATAGCCCTTAAAATTAAAGACATGCCTATATGCTTTGCTGAATAGGGATGGTATTCCTTTAAAATAAATTCATTATATATTTTTGCATACTAGATTGTTTTATTACTTTAAGAGACTTTTTTTTTAAGTGGGATTTATTGTACATTACAGCTCACATGGGTCACAGAGCTATTTGATTATTCTGAAGAGCAAAAATATTTTAAAATAGAAATAGTTCATTTCTTGATTAACCATTCCAAGCAGAAGATGGGTAACAGCATGCAGAAGAATTTTGAGTGTATCTATATCAGTATATTCTGGGGCAATGTACAGTATGTTATTTCAGGTTTTTCCATTGGTTTGTGCTTGGGATATAAATTAAACTTGTCTAAGGACTATAAGAAAAGAGATAACAGAAGCTTTAAATTTAAACTAATACAGTGCATTAAACTTACAATTATATGATATGGTCCACTCACTCCATGAAAATCTAGAACTGTACAAAGGGTTCAAGACAGAACACAAACAGTGGAGTTGACATTGGACATTGCCACCAAGTATCGTTGGCAATTCTTTTTGTTTCGCTTTGGGGGGGTTATTTAGCCAGGAATGCTTCATTCAGCAACAGCATGTGGTACATACTAAGGTCCATTCTGTTTCAATTCAGTTTAACAACTGGATTGACTGAGGCCCAAAGAAGTCACACGACTTGCTCAAGGCCACACAGTGCGTCAGTGGGCCAGCTGTTTTCAGAAATCAAAACTTTTTCCTGTCTCTCTCAACCCTTTGCTTTAACCAGAGGCACCTGGTAATGTTGATAGTGGAGGGGAGGGCACAATTTAAAGGTTCTGATAGCATGCAGCAGGGTTCAGGGCAGGTACTCAAGGAACAAAGGAGTTTTTCATTTCTAGAGCAACTTTTGACGTCATGTTTTACAATATTATGTAACAGCAGATGGAGACTGATTTAAAAGAGCTGCACATGAAGAAGCTCTGGACTGCACTGATGTATCAATTTGTAGAACAGATATTTCCAAACCAATCTTTTGATATGATCTTTTAGAGCTCTTGTGGTACTATGTCTGTCAGGAATCAGTTCTAACTTAACCGTATAAAACTATTTCCCCCCCTCCATTTTGAATCTGCTCTCTCTTCTGGATTTGCAGGGAGACATTGGCTCTCTGGGGTATCACAAGTACCAGCAATCTCATGCTAACCTTCCTGGTGGCTATGATGTCTCCTCTGGCATCTGACTCTTCTGATGTCTGTAATATCACAGCATGATCAATATGGGGCTGTAGCCGGGAGCTGCGGCCTCCCTCAGAGATTGACGGTGAGGAAGAGCCAAACCCCTTCTGGGGGGTGGAGCCTGGAAGTACAACCCCACCTGACCAGAAGCAGAAAGGTGGTCTGGGAGTATAAAAGGCAGGCCTTCCCACTCAGTAAGAGGAAGGTGGTTGAGGGAGAACGTCTCTCCCTTGATGCCAGGGCCCTGGGCTAGGACATAGTGGAGTCAGGTGGGCCTGTGTCTCCCTCCCTACCCCAACCTAGCGGTGATCTTCCTGCTAAAGGCTAGAGCCTGTTCCCTCCTCACTGCCTTGCCCTGCCTAGGGGCCGGGGCTTTGAACTGCTTATGCACCCTGATGAGGGCTCAAGATTGCTTCCCCACTGCCTGCCCCACCCTGTCTAAGAGCCAGGGCCGGGAACTGTGTGCTCACTCTGCTAAGGCCTGGAGCCCGCTCCCCTTCTGTTAGAACTCCGCACAGGGCACAGGCGCCAGGAAGCATAGCCTCCCTCAGGGATTGACAGTGATCCCTGCCCATGCCAGGGGAACTTTAAAGGGACATCAGTAGCAAGTCTGTAAAAACAGATTTCATGGCAGGAGGATAGTGCTTTGAAAGAATTTTTGGAAAGTAAATTAAAACAGATTTCTGTGCTCGATCTCTGTGCCCAGCCCACTTGGCAGGGACGTTCATGTTACATGCCTGCGTTTGCCTACAATTTCATTTTCTCTTTGCGGTTCGCTTCTAACTAAAGAGAGACCCAAAACAAGGACACAGAATCTAAACCACTGAGAAACACAAGGAAGATCAAATCTAGGTCCACATTTCAACTTCTCAGCTCAGGTTTATTTTTGTGAGGGGCAAATTCAGAACTCCAAATCCCAGCATGCCTCTGAAGTTTAGGAACTTGAATTTGGATCAAAGTGGCGCAACTGACCCACTTTTGCTATTACCAGTGCAAAGTTTAATAGTGTGACTTTCCAGTTCTTCTTCTTATGATCTATTCTGATGTTAAGGCCCCAGTCCATCAAACTCTGCAGCATATGCTCAATTATAAGCATGTGACTAGTCCCACTGAAATCTATGCAACTGCTCAAGAGCTTGGATTTAAGCATGTTTAAGTACTCTGCTGGATTAAGGCCTTTAGAAAAAATGAAATAAAATATCATTGTTACAAATGCAGGGGAGACAGCACTTGTATTCCCAGCCCCCACTGCCAGCCCTGACCACACACCCTAAGATCGGACTGATGGGAATGCTCGTTGACTGAGACACAGGAAGGAGAACAAGGGCGCTTCACCATCATGGCTGCCACTCCTACTGTCTCTGGCAGCCCAGGATCCAGCATGATGCCATTGTGCCTAATCCTGAGAGCTGTCCTGACCAGAGCAGGCTAGAAGGAGAGGGACCCAGATGACATTGCCACTTCCACTGGCTTCAGCTATAACCCAGCCACTGCCTGAGATGTGAGACTTTGTCAGGCCACACACATTTCACTTGTGTGCCTTTGCCTTCCCCACCTTATTTCTTCTCTCTCCTATCCCTTCCTTTTTTCATAGAATCATAAAAGATTAAGGTTGGAAGGGACCTCTAGAGGTCAGTTAGTCCAACCCCCTGCTCAAAGCAGGACCAACCCCAACTAAATCATCCCAACCAGGGCTTTGTCAAGCCACAGCTTAAAAACCTCTAAAGATGGAGATGCCACCACCTCCCTAGGTAACCCATTCCAGTGCTTCACCACCTTCCTACTGAAAAACTAATTTCCTAATGTCCAACATAGACCTCCCCCACTGCAACTTGAGACCGTTGCTCCTTGTTCTGTCATCTGCCACCACTAAGAACAGCCTAGCTCCATCCTCCCTGGAACCCCTCTCAGGTAGTTGAAGGCTGCTATCAAATCCCCCCTCATTCTTCTCTTCTGCAGACTAAATAAGCCCAGTTCCCTCAGCCTTTTTTCATAAGTCATGTGCCCAGCTACCTAATCATTTTCATTGCCCTCTGCTGGACTGTCTCTAATTTGACCACATCCTTTCTATAATCTGGGGCCCAAAACTGGACACACTGCTCCAGATTTGGCCTCACCAGTGCTGAATAGAGGGAAATAGTTACTTCCCTCGATCTGCTGGCAATGCTCCTACTAATGCAGCCCAATATGCCTAATATTTTTCTTTCTGTCTAATAAAAGTCTAGCTGGCCAAGACTATATATTTTGCAACACTACTGTAAACCTGTGACCAGTGAGGTAGCTAAAAACAATGCCTTAAACAGCCCAACGCTGGTACAAGTTGGCCCAGTTTCTGGGATATGTCTACACTGCAATTAGACACCTGTGGGCAGCTGACTCGGACTCAGGCTGTGGGTCCTAGAGCCCAGGCTTCAGCTGGAGACCGGATGTCTATACTGCAATTAAACAGTCTCTTAGCCTGGCGAGCTGGCACAGGCCAGCCGCAGGTTTTTAATTGCACTGTAAACATCCCAGAGTTGCTGATAGAACCATGCGCTGAGCCTGTGTTTTTACAGCAGTGAGATTGCAAGTGAAAGTAAACGTCAGAGACAGGAACTGCTTTTTCTGCCTTTGCTGTTCTTTTCTCTTCCCTCTTCTGGGATTCGCCTTTTTGTCTTCTAGGAAATTGGATTGGATTTCAGCAATAGCAGCAATAAGAAGAGTTCTAGCTCATCCCAATGAATTTCCTCTCTTCTTCCCAAGAAAGGACAGTCATTACCACCTTAGATACCAACCTGGGCTATGTCTACACTGTGAGCTAGAGGTGTGATTTCCCCTGCTCCTGTGCATGTAGGTAGCCGCAGCAGAGGCACGGCTGAGCTGGGCCGAGTACATACCCACCAGTTTCAGGCCGGGTTGTACTTACAATGACTCAGCCATGCCCCTGCTACCGCTACCAGCATCGCTATTTATACCTGCACTGCCTTGGTAAGATCTCGTGTGAGTCTGCGTACACGAGCAGGGCACTCCCACTCATAGCTGGTAGTGTAGAAATAGCCGAAGGGACTATAGAATAGGGGAGGAGGGTCCTTCTAGAAACTCTCTCCCGGGAAAGAGAACAAGGGATGCTGTTAAAATGAAAGCCTTACTTAAAGCATTTGGACTGTAAAGTATGAACTGTTTTTCCTTCTTGTCTGCATCTTTAATAATGATGTTTGCCATGATACTAAGCAGGCTGAGGTGTATGCATGTCAAACCGTATTTAACAATGTTTAATTTTGGACAGTGATCGGGTCACGTTAGCAATTTTGACTCTTTTGGGCCCATATGTTCCATCTAAATGAATACAACAGGTTACACAGGTACAAATGCCCCCCCAGTTAGACCTTCGTTAATAATTCTGTCCATTTGCTAGTTGTTGTGTTTTCTCTGCATGACTGACAGGAGAGAGCACACCTGTCCTTTATGAATGCAGAGGCTGAGATCTGATACATTTTCACTGATCATTGTGGGCCCTGAATAAAAGAAGAGCTGCTGGCAGCTCTGATTAAGAGCTTTCTGTAGCTTATAGGAGCCAAAATCTAAAATGAATTGGTTAATATTAGTGGCCCGGGTTAACAGGCAAATAGTTGGATTTATCCACAACCCAAGCAGCCACTAGAATGTAAAAAGAAAATATCTTAAACAAAAACATTTCCATCTTCGGAAACACAGGGAGCTGCCAGCACAGATCCATCTGCAGAATCTGAATTTTAGTGGCATCTGTGTGTGTGAATTTGTGTGTAATATATAGCGTCATCAGGATCCCACAAGGGAATTACCTTGTATTTCCTCTGTGTGTGTGTACGTACACAGACACGTGTATACATTTATATTATTATATATATAAAAATGTAATACATCTAGGTCTCTGATTCCACAGCACTCACTGACAAGGATGTAAACTGTCAATTTTAGTGTTTACTGAAGCATTGCAAAATTTATCAGCTCAGGCACAAAATGTACTTACCTGCTTTTTACAATAATGGGTTTTGAACCTGAAAAAATGAAGGGGCTGATCCTCACCCCCACGCTGGCTGCTGTAAGCTCTTTAGCAGCAAGAAAGCTAGTGATCCAGCTCCTTCAGGAGTCTTCCAACCTGTGCGTGCATGTGTCCCTGAGAGGGGTTTAGCAGCCCTCTTGCGACTGGGGATGTGCTTGGGAGAAATGGGACGTAGCTATTGGCATGCTTTGGCTTCTATATTTGGGGGGGCAGCTACAGTCAGGCCAACAGAGCCATGCATGGGGGAGCAAATTCCATACCTGCCTGAAACTTGCACTTTGGGGGTGCAATGCCCCCCCTACAAACTATGCCCATGGATGTAGCCTGGACAGCGCTACACCTAGGCAGTTGGAGGTCACTACAGCAATCGCTTGAATCTGTTAGTAGCCAGCACAAAGCTGAGCAGCCTTCAGACTGCTTTGCTTTAACTCAGGATTGTCCCGGTGGCCAACCAACCCCAGGATTGAGACAGGAGAGAGCTTAGATGGAGCAAGAGGTGGCCCGATATTTCACTTACCCACCACAAAACCCCATCCTCCCGTCAACTTTTGAAAAGTTGGTATCCTTTAGAAATGCACACCCAATGCTGTTCAGGATGCAGTAGTGGCACGTGAGTGATTCAAATGCAATAGATCGCGCCGTCTTTGGAATTGTTGCATATGTATGTGCAATACCTTCTTTACATACATTATTACCTTGTAAGTAAGCCCTTTTCCCGTGTGCGCGCGTGTGTGTATTTTATGTATGTAGGTTTGTGTTCATGAAAGAGAGAGTTTATGCCGTATAGTCATTACATAAAGTACAACTAAGAAGAAAGCATGTTGCTCAAACAAAATCAACAACCTAAGGTGTTTCTCCCGGGGCACTGCTAATTCAGTTCTGCTTACATCTAACAATACCAACCACTGAGATTTCTTTATAAGGACACTGTAATGATAGGTTTTATTTTCCTCATACTCTACATTGTTGGTAATAGCGTTGTAGCAAAGTCTTGAAAATCTTTTCCCATGCCAGTTATGTAGTTTTCAATGTGCAAAGAATCTGCAAATGTTGTTCTGCCTTTTTAGCCTCCCATCCCTTGCTCAGGCCCATTCCCCAGTGTATTGAATGGAGCTGATAGGAGTCTGGTCGTTTATGCTGAACAGCAAGAAACAACTGGAATTTTCTCACGGGAGCTCCTAGCCGTGACTTGCTGTCTCTGTGTGCCAGTGCCACTGATTAGGTCAGCACATTTACCCAAGCAGTGAAATGACTTGCTTTCCAGCACTGGTGAACAGCAGAGAGAATTTAACACCAGGCCAAGTCATTCTCACCCCCTACACGGCCTGGGGGAACAGAGGCTGCTCCCGAAAGTCCAGTTTAAAATGCTTGGTGGCTTTTCTGTCTCAGGGTGAGGGGTTTGTGACTGGACTGGGAAGGCTAGGCCTAGGACTTTGAAATCCCCATGGAGCCCAGCAATCCACAAACAAATCCTGGGGCCTTGTAGGTGGGTGTGTGGTGGTGGTGGGGAGTCACCCTCCTCCTGCCTCTCTGTACCCAACCTGCCTTACCCACCTGCTCATTCAGGAGCTGGCTTGCCATTAGTTCCTATTCCTAAGGCGTCATGCTACTCACCTGGGTAGGGGTGGGGGAAAGGCAAGCAAACAGCAGCAATAATTCCCACACATGGCTCCTGGAAATCTTCCGGGGAAGGGAACTGCTTTCTGTTGCTCCATCTCGCCAATGTTACGGTGCAGGGATGCTCCATTCAGATTGAGGGCTACATCCTCAACTAGTGTAAATCAATAGGACTCCCTTTCTCCTTTATGTCACCAGGGGTCCTCTTGTTTGTAAAGCCTCCTGTTCCCTTGAATTTGGTCAGCCAATTTGTACCTGTTGAGGATCTGGCCCTAGGTCTCTTCCCACAACTTTAAAATAAAGCTTTTTGCAGTTCAACTATTTCAATTTCCACCTACATTTCTATGCCCAGCAGATACTTGCTCACACAGCAAAACAATACTGTGGGTTCATTTGTATTTATGGCTCTTTAAACTTTTTTTCGGGGCTTATCCGTGGTTAAATGACTATCTGGGAAGAGGAAAATCCTGTTGGTGTTAACAGTCCCTCGTTTGTATTCTGTGACTGCATGCTGAATGACTATCGATGGAGTTGTATTTATCAAATGGTTAATCAAATATGTGCATATTTAAAATACCAGGGAGATTTCTTACCCTACTGTTGTTTTCTGATGATTTCTTTGCTTGTTTTGAAGTATGTTCTGAATACGAACATAATATGCTCAAGGGACTAGGCGCATTTCAAGCAATTTCTACTTTGTGGTCCTGCTAAACAGAGGGTGCCATTAATGGAAGCCCTGGCATGTTTTGGAAGAGGCATATGGATGGCTTATGATAGAGAAGAATAATTTCATTGTAATAAAAAAAGGTAGATTGTTAATGAGACACTGCTGTGTAGCTATTGGCATTTTGGAGAAGGAGGGGGGTGAGACAGACTCTGTTCTGAGATCTTGGCAGTATCAAATTGACACGCTCAGCAGATACTAGCCTATTCTTAGAAAGCTACCGATCCTTTGATAAAGTTTGTGGCAAGTCACCACAGTCCTAGAACCTGTACTGCAGCCCAGCTTTGGAATCTGACTCTGTTTTAAGTGGCTAGAGGATAGACTGGCAATGTTGCTGCAGAGCGCTGCCAAGTGCCAGCACGAGAGGAGAAGCTGCAGGATGACACAGCAATGCAGTGACCGTTGCGAGAGAGAGTACACTACTGTTCTGGCTCAACCCCCACACGTCCATCCAACAGGAACTGCTTGGTATGCTTGGGGGTTCTATGCAGAGTAACGGTCTCTTAATGTAACTATAAAAGGGTGCTTCTTTGTGCTCACTAAAAGGAGGACTTTGTAGCTTCAGCTAAAAAAAGTCAGCCATGATACAAATGCTTATGATCCGCCCTTCCACCCATGCCGTTTTATCAGCACATCACAGTTCAGACCTGCTAGTAGTTATTCCAGGTCTAGCCCCCTCCTTTGGAAGAGCCTGATTGCTTTGCCAAAAACATGGTGGCTTTATGATGTGGACAACCTAGAGAAGGCTGAGAACGCTACCTTTTGTTATGTGGGATCTAGGCATGAGGATGCAAGCTTAGGGACCTGCCTGTAAGGTTTTATCACCGGGGGGCACTACAGCCAAGGTTTTCAAAACTGAGCAGTGATTTTTGAGTGTCTTCATTTAAGACACCTTAAAGGAACCGGATTTTCAGAGGGCAGATTCTCAGCAGTCAGGCCCCGTTTAGGTGTCTCAATTGGGAACCCAAAAAATGTGGGCACTCAAAATCCTTAGTTGCTTTTGAAAATCTTGGTTTACAACTATGCATGGAGTGGGGTGATTTGATTAGCTGTCACAGCCATATCCAATAGACTGCTGTTGGGCTGTACCTCTATTTTCGGGATACTCAGGTGATTTCAAAACCCTGGTATGCTATCTGAATTTTTATTTTTTCCCGAATAGCATTTAAAACCTTTCTGCTTAAAATCCATCCTCAGAGACTGAAACTAGTGAGTTGCACCCATTTATATCAAGTCTGTATTTTGCTTGCAGTCTTCAGTCCTTTGACACTAGGGATTTGATCCAAACCCCGTTGAAGTAGCAGGAAATACACTCATTTTACTTCAACAGGCTTTGAATCAGGCCCTAAAGGCCCAATCACCCATCCCCCAGGATTCTGTGGGCAATGCCCAAGATTGTATAACGTGAAGGGTGATGCTACAGAAAAAATGATTGCAGGGCCAAGGTCATAGATTGTCTAGGGAGAGCAAGAAGAGGTGTGGCTCCTCTTCTCTAACAGTGTCTGTTTATTAAGGCATGTAGGCCATCATGCACAGAAAAGATTAAACTATAATAGGAAGCATAAAAACAGCAAGATTATAAAATCTTTTCTCCTGTCACATTGTCAAGGGGAGGCTGAGGGAGGAAAGATGGTGCTAGGGTTAGGGTAGTAGCCTAGGGCTTGAGCTACTTGAGTTCAAGGCCCCATTTTGCCACAGAGTTCCTGTGTGACCCTAGGCAAGTCACTTAGCCTGTCAGTGCTTCAGTTTCCTATCTGTAAAATGGGTGAAATAAAAAGGTGCCATATTATTATTATTATTTATTATTATTACTATAAATGTACTGCGTCCCAAAAAAGATGAAGGAAGACCAAGGAAGTGATAGGAGGAAGTTGGGCATAAAATGCTCTCAGTAATATTTCATGCAAGACTCAATCCGTTACACAATTAACAAACCATGTCCCTGTTACTCCCTATATGTCTCAGAACATTGATATATCATAAAGAATTGATATATCATAAAGAATATCCTATAAAGTTCGTAATTGAAGTATTAAGTACTTAAAATAACTATCTCATCCTCATTGTAGAGGAGGAGAAAATATCTAAAATTTGGGTAGAATGGCATTTGGTTTGAATGTGGCATCTTCCACAGAGTCTGCTGGTCCCCCATGTTCCTTAAGTGCTGGTTTTGAATCTAAATATTTCTTTGTAATATTACTAGAACTGGGTGAAATTTTTCATGTGAATAGTTTTATTTTCACTGAAAAGTGTACTTGAGTAAATCATAATGTTGCACATTTGGATTGATTGTGGCAACTGGTTTCAGTTTTAAAAAAAATAAGACATACCGATACGGTTCATTTTGGCATGTCCTAAAGGAACCATTTGAATTTTCATTTCAAAGAGACATTTCATTTTAGAATTCTTCCAGATTTTATTAAAAAAAAAAAAAACACTAGGAAACATAACATTCTTCCCCACTGAAAATTAAATTAAAAGTCTTAGGTCAAACAAAACATTTCATTTGACTGCAAATGATTTTTTTTTAAATTAATTTTGCTGATGAATTAAAAAAAGATTTTAGTTTGATCCAAAACTTTTTGATTTTTGTTTTGTTTTTGTTTTGCCACTGAACCAAAAAGACAGTAATTTGCCCAGCTCTAATTAGAGCAACAGAATATGTCTTTGTCATAATATCCATTATACATTATACATCTTTGCTTCTATAGATCTAAAAACACTTGGTAAGTGTGTGGCAAAAATACCTCTTATTTTACAGACAGGAACTGAATCACACTAGCATAAGAGACTTGCCCGTGGTCACATGGCAATTAGAATCTAAATCTTCAGATTACCCACAGCACCATAATGCCTCTTTTTGTTGCATAGAATCTTACTTTGGCTACGTCTATACTGATGGCGGCTAATTTGGCGCTGTCAGATCAATGCCTCTGGATTGACTAAGTGGTCTGTGTAGACCCGCTCAGTCGATCCAGAAATCAACGTAAGAAAACCACCTCTGTAAGTGGCACAGCGCAGTGTGGACCACATGCAGAACAGACGCAGCAAAGTCAACAGGTGATCCGCAAGGTTTTTGCATCACTTGCGTATCTCCCGTCGACCGAATCCAGAAGGTAAGTGTAGACCTCAGAATGTTGCTTAATTCGTTTCAGAAGATTCTTTTCTGCAGAAAAGAATATAGATCAGAATAAAATAAAATTACAACAATGGTACATCCCCTGCCTTCCTGAGGTTCATCCTTAGTCAGATGTACTATACACAAAAAACAGGAACTCCTGGCTAGTGATTCAGGTATATTGTGTGTGTGTGTATATAATATAAATATAGTATTTGTATAAGGTGAATCAAATTTGATCTCTGATATTACTTAAATTACAACCCGCTTGCCTTCTATAGTCTCCACAACATCACTATTATTTAATATCAGGTGCCCAAAGGCTTATCATCTTAACATAGGTCACTTACGATATCAAGCTTTTTCTTAAAAAATCCATTCTCTTAAGCAAAGCCAGCATGCTTTAATCAAACTTACATGTGGTGCTGGAGTTTTTTGTTTGCTTTCTTTTAATCCTATTGGTTATTTGTCTTCTCTTGCTGATATTAACTGGAAACATCTGATTTAACATGGCATGTGTAAATTGATACCGTTTTTAAAGTCCTTCATGATACAGACTAGCAATGACCAAGAACCTGTACATGTGCCTGTCCCTTAAACATCACCTGCTGTTTCAGATTCCTGCTGCCACACTGAAAGCTGATAGTGGAACTCAATCAGAATTTAAAAAAAAAAAAAAAAAAACCCTGACATTTCAAAGAAAAAACTGCACCATTTTTTTCAGATGCCTCTCCCCCCCATTTTCAACTAACTCTAACTGCTTGCAATCAGGCCTTTGCTATGTTTGGTTCTAAAGTGTGGAATCTGGTCCCTTATTGAATCAGTTGCATTTTTTCTTCTCCCCTTTTTAAAAAAATAGCAAAACAAAAACCTTGGGGTCTAAAGGACATTTTAGCTCATTATAAAATGTCTTAGTTTTATTAGTAATAACAGGATAACCTGTACGCCCATAATTGTATCAACCTCCTCAGCACACGTTCTTCTTCAAGTGCTTGCTCATGTCCATTCCATTGTAGGTGTGTGTACACCTCCATGCATGGTTACTGAAACTTTTTTCCTTTTAGCAGACAACACAGGGCCAGCTCTGGTGTCCCCTGGAGCCCCACGCACATGCCGCGGTATCTGAAGCGCTGCCGGCTCTACGCCCCTTCAGTGCCTTCTTTTCGCCCATGATGGTTGCTGGAGCTGCCTTTGCTTGCATCGCAAGTGCTTAATTCAGCTTGCTTTGAACTCTACTGTTTGTTTGTGTTAATTAGGTGGTTAGGTTAAGTAACTGTTGCTAGTGGTGGCTAGACACTTAGGATAGTCCCGGCTGGGACTTTGCCAGGAGCAGGATATGCCCCAGTCACTGGGCTTCAAACCATGTGCCTCCTGCGGGAAGGCTTTCCCACTAAGTGACCCCCACGATAGCTGCCTGAAGTGCCCGGGGGAAGCCCATCATAAGGAGAAGTGCAAGATCTGCAAGGCCTCGGACTCAGAACGATAGGGAAATTCACCTAAAAGCCTTGCTTACGGAGGCAGTGCTTCGACCAACCTCCAAGCCAGTCCGCTCCGCCTCCGTACCCAGCGTGGCATCGGCGCAGAGTGCACCATCGGCACCAGCCCCAACTCAGCACCGGGCCACATCTCTGGTGCAGAAGAAAATGCAGAAGCAGCGCTCAGAGCCCGGACATTCCCCCGCACCATCTAAGCAGGTAGGGTCGAGCACCAAACTGCACCAGAACTGGAGCATGGCGACCCGCTCGCCAGAGCCAGCGTCTCCAGCCAGGGAGCCACCCCCAACTGGGAGTTGGGGGGGCCCTCGGCACCTACTGGCGTCGTCGACAACAGAGGCCTTTCAGGCAGCAAGAGCCTTGCTGGTCTTGCCCACGCCTCCTCTGCCCCGACCTCCACCAAGAGAGAAGGGGCCAGTGTCACAGTGGAAGCCTGCACTGGGACTGTCTGAGTGTCTCAGGAGATCCCCGGTGCGGGGAGGACCATCTCTGGCAAGCTGCTTGCCTAGATGTCACTCCAGGTCACTGGAGTGTCCTACATCAAGACGGGGAACGAAGTCTCCCTGCAAGTCATGATACCTGGCACTGGTACCAGGAGGTAGCACTAGTCATGGTTGCCCGTGGGGCGCCGTTCCCCAGACAGAACTCACTCTCCGGCACTGAAGAGTTCACCCACACTGAGGCGATGCCAAACCTGGTCTCCGGAGACTGACTCGGCACCGAGAGGCAAGCAGCATCAC
The DNA here is from genome assembly GCA_007922155.1 of Mesoclemmys tuberculata. NCBI lineage: Eukaryota > Metazoa > Chordata > Testudines > Chelidae > Mesoclemmys > Mesoclemmys tuberculata. Next base: position 55,721,911 of record ML675610.1, on the reverse strand, counting down.
AAGTACTCGGTACCTAGGTGATGCTCTGGACGTTCCAGCTCATTGGAGCATGATTCCATGTGCCAGCACTGGTCGCGGTGCTGACATCAGACCTCGTGGTCCATGTTGTCGACAATGAGAGGACGCTCTTGGCAGCAGCAGAGCACCTGTGGATCGGGGCACTGCTCCCCCCCAGCTTGGTACTGTACAGCAGGAGCCTCCGAGACAGCCCCACTGTGGTCGTCAGATGGTGCCTCGGTGTCCTCTGGGGAGGTGGTTGCCAGGCAAGACACCATCAACAAAAGGTGCCAGAGTCCCCGGTGCAGATAGCCCCCAGATGGCCTCAGTGGCTGTATTGGGTCCCTGGGGTTTTCTGGTGGGACTGGAAACACAGTCCATCAAGTCCTTGGGTGTGCAGTCAATGCCACCAGTACCAGAGAAGGGCCATCATTTGCCCTCGGTCAATGATTCGGACCCCCAGGAAGGGACTTCTCATTGGCGGGAAGGGGTACCACCTCCCACTGTGCACCTCCAATCCTCCTCCTCCTCCTTTCCAGATGAAGCAGTCTTCCAGGGTCACTCAGCTCCCCTGGATGATTTTAGGGTTTACCAGGAGCTGCTCAAAAGGGTGGCCTCCAACTTGGGGTTGGAGGTGGAGGAGCTAAAGGAAGTGTTGGACAGTTTGTTTAACATCCTAGCAGTGGCTGTCCCGGCTCGGGTAGCCCTCTCCATCCATGAAGGGGTTCTCAAGATAGTAAAAGCCTTGTGGCAGACCCCTTCATCTGTAGCCCCAACATGTAAAGGGTCCAAGAAGAAATATTACATCCTGGGCAAAGGGTTTGAGTACCTGTTCACCCACCCCTCCCCTGGGACCCTGGTGGTGAATGTAGCCAACCGGGATAGATGGGGCAGCCCAAGTCTGCACCTAAAAACAAGGACAATAAAAAGCTAGACCTCTTTCTGAGAAAGATTTATTCAACAGCAAGCCTACAGTTTAGGATTACCAATCAGCAGGCTCTCTTGGGAAGGTACAATTTTAACCTCTTGGGACTCACTGAAGCACTTGACAGACGCTGTGCCCCAGGACCAGGTGCTGAACTTTACCACCATTATGGAAGCGGGTACCACGGTGGCCAGAGCAGCAGTCCAGGCATCCTTGGACATGGCTGATTTGGCGGGCAGAGCCATGACCTCCACTATCTGCATGCACAGGTACTTGTGGCTTCAATCCTCGGGGCTGTTTCAGGAGGTCCAACAGCCCATCCAGGGCCTCCCCTTTGAGGGGTCAGCCTTGTTCTCAGATTAGATGGATGCAAAGTTGCAGTCTGAAGGACTTGAGGGCCACGGTCCGCTCCCTGGGCCTTTACACACTACACAGACCTCTAGGTGTCAGCCGCTTCCTCAGGGCCAGCAACAGCAGAAGTATCAGCCATGGACATTCATGCCCTATAGACAGAGGGACAGAAATAGGGGGTCTAGGAGATGCCATCTGCCCCCAAGTTCCTCCTCAGCCGCATGGGAAGGGTCATCTAGGCAGTCAGACAATCAAAGGAGGCCATTTTGATGCTGTGCCCGAGGGTGGCATCCCAGCCTGTTTTCTGGATCCCTCCTGCCCCTTTTAAACCACCTAGCCCCCTTCTGGTCTGAATGGGACAAGATTACCTCAGTCCTTGTCATAGTTTTGGCAGGCTATGCCCTCCAGTTTACATCTACTCCTAACAATCTTTCCTCTCCAGGGACCCCTCTCATGAGCAACTCCTAATTTAAGTGGTAGAGACCCTCCACAGCCTGGGAGCAGTGGAAAAGGTCCCACCTGACATGATGGGAAGAGGTTTCTACTCGAGGTACTTCCTCATTCCCAAAACAAACAGGGGTCTAAGGCCAATACTAGACCTACATCATCTGAACAAATGTCTCAAGAGACTCAAGTTTCACATGGTCTCCCTTGCTTCCATAATCCCATCCCTGGATCCAGGAGACTTGTATGCCACCCTCGAACTCAAGGACGCATACTTTCATATCTATTTTCCCCAGCCACGGATGCTTCCTTCACTCCATGGGGGCTAGCTCCCACTACCAGGTTGCAGCTTTGGCCTGTTCTCGGCCCCAAAGGTGTTTATGAAATGCATGGTGTTGGTGGCTGTGAACCTGAGGTGCAAGGGGGGTCCAAATTTTCCCCTACCTGGACAATTAGCTAATCAGAGGCAGGTTCAAGTCCCAAGTTCAGAACAGTCTGAGCCTGGCATATGCTGCTGGCTGCCAGATGGTCCTGCTGATAAACAAGCAAAAGTCCACATTAACTCCCGTGCAGCGGATAGAGTTAATCAGCATGATCTTGGACGCTTCCCAAGCCAGAGCTTTCCTACCCCAGCTGTGCTTGGAGGCGATGTCCTCCATTATTGCTCACCTACATCAATGCCCTACGACGACAGCCAGACATTGTCTGCGGCTGTTAGGACACATGGCAGCCTGCACCTATGTGGTGAGACTGGTTTACCTGGAGCTCAGGCTGCTTCAATCACAGCTGTCCTTGGTTTACATTGCAAACAGACACCTTCTGGATTGGCTGGTCCCAGTCTCCCCCCCCAAGGTCATAGCCTCCCTGGACTGGTGGAGGACCCCTCGGGCAGTGTTAAGGGGTGTTCCATTCGAAGATCTAGTCCCCTCAGTTACCCTGATATCAGATGCCTCGGACATAGGGTGGGGGCCCATATCAGGGCCAGCCTTGGCACACAAGGAGTCTGATCGAGGGGAGAGAGACGCCTGCACATCAGTGTGAAGGAACTGCCATTCACCTAACGTGCAGAGTGTTCCTCCACTTGATTGTGGGCAAGGTGGTACAGGTGCTGACAGACAATAGTGCAGACATGTACTACATCAACAGGCAGGGGGAGCCCATTCTTCAGCTTTATGCAGCGAAGCTGCTGTCTGCAGGACTTTGCAGCGAGGCACAATTTTCACATGATAGCCTCTCACCTCCTGGGGATGAGGAACAATGATGCGGACCGCGTAGCAGGTTGTTCTTACCTTACCACGATTGCACGCTACACCCAGAGGTGGTGTCTATAATCCAGCGGTAGGGCCCTCCCCAGGTGGACCTGTTTGCAACAATCTGGATCAAAAAATGTCCACAGTTCTGCTCTCTCCGTGGTCAAGAGGCCAGGTCGATCCCCAATGTCTTCCTCCTGCAGTGGTCGGGGAGCTTCATGTACGTGTTCCCGCCCATTCCCCTCTTGCACAGAATCCCGCTGAAGATCAAGAGGGACAAGGCAGACGTTCTCTTGATCACTCTGGCCTGGCACGCCAGCACTGGTTCAGCATGCTGTTGGACCTCTCGATCGCCCCTCCTCTGGAACGTCTGAGACCGCAAGATCTCCTGGCCTAGGATCACGGTCACCTGCAGCTCCTGGGCCTTGACTCCCTACACCTCAGGGTGTGGAGGCTCTGTAGCTGAGCAAGGGCAAGCGAGCCTGTTCGGCGCAAGTCCAGCAAGTCCTTCTGGGTAGCAGGAAGCCTTCTCCGCAGGTCGTGCATTGGGTTAAATGGAAGTGGTTTACCTGCTGGGCTGAGTCCCGGGGTATCCCGCCTAGTCTCTCGCCAATACAGGCAATCCTGGAGTACTTGCTACAGCTAAAGTTCCAGGGACAGGCGGTGGCCTCCCTGGAGGTCCACCTAGTGGCTATATCAGCATTCCATCAGCCACTGGAGCGGAAATTGCTTTTCTCCCACCCAATGAGGATCAGGTTCCTGAAAGGGGTGGAGAGGCTCTATCCACAGGTCCAGGACCTGGTGCCTCCCTGGGACCTCAATCTGGTCCTCTCACAACTCATAGGGCCTTCCTTTGAACCCATGGCTTCATGCTTCTGCTCCCACTTTCTCGGAAGGTGGCCTTCCTGGTGGCCATTACCTTGGCAAGGAGGGTCTCCGAGATTAGGGTGCTGACTTCGGGAACCACCCTATACTATTCTATAAAGATAAAGTTCACTTGAGGCCGCACACGGCCTTTCTGCCCAACGTGGTTTCCCAATTTCATTATAATCAAGATATTTTTCTCCCCGTGTTTTTTCCCAAACTGCCTGGTTTGGAGGAGAAGAGAAGGTAGCACTTGCTAGATGTAAAATGGGCCCTGGCTTTCTACATCAAGTGCACGAGACCGTTCCGGAGATCGACGCAGCTCTTTGTTGCAGTGGCCAACTGGATGAAAGGCTCACCTGTCTCCACCCAGCTCATCTCGTGGATAACTTCCTGCATCAAGTTCTGATATGAGCAAGCAAGGTGCCGCTTCTGGGAACCATCACAGCGCACTCAACCAGAGCTCAAGACTCATCTACAGCCTTCCTAGCGAGACTGCCTGTGCAGGACATCTGCAGAACTGCCATCTGGTCATCAGTACATACCTTCACGTCCCATTACACCATCGTCCAGCAGGTGCGGGAAGACACGGGCTTTGGCAGAGCGGTGCTGCTCATCTGTAACTCCGGCCCACCTCCAAGGTATTGCTTGTGAGTCACCTATAATGGAATGGACATGAGCAAGCACTCGAAGAAGAAAAGACGGTTACTTACCTGTAAGTTTTGTTCTTTGAGATGTGTTGCTCATGTCCATTCCATGACCCACTCCCTGTCCCCGCTGCCAGAGTTGGCGGAAAGAAGGGACTGAGGGAGTGTAGGGCCAGCTGTGCCTCATATGTTCCGGCATGTGCGCTGAGCTCCAGGGGTGCTGGAGCTGGCCCTACGGGATCTGCTAAGGGGAAAAAAAGTTCCGGTAACCATGCACAGAGGCGTGTACACACCTATAATGGAATGGACATGAGCAACACATCTCAAAGAACAGCAGTTACTGGTAAGTAACCATCTTTCTTGCCCTTCTCGGTCTCACACGCACCCTTTGTTTGGCAGACCTTCCCGTTTTTGTAGCAGAAGTCGCATTACATCTCTGGAATTGCTGTACATGCTGTGCCGTCTTCACAATGGATTTTTTCCAAAGATCTCTCTGCTCCTGCCCCTGTACACACCCACCCTCCCCATCCATGAGTAGGTGGGGAATTTTCAGAATGAACAAGTTCCCTTCTCTCTGGGAGGCCTTAGAATAGTGAAAAAAGAAGGGATGGTATGAACTGTCAGGAAATCCATTTTTTTTTAAATGTAGTAAAAACAATAGGATAATTTGCATGTGATATATATAGCACCTTTCATCAGAAATGATCCAAGAGCACATTCCAGACTTGAACTACAGCTAGACATGATTTCTCCTACCACTGCCATGCAACCACCTCTGGAGTACTTGTTTCATAGCACTATCCAAAAGTTTAGGAAAGGAAGCGAAGAAGAATACAGAATCTATTTGCAACTGCCAATAGGTAGGCAGAATTTGCATTTGCTGTGGGTTATGGGTTTCAAACCCCTCCTCTCATGAAAAGTATCCTATGGAATTAGCATCCACAAGAAATCAAGATGTATGTATTATGGACCTTGTTCACTACTATTTTGCACCTTGTTTAATCATTTACACTGATGTGCACAAAATGAATTCAAAGAGGACATACAACAGTCCCATTGATTTGGTACTATTTTACACCCACTTTGCACAGAGTAAATGACTGTTCCCATTGCAGGGCAGGGGAAAATTGTGAACTGTCTCCATTTTCAATGTAGTATTCAGACTGCCAGAGAAGGAAGGAAAGTGTGGTCCAACTTGTGGCAACAACTACAAGAGTAAATATAACTCTAAGAATAACCTTGTAGACATTTTCATTTTTCTCTTGGGAAAAAGATGAGATGGTGCAGCCATAAATCTATAGCACAAATTTAATCAAAATGTAACATGTAACATTTGCTTTTATTTTCTGACTCATTTTCCTTACATTTGGAATCTTTGCTTCTGGTCCTTTAATACATGTTCACTGCTCAGGCTGTGATTTGTAACTGATTGGGCAGGTTGAAATGATTGATATTTTGATAGCATCAGGCAGGTTTACAAATCTTCTTAAAGGAAGCAAATGAATGAGAAATCAAAGCTGAAGAGCTCTAATGAATTCTGTCCCTTTCCCAGAACGATGTCAGAATGCCTTTTCTGCCAAAGTATCGTACTGAAAAAAATAGAGAATTTGTGGGCGTGGTTTAGAAAAGCATTAAGGAGAGGTTTTAACTTTGGTTTCATTGCTGTTGAAATGATTTCCTGATAGCCAGATGGAACATGGTATGGAAACGGACTGAATTTTGCAGTTCATGCAGCTTGGAAGTTTATATGGTAAAAATCATCAGTCTTCCATTTATTATTTTAAGGTCAGGGCCTGCAGGCCCTTACTCATGGGATTAGTCCCTTTGGCCCTTATTCTCACTTCATTTATTCCAGGATAAATCTGAGGTGACTCCACGCATGGAAAAGGAAATGTCAATAAGGCAAAGCCTTGTGAATCCTCAGATGTACAAAAGCCTTGCTGGAAAGATTTGGAATGGATTTGAAGAACAATCAATAATTACCATGTTGAAGAGACATCACACTGGTGCGCCATGCTCTCCACTCACTCCTTATTCAAGTCTCCATTCAGTGCAAGCTCCTGGTCGTAATCATCAAAGCCATGAATGATTTAGGTCCCTGTACCATAGAGACTGCTTCTCCATCCATGACCCACCAATACAACTTCGATCGTTAGGAACATGGAAACTTTCAATGCTGAGTGTGAAACGGGTGACGGGGGAGGGCGGAAGGAAGGATATTCTTTATGCCAGTTGGGGTCTAGTCTATGGAATATTCTGCCAAAGAACAAAATAAGACAGTCTGATTTCGGAACCTGGTGCTACATGCACCTTTTACAGTAGCCTGTCTGCAATAACAGATGTAAAATGGATAGGCGGGAAAGAGAAAGAAAGAAGGAGGTAAAAGATGGAGGAGGGAGGAAGTGGCCACGGTCTAGGGTAAGACACACATACAGTGTCTTTGAAAACAAAACAAAAAAAGCCTCTTGATTCCTCTGTTTTTAGCTCCTACATACTCCACTGATTATATTGCTGTATAACTATCCTAGAAAGATCAGATAGAGAGGATTCTGGTGGAAGAGACTGGCCTCAGCACAAAGGATCAGGACAATTTGCTGGCAGCAGCTTGATGTACCTACCAATGAACCTCAGGCTGTAGAATCTAGGGCAATTCACCAGCAGAAATAATGGTTCAGGAATCTCCCAGTTACTCCTGTGAGCCCTTGTGAATGTAGTTTTAACAAAGCAGCATTCCGTTGTTCTGTGGAAATGCACTGCATATCCCAACTGGCTGAGTAAAGAGTGACACCCTCTTAAAACCAACGGCAGCACAGTGTGTGCACACTACATCATTGCACACAACTAGTGAAATTCCCAGGTCCAATTCCAATAGGAAAATAAAAACTTCCAGCAACAGGAATCTGCTCTATGTCTGATGCTACAGCTACGCTTACTCTGGAGAGCAGCTCTTGCTCTGCCTCCCACCTACCCAGAACACCTGCAAAATCCACCGCCCCCATAAAACGTGTGTCCGCTTTCATGGACTTAATGGCAATGAGCTCTGTCAACTTCCCAGGGCTCGCTTAATTGACAGCCAATGTACATGTAACACCATGTGCTACAAAACAGTTATGTCTGTAGCCCTGGACAGCTTTGTACAAGTTCTATAAAGTGCAGGCGAACTATATCCAACACGGTATTGCTGAATGTATTTGTCTGATGCACCTGGGCACCTCTGGGCCCTGTTACCATTACCCAGGGCGGGATTAAAAAGTACTTTTTTTTTTTAACTACATTTTTGAAAACTGAGATGACTGCTCAGGGATTTCTGAACCTTGAATTGATTAACAGTTAATGATGTGTGCCCTGAAGAAAAAGCAATGTTAAATATTGTGCTCCTTTTGGAAGGGCATTTTTAGACTGAAACTCACAGCAGATTTAGTTGTATTTATGAAATTGTTTGTGTGCTGAATTCTCAACTACAGTCACAAAATACTTAGAATGTTGATTTTAACTACATATGCCACAAAGGAAAAACAAGGCACAAGGGGCGTTTTGAATGTATGGGACCTAAAGGAAAAGAAACAAAACCTAGGAAAATTGTAGTCAGTTCTATGCAAGCTACAGAAGCACCCTCAAATAACAAAATAACAATTACAACTTTAACTCTGCCCCAGCAGAGTTGCAATGGTGTGGCCTCCCTAAAGTCCACGGTGCCCCCTCCAGATTATACAAAATACTGCAGTGAAACTTCCTTGCCCATTTTTTTTATCACATCTCTTTGAATTCCATCTGCTGTTATCATTTTCAAGCTCCTAGTTATCACCTTTAAAACCCTACATATATATCTCTGACCCTGCCTATTTATCCTAGCTTCTTTCATTCCCGTCTCCTCCCCACATTCTCCCAACATTCCCACCCTCAGCTGCTCATTTGTCAGCTTCCCTTCCAGTCATCTTTGTGTGGTCTATGTGCCCCTCTTGTGATACAATCTTCCTGAGCTCATCCTTTCTTTGCACATTCAAGTCCCTCTTGAAAACTCCATTTGTGCCATGCTGCCAGAGTGAATCTAATTGACATGTATACATGAAGTAAAAAGAGAGAGAAAGGTACATATTGTTTCCCATGCCTTAATTCCTTAGGGGCAGAATCGTTTTGCCTGCTCCTCTCTAAGAAGCACCTAACACACAATGGGTGCTAAATAAATAATGACAAATAGTAACTTGTTTTGTTACTGTTAAAAGGTGACTATCTGATTCATTATCTAAAATGCATCATTACAACAGTGGATAAAATGAGGGTTTAATTTATTTCATTTTTTCCCTCTTGACCATCAGAGCAGTTGCATCATGTGTACTAAGTAGCCATTTTTTGCCGATGTGCGAAATGTAGCCAATCGGGCTAAGGTACATACATTCTTCTGGTTCCCAAGTGTCTATTAGCATTTGTTTATGAATTAACCAGCTGAATGGTAAATACACAGTGCTCCTATTTGGGTGGGCAGGCCTTCAAAAGCAAGCCTATTACAAATATTACAGAATGATTTGTAGTGTAGCCCCATGGCTCATGTTCTGTACAATAAGTGCCTCTTTATAGGATGTCAACTGTATATCACAGTATGCTCAGATAAATGGATTCAGGATGGAGTGGGTAAAATAAGTGCACCAAAATCTTTATTTCTCAAAATTTCTGAACCTGAATGTTGCAAAATTCTTTATTTCTCAAAATATGTGAATTGGATAAACTTATGTTTCTGAGTTCACAAACCTTTTTGAGAACCTGGAATGGTTTTATGAAAGGCTGGTATGTTTGTGATAAAATTTCACATAGATGCTGTTGTTGCTGTTGGGTTGACTGTGAAAATCTTATGTCTCCTCTCTCCTCCACCCTTTCCACATTTTTTAGATGGGTTTGTTGGTTTCAATGGGTTATATAACTCATGTGAAATTGGTTCTGGTTCCCTGACAGAGCATACCTTGTCCAGCCAGGAGGCTTAGCAGAAGTAATTTCAGCTCATTTTTCAGAGTAAAGCGCTGCATTGCGTGTGAGCTCTCTGAGACAGCTTATTAGGGGCATAACAGCTCTGGTAACATAACATTGTTTATTTATGCTGTGGCCCATCTATCAGGCCTGCTCCAATCCAAAAACTGAGACGGTATATCCTTGTCCCTTCAACTGATATCCATGCTCCAAAAGGATATTCCTCTTCTGGTTTAATAGAATCATAGAAATGTAGGTCTGGAAGGGACCTGGGGTGGTCATCTAGTCCAGTTCCTGCACTGAGGCAGGACCAAGTAAACCTAGACCATCCCTGACAGGTGTTTGTCTAACCTGTTCTTAAAAACCTCCGGTGATGACGATTCCACAATCCCTCTTGGAAGCCTATTCCGCTGCTTAACTATTCTTATAGTTAGAAAGTTTTTCCTAATTCTTAACCTAACCCAAATTGCTGCAAATTGAACCAATTACTTCTTGTCCTACCTTCAGTGGTCATGGAGAATAACTGATCATCATCCTCTTTATAACAGCCCCTAACATATTTGAGGACTGTTATCAGGGCCCCCTCAGTTGTCTTTTCTCAAGATTAAACATGCCAAGTTTTTTTAACCTTTCCCCATCGTACAGGTTTTCTAAATCTTTTTTAGAATTGGACACAGTACTGAGGCGACCCCAGTGCCAAGTACAGTGGGACAGTTACCTCCCGCATCTTATACATGCCACTCCTGTTCATAAATCCATTAGCCTTTTTCACAACTGCATCCCATTGTTGACACACATTCAATTTGTGATCCACTATAAGCCCCAGATCCTTTTCAGCAGTGCTACTGCCTAGTTAGTTATTCCCCATTTTGTATTTGTGCATTTGATTTATCCTTCCCAAGTGTAGTACTTTGCTCTTGTTTTACTGATTCCATCTTGTTGATTTCAGACCAGTTCTCCAGTTTGTCAAGATCTTTTTGAATTCTAATCTTGTCCTCCAGAGTGTTTTCAAGCCTTCCCAGCTTGTTGTCATCTGCAAACTTCATAAGTATACACTCAATTCCGTTATCTAAGTTATGAATAAAAATATTACATAGTGATGGCCCCCTTCTGGACTCCAGTAGGTAAGTCTTCCCAATATGACAATAAATCATGGATAATCACTCTTTGAGTATGGTCTTTCAACTTAGTTTTGCACCTACCCTATAGTAATTTAACCTAGAGCACATTTCCCTCATTTGTTTATGAGAATCTCATGGGACTGAGTCAAAATCCTTACTAAAATCAAAATATGTCACATTCACAGCTTCCATCCAATCCAATAGGCCAATAATCCTGTCAAAGAAAGAAATTAGGTTGGTTTGTCATGCTTTATTCTTGTCAAATCCATGTTGGCTCTTATTTATTACTCTGTTATCTTCTAGGAGTTTATGAATTGATTGTTTAATAATTTCTTCCAGAATCTTTCCAGGTATCAGAGTTAAGCTGACTGGTCCGTAATTCTTCTTGTCCTTTGTTCCCATTTTTAAAGATAGGTACTACGTTTGCCCTTCTCCTGTCCTCTGGGACGTCACCCATTCTCCATATGTTCTTGACAATAATTTCTAGCAGTTTTGAGATTCCTACAGCTGCTTCCTTAAGTACCCTCGGATGAATTTCCTCAGGCTCTTACTGAGCTGATTACATTAATTTATCTAAATATTCCTTAACTTGTTCTTTACCTGTTTTGGCTTGTGTTCCTTCCTCTTGTTGTTAATATTAATTGCGGTAAGTATCTGGTTGCAATTAACCTTTTTAGTGTGGCGTGAAGGAAAATAGGCATTAAACACTGTGGTGCTGACAGGCCACAGGCCAGCTCTTGCCAAGGCAGCAGGCGTTAGCTAAGAACTGACAAACTCCTAACAGTTTGTTTCTGTGTTAGTGCTGCTCAAAATAGGTATTAATCTTACAAGCATGTATTTAGATTGCATAGAATTTTCTAAACTGCATTGATTTCACTTGTCTGTATTCCATGCTATAAGAAAATGTGTAAGCTTGTTGTATAACTTTGAAAATGTTTGCTGTGAACTTGTGAACGTAGGCATGGGAATCGTCCCCCACTCCGCCCATCTAGGAGGACTATGAAAATGTAAGTGGGCCATTATAAGTCAAAAGCTTTGTTAATTGCCCCACCCATCCATGGAAAAGTATGTGCAGAAGACCTCATCCTATCAATTTGAATGCTGGAAGAGGGAAATAAAAATAGCTGACATGAAGATTTTTCACCACTTTGCGTTTGAACTCTCACAGAAAACCCAAACTGAAGCCAGAAATCCAGATAACCCAGCTGTTATCTCCTGAGTCCGCCTTCAGATACACTTTGAACTGACAGATCTCTTCAACTCTGTCACTTTTAGGATTTAGATGGTAACTCATTTGTGTGTACATGTTTGCTTGCTTGAGTCTGTAAATAACTCTCCTATTTCTCTTTCCCAATTAATAAATCTTTGAATAGCTTATTACAGGACTGGCTACAGGCGCTGTCTTTGGTGTAAGATCTAGGGCACCAACTGACCTGGGGTAAGTGACTGACTGGTCTCTTGAGAGTGGAAGCAATCTGAATATTGTGTGATTTTTGGTGTAAGTGACCATTTATTACTAAGTCCAGTTTGTCTGTGTGACAAGATAGACAGGAGAGTCTAAAGGAACTCTCTGTGACTCCATGGTAAGACTCTTATAATGATACTGGAGTTCACATTTGTTACTGGCTCAGTAAAATCTAATTATTGAGCATACCACTAGTTTGAGGTTTCTGCCGTGTTTTTGAAAATCTTCCCCTAAGTAGGACTCGTGGTCATGAGCCACTCCAAACAGCATGAGAAACACCACCTCCTTTTTTGATGTCATCCGTTATTAGGTCTGCTTCCCTGCTATGTAATGGCTTAAGCTATCCTTCATCTTTTTCTTGCTCCCATTGTAGTTATAGAATTATTTTTATTGCCTTTTTTGTCCCTTGCTCATTTTGTGCCTTTAGCCTTTCTGATTTTGTCCCTACATGCTCGTGCTATTCCTTTGTACTCTTCCTTAGTAATTTGTCCATGTTTCTGCTTTTTGTGGGATTCCTTTTTGATTTTTCAGGTCATTAAAGAGCTCATGCTGGCTTCTTACCATTTTTCCTGCCTTTCCTTCACATCAGGATATTTTCTTGTTGTGCCTTTAATATTGTCTCTCTGAGAAACTGCTAGCTTTTCTGAACTCCTTTTTCTCTTAGATTTTCTTCCCATGAGACCTTAGCTATCAGTTCCCTGAGTTGTTACAGTCTATATTTTTAAGTCCATTGTCCTTATTCTGCTGCTCTCACTCCTTCCTTTCATTAGAATCATTGTCTACTATTTAATTTCACCCAAATTGCCTTCAACCTTCTTATTCTTCTGTGTTAGTCAGAATCAAGACTAAAATGGCTGTTCTCTGGCTGCTTCTTCCGTCTTCTGAAACAAGAAGTTGTCCCCAATACATTCCAACAACTTATTGGTCATTTTATGTTTTGACCAACAGATGTCTGGATAAAGTTCCCTATTACAATGAGGTCTTGTGTGTTGGATATTTCTGTTATTTGTTCTAGAAATTCCTCATCCATCTCCTCTTCCTAATTTGGTGGTCTATAGAAAACCTTTACCATGATGTCACCCCTGTCTTTCTCCCTTTTATCTTCACCAGTGACTTTCAACTGGTCTGCCTCTCACCTCCTTCTGGACCTCAGAACAAATGTATATATTCTTGATGTATAATGCAACACCTTTTCCTTTTTTTTCCCGACTTTGCTTCCTGAACAAACTATAGGCCTATATACCAATAGGCCGGTCATGAAATTTATTTTACCAGTCATCTTTTGTAGTCTATCCTCTTAGTGACAATAAATATAATTTGACACAGTCTAATAAATTTGTTTTATGATTTTGGGTGTTTTTTGTAGTATTTGTTAAATTTTCAGGAGAAAGTTCTGTTGATTAACACACACTATCTTTTGTATATTGTGCTTTGATCATTTTCTCCCATAAATGTTCTAGGGATTATGTTCCCTACTGTGGGAATATAGTCAGTGCACATTCAGGTTCAGAAATAACTAAAGAATAATAATTCCTTCTTTGGCAGCTGCAACAAAGCACCTTAAAAAAAATCGTGTTTGAATTTACATCCAGATATAGGTTTCACCAACACAGGTCTGAAAATTTTCTCTTTAGTCAGAACCATAACCAAAATCCATGTTTTGAACAGAAAATATAGATTAATTTTGACTGTCTTGTTCAGGCACAGAGATCTACAAATATTCAGAGGAGCTATTTATCGATTTTTCCCACCAACAGAGTTTGACTATAAGATGATAAATCCACATAATCCATTGAATTCTTCTTGTAGCATTTGAAGTGCTTGCCAAGCCACTCACAGCAGCTTCACCATCACAATGAAGGGCCCTAAGGCCACCATGAAATCTAGTCTGTTGACATTCATTGATGACATGTGCCATTGACTGATCGAAGTGGGTCATCATACAGACCCCATGTGTGGAGGTTGTCTGCACATATTCCTTGGCCAGTTTGGAAACTGTTCAGCAGAGTTCAAAGGTGACATGGCAGGTCAAAATTTAGTGTGAAGTGAACACCACCACTCAAGAGCACTGAGGAAAGGCACAGCACCGGAGCTGGTGTACAAAGTGTCTGTGCACCTGCATCCCATCTCAAACCGGCTAATTTACTGATTAGATTATTCCTGGTTCTGCCTGCGGCAGCAGTCTTTTATAGATGGTCATGAAATGTCAAAGAGCAGTCCAGTGTGACACCAAGATAGACCAGTTTTACCTCATGTTTCAGTCATTTTCCATTGAGGAAGATGTCTAACTCATGTTTAGCGCTTGCATTGTGGAAATGGAAGACACTCAAAATGGTCTTATTCACACTTGGTTGGAGGTGCTAACTGGTACAGTAGGCTTCCATCTTGGCCAGGTCAGTGTTCAAGATGTTAATACAATTCGGTGAAAGAGCACAACTCGATACCTCAGCACATGTCATGTGCATTCATTAAATTGGGCGTCCTGGGATCAGCCATTCTAATACTGAGCTGGGTGTCTGGAGGCAAAAGAACTAGTGGTTGTCTGCTTCCACAAACTGCCAGCTGTTGCATGCATCGGAATTTGAAAAATGTATTGAAAGAGAGAGCTGGTCAAATTGTTCGTTATAAGTAATGTTCATCACAAGTTTAACTCCATTTTTGGTTCATGAACCACTCCTGATTTTCTATGACTATATCAGTTGTTCATAAGTATCTGTTAAATGGTTTGGATGTAACATTCAGGCTGTGGGTTTTTCTAACTATTTGTTTCCGCTATTCTCTCGTTAGTTGTATGGTCACATGGTAATGTTTTTGCTCTCTGATTGGATGACTGAAACCACTTGAACAGGAGAATAGCAAATAGTGAATGAGGTACTTCTAGTACAAATGTTCAGAAGAACACTCATTCATTCTTAAAATTCATGTCACTTTCAGGAGTAGCAAACATTGTCGTATACATGGCCGTTGTCCAAATCCTTAAATAACATCATCTCCCATGAATAAAAGCAAATGAACTTGTCTCTGTTAGTCAAAAATATTTGTGAATCAGATTTTCTACAGATATTTCCAGCCCTCTCTAGTCATATGTTTGCTCTTACATAAAGAAACATCCTAGACTTAATAGTGCAGATGTCTTTGTGTGACAGTCTTTCCAGGATTGTTTAGCCTTAACTCTGAATTTCCCCTGCTTTTGTGGGTGTGATCAGACATTTAGTGTTGTTTGTGTAGAGTTGTGTGTGTGCTAATTAAGCAATAAGGTGCAGGGCCTATCCCAAGGATTAAGAGTGACTGGGAGTGTCAAGGCAAAGCCAACAGCTATTAACGCCAGCTGGCCATTAATTCCCCAGGAACTGCTAGTGCTAAACTCACCATTGCTGTTTATAACCATCTCTTCCCCACTTCTTATTTTAAATTGAGACAAATACCTTTGGCTTCCATAGTTCAGATGAGGATGCTGCTGCCCTCTTTCTAGGAAATATCTAGCCAATTGGAATATGGACTGTCAGGATATTGTCTAAAGTTTAAAAAAAAAAAGTATAATAAGCTAGATATTCTATTTTTGAGTTATGGTCTGAATAGATAGCAGGCAAGCATTTTCTGGGTATCACCTTCAAATAAGCCATATGTCATTAAAATTAAAAATTGATGACCTCTAAACAAATAACTGTGAATGGAACAGCCCTTTCTATCTAAATTTGCACCTGTCACTAGATATGCTAATATAAAATGTTGATGTATCAACCTTATCCAATGAATATGTTTTTGCTTTACTTGGCTAAAAGAGTAGAGTGGGTATATCCATCTAAATACTTTTGTATTCCTTCTGGAAATCTATTAACAATCCCACATCCCCCCACCCCTTGCTATTACAGCATCTTTTGTCTGAGACAGCCCTGCATTGCTTTTGGGAGAGCTCCTTCACTGAATTTTTAGAGGTTAATCACGGACATTCATGTATAATATTGCCATATGAATGTTTCTATGCCCTAGATAAATGTGCATAATTTCCTTTGCACGTAATGGGCATGAGTGTTTAATTATGACAAGTTGTGAGTTTTGCAGTTTATCTCGGTCCCTCAGGGAATCCTTGAAAATGAAATTTCCTATTTCACTGATATAGTGGGAGTTCAGTTTTATAATACCTCTGCAGTAGGATATTGTGATTCCCTCTCCTCCCTCCCCCCAACACACTCACACATAGAAGAGAACAAGAACTTTGTTTGCGAATATGGGTCTGTATAGCGCAGCAGGAGGGTACAAGGTGAGGAAATGATTTAATGACAAATGGGTTGCATGACTGCAATCTATATATAGAGATAGATAGATATAAATGTTTTTTACAAGTGATTTAAATTTCCGTGCTTACATTAATTCTCAGGTTAACTGCACTGGTTTAACAAATCACTATTAACCCGTGTTGCTGTTAATCAAATTGTTAAGAATATAGAATAGAATGCATTGGGTACTGACAGGTGGTAAAAAAAGTATAAGGATTAATCAATCAATTAATGTACATTTTGTGTACAAATTATTTCTATATTTGAAATACAATTTAAAGATGATGTTGCTTCACTTTTCCAGGTCTCACCACCTTCTTCTCCTTCAAACATACCCTGGAGGCCTGCCCCTCTCTCTCTCTCTCTCTCTCTCTCTCTCTACACACAGACTCACTCAGCATGCACACACAAAAGCTGAGTGAAGGTATCATTTACTTTAGCGTTAACTTGCACTGTGGTGCATGATTTCCTGTTATTGTGTGCACTTACAGTAGATAACAAAAACTGTGACTAAAACCTCTTTACAGGGAAACAAAACACAGATGGCATTTTGAATGTAAAGCATCTGGGGATGACAATCAACTGTGGCCTCAAAAGATATTTTGTTCCATCCCAGTTTTATACGGTTTCTTGAGAAGAAGAAAAGGAAGATGGAGGGTGGGGGAAGGGGAAGTGGAGGGGAACGCTGTGTGAGTTTCTGGAGTAACTTGACAACTTCCAAAAAATTGTGTCCATGCTTAAAATGAGTGAATGTTTTAGTGTTGTCGACTTTTAGAAAATTTTAGATCACACTTGGACCATATCATGGTATCTTGCTATGCTTTAGCTTGAGTAGCCAGCTAAACGGTTTTTCATTCTTTAGATTGACAGCCAACTATTGTAGAACCTGCAGAGAAACTTCTAAAAGAAAGAAAATATGGTTATACTTTGTTCTGCAATTTCAGAAAAATGAAAGAATAGCCAAGGATTGGAGAGCAGAGGAGGCTGTGTAGAAAACATTCCATTTAGAACTATTTATATCCTGTATCATATTTTAAGTTTTTCTCTTCCTTTGTTTCTCTCTAATATAGAAAATTGACCTGATTTTGAAATCAGTTGCAGAGTGTACATCTAGAGTAATGCCATTGACCTCATTGGAGTTACTGTGAATTTACAGCAGAGAAACCAGGAGCAGAATCGGGGTCCTTTTTAATATTATAAAGATCTTTAATAACAAAGAGTTCATCTTCTCTTGATGCTCCAACCTGCAGTGCTATCCATCTATTTTTGATATCACATGGGGTCCAGCTCCAACATCACAAACACAAATATAGACACAGCTATAAAAAACAAAGCACCTGTGCCCTGAAACTCCTCAGCAGCTGAGGAGTATGCAGCACGTCTCAGGAGAAGTGTGTGCAAAGGCAGCTGCGCATCATTCTGGTGTGTTAGAACAGGCTTCAGGCTCCTTACATTTGTGCTGGCTGCCAAAAGAGCAAGAGATAGTTGTAGCAGCTGGGGAGCACTGGAGTGTAGCGATGAGTCAGGCCAGGCCCCATCTTCCTAGCTATGCCCCTGGAACGTCTAATGGATGGCTATGCTGGTGGAAGGGCCATTTGGTACTGGCAAACAAAACATTTATTAAGCTGGAGTTAAGGTGGAAAGTCAGTCACTTTAGTATATAGGTCTTGCAAGAATATTGGAGTTTTATCCAAAAAAGGAAAGAAAAAAACCCACCTTAGAAAAGTAGGAAATCCATAGTATAGGTTACAAGAACCTTACAGATTTACTTTGTTTCTATATAAAAAAAGAACGACAGGAAATAAGTTACTTTGAAACTCAAACTTGTGAGTGCAAGGAATTCACAGGTAAGGGCGCCCAATCTCCTTAACGCTGATGCTGTACGAATGGCAGCCTCCCATCCCCTTCTTTGTAACATTTTTGCAGTGTTTCATGCCTACAGCCTATGATGCCTCAGCTCCACAGCATGCACTGAGTGTGTCCTATTGGTAGTCCATCGCTGACGACGCTATTGTCACAATTCTCATATATGGCTACACATATGACTCTAAAGTCCAAACCTTGATGAACAGAGTCAGCTGCACTGAGGGCCTGGAAAGTCCATGTCTCCGAGGTTTGATGATGCAGCTCTGTGGCACCTTTCACGTGCAGCCTGGAGATAATTTCATCATTCCCTCTCAAACCTGTTGCATCTTGTCAGAGACTGCTACTGAATCCTGTTCTGAGCCACTTAACTCGAGTTCTTTAAAACTGATGCCAGCCAACCTGAAGTGTAGTCTTCAGTGATCTTTGAAGCCCTTATACGGATGACCCTTCTTTCTTTTGTCCTGCCTCAGCCCCCCCATACAAGATCTGTTTTGGAGATGATGACCTTCCATGCTGATGACATGTCCAGTCCACCAAAATTATGCTCTCAAGAGCATTTCCTTAATGCTGGTTGTGTTTGCTCTCTCAAGGACCTTAATATCAGTCACTCTGGCCTGCCAGTGAATGCTCATTATTGAGCAGTGGGAGCGCATGTGAAATGGCTCAAGCTGTTTAATGTGCCATCTATAAAGAGTCCATGTCTCAGATCCCTACAGGAGAGAGGCTAAAACCACTGCACTGTAGATCTTCAATTTGGTGGAGAGCTGAATGTTGTGTTGGTTGAGGACTTTGGTTCGGAGTCAGCCAAGGGCCTGGCTAGCTTTCCTGATTCTGGAGGCAAGTTCCTTATCCAGGGAATCGTCACTCGAGATGGTGCTGCCAGGATATTTGAACTGATCCACATTTTTCAGCTATGCCTTGGATGACGATGGCTGGTGCTGGGGCATTGGAATGAGGTGCTGGTTGGAACAAGACTTCTTTCTTACAAGGACTGATGGTGAGGCCAAAGAGCTGGAATGCTTCAGAAAAACTCTTAACAATGACCTGAAAATCATCATGGTATGGGCCATCAAGGGGCAGTCATCTGTAAAAAGCGCCTCAACAAGAAGTCTCTCCAGTGTCCTGGTCTTAGCATTGAGTGATCGAAGATCAAAGAGGGGGCCACCGAGTCAGTACCGGATATATATACCCCAATCCAAGTTCCTTGTGGCATGGCTGAGGACACAGGCAAAGAACAGAATGAACAGCACTGGAGCAAGATGCAGCCTCGCTTCACTCCATTTGAGGTTTTGAATGTGTCAGAGTCACCATTACAGAGCACCTGCGCTGTCATGTGGTCATGGAACAGACATTGTATGAACCTTCGGCAGCCCAGTTTATGTAGACTAGCCCATAGACCCTGTCTGTTGACCATATCTAAAGCTTTGGTCAAGTAGATGAAAACTGCATGCAGATCAATGCACTGAGTTCTATGTAGTTTGTAAATGCAATTCAACATGCTGGTTTGGGTCCC